>OX104063.1:149535336-149571205 GCA_944474145.2 Dicrocoelium dendriticum | reverse complement strand
GTTGGAAGAGGAGGAGGGGAGGCCAAGTGATGACTTGGTCGCGAGAAATGAAAACCCTCACTTCGAAGTTGGCGTCGGTTGGTGCATCCCGACTGCCTGGCTGGGGTCCTAAGGACGGTGAACACGTTTGGCTGGACACACTTGCTGATATGGCTAGGAGCCGGCCCCAATGGCGTTTGTGTTGTGAGTTCCTTTGTCCACCCCCCTCCTGTTTAGCATCCCCCTCCAATCACGATCTCAATCGTTAGGCATAATATGACTTTCTTTTACGGCAGCCAGCTGTTAGCTCTCCGGAACGATGTCCATCCGTTACTGGTGACTCAGCGGGCGTGCCACTGTTTGTTTGTTTTTTTCTTTTCTTGCCTTTTGTATTGCGGCACAATAGCTGAGGTGTGTTCCACCTCCAGCTAACGTGTAATGATGATGATGATGATGATGGCGTACTATAGCTGCAGTGGAGGATCACACAATCTTACAGGAGGACCTGGATAAAGCGTACACATGGTCCATCGAGAACATGCCGCATTTCAACATCACCAAGTGCAAAACTTTCAGTATATGGCACAAGAGTGTGCACAACTACCGCCTAGGACCACGAATTCTACAGCGGGCTTCTCACGAGTGCGATCTCGGCGTGATAATTCAAGATGACCTCGGTTGTTCCAGGCAGACTGAAAAGGTAGCTAAGAAAGTGAACCAGTGCCTCGGCCTTCTTCCCAGAGCCTTCGATCTTTCCAAAATGCTTAGTGCGTGCTTGAGGCCGCATGCGGAATACGCTATCCAAGCGTAGCAACCCTGGCTCAAGCACAATCTAACCGGGCTCGATACGGTACGACTTAGGGCAACGAGGAGCGTCAGAGGTTTGGTCAGCCTCCCCTACCCACTCAGGCTGAAGACTCTCAAAATATACAGTGGACGTTATCGGCGTATAAGGAGCGATCTCGTAATGGTGTACCAGATCCTGAGAAACCCCAACCACCCATACCATTCCCTTCTAACACTCAGTCAAAACACCTCGCTAAGAGGTCACCAGTTTAAATTAGTCACGCAGTACAGCCGCCTGGAATGTCGGCGAAACCATTTCTCCCTTCGAGTGTCACAGCCTTGAAACGCCCTCCCGGAACATGTAATTAATGCACCCACCCTATCCCTTTTCAAAAAACGCTTTAATGGTACTCTGTCACATTTACACTACGTGCTGTAGCCCTTGATCACCAGATGCTGGCACTAATGCACAACAGACAGGGGATAGTGCCATAACCCTACTCGAGAATGAGTCACTCCCAACCCCTTGCACGAAATTTGATAAACGCTACTACTATAGAAACTGGATTTCTGTATCCTGTCGACCCAAGATAGTTGCACACGAGTAAAAGTTGTCCTCGCTCTCTTTTTTATTTTTTTCTTACCTACCATGTGATCAATAACCACTCCCGTTATTGCTTTGTGTGCGTACATTCTCAGTTCAAATTCCATTTATACGACAGTGCAGTTACATCTGTAAGCACCTGAACTGACAACTCCATTATCCCTTCGCTATCTTCTTTTTGCCACGCTAAACACCCTACGGGACATGTCAAGCACCTTCTTTTTTACCCGTTATAAATCATTGTTCATATCGTTGTTCATTGTTGGAATTTATTTTGTTGTAGAGCCCTATTAATATATGCACGTGTGGCAGTCCACTCTTTTGTCATTCCACTGAGTAGGTTCAACAACTCCCCGACCCAAACACCTCGTGTTTTATCAAGAAGTCCATCAGGGATTGCACTTTTGTCTGAAACCGCGTGCTGTGATGTCATACCTATAAACCGGCGACTGCTCAGTGAGTAGGAGCTGTTGTATATGGTCCCAATTTGAATTGTATGGGAATGGAATGTATAGGTCGGGACGCCCGTAATGACGAACATACGCAATAGCATCTTGAGCTTACTCGTGCATATGACAAGGACTACTTTTACATTAATAGGGCAAATTATGAGTCTCCCAACGTCAGCTGCATGGCCGCATTCACAACTGCATCTCTCCAATGAACCTGTTCTTCGGAGCGAAGCTTGGTCTGATTTATGCGGATGAATAACAAACGTTCCGTTTCAATTTTGGCATACATATGGATGTTGTATTAGTGAAACAATTGACGACATTTCAAAATATGTGAGTTTCTTCATTCTCTTGAATCATTAATCGGTATGAATACAAATTCATTGCGTTGCATTTCTTATGTGTATCCTCGTCACTGACTGGATTTATCATTCTGGCGTTGAAGTGATATCATTCAGCACCATCTCGGAAAATGATAGGATATTGCGTGGCATCATAGCATCTATGAGTTACCGCAACGTTTATCAGCTGATGGTTTTTCGATTGCATTTGACCTCGGACTGTAACGCTTGAAACTTTGTCGATAGTTGAAGCATTGGACCTTTGCACATGTCCTCCAGTTGGCATTTTGCCAGCCGAACAACAATCTTGTGTGTATCATATGTCATAATGTCAATAGCTGTTTTACACAAAAGCAATAACTTATATTTTGGTAAACAAGCTCTTGTAACTGGGAAACAACGGATCATTTAGTGCCAGTAGGAATTCCGCAGTGTGCATTCAATTTCTCATTGTCATCACGGGTGAAGTACCTTTTTAGGAATCTGTGTTGATTACCTGGAACAGAAGCAGGGATCCGCCTTCATGCTAAATCTACCCCTTTACTTTGAAAGTAAGCAAGAATGGAGCTGTTACGTTTTCTGCGCCAAAAGACTCATTTGAAAGCGTGAGTTGTAACTTATGATGTTAGAGAGGAACAGTTTTGCTTCCGCCGTATCTCCGGCAAACAAAGTTTTTATTGCCTCTGGTGGTTCCCCCAACTGAGGCAACTAAACTTTTCCTGCAGCGCAAGGCATGGCTTTCGTTTCCCATTAAAATTTCAGCGCCTTGCAATACTGACACACCTCAGTCAAGGTGACAATGAAAACATGCTGCCTCAAACCATAATACCCAGCTGGGTGGTACCGGGATGTTGGGCTATTAAACTTGTTCATAAATTATGCACATTCAGCTAGTAGAAGCATAACACTTACGAAGAGAACACTTTTTGGAAATTCACATCAACCAAATACAAGTACAAAACAGATAAACGTACAGGTAAGCGAAAGCTGGGGCTGTGATTGATTGAACGAAGTCGATCAATAGTCTGCTCGATGGAGTCAGAAATATTCCGCGCAAGCACGATTGGAGACTCACAAACGCACAAAGCACAGACGCATTGGCCAGCAGGTCTACATTGGTCGGTGTCAGTCGTAACCGCGGTCCGACATTACCGTCACGGCAACAGTATAGATTTTATCAGCGTTTTCTGCTAGCACAAATCCGGCTGAAGTAGTCAAATTGCAGTGGCTTCAACGGTTGCCCACAAGAGCTTTCTGATTCCTTTGGGGTTGCGTCTCGGTGCTGTGTAGGCTAATTGGAATGCATCATTACTCCGAAGCTGATGGCCGGTACTAAGCAGATTTTAGAGGATCTAGCTGCGGACAGTCTTAATCATAGCACGTTGCAAAGAGGCGGGGCCGTGCTCAGCTATTCGCCTTGATAGACGCCTTGTCGTGTGCCCGAGGTACCTTGCACCACAGGTGCAGGTGATTTGATATAGAGCAAAACATTCGGAACGAACCGGGATTCTATGTTTAAGTTGTTGGATGACTAGCGAAACAGTTTCTGCAAATGTATGAAATTCAGCGGCCGGATATGTCTTGCGTACCACCAGTGATAGTCTCCTATACAGTAAGTTGAAAGCGATGGTCCCTTTGAAAGAAACTGAGAGGTAAACACCTTTCTTGCAGTCGGTATCACATTAATTGGATCAGAAACAGCGAAATGCTTTTTGATAAACGTGGTGGGGTACCCGTTACTCTGCAGCGTCGTTGAAATAAACGCCATTTCCGCTTCTAGTTTATCATGATTGCAAATCCTTGCGGCCCCGATAGAAAGAAAAGAGATGAGGTTTTTCTTGTACTTAATGGGCACAAAACTAAAGACGGGCGTGTAGTGACCGTTTCAAGTTGCCTTATGCACGATTTTTCTCACAAGTGAGCCATCGGATCGACATCACAAAAAACATCCAAATACGGAAGTTCACCGTGATTCTCCAGCTCGGAAGTGAAGCAAACTGCTGAGTGTGCGTGATAAAACTGCTCCAGGAATTGCGCGGGATCGACGTGGGAATCACACGCAATGAATATGTCATCCAAATACAGCCGATAGAGATGAAAGGAAATGCTATGGCGCCGGACGGGGCCACGCTAGTCCACTTCAACATTTTCAGCGCTGCTAGCCTGCTGCGAAGTAGCGCGATTTCTTCCTGTTTAGGGTCACATCGGCCTGACGACTTGGAGCAAATGTGGGATTCGGTTTCAATCGGTGAGAATACGTCACCGGAGCTACTGGTGGTCTGCTGCGGAAGCTGTTCAAAAGCAGGGTCTGCCTTGGTAGCTAATTCTTTCAGTGGCGTATCGAGAAACATGGACAGCATTACCATCAATGGCTCTGGGAGACGTGCAAACCACAGCTCCTTTACCCCTTCTTCGCTCAAGAATAAGGGACCAGCGATGCGCTGAAGTTCGCGGAGCAACGCGGACGGCTTAAAATCACAAAGATTGAGACCGCTGAGCTGTACAAATCGAGCTCGTGCGCTTGGCTGTAACTCTCGTAAAATCACTTGCTTCCTCGTTTTATACTTGGCCTCATGCGTTGGACAGGGTAGAATGTCCTCAACCAGCATCACGACCGACGAAGGAAGGCGTGGGATGAGCGGATTGTACCTCGGCCGGTCCGGCGTAATGCCTTTATTTTCTAGTTCAATCTCGAATATCGTAAAACAAACCTCTGGGTTGTGTTCCATGAAACTTGGAACAGCCAAAGTAATTAAGTTTACGCTGCGAAACGACTCAGCTGCCACTCACGAAAAGTGTCGAGAAGATAAGGGATAAACAAAAACACGATAAAAGTACTAACGTTACGCAAGAAACAAATGAATACAAGTATATAACCGAGAAAAAAGGAACGATCTCGTCAAAAAGTACAAACGAGGGAAAAAGTTGAATTCGCGCGTGCGAATCGGGGTCAGCAATTTGTAGGACTAGTTAATACTAGTCCGAGACGGTGCGCGAAATTAAGCGCGGAGTTCAGAAGACAAGTTGAGTCGAACCCAGCTGGCTGTATTCGATGGGCTACAAGAAGACGCGGACGGAGGAAGTGAGACAAGAGCGAATATGTGAGCGCGGGGACTTACAAGCGGTTGAGTGTCGAGCCGGTTGTAAGGAAGATTAAAACAAGAAAGAATAATGTACAATCGGTCAACACTTACATTGTACATGAAAGATAGCAGTTAACTTTTTGGGTGCTACGCCACTAACAAAGCAATCGCTGCAATAACCGAAGGGTCAGTTGGAGACAGTGCTGACCACAAAATCTCGCAGACTTCGCGAAATGCTCGTATCGACGGAGTTTACTTTGTCCTTTGACCTTATGTATGCAAATATTGTGATTATTGACAAGCTCTGTAAACTACTTTTTTGATATCTGCTGCCCTTTGGAAATTATTTACGTCCTCGCTGAAATGTTTTCCACCCCTCACCTGAAGCATCTATGCCGACTTAAGGAGTAAGTGTTTAAAGAAAAAGACGGCATCAGTAACATCTCTCACAAAGCATATCATAGGATAGCTACAGCGTCTTAACAAAGTGTATGTCCAGTCTGTTCTTGGGAACGGCCGTTGTCATGAATTCTGGAGGAGGCTGAAATTGCTTAGCGGAGTTACTCGACGTTTGCCCTAATTTGATGTAGACGTAGAGAAATTGAATCAAAGTTCTGCAAGTGTTATACTACTACAGCTCCAGAGTCTTCCTGTGCCCAAGTTCTGGGGTCTATTGCCTCCAGTTGACAGTGCAACTGTAAATAATCTACTGAAACTTCTACATTCCGGTAAAGCTAGTGGGCTGGACACGCTATCTTCTACCTTACTCAAAGAATGTGCCGATTGTTTGGCAACACCTCTTGCGAATATATACACAATGTGTATGCAGCAATACAAGATAGCCGGTTGCTGAAACAGTGTCAACATTATACCAGGGCCGAACAAACATCCAACAAATACCGACCTATCGCGTGCACTTCCGTTGCTTTGAAGGTTCTGGAGAATAGCATTCTCGAAATGATGCCGTCTAGAATACGCCCTAAGGACCCCCTCCATTTGGCCTGTCGTAGTTCGTGGTCTACCTTAGATGCTGTGGCCTACCTCCTACATCCTGTACGGTCATAGATTGACAATAAGAATAAAGCAACTCAGATGTGTTTTCTTGGTTACAACAATGCATTTGGCTGTGTAAACCGCGAATTACTGCTAGAAGACCTATTAACTCAGGGAGTACATCCCTCCGTTGACTATTTACTGGGTGATTATTTTGCTGAACGCACTCAGATCACCCGACGCAGTGGCAGATGTCCCTCCCCACTACTCACCAACGCAGGTGTCCTTCAGTGAGCAATGATCTCGCAATTTCCTCTTCTAGTTATGTCAGCTCTATGCCAGCTCCAACCGAAGAGACTCTGGTAACTTTTGCGGAGGATATCGTCCTGGGTATCAATCACCAAACAGCCGATTGGTCATTCAGAATACTGGAGATGCTGAACGATCGTAATGGATGGTCCAAATCCCGTACTCTGTCTCTTAATGCTTCAAAGTACCATGGCCTTCGTTTTTCCTTACACAAAGGAGCCAGGTACGAGGAGCTCCCTACACTGTGCAACAACGTACATATTGATGGCGACGGATTACAGTCTTGCACACTAGTAAAATATCTGGGTGTGACATTGCGTACCGATTTACCTTGGACGCTTCAAGCAAATGATACTTGCACAAAGTCGAAAGACTGTCATTCTATACCTCGCGGCTCAGAGCCTCCTGTGTTCCTCGTGAGTTGCTGGTTCGATTTGTCAATGCCTATGTTCTTCCCTAGTGAACGTACTGTTCCCCTGTGATCTTTCCCGATCTTTTGGGCAAGCTTTTGAAGTTATTTGTCAGATCACCAAAGCAGTTATCCAGATGTAGCAGTATTCTGATGTCCACTTTTACCAACAGTCTTATTTCTATACACATCAGTTCTTGTAACAAGCTGACCTCTAAGATACTGACCGATACAAGTCATTCCATACATACTGTCTTATCTGAGTGTTTATCAAATTCCTTTACTAGGCAGAAGTACAAGCGAATCTATGCTCCACACAAGCTTACTGCTCGTCAGTCATCCCTTAACTCTCGGGTCTTTTGCGAGCCCCCAACTCTGTCACCCTTGACTTACAAAGTCGACTTTCAACTTGTTTGTACTTTGTGTCCTTATTTACTCATTCTTGGCCGTATTGCCTTACATCTGGTCTGCTTTCTTGGTACATTGTAGCGATTGTGTGTGTTGCAGCTGAATATTCACTCATGCAGGGTGCATAAAGCAATTTTTGGACTTGACTTGGCTTGATACCACCGGCCGCTTCCCTGCACAATGAAATACTAAAGCGCATGCTAAGACAAAAGAAGCACTATGCTAGTGGATCGAAAAGCCTCCGACCTCTAGATTCAGGTGAGGAAGTATTGGTGCAAATAGTATCAGAATCAAAAAAAACGCTGGCGCAAAGAAGTGTTTGCAATCCGAAGATGTGGAAGCAGCAACCTCGGGGATTAACGGAATAAAGTGCAGCTCAGAAGGGCACATCATGGGTGGACTTTACCAAGCAAGGATTGGCATCATAAAATGTTACCTGTTACCCTAACTCAAAATAATAAGCACACACGCAGTAAAAGACCGTACGAAGCGTATAGCAATAACGTGCTAGAAAGAAAATAGTAGGCTTGTGATGGTGGCTGTGGCCGGGGACAGGTGGAACCGATGCCGTACCAATGGTCTGTGGACTACTCCAAAGAAAGCCGAGCGGGCGCGACTACTCTGTTCCAGCGCAATGGAGAAAGAGCACGTGTTCGGAAAGCAAAAAGGGGTTGGTTTGGCTTACGGCGTGTGGACGTCATACGCTTGCAACTACGGTAGCAGCACCCGCGGCTGTGGCAGACGGTTAACCGAGGAAGCATCAACCGAATAGACGAATGAACATACAGAAGCTACACAATGAGAGATGATCGCACGGTATGTTCCCGGCCAGCGCAATAGAGCCGCCAACACCATCAACAATGAAACTAAGTCGTTTACTCAGCCTGCGAACCTGGTAAAAGCACTCGTAGCTGTTGCAAACGCAAGCCGTGTGATCATTGACTAAATTAGTTGACGGACCGTCAGTCAGTACGGTGCAGTCTATTAGCGATGGCAATACCAGGGTCCAGTACAACCATGAGCTTGGTAAGCATGAATCCGTTTATACGGAATACAAACACATCAACTGTATTTCGCTGACGTTATAGGCCAATTAAGTGGGGGCCAGCCAGTCAAGCAACGACATCGAAATAGTGTATATACTGTTTAACAAACACGAATCTCATTACTACTTAATGGAGAGGTAAGCGGAGCCAATGTCCACATACGAGGTTACGCGCGGGTTTATCGCGGAGCAAGTGAGCTGTCTGCTGTATGTAAAAGTCATCAGCATGAGTGTGGAACGACCTTCGACTGTTTCGTCAAATACCGGAAGCGAGTATGAATGGATGTAACAATAAATGAACGCGCACTTCAAAGGAGGCGAACCATTATGCTAAATATGGTAAACCGGTGGGACGGAATTCATTCACATTGGCTAAGAACCAGACGCAGAAGAGTGGGTGACCTGGGCTTCTAAAATTAGTATGTTTCGTTCACCAATAACTAGAGTTGGTCTATCCTGTAGAACATACTCTGTCTATTGAGCCTTGGTCTTTTATATTCCTATGGGTGGCTGGGCGCGTGGCTGAGCTGACAGACGGTCGCAGTCTTGCAGGTGAAGCAAAGCAGCAGTACGAAATAATAAGTTATGATCGTAACCAACCATTCTTCTTGATTCTCGGATTGCAAGTCTAAATATGTCACCGCTTTATATCAACGTTCGATGCTTGTACTTAACCGTAACCACAACAACAACATCAACAACAACAACAACAACAACAACAACAACAGCAACAACAACAACAACAATAACAACGAAATTACGGTGTTTATCTCAAAGCAACTTTACTCGAAAGTAACACGAGGCGTGGTACCACGACAAACGCTTTTGCGCCGACCAGGAAGCTTTATGACATCTCACTGGAAAAAGACCGAGAGAATTGCATTTTGTGACTTCGACAAACAATACATGGGCTGAGCCGGCAATCTTCCCACTTTCTTCACCCGCCGCTTGCGTTACCACAGGTTAAGACCGTTCTGTGCGCGCCTCCTTCAGTTAGTCCAAACATCCATCGGCTCACATAAAATTAAAAAAAAATGTTTATTCTTGCTAGAATGTAGCACACCAGTAAAGGCATCGTCGAATGCGCGCAGCAAGCACAACTGTACTGAAATAGTACGAAAACTTAATTGAAATAGTGTGACAGAATATTGTCCAGTTTGTACACGTACACTCCTTGTCAGTTAATCATAAGATCGAAATGGATGAGGACGCTGGTTGGTGGAAATTCAAAGTTACAACCTGCGGTTGCAATAGTGGAAATTCAGGGTGGTGTCGCTATTTGTATCCGTCGCGTCATGAGCACAGGATTCAAAGCAATAGGTCGGTACAAATACTTCCGTATAAAAGGTCATAATGTTCGGGGTTCCATCAAGGCTACAAGCTTGGGTATGGTGCTAAAATTGCGCATTTAGTGTTTTCATCTCAAAAGCAGTTGCATTCTCCGTTTCGAAAAAGGTTAGAAGTAGTTACATGTAGTAGTTTGAGGATTAAGCTTATTGGGATGAAGCGCAGCTAGTTTATAGAACCAAGTAATGACAACATAAGACACGTGTGTGGATAGCATGTAGAATATTGTCTTAAATGAGAGAATGAGAAAGGCCAGGTTTTGCCGCCTCGAAGGAGAACAGCAATTCGTCCAAGCTAAATGATCGAAAGTCCTCTAGATGTAACTTATTACCTCACTAAAGAAGCAGCCACCCAGGGCAAATGAAAGATATACGTGGTGTCTTCAGCTTGAGTCCTAGGAAGTTGTATGTGAAAATGATTTTTCGTAAGTATAGGGGCTGAACACAGCTGTTTACGCCTCAGTAAAGAGCACCAAAACTATCTTCAGGCTTCTGTTACCTGCATCTGCAGCGAACTCAGCGATGATTCGCAGGATGAACAAAACTCGGATTCATAAATCCTTGAGGAGGAACAACCAACACTCCATCTGTTACGCAACCACCCATGCTTATAAAGGTAGAAGCCCCTAGGTCTTAATCAACTTCTACCAGTATATCTACCGTCGCTTGCGTTTGTTGCAACAACTATACAGTCAGCCACACCGTAATCGGTTTCTACTTGTAACTCCCAATATGGCAGTCCGCATCACCACTTACTAGCAATAACCCAACAAACAAGACTCGACTCACCTGAGTTTGTGTCATGCTCTTACGATATTGTCTACCCAAACCGCAGCACTAAAGCTGCATATCCGTAATCTTTGGATAATCACCTTTCTGCTTATGGACATCGTTAGTATGTTAAACGATAAACGTAACAGCAAGCAACGCTGGCCCATTTACTAAAGCCTGTTTCACCACTGTCCAATGCTTGTGGGACACAGCAGAGCACGACCCACCAAGCCCAATCCACCAAGAGTTAGCCCCTGCCACCGTTTACCCACAACGTCTCATACGTTAACTATAGCTCTCTACAAAAGGATGGCTGCAGCCGTTCGAGTAATTACTGCAGACCTCAATTATAGTCTCGCCATGTCGGTGACCAGTTTAACCAGTACCAAATCCTACCACTCTATGAACACACACCTGCGAATACCTTCACAGTGAAACGCAACCATCCCCGCCATAACTCCATGGCGACGCTCCTCGAACGTGCACTTTCCCTCAGTTAACGTGCATTTACTGCACGAAAATAGCGGCCTGTCATCGCGATACATATATCCATGCTAGAAATACCCCATGTAACTAATTAGCCAAGTCTTTACACGCGTTTGCTACCAAGCCAATCCTGCGCAGGAGATGACACTAGCCTAACATATATCTATATTTTGGCAAAGGTTGCTGAGAAAATCGTGAAGAAGAGATTGCTGCAGTTGCTACAGTCAAACGAGGTCCTGACGCCCGCACAGCACGGTTTTATGCAAGGTCGATCATGCATTACGAACCTGCTTGTGACGAGGCATGAGTGGTTGAAGGCAATAAACAAGGGGAAATCCGTCGACGTGATATTCATCGATTTCAGTAAAGCCTTCGACAAGGTCAGTCATGAGGCTCTCCTTCACAAACTCAGCATGTGTGGCGTCGGTGGCTCAATGCATCGGTGGATCCGCGACTTTCTTGTTGGACGAAAGTGGAGAGTACAGATCGACGACCATCTAACTGACTGGTACCCCTCTACAAGTGGCGAGCCTCAAGGCACTGTGCTGGGGCCCACTCTGTTCCTGATTCACATCAACGATCTACCGCAGCTTCTCCGGTCGCCGTGTGCCTTGTTTGCGGACGACATGAAAATTTGGAGAGAAATCGACGCTCCCGATGACTGTGGCCTACCTCAGCAAGATCTCAACTGCTTATTCACATGGTCTGCAGAAATTCTTCTCCCGGTCAACCCAGCCAAGTCTGTAGTTATGAGCCTGGGGAAGAATGCTAACGGCCGAACCTACACTCTTGACGGTCAAACGCTATATCCCACACCCTCCGTGAAGGACCTAGGTGTACTCTCGTGCTACGATTTGAAGTCCGTGGACAACACGAACAGGCTATATCGTAACGGACTGCGTATGCCTTGGGCGCTCAAACGTAGCTTCGGCACATGGCCTGAAGAGGTTGCCACTCGCCTGTTCTCTTCTATCATTAGACCAATGCTAGAGTACGGTTCGCCCGCCTACTTTCCGATTACCAGAGGCGAAGCACAAAAGATCGAACGGGTCCAGCACGTTGCTACCAGGCTCATCCCGAGTTTACGTGGCTTTGGGTATGAAGACCGGTGCGAGAAACTAGGACTCTACACCTTGTCCTACCGTCGGGTCCGAGTCGACCTCATTATGACCTACCGAATTCTACATTTCGGTGAATTCCCCTTGCTAAGGTCAATGCTGCACTTACGAGGGCCATGCAGCACACGCGGACACAGATACAAACTTGTCGTGCCGGATGTGAAATGTGTTTCCCACCCACTGTGCTTCGAACGGAGAGTGGTAAACATTTGGAACAGTTTGCCCGAACATGTGATTGAGGCAACATCTGTGCAACAGTTCAAAACGTTGTTAGATTTGTATTTTGCCTCTATTCGATACAGACAACGACTGCACACTTACGATGACATATCACATTTGTGAATCCTGAAATATCGTAAGTCGAATATTTTAAATAATACATGAGAACGACGATGATATCCACGGATGACAACTTTTATAACGTTTTTCGCCATATTTCGAAAGAGTTGTACAGAATCCATTTCTGCTTGCTCTATAATACAGTATTCAGTATTCAGTATGTAAATAAAAATGTAAATCACCAACTATGTCGTTCGACGTAATCACAGAAAGGTCTTCACCGATAGTTTTCATATTTTGACACGACGTGGCTCTCGATGACTATCAGCCAAACACACGAATTTTTTGTACAGTCAGCCTGACGGCAGAAGACCGATGACCGCGTTCATTTACCTATCATGGCTCGATCATGGTGAACGGCAGTCATTTGCGGTTGTTGTTCCCACCACCCAATGGCCATTCAATGTCTAGCGAAATTCGCAAAAGGCTACTGCGCGTGCAGAGACATGAATTTTGCTCTCACCTTAGTGGTGAGAACGTATGAAATACTCGGCAGACGAGTGGTTTAGTACAGTGCTCAGCCGGCTGCAAGCGTAACCTAGTGTAGACGCTCAGACATGAGGCTGTTTTGGTCATCGAGCGAGATGAGTGCGGCCAGCCACAACCTGTTTCCGGCGTTCTTTAGTTGTCGGCTAAATTCGCGCTGAGTGCTGTAGGTCATGGCCAACCGGAGGCGTTGGAGCGATCGATGGTTATCTGTGTGTCTCGCTGGCTACGCAGTGAAGTCGGTGGAGGCGAGATAAAACGCACAACCAAAACTGCGGCGTGTATGTGCGCACGTGGTGGCAGCTCAGCGAACCGGGTGTTGGATTATCTGAGGACAAGGTTAGGCAGCGCAAGTCATGTCAATGTCATTAAATCACTGCCATAGATAATGGAGCATAGCAGACAATGCAGTCGGGATCATGCAGCGTGACTGTTACTCAGCGCGCGCTGATTATTCGGCTGTACGGTGGATAAGGTTTAAACGCCGCATCAACTTCACGAAAATACAATGCAATAAAGGCAGGAGTGCATTCCGTCACCGTTCGGTACGTGCTTAAACTAGTGAAGAATTCCGAGCAAACTGGGAGTGTGTGTAATCCAAAGAGAACCTAACCGCCTCGCATCACCACGGACGACTGTTCAGCTGGTGCTGTAGTCAGTGAAGTGTCAAAAGGTCTCGATCTCAGCATTTGTCGGATCGCACAGCACTGTAACACTACCCGATATGCAGTACACCGGCTATTACAAGAGCGAAACGTTCGAAGATTTCGTGTACTTCAGGTGCAGGTTTTGAACCCATGCAACCCGGAGAAGCGGTATGAATTTCGCCGATGGTTTCTGAATCACGGGGATATTTGTTATGTTATTTTTACAGATGAGGCATTGTTTCATCTGCATGGAACAATGAAACATTACTCTTAGGCTACCAGCAACCCACGAAAATTTACCGCATCACGTATGCACCACAGTGTGCAAATGATGGTTTGGGCTGAATTAATAAGCCAGAAAAGCTTGGGCCTATAACTCTTTTCCGGGAATGGGACCGGTAGGTTGTTGTTTCGAAGTACTAAAGCCTTATCTTTTCCTAGCATCGTCGTACTTGGAAATGCTATAGACATTTGTGCCTCACCAATTGAAGACCGTAGGATCATGCAGCACCATTTGCTGGCAGCGGCAAGGTGAACCTGAACAATCTGCTAAAACGGTGCATGCTTACCTCACCGACAAATTTGGTCACCATTGGATCGGACGCGGTGGACCCATGGAATGGCCTGCTCGCTCCCCGTATTGGAACCCCATGGACTTTTTTCTGTGGGGCTATCTGAAGCGGCGAGTGTACAAAACAAGGCCGCGTATATTGGACCAATTGAAAGGAAATATTGTGAACAAATGTTGCGCGAGCACGAGGGATACGTTGGAAAAAGTGCTCACCAATTGCATCAAGCGGTTTCTGCACTGCAAGCAGAAGACCGGCGGACATTTTGAACATATCCTTCACTGGCATACATAATTGTTCCAATACATTTCTGTTAATATACATATCCTCTTGCACAAATGTTTTCACAACAAAACTGGTCTGCTGGCAAATTGTGCTAATAATGCGTCCGGTCGGATAGAATTCTCAACCTCCAGACTGTCCTTGAGCCCATAAACAGCGTAGGCACCGAAACGTTCCATGGCTACTTATGACGGATTCACTGAGTTGCTATGAGCTGAGTTTCTTCCAGTTTTAATGAAAAGCGGACTGTGTTGTTGACTCAGATTCAGTCTATTGACTGTGAAGTTGGTGTTCGGAATTTGTTGCAGTAGGTGGCGATAGGTGTAAGTGGGGTCTTTCCGCATCTGGTAGACTAATATGAGGTCCCCACGTAACCACCTGTAGCGTCTACTAAACACTCCGAGTGTTTTTAGTCGC
Organism: Dicrocoelium dendriticum; assembly: GCA_944474145.2. Taxonomy (NCBI): domain Eukaryota; kingdom Metazoa; phylum Platyhelminthes; class Trematoda; order Plagiorchiida; family Dicrocoeliidae; genus Dicrocoelium; species Dicrocoelium dendriticum. Next base: position 149,556,335 of record OX104063.1, on the reverse strand, counting down.
TGCCGATACGAGGGGTTGTACAAGCTCTTCACACATTTTGTTGTTCGACCGTGCTGTTTCGAGCGCTGCAAGGTCAAGCTTTAGCCAAGCGTGCCAAACTTGGATTGCGTATTCGACCAGGGGACGCACGTAGACATTGAGCATCATAGAGAAGACGAATGAATCCAAACTTTCGAATGCCATCCGCAAGTTAACAACGTGCTGGTTACCACTTTGGAAACGGAGTCCGACTCTCTGGAATAACTGAAGTCTTCCTGCACCAGCACACCGAGGTCAAGTTCCTGAGGGTATGTCTGCGAATCGTATGCCTCACGTTTGTAGAGATAGGCGTGTTCATGGGGGATGTGGACAACGTGCCATTTGACCACATTGGAGGGCACTGCAGTCCTCACAGGTCAATGCCAGGTCCCATCTGGGTCGCACATGGAGAATCTTGTGGTTGTCCATTCCCTTGATCGCCGGCCAACTTTTAACGTCCTCCACGAAACTTGCGATTTTAAGGGGATGGCTCTCTCAAGATCGTCGCGCTTCGCTCGATTAGGGTCGGGCATAGATGTTCGGACTCTAACCTCTAACTGCTGTTCACGGAGAAAATTACTAACACATCCTACTAATGTAATGCCGACGCCTTCAAGGTACCGCATCATTATGTCAGTGATGATCGCTTGTATGACTTCTGTAGGTGAAGAGAGAAGTGTTACCTTAAGGTAATTGGTAGGAACAGACGGTCTTCTCAGAAAGAAACCTGCAAGCGGCTGGGCTAGGGGAATGGCTGCCGCCTGCACGGCATTAGGATGAAGGATATCCGCTCCAGGAAAACCGTGTGTACGCAAGGATAATAGCTCTTTCAGAACCATTTGTGCTGTGAATTTGCTGCTATAAACACTGATGGTGTGAGGTCGACTCGCACCCGACGGTAGGACAAGGTGTAGAGTCCTAGTTTCTCGCACCGGTCTTCATACCCAAAGCCACGTAAACTCGGGATGAGCCTGGTAGCAACGTGCTGGACCCGTTCGATCTTTTGTGCTTCGCCTCTGGTAATCGGAAAGTAGGCGGGCGAACCGTACTCTAGCATTGGTCTAATGATAGAAGAGAACAGGCGAGTGGCAACCTCTTCAGGCCATGTGCCGAAGCTACGTTTGAGCGCCCAAGGCATACGCAGTCCGTTACGATATAGCCTGTTCGTGTTGTCCACGGACTTCAAATCGTAGCACGAGAGTACACCTAGGTCCTTCACGGAGGGTGTGGGATATAGCGTTTGACCGTCAAGAGTGTAGGTTCGGCCATTAGCATTCTTCCCCAGGCTCATAACTACAGACTTGGCTGGGTTGACCGGGAGAAGAATTTCTGCAGACCATGTGGATAAGCAGTTGAGATCTTGCTGAGGTAGGCCACAGTCATCGGGAGCGTCGATTTCTCTCCAAATTTTCATGTCGTCCGCAAACAAGGCACACGGCGACCGGAGAAGCTGCGGTAGATCGTTGATGTGAATCAGGAACAGAGTGGGCCCCAGCACAGTGCCTTGAGGCTCGCCACTTGTAGAGGGGTACCAGTCAGTTAGATGGTCGTCGATCTGTACTCTCCACTTTCGTCCAACAAGAAAGTCGCGGATCCACCGATGCATTGAGCCACCGACGCCACACATGCTGAGTTTGTGAAGGAGAGCCTCATGACTGACCTTGTCGAAGGCTTTACTGAAATCGATGAATATCACGTCGACGGATTTCCCCTTGTTTATTGCCTTCAACCACTCATGCCTCGTCACAAGCAGGTTCGTAATGCATGATCGACCTTGCATAAAACCGTGCTGTGCGGGCGTCAGGACCTCGTTTGACTGTAGCAACTGCAGCAATCTCTTCTTCACGATTTTCTCAGCAACCTTTGCCAAAATATAGATATATGTTAGGCTAGTGTCATCTCCTGCGCAGGATTGGCTTGGTAGCAAACGCGTGTAAAGACTTGGCTAATTAGTTACATGGGGTATTTCTAGCATGGATATATGTATCGCGATGACAGGCCGCTATTTTCGTGCAGTAAATGCACGTTAACTGAGGGAAAGTGCACGTTCGAGGAGCGTCGCCATGGAGTTATGGCGGGGATGGTTGCGTTTCACTGTGAAGGTATTCGCAGGTGTGTGTTCATAGAGTGGTAGGATTTGGTACTGGTTAAACTGGTCACCGACATGGCGAGACTATAATTGAGGTCTGCAGTAATTACTCGAACGGCTGCAGCCATCCTTTTGTAGAGAGCTATAGTTAACGTATGAGACGTTGTGGGTAAACGGTGGCAGGGGCTAACTCTTGGTGGATTGGGCTTGGTGGGTCGTGCTCTGCTGTGTCCCACAAGCATTGGACAGTGGTGAAACAGGCTTTAGTAAATGGGCCAGCGTTGCTTGCTGTTACGTTTATCGTTTAACATACTAACGATGTCCATAAGCAGAAAGGTGATTATCCAAAGATTACGGATATGCAGCTTTAGTGCTGCGGTTTGGGTAGACAATATCGTAAGAGCATGACACAAACTCAGGTGAGTCGAGTCTTGTTTGTTGGGTTATTGCTAGTAAGTGGTGATGCGGACTGCCATATTGGGAGTTACAAGTAGAAACCGATTACGGTGTGGCTGACTGTATAGTTGTTGCAACAAACGCAAGCGACGGTAGATATACTGGTAGAAGTTGATTAAGACCTAGGGGCTTCTACCTTTATAAGCATGGGTGGTTGCGTAACAGATGGAGTGTTGGTTGTTCCTCCTCAAGGATTTATGAATCCGAGTTTTGTTCATCCTGCGAATCATCGCTGAGTTCGCTGCAGATGCAGGTAACAGAAGCCTGAAGATAGTTTTGGTGCTCTTTACTGAGGCGTAAACAGCTGTGTTCAGCCCCTATACTTACGAAAAATCATTTTCACATACAACTTCCTAGGACTCAAGCTGAAGACACCACGTATATCTTTCATTTGCCCTGGGTGGCTGCTTCTTTAGTGAGGTAATAAGTTACATCTAGAGGACTTTCGATCATTTAGCTTGGACGAATTGCTGTTCTCCTTCGAGGCGGCAAAACCTGGCCTTTCTCATTCTCTCATTTAAGACAATATTCTACATGCTATCCACACACGTGTCTTATGTTGTCATTACTTGGTTCTATAAACTAGCTGCGCTTCATCCCAATAAGCTTAATCCTCAAACTACTACATGTAACTACTTCTAACCTTTTTCGAAACGGAGAATGCAACTGCTTTTGAGATGAAAACACTAAATGCGCAATTTTAGCACCATACCCAAGCTTGTAGCCTTGATGGAACCCCGAACATTATGACCTTTTATACGGAAGTATTTGTACCGACCTATTGCTTTGAATCCTGTGCTCATGACGCGACGGATACAAATAGCGACACCACCCTGAATTTCCACTATTGCAACCGCAGGTTGTAACTTTGAATTTCCACCAACCAGCGTCCTCATCCATTTCGATCTTATGATTAACTGACAAGGAGTGTACGTGTACAAACTGGACAATATTCTGTCACACTATTTCAATTAAGTTTTCGTACTATTTCAGTACAGTTGTGCTTGCTGCGCGCATTCGACGATGCCTTTACTGGTGTGCTACATTCTAGCAAGAATAAACATTTTTTTTTAATTTTATGTGAGCCGATGGATGTTTGGACTAACTGAAGGAGGCGCGCACAGAACGGTCTTAACCTGTGGTAACGCAAGCGGCGGGTGAAGAAAGTGGGAAGATTGCCGGCTCAGCCCATGTATTGTTTGTCGAAGTCACAAAATGCAATTCTCTCGGTCTTTTTCCAGTGAGATGTCATAAAGCTTCCTGGTCGGCGCAAAAGCGTTTGTCGTGGTACCACGCCTCGTGTTACTTTCGAGTAAAGTTGCTTTGAGATAAACACCGTAATTTCGTTGTTATTGTTGTTGTTGTTGCTGTTGTTGTTGTTGTTGTTGTTGTTGTTGTTGATGTTGTTGTTGTGGTTACGGTTAAGTACAAGCATCGAACGTTGATATAAAGCGGTGACATATTTAGACTTGCAATCCGAGAATCAAGAAGAATGGTTGGTTACGATCATAACTTATTATTTCGTACTGCTGCTTTGCTTCACCTGCAAGACTGCGACCGTCTGTCAGCTCAGCCACGCGCCCAGCCACCCATAGGAATATAAAAGACCAAGGCTCAATAGACAGAGTATGTTCTACAGGATAGACCAACTCTAGTTATTGGTGAACGAAACATACTAATTTTAGAAGCCCAGGTCACCCACTCTTCTGCGTCTGGTTCTTAGCCAATGTGAATGAATTCCGTCCCACCGGTTTACCATATTTAGCATAATGGTTCGCCTCCTTTGAAGTGCGCGTTCATTTATTGTTACATCCATTCATACTCGCTTCCGGTATTTGACGAAACAGTCGAAGGTCGTTCCACACTCATGCTGATGACTTTTACATACAGCAGACAGCTCACTTGCTCCGCGATAAACCCGCGCGTAACCTCGTATGTGGACATTGGCTCCGCTTACCTCTCCATTAAGTAGTAATGAGATTCGTGTTTGTTAAACAGTATATACACTATTTCGATGTCGTTGCTTGACTGGCTGGCCCCCACTTAATTGGCCTATAACGTCAGCGAAATACAGTTGATGTGTTTGTATTCCGTATAAACGGATTCATGCTTACCAAGCTCATGGTTGTACTGGACCCTGGTATTGCCATCGCTAATAGACTGCACCGTACTGACTGACGGTCCGTCAACTAATTTAGTCAATGATCACACGGCTTGCGTTTGCTACAGCTACGAGTGCTTTTACCAGGTTCGCAGGCTGAGTAAACGACTTAGTTTCATTGTTGATGGTGTTGGCGGCTCTATTGCGCTGGCCGGGAACATACCGTGCGATCATCTCTCATTGTGTAGCTTCTGTATGTTCATTCGTCTATTCGGTTGATGCTTCCTCGGTTAACCGTCTGCCACAGCCGCGGGTGCTGCTACCGTAGTTGCAAGCGTATGACGTCCACACGCCGTAAGCCAAACCAACCCCTTTTTGCTTTCCGAACACGTGCTCTTTCTCCATTGCGCTGGAACAGAGTAGTCGCGCCCGCTCGGCTTTCTTTGGAGTAGTCCACAGACCATTGGTACGGCATCGGTTCCACCTGTCCCCGGCCACAGCCACCATCACAAGCCTACTATTTTCTTTCTAGCACGTTATTGCTATACGCTTCGTACGGTCTTTTACTGCGTGTGTGCTTATTATTTTGAGTTAGGGTAACAGGTAACATTTTATGATGCCAATCCTTGCTTGGTAAAGTCCACCCATGATGTGCCCTTCTGAGCTGCACTTTATTCCGTTAATCCCCGAGGTTGCTGCTTCCACATCTTCGGATTGCAAACACTTCTTTGCGCCAGCGTTTTTTTGATTCTGATACTATTTGCACCAATACTTCCTCACCTGAATCTAGAGGTCGGAGGCTTTTCGATCCACTAGCATAGTGCTTCTTTTGTCTTAGCATGCGCTTTAGTATTTCATTGTGCAGGGAAGCGGCCGGTGGTATCAAGCCAAGTCAAGTCCAAAAATTGCTTTATGCACCCTGCATGAGTGAATATTCAGCTGCAACACACACAATCGCTACAATGTACCAAGAAAGCAGACCAGATGTAAGGCAATACGGCCAAGAATGGGTAAATAAGGACACAAAGTACAAACAAGTTGAAAGTCGACTTTGTAAGTCAAGGGTGACAGAGTTGGGGGCTCGCAAAAGACCCGAGAGTTAAGGGATGACTGACGAGCAGTAAGCTTGTGTGGAGCATAGATTCGCTTGTACTTCTGCCTAGTAAAGGAATTTGATAAACACTCAGATAAGACAGTATGTATGGAATGACTTGTATCGGTCAGTATCTTAGAGGTCAGCTTGTTACAAGAACTGATGTGTATAGAAATAAGACTGTTGGTAAAAGTAGACATCAGAATACTGCTACATCTGGATAACTGCTTTGGTGATCTGACAAATAACTTCAAAAGCTTGCCCAAAAGATCGGGAAAGATCACAGGGGAACAGTACGTTCACTAGGGAAGAACATAGGCATTGACAAATCGAACCAGCAACTCACGAGGAACACAGGAGGCTCTGAGCCGCGAGGTATAGAATGACAGTCTTTCGACTTTGTGCAAGTATCATTTGCTTGAAGCGTCCAAGGTAAATCGGTACGCAATGTCACACCCAGATATTTTACTAGTGTGCAAGACTGTAATCCGTCGCCATCAATATGTACGTTGTTGCACAGTGTAGGGAGCTCCTCGTACCTGGCTCCTTTGTGTAAGGAAAAACGAAGGCCATGGTACTTTGAAGCATTAAGAGACAGAGTACGGGATTTGGACCATCCATTACGATCGTTCAGCATCTCCAGTATTCTGAATGACCAATCGGCTGTTTGGTGATTGATACCCAGGACGATATCCTCCGCAAAAGTTACCAGAGTCTCTTCGGTTGGAGCTGGCATAGAGCTGACATAACTAGAAGAGGAAAATGCGAGATCATTGCTCACTGAAGGACACCTGCGTTGGTGAGTAGTGGGGAGGAACATCTGCCACTGCGTCGGGTGATCTGAGTGCGTTCAGCAAAATAATCACCCAGTAAATAGTCAACGGAGGGATGTACTCCCTGAGTTAATAGGTCTTCTAGCAGTAATTCGCGGTTTACACAGCCAAATGCATTGCTGTAACCAAGAAAACACATCTGAGTTGCTTTATTCTTATTGTCAATCTATGACCGTACAGGATGTAGGAGGTAGGCCACAGCATCTAAGGTAGACCACGAACTACGACAGGCCAAATGGAGGGGGTCCTTAGGGCGTATTCTAGACGGCAACATTTCGAGAATGCCATTCTCCAGAACCTTCAAAGCAACGGAAGTGCACGCGATAGGTCGGTATTTGTTGGATGTTTGTTCGGCCCTGGTATAATGTTGACACTGTTTCAGCAACCGGCTATCTTGTATTGCTGCATACACATTGTGTATATATTCGCAAGAGGTGTTGCCAAACAATCGGCACATTCTTTGAGTAAGGTAGAAGATAGCGTGTCCAGCCCACTAGCTTTACCGGAATGTAGAAGTTTCAGTAGATTATTTACAGTTGCACTGTCAACTGGAGGCAATAGACCCCAGAACTTGGGCACAGGAAGACTCTGGAGCTGTAGTAGTATAACACTTGCAGAACTTTGATTCAATTTCTCTACGTCTACATCAAATTAGAGCAAACGTCGAGTAACTCCGCTAAGCAATTTCAGCCTCCTCCAGAATTCATGACAACTGCCGTTCCCAAGAACAGACTGGACATACACTTTGTTAAGACGCTGTAGCTATCCTATGATATGCTTTGTGAGAGATGTTACTGATGCCGTCTTTTTCTTTAGACACTTTCTCCTTAAGTCGGCATAGCCGCTTCAGGTGAGGGGTGGAAAACATTTCAGCGAGGACGTAAATAATTTCCAAAGGGCAGCAGATATCAAAAAAGTAGTTTACAGAGCTTGTCAATAATCACAATATTTGCATACATAAGGTCAAAGGACAAAGTAAACTCCGTCGATACGAGCATTTCGCGAAGTCTGCGAGATTTTGTGGTCAGCACTGTCTCCAACTGACCCTTCGGTTATTGCAGCGATTGCTTTGTTAGTGGCGTAGCACCCAAAAAGTTAACTGCTATCTTTCATGTACAATGTAAGTGTTGACCGATTGTACATTATTCTTTCTTGTTTTAATCTTCCTTACAACCGGCTCGACACTCAACCGCTTGTAAGTCCCCGTGCTCACATATTCGCTCTTGTCTCACTTCCTCCGTCCGCGTCTTCTTGTAGCCCATCGAATACAGCCAGCTGGGTTCGACTCAACTTGTCTTCTGAACTCCGCGCTTAATTTCGCGCACCGTCTCGGACTAGTATTAACTAGTCCTACAAATTGCTGATCCCGATTCGCACGCGCGAATTCAACTTTTTCCCTCGTTTGTACTTTTTGACGAGATCGTTCCTTTTTTCTCGATTATATACTCGTATTCATTTGTTCCTTGCGTAATGTTAGCACTTTTATCGTGTTTTTGTTTATCCCTTATCTTCTCGACACTTTTCGTGAGTGGCAGCTGAGTCGTTTCGCAGCGTAAACTTAATTACTTTGGCTGTTCCAAGTTTCATGGAACACAACCCAGAGGTTTGTTTTACGATATTCGAGATTGAACTAGAAAATAAAGGCATTACGCCGGACCGGCCGAGGTACAATCCGCTCATCCCACGCCTTCCTTCGTCGGTCGTGATGCTGGTTGAGGACATTCTACCCTGTCCAACGCATGAGGCCAAGTATAAAACGAGGAAGCAAGTGATTTTACGAGAGTTACAGCCAAGCGCACGAGCTCGATTTGTACAGCTCAGCGGTCTCAATCTTTGTGATTTTAAGCCGTCCGCGTTGCTCCGCGAACTTCAGCGCATCGCTGGTCCCTTATTCTTGAGCGAAGAAGGGGTAAAGGAGCTGTGGTTTGCACGTCTCCCAGAGCCATTGATGGTAATGCTGTCCATGTTTCTCGATACGCCACTGAAAGAATTAGCTACCAAGGCAGACCCTGCGTTCGAACAGCTTCCGCAGCAGACCACCAGTAGCTCCGGTGACGTATTCTCACCGATTGAAACCGAATCCCACATTTGCTCCAAGTCGTCAGGCCGATGTGACCCTAAACAGGAAGAAATCGCGCTACTTCGCAGCAGGCTAGCAGCGCTGAAAATGTTGAAGTGGACTAGCGTGGCCCCGTCCGGCGCCATAGCATTTCCTTTTATCTCTATCGGCTGTATATGGATGACATATTCATTGCGTGTGATTCCCACGTCGATCCCGCGCAATTCCTGGAGCAGTTTTATCACGCACACTCAGCAGTTTGCTTCACTTCCGAGCTGGAGAATGACGGTGAACTTCCGTATTTGGATGTTTTTTGTGATGTCGATCCGATGGCTCACTTGTGAGAAAAATCGTGCATAAGGCAACTTGAAACGGTCACTACACGCACGTCTTTAGTTTTGTGCCCATTAAGTACAAGAAAAACCTCATCTCTTTTCTTTCTATCGGGACCGCAAGGATTTGCAATCATGATAAACTAGAAGCGGAAATGGCGTTTATTTCAACGACGCTGCAGAGCAACGGGTACCCCACCACGTTTATCAAAAAGCATTTCGCTGTTTCTGATCCAATTAATGTGATACCGACTGCAAGAAAGGTGTTTACCTCTCAGTTTCTTTCAAAGTGACCATCGCTTTCAACTTACTGTATAGGAGACTATCACTGGTGGTACGCAAGACATATCCGGCCGCTGAATTTCATACATTTGCAGAAACTGTTTCGCTAGTCATCCAACAACTTAAACATAGAATCTCGGTTCGTTCCGAATGTTTTGCTCTATATCAAATCACCTGCACCTGTGGTGCAAGGTACCTCGGGCACACGACAAGGCGTCTATCAAGGCGAATAGCTGAGCACGGCCCCGCCTCTTTGCAACGTGCTATGATTAAGACTGTCCGCAGCTAGATCCTCTAAAATCTGCTTAGTACCGGCCATCAGCTTCGGAGTAATGATGCATTCCAATTAGCCTACACAGCACCGAGACGCAACCCCAAAGGAATCAGAAAGCTCTTGTGGGCAACCGTTGAAGCCACTGCAATTTGACTACTTCAGCCGGATTTGTGCAAGCAGAAAACGCTGATAAAATCTATACTGTTGCCGTGACGGTAATGTCGGACCGCGGTTACGACTGACACCGACCAATGTAGACCTGCTGGCCAATGCATCTGTGCTTTGTGCGTTTGTGAGTCTCCAATCGTGCTTGCGCGGAATATTTCTGACTCCATCGAGCAGACTATTGATCGACTTCGTTCAATCAATCACAGCCCCAGCTTTCGCTTACCTGTACGTTTATCTGTTTTGTACTTGTATTTGGTTGATGTGAATTTCCAAAAAGTGTTCTCTTCGTAAGTGTTATGCTTCTACTAGCTGAATGTGCATAATTTATGAACAAGTTTAATAGCCCAACATCCCGGTACCACCCAGCTGGGTATTATGGTTTGAGGCAGCGTGTTTTCATTGTCACCTTGACTGAGGTGTGTCAGCATTGCAAGGCGCTGAAATTTTAATGGGGAAACGAAAGCCATGCCTTGCGCTGCAGGAAAAGTTTAGTTGCCTCAGTTGGGGGAACCACCAGAGGCAATAAAAACTTTGTTTGCCGGAGATACGGCGGAAGCAAAACTGTTCCTCTCTAACATCAGAAGTTACAACTCATGCTTTCAAATGAGTCTTTTGGCGCAGAAAACGTAACAGCTCCATTCTTGCTTACTTTCAAAGTAAAGGGGTAGATTTAGCATGAAGGCGGATCCCTGCTTCTGTTCCAGGTAATCAACACAGATTCCTAAAAAGGTACTTCACCCGTGATGACAATGAGAAATTGAATGCACACTGCGGAATTCCTACTGGCACTAAATGATCCGTTGTTTCCCAGTTACAAGAGCTTGTTTACCAAAATATAAGTTATTGCTTTTGTGTAAAACAGCTATTGACATTATGACATATGATACACACAAGATTGTTGTTCGGCTGGCAAAATGCCAACTGGAGGACATGTGCAAAGGTCCAATGCTTCAACTATCGACAAAGTTTCAAGCGTTACAGTCCGAGGTCAAATGCAATCGAAAAACCATCAGCTGATAAACGTTGCGGTAACTCATAGATGCTATGATGCCACGCAATATCCTATCATTTTCCGAGATGGTGCTGAATGATATCACTTCAACGCCAGAATGATAAATCCAGTCAGTGACGAGGATACACATAAGAAATGCAACGCAATGAATTTGTATTCATACCGATTAATGATTCAAGAGAATGAAGAAACTCACATATTTTGAAATGTCGTCAATTGTTTCACTAATACAACATCGATATGTATGCCAAAATTGAAACGGAACGTTTGTTATTCATCCGCATAAATCAGACCAAGCTTCGCTCCGAAGAACAGGTTCATTGGAGAGATGCAGTTGTGAATGCGGCCATGCAGCTGACGTTGGGAGACTCATAATTTGCCCTATTAATGTAAAAGTAGTCCTTGTCATATGCACGAGTAAGCTCAAGATGCTATTGCGTATGTTCGTCATTACGGGCGTCCCGACCTATACATTCCATTCCCATACAATTCAAATTGGGACCATATACAACAGCTCCTACTCACTGAGCAGTCGCCGGTTTATAGGTATGACATCACAGCACGCGGTTTCAGACAAAAGTGCAATCCCTGATGGACTTCTTGATAAAACACGAGGTGTTTGGGTCGGGGAGTTGTTGAACCTACTCAGTGGAATGACAAAAGAGTGGACTGCCACACGTGCATATATTAATAGGGCTCTACAACAAAATAAATTCCAACAATGAACAATGATATGAACAATGATTTATAACGGGTAAAAAAGAAGGTGCTTGACATGTCCCGTAGGGTGTTTAGCGTGGCAAAAAGAAGATAGCGAAGGGATAATGGAGTTGTCAGTTCAGGTGCTTACAGATGTAACTGCACTGTCGTATAAATGGAATTTGAACTGAGAATGTACGCACACAAAGCAATAACGGGAGTGGTTATTGATCACATAGTAGGTAAGAAAAAAATAAAAAAGAGAGCGAGGACAACTTTTACTCGTGTGCAACTATCTTGGGTCGACAGGATACAGAAATCCAGTTTCTATAGTAGTAGCGTTTATCAAATTTCGTGCAAGACGTTTGGAATGACTCATTCTCGAGTAGGGTTATGGCACTATCCCCTGTCTGTTGTGCATTAGTGCCAGCATCTGGTGGTCATGAGCTATAGCACGTAGTGTAAATGTGACAGGGTATCGTCAAGGCGTTTTTTGAAAAGGGATAGGGTGGGTGCATTAATTACATGTTCCGGGAGGGCGTTCCAAGGCTGTGACACTAGAAGGGAGAAATAGTTTCGCCGACATTCCAAGCGGTTGTACTGCGTGACTAACTTAAACTGGTGACCTCTTAGCGAGGTGTTTTGACTGAGTGTTAGAAGGGAATGGTATGGGTGGTTGGGGTTTCTCAGGATCTGGTACACCATTACGAGATCGCTCCTTATACGCCGATAACGTCCACTGTATATTTTGAGAGTCTTCAGCCTGAGTGGGTAGGGGAGGCTGACCAAACCTCTGACGCTCCTCCTTGCCCTAAGTCGTACCGTATCGAGCCCGGTTAGATGGTGCTTGAGCCAGGGTTGCCACGCTTGGATAGCGTATTCCGCATGCGGCCTCAAGCACGCACTAAGCATTTTGGAAAGATCGAAGGCTCTGGGAAGAAGGCCGAGGCACTGGTTCACTTTCTTAGCTACCTTTTCAGTCTGCCTGGAACAACCGAGGTCATCTTGAATTATCACGCCGAGATCGCACTCGTGAGAAGCCCGCTGTAGAATTCGTGGTCCTAGGCGGTAGTTGTGCACACTCTTGTGCCATATACTGAAAGTTTTGCACTTGGTGATGTTGAAATGCGGCATGTTCTCGATGGACCATGTGTACGCTTTATCCAGGTCCTCCTGTAAGATTGTGTGATCCTCCACTGCAGCTATAGTACGCCATACCTTAAGGTCATCAGCAAATAGAAAACAGTTAGAAGATAGCACACTCGCGAGGTGAGTTATGAAGACGAGGAACAGGCGGGGTCCAAGTACCGAGCCTTGAGGTACGCCGCACTGAACTTCGATGGATTCCGATAGGTTACTTCGAACCCTCACATTCAGGTAACGTTGCACGAGAAAGCCTCCTATGCAGCCCAGAAAATGATCGCCGATTCCATATTTCTGGAGTTTGTGGTGGAGAATGCGATGGTCTATGCGGTCGAATGCCTTTGAGAAATCCAAGTAGGCCGCGTCGACTCCTTCACAAGCGTCCACAGATTCCGTCCAGTTTGCACGAGCAATCAAGAAATTAGTTGTACAGGAGCGATTTTGGCGAAATCCATGCTGTTCCGGAATCAGAATTTTGTTTTTCTCCTAGTACCCCATTAAAACCTCAGTTACGATGGACTCCATAACCTTGGAGATCACAGGAAGTAGTGTTATCGGGCGATAGTTTGTTGGTTCAGCACGGCTACCACTTTTGTACATTGGTGTGATGATTCCGTGCTTCCACATCGTGGGGACGTGCATCTCGTTCAGACATCCTTGAAAGAAAATTGCTAATGGTCCTGCCAAACTCGTGGCAGCAACTTTCAACGCCTTCGGTCGAATGCCGTCCGCACCCGGGGAGCTGAACTCGCGCAGAGACATCAGCCTCTTCAGTAAAGCTGCGGAGGTAAACAATATGTGATTAAACCCTGATGGCGGCGTTAACTGCTTAGACAGGATGTACGGTGATTGCTCGCTTTGGAAGGTACGGCCAAATTGTTGTCCAAGGACGTTGGCTGCCTCTTGTGCGGTTTGGGCTAACCCACATGCTGTGTGCAGAGCAGGAATACCGCGCTTAACACGGCGCAAATTGTTTACGTGTCTGTAAAGCAGTTTGGGATTGGAGCAAAACTTTTCCACTAGATCTTGTTGGTTCTTAAGTTTATTCTCTTGGACGAGTTTGACACAGTGGTTCCCATGGATTGTGAAGACATCCCAGGTATGGTCGTTCGGGGAGGCGATATAGGTGTGCCATGCCAAGTCGCTTAATACCATGCACTTACGTGTCCTACTCCTTACGAAAGACTTCATCCTTCTAGGCTGGTAGAGTTTGGTTTCAGATGTCCTTGCCACGAGCTTGGTAAATATGTTGACGAATCCACCGCAGGCTACCTCGGGGGTTAATTCAGCTAAGAACGACCAGCTGGTTGCATCAATGAGGTCGGACAGGTCTTCATACTTGGTTACAACACGATATTCCTCAGCATGCTCTTTAGTATAATCCGCATAGCACATGTAATGAAATAATATCGTCGCATGATCACTGCGGCCCAAAGGAGTATCGGTTATTACTCTCTCGACCATTAATTCTTCATTGGTGAATATTCGGTCCAACACGGATGGCCTGTCAGTTCCCTGAATCTGGTGGACGTAGTGACGTGGCCATGTGCGCTGCAATACCCGATCCTGACGTCGATAAGTACTTGCTTAAAGTTGTGACAAAAAATACCATACATGGATCCCGCGGTTCACTGAATCCATACTCACCATGCGTGACAGACAAAAATGCTCAAAGCGATATCCTCGAGTATTTTTAGCCAACGCGGCTACAGAAAATGCTGGATACACCAAAATACAAAGGATCAGCGGAAAACGGCGTTACTGTATGTAGGACTAGTAAATATTAGTCCAAGGCGGTGCGGGAAATTAAGCGCGGGGTTCAGAAGACAAGTTGAGTCGAACACAGCGGGCTGCATTCGATGAGCTACAAAAAGACGCGGACGGATGATGCAAAACGGACGAAACACCTTAGCACGGGAACTTACAATAGGGTCGAGTGTAGAGCCGGATGTGGTTCAACACGAACGCAATATATGGGTGAGTAACACAAGAAAGAATAGTGTACAGTTGGTCATCAGTGAAATTGTACACAAAAGATAACAGTTGTCTTTTGGGGCGCTACGAAGGTCTCCCCTAGAAGGTTGAACAACAGAACACTTGGATGTCGAAAAGGAAGGCTGAATCGTAGTTGCTTGGGCAAAATCGTGCCGAGCGTGTGCGTGGGCCTTCGGGTCAAATGGGGGTTCGCCGGAAATCGGAGTTGGCTGTGCCGTTTGTTATTTATTATTTATTGCTTGCAGGGCAGGGCGCATTTCGGCGAGTCGTTGGAGTGGGCTTTTCGGCCCAGACAAACTACTGGCTAGCCCAGAAATGAGCCGACAGGATCTCATCCTGCGCTGCTGCCAAACGGTGCGCTTGGGTTGGTCTTTACCCCGGCGCATCCCGCCCCGCGCCTATACGACCCTCCTCCCACGGAGAAACGACCATCATCCCACAAAGAAACGACCATCGTCCCACGAAGAAACTACAGTCGTTTTACCAAGAATTGGCATCATCACGCGCAGAAACGACCAGCGTTCGCGTCAGGTCCTTCGCCGACCGCGCTCATCTTCGGATACTTTGCTCGTGTGGGCTAGTCGATCGATGGGGAGAGTTGGGGCAGGTAGAGACAAGCTAACAGAAAAACACGTGCAGAAAACGCCAGCAAGCACGTAGGAAGAATCTGCGTGTTTAAATTTTTGAGTTTTCGAATACCTTTTTAGACAGACTTTCCAAATTTTTTGCTTTTTGTTTTCGACACGTTAATCGACCAAAAACGGGCCAAATATATGCAATATCTACAAACCTAAACGTATTCACACTGTACATAGATGGAAAAATGAACGCGTTTAGGCACTTTCCGACAACGGCGATTGGTCCTGGGAGGCGGCGGATTAGATTCGGGAGATGTCGTGACGGCTGCCGCTTGTAGACCGGGATGGTGGTCTCGTTGAACTACACTATGATGCCGAAAGTTGGTGTGGTGAGTTGTAACGTCACACGAAGCACTACTAGACAAAGTAGGCAAGGTCGTTTCTTTCATAAAGGCTGGCTTCAGACCGTAGATAGTGACGACTTCGCGTCCGCCACCGCGGTCGATTGTGTACCTCTTTATCGCACGGTGTAGCAGTTTGAAATGTGCTGTGTACGGCGACTAAAGGGGCTGTCGAACATCGTCTGCGAGAAGAAGGACGTGTGAACACGTAGACACCTTCTAGGGCACGTACCCTTGTGCCTCCTGCGAGCAAGAAGCGGGTGGACGTAGCTCACATATTTGGTGAGCCAATCGATCGGTGTAACTTCCGTACTTAATAGTAAAGATAGGCGGAGCCGGTGCCACTAGTTGTCCAGCCAAGCGCAGCGTGCAGCCGTAGGCTAAGTGCGCTGCCCTTGCGTCGCCAACGGTTTTAATAGTGTTTCTTAAGCCTAAAAGGAGGTGTGGAAGTGTTTCAGACCATCAAGGAATTGCGTACGCACGTAGCACGAGCTTCAAAGGGCTGTAAAAACGTTCCACTATGCGGTCTGTACTGGGCCTTATACTCTTCTTATTTCACGCCAGTGACGTATTTCTAGTATTTGAACATAGGAAGTTCTAACTGTTCGCCGACGGCAGCAACGTCCAATTCTCCTTCGACCTGAGTGACTTAAGGAACGGTCTCCTCAATTTTCGAAATTAACTTAAGACATTAGACTCTTGGCGCAGCATATGAAAGCTTGATTTTTCTCCTGCTAATTGCAACGCCTTTTCGAATAGATTCACTGCATCGTCTAATGCACTAACCCAGAATGACGTCTTACTTGTCCACGGTCAAACCGTAAGGGATCTCGGCCTACACTATTCAAGCTCCCTTAATTTCTCGGATCAAGTTTGCTACAGTGTAACAAAAGCCAGATCCGTCATTTGTCATTAGTTGCAAGACGGGGCTCGTAACCGCACTTAGTCTCGCATGTAAGGATTATTAATCTTTCACATTTTGTCGTTCCTATCACCAATTTTGTCATGATGTCTTTTGTACAGTTCGTTTGAATTAACGGTTACAGTATATCTCTCCGTGCCCCGCGCCCCACCTTACCGGTTTTTGGCTGTGCTTATTCTGCATGTGTACGGTGCCGTGCAGTCTGCTTGCGAATCGGTTATTAGACACAGAATTCCTACCGAACGACTATTTTCATCGTACTCGACGTGTGCCATCGGGATAGCGCAATCTACGATTCAAACTCAATTGTGCATAGACTGTGAGTTGATCCTTTCCGAGATTTTGCGTTTACTAAGGGACTGGAACCTTACGAGTATTCTTTCGACCATTGCATAAATTGGTGGCTTTACCTTATTTTTTGTGAACACGTATTTTTTCCCAGTCATTTCTGAGCAGACCCATGTACTTGTACTGACAATTCCGTGGAACTCTCGCTTCCTACCTTTGACGTTTCTAATGCATGAGTATGGTTTAATCAGGTAGAATTCACTTTGCTATGTCGTAAGATCACTACACAAGATTCTATGTTTTCATACGTCGCCTCGCGCTTATCTGTCTCCATTGCCACTGAAGTCATTGATATCCTTAATCCTATTCCTGCAGAAGCGCCGTATGATAAACTTAACGCATCTATCCTTCAACGAACCACCGCGTCTGACGAGACTCGTCTGCAACAGTTACTTTCCGGCTTTGGGCTTGGCCATCGCACCCCATCTCAGCTGCTTTGACAAATGCGTGCCATTTTGGTTCGTCGAAACTCGACTGCTACATACTCCGCCAAGTTTGGACGAAATGTCATCCGGTGAACATCCCAGCGATTTTAGCAGTCCTTAGTGACGATTTCACTCTGGAAAAACTCACAGAAGCTGCAGACAAGACGCACGAATGTTTCTTTACGTGTACTCTCAAACAAGCAGCTGGTTCCACCACAGCTAGCTCACCCCATAACATTACGCTTAATTCAATCAACGATAGAATCTTCCGTCTAGAACGCAGCATGTCTGCTATTCGACGTGAACGCACTACTAACCGAAGAAGTCCTCGTGGTCCGCGCCGCAGCGCAGCTGGCTCACGTCAGTGGTCGTACCGCTGCTTCCACGTCGCTTAGGTAAAACAGCACGTAACTGTTGCCCGGGATGGAATTATCCGAAAGGAACTTCGTTTTCGCAACCAGGAAACGCCAAAGCCATCTAGTAATGGCAACGACTGTCGCTGGCCAAGTCCTCAGGCACCTCCTGTATGTGTTCGACTCCACGATTAAGGTACAAAGTTTCGGTCCATACGGGTGCAGAAACCCGCGTTATACCACGGTCTTTGGTAAATCACGCTAGTCAACAAGCCGAACCTACGTTACAGGTGGCTAACCAGACTAAGGTCGAGACATAAGGCCAGAAGCTGTTGCACCTAAGCCTTGGTTTACGACTCGAATTTCCTTTTATCTTTACCATCACAAGTGGCCAAAGGCCCATAATTGGCCTCCACTTTCTTAGCAAATTCGGCCTCCTCGTCGACCTACGTTGCAGGTAGCTACGGAATGACAACCCTTCGCTTACTGTCCCTTGCTATCACTCCTCAGGCAATTCTGTCGGACGTCGTGTACTCATAACAGACAGTACGCCGTATTCATCATTGCTGCGACAGTTCTCGTCTTCGGTTCGTAATATTCCCGACTCTACCGAGCCTAAACATGAGGTTCGTCATCATATCATCACATCGGGTCCACCTGTGTCAGCCAAACCTCGACGTATTCCACTTGACATTCTCCAAGGCGCTAAACCTGAATTTGAGCACATGATCAACCACAGTATGATTGGCTCATCCAACAGTTGTTGGGCTTCTGCGCTTCATCTTGTTCCTAAAAGGCCCGGTGGTTGGCATCCATGCGGTGATTACCGGGCACGCAAGGCCGTTACCATCCCCGGCAGATACCCTATCCCACATATTCATGATTTTTCCTTGGGATTGTAAGGTAAATCGGTCTTTTACAAGCTTGACCTTATTCCAACGTAACATCAGATTTCAATGGTAACTGAAAACATTGCTAAAACAGCTGTTATCACACCTTCCCATTTGTACGAGTTCATAAGTATGCATTTTGGCCCTCGCAATGCGACACAGTCCATTCAGCTCTTCGTGGACCAGGTCCTCCGTGGTCTAGACAATGATTTTGTCTACATCGATGACCTCCTGATAGCCAGTGCTAAGTCAAAGGAATACTTGAATTACTTTCGACAAGTATTCGAACTATTCGCTCATCAATTGATAAACATTAAACCTGCTAAATGTCTATTTGGCCAATGTAGCGTCGATTTTCTTGGTCACAAAATTGATAGCAACGGCATTAGCCTCATCGCTGAAAAACTCAGACAATCATGGACTATGCACTGCCTCAATCCGTTAAAATCATGTACCGATTCCTTGGCATCGTTAATTATTACGGAAGATTAATCGACAATTGTGCCGCCGTTCTTCAGCCTTGGACTGATTTACTTAAAGGTAACCCAAAAAGTTCGTTATTACGCCAGAAGTCGAAACAGCGTTTGTCGCCATCAAGCAGAAGGTAAGTTAGGTAACTTCCCTGAGCTACTTGGACACCGACGAGAAAGCTACTGTCGTTCTCAAGACTGAGGCCTCACAATCCGCTGTCGGTGCCGTATTACAACAACTAATCGGCAATGAGATTCAGCCGCTGTCTTTCTTTTCTCGGAAGCTGCAGCCAGCAGGAACGCAATTTAGCACTTTCTGTCGCGAAATCCTCGCGATCTACTTGACCGTCAAACACTTTTGTCACGTCCTTGTATGACGACGTTTTGTAATCCTGACTGATCACAAGCCTTTTGTCTACGCATTTCGTGCCGCTTCCGGCCGCTATTCTCCGAGAGAGACACGAGACCTGGATTACCTCTCACAGTTCTGTGTCGATATTAGCTACCTCGACGGTTCAAATAATCTTCTCGCTGATGCTCTTTTACATGCTCACATATACCAACTGTCCTCCTCTCCAATAGATCTTGAGTAAAGGTCTGTTGCCCAAAACAACGATCCCGAACTCGCTCAGCTCCGATCGAATACCACACTGAACTTCTTGCAATTACCTGTTTTATTCTCAGCCGCAAGGATTCACTGCGACGTCTCTACCGGCAAGCCAAGACCGTTTGTTCCCCAGTCCTTCCGACTAACCGTCTTAGACCATTTTCATGGACTATCGCATCGTAGCATTCGATGCACTGTGAAGTTGAATGCTGACCATTATATCTATAATAGTATGCGCTCCGATATCCGGCAAAGGGCTAAACACTCTCCCAGCTGCTAGAGCAGCAGAGTACACAGCCACACTATCCCTGCCTCCGGAACATTATCACTACCTGAGGCGCGTTTTAAACATGTCCACCTGGACATAGTCGGACCTCTTCTTCCATCGAACAATTTCACTTTCATTCTGACTTGTGATGACCGTTTTACTCGTTGGTCGCATGTCATTTCTTTGCGTGACGCATCTACAGAAATTGTTGCTCGTGCATTTTTCGACTCATGCATTTCCTTCTTCGGTGTGCCATCTACCATCACCACGGATAGAGGCTCTCTGTTTAGTTCCACCTTGTTCCGTGACTTGAATCGTCTGTTGGGTTGTACTCACATTCGGAAAACTGCTTATCCTCCCGCTTCGAATGGCCTTGCCTTGCTTTTCCATCGACAGCTTAAAGCCGCCAGCACAGCTAATTCAACTGATTTACCTTGGCCTGAATGTATTCCAGCCGTCCTCCTTGGTATTCGTAATACCGTCAACGAGAATATTGGATGCAGCCCTGCCGAACTCGTCTTTGGCGCCACTCTCAGACTTTCAGGGGAGCTGATTTTGAACTCCCGACTCACTGGTTAGATGGATCCTGCGTCCTACGCCGAACGCCGCAAACAACGCTTCCGAACAATTCGACCCACGTCTACTCGCTTCACTGCTGGCGAACAACGAATTCATCCGGATGTACACACATGTCCTTTTGTATTCATTCGCATTGATGCATTTCGCAAGCACTTGATACCCATTATCGAGGTCCTTTAATAGTGTTGTCACGGAAGCCTAAGTACTTCCTTCCGGAAAGGAATGGCTCGAAAGAATCTGTGAGTAGTGACTGTCTTAAACAAGCTTATGTTGCGCCCATCGTTAACCTGACTGATCCCAAGTTGTTACCCCCTGTTGGTCAACGGACTGATTCCAATGCTCCAGAACCTTCATGCGCTCGCTCGACGAATGATCCCCAGCAAACACCTTCAGGAAGTTCTATGTCTTCCCCTCCAAAACTAGCTGCGTTTGATCCATAAATATCTATATCTAGCGTTACTTTACATTTTCACCCTCTACGAGTGAAGGTATGTAGCGGTTATTTATCTATCATGTTATGTCGTTCCTATCAAAAATTTTATCATGATGTCTTTTGTACAGTTTGTTTGAATTAACGGTTACAGTATATGGCTTCGTGCCCCGC
>OX104063.1:149519462-149534839 GCA_944474145.2 Dicrocoelium dendriticum | reverse complement strand
GTGAAAAAAAGAAAGAAATTCCATCTAGTAGAATGCAGTTAAATTAGGGAATATCGCGGTGTAGCTCGTTCAGATGACAGTCCAAGCGGGTCTTGAAGTCCGCCACAGTGGGTGTCAAGACTAAATCGGCAGGCAGAGCATTCCACGGTCGGTAGATTCGCAAAGCGAAGTAGTGTCGTCTGCAGTTCAGCCGACTGTGCTGATGTGTGAGCCTCAGTGGGTGGCCACGTAGGTGGGAGCCCGATTGGTGCAGTGTGAGTAGTGGCGACAGGGATGTCTAGGGTTGGATAAGATCATGAATACGAGGATCAGGTCGCCCCGTAGACGTCGGTACTTAAGCGAGTAGAGGCCCAGGCACTGAAGTCGTTGTGGATAATCTAGGTGCTTGAGACCTCGGACCAGTTTGGTTGCTCGACGTTGTGGGGCTTCGAGTATGCGTTGGTCCTTCAACAACCAAGGACTCCAAGCCTGAATAGCGAACTCCAAGTGGGGTCGGAGAAAAGCGTTAAGGAGGAGGCGGAAATTGCTGGGGTCAATTTGACCGAAGGCTCGTTTCAGCAATCCCACCATGCGGTTAGCAGCAGCAGCTGCTTTCCGGCAAGAAGCGGATACGGAAAGACTCGTCTGGGTAATGATACCCAAGTCTCTTTCGGCTGAAGAGATCTGGAAGATAGACGCTCCCAGGTAATATACAGGAGAAAAAGCGGAAGGGCGGGTAGAAAGGACGCGACATTTCGAAGCGTTAAATGGAAGGTTATTTTCTATGGACCACTGATTTAGACGGTCGAGGTCCATCTGAAGTGCGTGGGCATCGTCCGGAAGGTTAATTGTGCGCCACAGCTTGGCGTCATCCGCGTATAGTAGCAGCGAGGATTCCACTTGCGGTGTGACGTCGTCAATGAAGGCTAGGAAGAGGTGCGGTCCGAGAACAGACCCCTGTGGAACTCCGCTTGTGGCAAGGATGCGGGGAGACAACGCTCCGTCGACGCGTACTTGGAAGGTACGGTTTTGGAGGTAGTTCCGGATCCAGTCCATCAAGTCCCCTGAAACGCCGTAAGATGACAGTTTCCGCAGCAGAATCTTGTGGTCGACCTTGTCGAAGGCTTTGGCGAAATCCAGTAAGATAACATGCGTTTCTTGGCCAGAGTCGGCTGCAGTGGTCCAGCTGTCCCTGGCAAGTAGCAGGTTACTCAGGCAAGACCGCTGAAGCCGGAAACCGTGCTGGCAATCAGAGAGCAGTTTCTGGGTCTCCATGTGATCCGTTAAAGCGTCTGCGACGATCGATTCCATCACTTTGGAGATCGTAGATAGGAGAGTTATCGGTCGGTAATTGGCCGGATCTTTGCGAGTACCGCCTTTGTAGATTGGTGTAATAGTCCCACATTTCCAATCATTGGGAACTTTGCTTTGCAAGAAGAAGTGGGTGAACAGCTCCGCTAGGGGTAAAGCTAGAGCTGCAGCGCACGCTCGCAAGAGCCGTGGGTGGAAACCATCAGCGCCAGGAGAGGCCGTTAGCCGCAGGGACTTGAGTTTCGCCAGGACCTTCTCCGGAGTGAAATGAACAGTCGTCAGGGAAGTTGAGAGTGAAACCGAAGAAGGTACCGTCGTTGTGTGCAGTGATGGAACGGAGAATGTGGATGCGTACTGCTTGCACAGAACGTCCGCTGCATCGGTAGCTGATTTCGTGAGCCCTGTGGGGGTCGTCATTGCGGTGACACCGTGTTTGACTTGTCGAAGACTATTGACGTGTCTATACAAGGCTTTGGGATTGGATGAAAATTTACGCATAAGTTGACGCTGGTGCTCACTCTTATCTTCTCGTACAAGATGGACGCATTGGTTACGGATGGATCGGTAATATTCCCACTGAGTGGCCGTTGGAAGGAAAGCAGAACGCGCCGTTCGAGGTCAAGGATTGTGTATATGATAAAACGGACAGTTAAAACAACTGTACAAGACGCATAGGAAAAAGGAAATGAGTAAAACGCAAAAATGAAAAAGCTATGAACACTACAAATCTGTAAGACCTACGTTGCACTGCTTCAACTCCACTGGGAGTAGAGAAGTACTCTGTTTACAGTCAGTTTCGATTTGTTTTGTAGCAGAAGTCATTGCGTTTACTGCTGCATTCGTCCGCGTACTCTCCTAGCGTAGATCCTTGATCTTAGCGCAACTAGCCTAGGCTTGCGCTACAGTGCTTTGGATCATATTTTAATGGCAGGAGTAGTACTGATATACTGGCTATAGTCTAACTATTCTAATGAATAGTAAGGGAATGACAAAATAACCAACGAAAGGAGGAAAACGCATAGTTTCAAACTTCGCGCTCTCAAGCTCAAGGTTTGTGTCTAGATGGGTCTCAATGCACACCCCATTATTGACAGTCACCCAGCCTTGATTCATTAGATCAGCAACTTCGCCGACTCGTGTATATTATCAGACACAAAATTCTCACTGCTACCGCATCATTAATCCCACACACCAAGCCACTATCCATGGCACTATCACCAGCCTCGTGTAATTGTGCATTTAGTAACCTATCTCGATCTCACTACAATAGATTGGGTAATGCCGGTTACAGAACCTCTATACGTATCCATATAGAACTCGTGTGCATGTAGCTTGCCGAACAACCACAATTTTGTGCCGACTAGGTCGCTTGCATGATTCACGCTCCAGCGAATTTATTGCCTTCAGTGTTTCAGGACGTGGTGGGCTTCCGCATAGCTAGCGTTCTGCTTACAACCTCACTACATGGTAGTTTTGACACGACACTAAATAAACACACCACCTCTGGCCCAACTAGATGATCTCACCGACTTCAAAGACGTCATTCCTCTGATTCGAAGGGATCGCTTGATCTATTTTTACACTTAACAGCAAATCTAACAAAGTCATACATGCAGCGTTACGTTAACAATCTCATACAAACTCTCTACTTACATATTTCTACCAGTGCACCTATTCACACAACACCAGTTTGCAACTAGTTAACTTGATATATGTGTGTACGATAACCTACCTTTATATGGTGCCATGATCATGGCACTGCAGGTTAGTCTCGCATTGTCGAGATAAAACAGGTTATTTATTTATTTACATAGGTCGCTTTGCATTTGCGACATGGGTTCTAGTCCTGAGCCTCTATACTTGGCACGAATACAGGCATCGTGTACCTTCGCATATAGTAGCCTACATCGGTCTCATTGAAACAGATTCGTTACAGCCGATCACCGAATATATATACATATATATAGCCACATAGACCTCTTGTGTAGACGGCTTTCCGAATAACCTTATTTTGCTGCTAGCTAAGTAGTTCGAATCAACCGTGTTCCAACTAATCGTATGCCGGCGGTGTTGCAAGACGTAGCGGGCAAACCCTCGCTATCATATCAGAAAGAATGGCTAGGTTTCTCAAACCTCATCAGCTGACGGTTGCCCACTTACCAATCACCACACTCAAAGGGAGCCTTGTCTTAACCGAAAGGTATATTGACGGCACATGGACGCGGTAATGTTATTCTCAGTATACAAGGCGAAAGCTTCGAGAAAAGCTGTGTGGGCCAAACAGGGAGGAAATTGTTTACAAGCTTAAAGTGGCACAAGCGGGTTTGCCGTGGCCATTACTCAGGAGCAACGTACTCAGCACACGTTGCTGAGGAACGACACAGGTTTATCTGGGACAAAACAGAGATTCGCGAGCCGGGATAAATCAGAGAAAACAGCGCATGCCTTTAAACGTGTTTACCTACTGAACATGCAATAAAATTGTGCGTAGACTTGGACCCAAATTACTAACCAATGCGAAATCTCTTGGACGGATTGGAAATGGCAACATAGGGCAGGTAGCAGTGGAGGCCGAACAACGAATCCCTGAAGGTCGCGGGAGATGATGCAAAGAAACCAGGCGGCTAACTAGACCAAGTTTGCGACTTAAGGTCAGATGCTGCTGCAACTAAGGCTTGTTTTACAACGCAACTTCCCTGTTACCTTGACAATCGCAGATGTCCAGGTACATATAATTGGCATCGAGTTCCACAGCGAATTTGGCCTCTTGGACAATCTACTTTACAGGAAGTTACGGGATGACAGCACCGCTCGTTGTCCCTTGCCGCCCCGCCCCAGACATTTATAAATAAACAAATATTTTGTGCTCGAATTCCTCGAGGCACCTTAACTCAGGCATGATCGAGAGTCACAAGCAATTATGTTGCGAGACAGATACATCGTAACGCAGGTAATCGGCTGTGGTCAAACGTCAAACCATTTGAGGAAAAAGACTAATCGCTCATGAGGAGCAGTCATCAGTAGCGTGATGATAAACTGGATTTATGTGTGCGTAAAATAAATAGAAGTAGCACAGTAGCTTAAGTGGTGGCAGTATGTGAAACCTGAGAGTATTTTTGTTGTACGTGTCAATAAAATATTGAGAAATGATTCTAGTCGATATTCCAGTGTAACTGTGGGCAGTGGCTTTATGCAGTGACGAGTCACCTCCGCCAGGTCGCAGTGTTGATAAACGGACTTTTGTGGCGCTTTGAAGTGAAAATGATTGCTAGGTGAAAGCCCACCGCGACCTGAGACACTGTCCTTGATAGTTTTAACGGGCAAAGCTACTTATCAACCAGTTGCTCATTCAGGTATTCGCCATCGAATGACTCCTCTGCTGGTTAAACAAATAACACAGGAAGGGCCCAAACTGGACGTTGAGGCCGGACGAGTGGGATGAATGATTTTGCATGTAGGTAGAATTTCAATAGTTTGGAACATATCTGGAACTGATTGGTAAGTCATATTTACAAAAATTGGTAGGAGACCGGTTAATGTGTTTATGGTGATGGACAACGTTTCGCTTTTGACCCAAATGCTTCATCATGAAGCGTTTGTGTCAAAAGCGAAACGTTGTCCATTACCATAAATACATTAACCGGTCGTCTACCAACTTTCTGAAAAGGTAGAATTTCTCTTGTATGCGGTCTCACGGGCTCTGGTTATGTATATTTGATGGAGGCTGAGGAATTCGTGTCCAGCTATCCTCACTGAACATCGGTCATCGAGGTGTTGAGTGCAGATGGTTGGTTTTAATCTAACTCCATGATCCAGGCAAATCCTTGTTGGATACATCGTTCCATTTCAGACGGAGGCTGTTCCTCAGTTCAGTCCCGGATCGCTAAGATGTTCACGACCACGGAGAAAAGTAAAAGAGAGGAAAAGATCGAGCAGAGACTAAAAAGGCTAGTCGTGGGAGTAAGCAGTGAAAAAGTCCTAAAATAAGACATTTACTTGCGACAAACTGATGTACAATGTGTAACAGATATTAGCTGAAAATATTTTTTGAACATGCCAAAATGCAAGGCGGAATAGGGAAAATACTGTCACGTAAAGGAGATGAAGAAAATAGTTCCTGTAAGCATTCCACGAGGTATTAGCTTAGGCGTTGGTATTCAAACGGAGATTAGAACGTGGCTATGCACTCACGATTTGTTGCAGTCAGAAACCAGATGATATAGTGAGGATATGGCGACAGTTATATATAATCCACGGGATAAGGATTATCAAAGGCCGCCTAACAGCTATTATGTAAATAAGTTGTTAGGTCTTCACTTTTTTCGCTATTCCGAATTAACCACCCAAAAATTTCTCTGCAAAAATTCTAGCCCAGCCGAAGAAAAATCAACATTTCAGCAGTCTTGACCACGAAAATCGTGTTAACAAAAAGCTCCGCCAACGTAGCCAGATAATGCCTCCGAAAACACTGCTCTCTCAACTCTAAAGCAAAAGTACAATTAGCTGGATGTTTGAAAACGCATTCATCCGCTCGATCGATCGCCTGATCGACCGCACGGGGTAGGCGATTCCCTTCAGTCCAGCTTTCAATCACTGTTATATACTTTCCCTTTTTCTTTTATGTTTTTATCTGATTCTCGGATATATGTGTATTAGGCTACGAAGCTGAGCATGATAGAAGCCCGCTATGATCAAGCAGATATGAACAAGAGACTAGTTGTCGAAGGTAGGACAAACGAGAGATGGCGCTAACTGACGGGGTTGCAGTGGCAAACAATGATATGTGGGTTAAGACTGCTAGTTACTAATGTATACCTCATGCTTCTAAGCACACAATTATGTCCCCCGCTCTTGTTTTGCCTCTCTTTTGGTCTATATCGCAACAGTTCAATGGCGGTATAGTTATCACCTGCGTTAGCGCATCATCCCAGATCTCTTTTGATTATCTTTCCTTCTGTGCCTCTCATTCCAAAACATCTTGGCCAAGTCAGTCCTCTGAGGCTCCAAATGCTTATAGGTCTCAAGTCAAGGCCCCTCTTATTTTTAGCACCGGCAGCCATCGACTCAAGTTCTCATTGGTATAAGTTACAACCTTATGATACTCTTCTTCGTCTGAGTCATTATCTCTATGCTTAGTAACGCCTACCGAAATCCAAATTTCCGGTCTCTGATTGAGTTTGGCTATCGACTCCACTAGCATGCATCTCAGCTCACATTAACGTCTTTCTCTCTTGTTTGGCGTCTCTCTACGTTCATATCGCAACTATTCACTGGCGGTATAGGTACCACTAGCCTCAGCTCATCGGTCACTCCATTGTTTTCAGCCAGCACAATTTTACCATAAATTTATATTTATACAATAATATAGTCCTGTTCAATTTTGTTGGCAGTTTGCTCGGTCCGTTTTTCTTCTCACCCTTGTTCTACAGGATAACATTACCTGCACCGAACACCGCTGAAGACGTAACTGCGACGCTCCCATGGGCACGGATTCAATAAAGAACAAAGAAAAACCCGCACCTCATAATCACGACACACCAAAGAACCCAAGAAACTGATCAATTCAACACAAGTCACCTGAGTCGTCCGACTTCAATAGCTCCAACCACTTGTACTGGACTCCGAAGGCGACTACACAGCCATAGGAAACAAATAGACGTTACGTGTCTGCGAATATCCGCGAGGATAATCGGTCAGGTACAATCTTGCCAATGTTATATCAACAGCCGGCAGTGTTCCAGGGCGTGTTGAGTCTTCGTCTGGCAAGCGTTTTCCCTACAAAAAGCCACAAATGTCTGTTTAACAACACTGCGACGTGGCGGATGTGACTCATCACTCAATAAAGTCACAGCCCCTAACACATTGGCAAGTTAACCGACACCACATTTACGAGTTCTGTGTATATATCGGCTCTCGCACGAACACGCCTACATTTTGATTGGTGACATGCCACTATTCTTAAGTATTTTTCACTCGTTTCCTCATACTTCACTCACTGACCTACATTGCTTACGGGACCTCATCGGACTAGTTCCTCATCAACATACCATATAAGTGATCTGATTACTGTCTTTACCTCTCGCATTCTGTGTACATAGACTACGTACAACCTTTGGGCTCTATGGGCCCACACCACTGTCTCCAACTGTACTACTCCCACTGTTGGTGCCGCTTATTCCGCCATCATGTACAATAATGCAACATTCTGCTCACGCACAAAAGGCGTGTCTCGCTTTGTCGAGAATAAAATATTTATTTATTTCTGTATTTACGGTGCTACAGAATATGTCAACAAACCAGCAACGGTATATGACGCAAAAAGTCCAAGAGCATATATTTGAAGAGATAAGGAGTGGCTTCTAGCAAGCCCCGATTAGGCGCAGGATGGCAGAGGGCGTACGCTAAATTGTGGTAGCTAAGGTTATTGAACGTGAGACAACCGAAAGCTAATAGTGTCTGTGAACAGACCACAATTGGCCGAGTGTAGCCACCAGGCTGAGAACTTCAGGCACAGGTGGAAGTATACAGTGTCACAGAGAATGTTAACAAATCAGCGAAGTCCAGGGATACAAGCATTTCAATAGACTAAGGGTTGGGGTGGTAAGGAGCGGCTCTTAGCAAGCTCCGGGTATGCACAGAGATGCAGGGAACCTACAATGACTCACGGCAGCTAAACGGAGATGAAATAGATTGGACGGACGACAGATAATGGCGCTAGGGGAGAGAGTATCGCTGGCCATCACTGGCATTCGGACTGAGTTTTCAGGTGTTAGTGGATAGCTAAGGCGTCACAGAATATGTCACCAAACCAGTTGAGTTAAGATACAAACATTCCAAGCGCAACAAGGTTGGGGATAAGGTGTGACTCATAGCAAGCTCCGGATAGGCGCAGAGAAGAGCGGAGCCTAAAGTCTCCCGCTGCTCCCAAAGAGGGATGCCAAATGTGAGATGAAATACAGATAACTACGCTAGCAGAATGCGGCGCTGGTGATGGGTAGCCATTCAAGCAAGAGGTTTGGTCAATAGTGGATATATACGGTGTCACAGAAAACTCATCGAATTAGCAACATTCCGAGCTACTAAAGGTTGATGAGATAATGAGTGGCTCCTAGCAAGTTCCGGAGATGAACAGGGATGCATGCAACCAACGACGACTAGCTGCTGCTAAAAGGTGGTGAAGAAAATTAAACGAACAACAACAAATGGCGCTAAGAGGGAGAGTATCGCTGGCTTGCAATGGCATTCGGATTGAGTTTTCAGGTGTTAGTGGATACCAACGGTGTCACAGAATAGGTCACCAAACCAACTGGGTTATAATGCAAACAGTCCAAGAGCAAAAATAAACAAATGAAACTTTGTCTCGGCGTTAAACAACAGACGCCGAAAAGGGATGAGCAACTATGTACCATCAAATCTGCGAAGCCCCAGTGTGATCAACCTTGGTCTTGACATTGAAAATTGTAAGAATTTATATAAGTTGGTACCAACTGTTCGACCACACAGTTGATTCATTGTTGAAACAGATCGTTAATGCAAAGGTAAAAAGGTTGATAAACAAGTTATGTGTTACTGGAATTCGTTCCAAATACAAGTTCTTGCCTGAATCGTTTCCCTTTCTCTGTTACTCGCAGCCAGCTGTTATCCACTTTCTAGCCTTAAGCATACGGTGCGTTCTCCTGTAGTCGCGTTGGATTTCGGTCCTGCTCATTTAAACGAGGCGTGCTTTGAGAGGGTAATTATCTAACTTGATAAC
Organism: Dicrocoelium dendriticum; assembly: GCA_944474145.2. Classification (NCBI taxonomy): domain Eukaryota; kingdom Metazoa; phylum Platyhelminthes; class Trematoda; order Plagiorchiida; family Dicrocoeliidae; genus Dicrocoelium; species Dicrocoelium dendriticum. The sequence continues at coordinate 149,525,796 of OX104063.1, read as the reverse complement.
CGTGGACGATTCAGTCGCTAAAGAAGTGAACAAGTTCGGTGGAAGTATTGCTAGAAAACTTGGAAAGAGAAGCAGTTGACCCAAACAAGCCAAGGAGAAATGCGATGAAAATGCATACGAGAAAATGAATGGTGTGAAACAACACACTGTGCCTTCAAACGCTATGCGCACTGTAGATTTTTCGTTATGTGTCATATACACCTGAAATGCGTGTGAACCAAGAGCAGCGAAACGTGGAGATTCGAGGTGGGGACCGACACATCCGCCACTGGCGCGATTTTGAATGCGGGCTGTTGTTCATGAGGACAACCTGTTTCTGCGTTCTGAAAAAGTAAAAGTTTTAATGGAGGAATTTCTTTCGCAACTGTTTCCAAGGTGTTCAAAACCTCCAAAAATGCGAAATATGATCTGTACCATTCTTAATTACAAAATTGACTAAAATTGTAAAAGTTGAAATATAACATTAAGTAAGGCGTTAAAAAGGAAACGGAATGTAAAATATGGTTTATGTAAGTCCTCGGCATGTATTTCATAGAAGAATACATTCGGAGAATGTATGGTTAATGTTGCAAGACATGGGGGAGTCGGCGTTGACTAGCTGGCTTATGAAAGTGTGGATTGTTTTCTAATGCAGCTTGCATTTGGCTTTGGTAACCGTATAATGGATATGATGAAATGATTCCTCGCTAATGAATAGATAAAGCAGTGTGTATGTGTAATAATGGTAAATGAGGTTTAAAGCTCTCTCTCTGTCTATAATATTATACGGATGGTGGCATCCGTTTTCGGATTTGCCTGTCACTGTGGCAAGCCACAGGACGCCTGCGCCTACAGAGGGACCATGGATGGCTTGCGCCGCACCACCCACAGCTCCAACCACACGCCTCATATCCAGTGTAAACCCGACGGAATAAGACCGGGAGGCAGGCGGATGGGAACCACATTTCATCAACGGAGCCGGCCCACACTCCTTCACAGCCAAACACAAGCACACTGTTTTTGGGAAACAAGCCCACACAAGGCGGTGGCTGGACCGTAGTCCGCTCCACACTGACTGCATGGAACCACTTTCGAGCCTAACACGGCCACATGGGCCGTGTACCCTGCCCCCTCCAGCAACGATCAACTGTCTCCTGGAGCCAGTATGGACGAGGTAGTGGGTAATAGACAGGTAGGCACCTTATCAACATGCACATCAAGCGCAGCCATACCGGGGTTATCAAACAACAGCCAAACACTTGAGAGAGAGAGAGAGAGAAAGAAAAAGAAAAAGAGAAAAACTCGATTAACGCATAAGGAAACGGTGATATAAACCTTAAGTAAATAGCATATGTAATTAGTTGTTTACAAACAGATCCTAGCTAAGTGCACGAGGTCAGGAAGTATAGTTTACGGAATGCCACGTACACAAAAATGTTATGGAAATCGAATGCAATTGGCTGAAGCGATCTGTGCAAGTTAATGGAATAGAGTACAGGGAGATATTTATATGAGAAAGAAAAGCATTAAGGTAAAAACTGTAAACCCACCACCTGAAATAAAGAGACTTAGCATGCAAGCACGCGGTTCGTAAATCGAATTCAGCGTGCCTACAAACGCTGCGCCGGCTGGCCGTAATTCTCTGCAGGACCCGTCGTCGCTTCTGTAGTGGCCCCAAATGGCACAGCTCACGGCCCACTAGGCCCACTAGACATTTATATGAGAAAGAAAGGCATTAGGAAAGAACCGAAAACCCACCACCTGAAATAAAGAGACTTAGCATGCAAGCATGCGGTTAGTAAATCGAATTCAGCGTGCCTACAAACGCTGCGCCGGTGCTGCCTACGTTCACTGCGGGACCCGTCGTCGCTTCGGCAGTGGTCCCGAGTGACCTCCCTCATGGCTCACTAGGCCTGCCTGACTAAGGCACTCGCGACCGCATGTTCTACAGCACCATGCGCTCGATGTCGATGGAGTACAATTCATCGGTGCTTGCCGCCTCCGCAACTACCGTTTCTTCTCTGCATGCATGCGGGCTTTCTCAAGCACTTCAGCAACTGCCTTCGTGATTAGATCGCGCCATGCACCACGATCAACCGCCTTCGATTCCCATGATCTGCAATCAAGATTAGAACGTGTGAGGCTCACTTTAATCATGTCCTGGCAACGTAACTTTGGTTTCCCAACGTGCCGCTTCCCAATACTCAGCTGACCGTATAAAAGTTGTTTCGGTATTCGCGTCGAATCCGTACGGCTCACATGACCGAGCCATCTCAGGTGTCGCAGTAAAAGTATGCAGTCCACTGCATACATCCCACTTTGGCGCAACACTTCGGTGTCTGCAACTCTGGCGCCCCAGCCGAGTCGCAAAATTCGTCGCAGACACTGCTGATGGAACCGCTCGAGATATCGCACATTCCGACGGTACATCGTCCACGTTTTACTGCCGTAAAGCAGAACGGACAGTACCATGGATTTGTACACCATCAGCTTCATGCCAATGCTAAGCTGATGGTTGTTCCACACTCGGTACTCCAGCTTCCCGAATGCCGCTGCCGCCTTCGACACGTGATTACGCAACTCAACGTGTAGCTGCTGATCAGTCGACATCACACTCCCAAGGTAGCAGAAGCGGGAGGTGGTTTCCAATACTTCAGCACCAATGCTGATTCCCGGAAATATTGAAGATTGCACCTCCGGTGAAGGCTGAAAGAGACAGACAGTTTTGCTTGTGTTGATGGTGAGTCCGAATTTGGCCGGTATCGAAGCCAGGGCACTATCCATGTGCTGCAACTCATCCGCCCTGTGTGAAAACAACGCACAGTCGTCAGCAAACAGCAACGTACGGATAGTTGTCTCACAGACTAGTTCTCGCACCGAAACGACGGATGCTCAGCAAACCACCATCAATACGGTGCTCCACACGAACACCGTAAGCACAAGCCGCATCAAAAGCACAAGACAACATTGCATGAAGATAGATGTTAAACAGGGCAGGAGCTAACACACAGCCTTGCTTCACACCAGAGACAATTGTAAAGTCATCCGAGGTCTCTGCACTCAGCTGCACTCTCGCTCGCATACCACTGTGCAAACATTCAATTAAACGTAGAAACTTACGCGGGCAACCAAACTTACCCAACACCAGCCACAGTGCCTCGCGGTTCACCGTATCAAATGCCTTGGTGAAATCAACAAAAAGCGAGTACAATGGCTGGTGTCGTTCTCTGCACTTCTCTTGTAACTGACGAGCCGCAAACACCATATCTATAGTGCTGCGACCCGAACGGAATCCACATTGCTCTTCTGCCACGTTTGGTTCCACAATCTGACTTACGAGGCGATTGAGCAGGATTCAGGCAACCACCTTGCCCACACAACTCAGCAAGTTGATGCCACGATAATTCATGCAACATTGCTTTCTACCTTTGCCCTTGTACAGTGGTGTCAAGATGGCATCCTTTAGCTCAGGAGGCACCTTCTCTTCAATCGACACGCGTTGCATCAAGAGGTGCAGCGCAGTCAACAACGCGGGTCCACCGTGTTTCAATACTTCAGGTAGGATCCCGTCACCCCCGGCACATTTGCCGTTTCGCAGCTGAGCCAGCGCCCTCTGCGTCTCATCCAGTCTCGGCATATCCGCCAGATCCGCCCACACATCGTGCTGCTTCAGGTCATTCCATGTAGGCCAGTCGATCGCTGAACGGTTGTTCAAGAGACAGTCAAAGTGTTTCCGCCAGACCTGCATTATGTCTGCAGTCTGGGTGCAGGTAGCGCCTGAACTACCATCGATCAGCGTCCTCAGCGGCTCCATTCTCGCTCCATACACCGCCTTCAAGGAGTCAAAGAATTCCGTGTGTTGACGGCGTTCGGCTTAGCATTCCATCTGCTTCGCCTTCTCCGTCCACCATGCATTTTTAATACGACGGAGCTCTCGGGTCAGTCGCCGTCGAAGTTTGCGAAACTGACTACTCTGCTTCAAGTCACTGGGGTCTGCCACATGTGCAGCAAATGCTGCATTCTTCCCCGACACCAATGCGTCAATCGTCACATCGTTGTCATCAAACCAATCAGGCCGTTTAAAGTTTGTGCGCCCGATGGTCTCCTCCGCAGCAGCTGTCACCTGGTCGCGAATGTGGTGCCACAGGTCGCGCACTGTGGCTATACAGTCCACATCACCACACAGGCGTGCAGCCATCGCCTTCTCCAGCTCAGTACGTTTCGCCACAGTACCGAGGGAGAGAATGTTAAATTTACGCCGATTCGCGGCGGGAGTGCAATACCTAGAATTACGAAAAGATATGTACAGTTTGGTCCGAACCAATTTGTGATCATTGCCCCACTCAGCTCCACACAGTACACGTGTCATGCGCACTTCCCGCATATCACGCTGACGTACGATGACATAGTCGAGCAGGTGCGTGTGACCACTCCGTGGGTGCGTCCAAGTTGCTATATCACTCGCACTCAGTGCAAACCGAGTGTTCGTGATCGTCAAGCCGTGAGTGGCACACAGTGAGAGCAGCCTGTCACCGTTCGCATTCGCTGAACCAATGCCATGCGCACCGATAACATCTGTCCACGCTGATGCATCACGCCCAACGCGCGCGATGAAATCACCCAGCATATTAAAATATATATACATATATATATATATTTATATATACCTATATATGTATATAAATATGTTGGTACATAAATATGTATATATGGATATATATACATATATACATATATATATCTGTTACAACGATATGTATATACTGATGCATAATGTGTATAATTATGTATATATATATATATACGTAATAGGAACTGTATATATGTATATATATATATTGCACTGAAAGGCCCATGTGTGTATAAATGCATGGGTTATTGACTATTGTATACAAGATTGATAAGAACGAACGTAACCAAAATGTACGTTATATAAGGATGCAGAGTTAGTCTCTGTACTAAAGCATGCTGTTTTCATTATACCTGTGACATAGTAGATGTTAAAAATATCCCGAATTATATTTGGCATGGTAATCAAGTGATAACATATCGCAAATGGTTATGCGGTAAACATTTGCGGTTTATGAATATATGTATGTGTATATGCATCTGTATATATGTGTATATATATATGTATATATATATACACATACATGTATTTAAAAGTCGCAAATGTATATCGCATAACCAATTGCGATATATACATATACATATAAATGGGATGATCTATTGGTTCGCATTTACCTTTGGTAAGTGCTATGGCCTTTAATCACGCAAGGGAAAAGGAGTTCGCATGACTTGATGGTATGTGATTGCGAAATCCGGTGATTTCTGTGCGGAATAGGTGCTATGCAAGAAAGTGGATTCAAGGGGCAGTGGGTATGGAGCCATGAATATGGCGTCCTTAAGGGTGACTTACTTAATCGATGGTGTTATGGAAAGAGGGGGAAATGTACATCCGAAAACCAACCATCAAAAGCTACGTAATTTCTACGTCAGTGGGTGTAATAACTTGAACAGGATAGTCTATTTAGTTAACGCTAATGATATATACGGCTATACTTCAGTGTCTTGGATAGCGAGGTAACACAACGTAATACATGGGATGTTAATGTGCGGCGCAAGCTGTTGCCCACATAATGCTGACGTATTTGCATGGCTACATCAATAAATGAACATATCTAAATGGTATATTCTGGAAGTGGTCGTGACGTGGTACTGAAGTAGGCAATCCCTTGTTAAGGCGGTGTTTGATTATATGACAAGTGCGCAGACGGGACGCTCAAACCATATGCAAATATTCTCGTGTAAGTGGGGAGCGTTCGGAACGCTCATCACCCACGAAGCGAGAATACTGAAAAATGGTTCATCAAATATCGTTACAGTATGAGGGGATGGCTCATGAAGGTGAGCCTTGTTAAGTGTCAGAGCATTAAAGAAACAGTATTTAGCAATAATGGACGGATGCAACGACATGCTGCAGGTTGAAAACGGCTGCGAAAGGTTAACTTACCGGTTTGTTTTTGCAGGACGATTTTGTTTCGCATGCGTCGCGGGTTTGCGAACACGTGTCCATGTATGAATGCCCCCATACGTGATCTGAAGATTACGGAGCCACCCACGGAACCTGTGAGCTTGTAGTCCGCCGCAAGGAGATAGCGGTAGTTCGCATACTTCCATTCGGCTGTGGGACGACAAGACACGGATTCAGGGGGTGGCTCCTGAAAAGGGCCGTTGCTCCGTTCTCCAAGGAATGGTAATAGGTGTGGTAACTAGAAGGCGAGGGAAGACCGGACAAGGTGCTATGATAGGATACGTCTGATGCACGTACATAACATGAAATCTAAAAGATAAA
>OX104063.1:149482191-149518964 GCA_944474145.2 Dicrocoelium dendriticum | reverse complement strand
AATCGCAGATCCCCGGGGTATGTAATAAAATTGATTTAAAATTTAGGAAACCACGACCCATTGAGTGGTCGAAGCGGATTGAGGTGCTCAGAATGACCATTTGTTCTGGCTTTCTATCGGCAGGAGAACGTGCCTTCCGAATTCAAAGGAATTTCTCCAGGCAAGAGTTATGTGGAAGAGATAGTGTTAGGCAAGCTGTACCTAATGGTTCAGTCCTCGGAAAAACTGTATCCGTGCAAGATAACGAATGGTTTGTCAGATTAGTAAGTTGTAAAATGGGTTGATTATCTTCCGCTCATGTCCAGATAATGGGACTGTGTGGCTTGTATTGTCGCCGGATCGATGGACAACTCCTTGGGTGCATGTCTCCGTACCTGTGACCAACTCGGAATAAAGGTAACTTCATACCTTATAGTGGTCCTCTGTACAACATTTGTCTTTTAAATGTATCCATTGCCCAAGCTGCGTCCTGAGTGGAGGTGGTTAGACAACCGGCTCCCATTTCCTGCGTATTTTGCTGTTCCTGCCTTAAACCATTATACATATCTGATGTCTGTCGTCCTAGAATCGCTCACACCAGAACATTGGTCGACGTGACAGCTGGTGTTGCATTCACATCTTCTATTACACAGATGTTCCTCATACTTCGCCTCCAAAATTGGAGAGAGAATGCTCATATATAGCAAAGAGTCGCACAGTATAGCCTCCTTACACTAAGGGCAGAATAATAATGCACGTCTGGTAAACTCCCACCATTGATACCGAATTCCTCGAAACCCAACTCACGCAGGCTCTACCAAATTGAATGTTTTCCTTTATCGGATGCTCAGTTCTTTATGCGTTGAACGTATGAAGCTTATTGGCATTGAGGCCCATGTATACGGATGCAGAAAATAAGCTAAATTGTTAAATGCTGCGGAATGTTTCTAATAAATTAATGGGAGTTACAGGCTTATTCATGCCAAATGGATACAGAGAGGTCCTGGCTTATCCTTGTAGAGCAGACGGAAGTACTTTTGGGACAAAATTCAAAAGCTCTTAAAATTAAATAATTTAGGCTTCTATTTACACAGTGGGTTCTTCGATCAAATGCCCTATTCTTGCAATGCCTGCATTACTATCTTGTTAACAGCACGCAAACATTAGGCCGAAGCCGTTGATTGCGGGAAGGCGGTGGACGTGCTGTTCATTGACTTTCAAAGCTTTTGAAGCCGTTCCACGTTCGCGCCTTGTTACCAGCTGGATTCGCATGGTGTTTCTGGACCAGTCTTACGATAGCTTTCAGCCTTCCTATTCAGAAAGAAACGTTTGTGCTTGTGAATCCAGCCTTTCCTTTGCCAATGTGTTCTCAGTGTCGTCTCAAAAGCTTCAGTCCTTGGCACCCTCCTCTTGACTTTAGATGCTAATGCTCTACCCGATGAACTAGGTACGCCGTCCCTAATGTCTGCGGATGGCACAAACCTCTGGTGCACTCTACACGCTTCGCTTGGTAGACTGAACCTATAGTGGGCTCTTGATGGACTCGGGGAACAGTCCCTTTAGTGGAAGTGACCCGTTAAGGCGGCGAAATGTTTCGTTTTGCGCGTTGGTCAGAATGATCCGCCGACACGTTATTTGATTTGTGGCAACGTGGTTTCGTGAGTTCAACGCTAATCTGACCTTGGTGTTTTGCTGTCATCAAACGTTAAGCCCAGTTAACATAGGACGACAGCTGCTCTCAAAAAATTCATGACCACCGAAATGTTTGTTAAATAATATTCGGCATTTGTAAGGCCCACTTGAACTACAGCCTCCAGGCTTGTCCTCCATGCATGGTTCATGATAAGATAGCAGATGAACGAATTCGGCGGTCCGGGACGAAAATGGTGCACGGATTAAAAGACTGACGTACTCGGGGAGGTTATGTAAGTTGTATACGTTTTCCGTGTACCAGAGGCGGCTTCGGGACGACTTGGTCCTCACGTACCGTAAACTGATGGGGCAGGTTGGTTCTGATTTGGCTAGACTATTTCGCCCAACTCGAGCGACAACCCTAACTGGCCACCTATTAAATTTGCACAAAACCCTGTCTAACTGTGTTTGGGCAGCTTTTCGGTTATCGCGTAAGGTCATGGCTTAGTGGAACGCACTGCCTGCAGGCGTCGGGATGGTACCGGCGATGCAACAGTTTGAGCGGCGACTTGACGCTCTCGGTCTGCAGGTTAAAGTCGCCCCATTCATACCTTAAGCTTTACTCGTCTACTACGGCTTACGCTGCTTTAGAACGTTTTAACTTCCAGCACTATTGCCCACAGAAATCAATAAGCTTGTCCTCTCTCTTGTTTCCTTTAGCTTTCTTTTAGGCTTCACGTGGTCGGCACCGCGGAGCTGCTAGTGCAGTGCACGTGTTAAGTGTTTGGTTGAACATGTGGTTCATGTGTGTTGATTTGAATCTTCTTTGGCATAAAAATGCATCGGATTCCATGTTGGATCAACGATGTTTTCGAAGGTGGAATATTCACGGGGTTTCCCTAACGTTGCTGTCCAACTTGAACTTGTTTAGCAGTCTGGAGATTTCCCAGTGCGCCTGTGTAAACTTCTAACTAAAATTATTTCGTTGCAGACCCAGGCGACCGGTGTGGTTTGTTGAACGAATGGCTGATTTTGAATCCTTGGATTGCTCATCGCCATTTTGGGCTTGAGCTCGTTTCGGTTGTAACGCGTGATGGTCCTGTGGGCTGTGTATCCTCCATTTCAATAGCTGGTGAGCCCACGGTGTCGATTGTTTATAGCTAGATACCAGGGTATCTTTCGATATACAAATAACTGTTCCTTTGCAACCCGAGCTGCCTTTCTGAATCGCTCTTCGGGCTCCCGGTACAGGCTACCCGCTAAATTTGTGACCCAAATTCCAGTAGACTCTCACTGCCTGATATTTCAAACTTTTCGCCAATAAGCTTGTTCCATTTATTTTTCATATTCTCGATTTATTTTTTGCATACGGTAGCCTAAGTTTTGCGTCGAATTTATAAACTATTTATTCTTTGGACCATACTTTAGAGTCTGTCATTAGCATAGTATTTTTAGGAAATAGATCCCCTTGTGTCGTTCGCACACATCCATTCTGGTTTAGCGCCGTAGAATCACGTCTGACTAAGCAAATTATAGCAAGCTTATGTCCTATCAACCCAAGGAGATAGTATTGCAGGTTCAATTGGTCAACCTGAGCCCTCCAATCCGCGACGACCGCTCAATTGGTCGTGGTTTCCTAAAGTTCAAATCAGCTAGGCGCACCAATGACTCACTTGAATCTATTAAGTTCGACATGCGTTCTATCACCCGAGTGATCAGCTCAGTCAAATGCTCATCACATCCTGGTCCCGATGGTCTTCCCTCTGCGTTGCTGATACTCGGTGGCAAGAACATTCCAGCCCTACTTCTCAAGCTATTCACGCTTTCCATGACTAACGGGATTTATCCAACCACATGGAAACATGCCATCGTCATCCCCAAACACAAAAAAGGCAGTCAGCAGAACATGGAAAACTATCGCCCCATTAGCCACACGCCTATAGCCTTAAGAATAATGAAACGCATAGTCAAAGAAACCATGCTCACCTTCCTGCTTACTCGCAACCTCATCAATCGACAACAACATGGATTTCTGCCGTCTAAATCCTGTCAGATCTGCCAATTTGAGTTCCTCAATCATGTAACTCAACTGATTGACAACAAGCAAGCACTAGCCATCATCTTCTTAGACATGACAAAAGCCTTTGACAGAGTACCACATACAGAACTCTTGATGAAGCTCGAATCATACGGTATCTCCGGCAAACTGCACACCTGGTTCTCATCATATCTTGCAGCTCGCTCACAGTCAGTAATGGTTGGAGAATTTGTATCACTCCCTAAACAAGTCAGAAGTGGCGCAATTCTAGGTGGCGTTTTAGGCCCTCTACTTTTCCTGTTCTATATCAATGACGTGTTCCAGCTTTTCAAACATGGGACACCCTACCTATTTGCAGACGACATAAAAATTGTCTTCCCATTTCATCCGTCAAACTTCCACACCGCCATTTCCCATATACAATACGACTTAAGGCCGCTAACTGCATGGTGCGACATATGGAAGTTGGCTTTTACACCATCAAAACGCAATGTCCTTACGTACCGATGCACCATGCCTCCAAAATACCTTGATGCTGCATGACACGCCATTAGGGAACTGCCTAACAGTGCGTGACTTAGGCGTGCATTACCCCTGTTCGCTGAACTTCGCCGAACAAGTAATTTATTCTGCAGCTAAAGCACGCTCTCTCATCGGTTATATCCTCAAAACCATGACAATACAGGAATCTAGAACTGTGCTCTACAAAACATGTGCCCGGCCCCTGCTAGAATACTGCTCTATAGTATTCACCAACCTTAGAAAATGCGACCGAATAGCCCTCGAAAAGGTTCAGCGTACCTTCACAAAACGCCTCCTGGGGCACTCAAGTCTGAGCTACCGTGATCGGTGCAACACACTTAAGCTCGACCCGTTATGGCTGCGCCGATTGAAAACCAACCTCGCTTTCCTATACTCGCTCATTAGCAATATCAGTGGGAGCCAACTAACCCCTGTCTCAGACTCATATATCACTTCGTACCCCCTACGTGATAGACCCTACTCCATTATCCTACCAAGAACGCGCAGCAGCATTCGCTCCAACTTCTACCTCTACAGATACGCACACGTATGGAATAGGTTACCTCTCACAATAAGGGCATCCATGAATATAAAACAGTTCCGCTTCTCTATTAGCAAATACCTCTCTGTCACACAGGTCTCCAAACTACTGAATATCTACTGTCCTGAAGAAGATTTTTGAAACTGGACCAGACCACTTATAATCGCCTCTTCTTACCTTCCCACACTATTCTCTTTCCGACTCCTCATCTCTCTCCTAGCGCGCCATTATCCGTCGTTCATCTTACTCGCCTCAACTTTTCTTGACAACAGCTAGTCATTGTTGGCTCCATGTAGCTTGCAAGGAGCCACTCCTTGACTCTCCAGCCTTCATATGTTCTGCCGTATGTCTCTCTTAAACCTCGCTCGCATGTTGACTTCTTCGTCAAAACTGTAGGTATCCAATAGCGGTCAAAGGTCTTAATGATATGGCTACACCAGCCACTGATTCATTCTTTTCTAGAGCCACTATCTCTGCTTGGCAGCAGCTAGTCGCCATAGCTTCCATTTAACTCTGCGGATATCCGGAGCTCTGTAGGAGTCGCTCCTTTCTTACAATGTTCATTCTCTTGGATTGCTTGCGTCACAGCTCAGATGGTTTGTTGACCTATTATGTGCCACCGTAGGATCCATTAGTAACTGAAGGCTTAGCCCAAACTCTATTGCTGGTCACTCTTCTCTCTCCTAGCGCGCCGTTATGTGTCGTTCGTCCCACTCGCATCAACTCCTCTTGACAGCAGCTAGTCATTGTTGGCTCCATGTAGATTACAAGGAGCCACTCACTGACTCTCCAACCTTCATTTTCTTTTGCCGTCTATTTCTTAAAGCTTCGCTCGCATGTTGATTTCTTCATCGAAACTGTAGGTATCCAGTATTGGTCAAACGTCTTAAGGACATGGCTACAACAGCCACTGATTCATTCTTTTCTAGAGCCACTATCTCTGCTTAGCAGCAGCTAGTCGCCATAGCTCCCATTTAACTTTGCGGATATACGGAGCTTGCTCTCTCTTACAACGTTCATTCTCTCGGATTGTTTGCGTCACAGCTTAGCTGGTCTATTGACCTATCCCTTAGCTTCACTGCCCTATAGATACACTCAGCGACCCTATAGGCATACACTTGTGACCAAGTGTCTGATTGGAACAGCTGCATCTGGCGACTGAGTCACACCTAGCGCCACCATCTGTCGGTCGTCGGAAATTCGGCATCTCTGTTCAGAAGTAGCTAATGGCCATTGGCCCCGTGCATATGCGATGATCAAGTGCTTGTTAGTATCCACCCCGTATCTCAATAACCTTTACTCCTTTAGAATATCTGCATCCAGTCCCTCCGCTGCCCTGCCACCAATTGATCTTTAAGACTCTCGCAGCAACGTATTTATTTTCGCTCATTATGCCCCCCTCTCGGATTACTCTAACTACGTGCCGTTCATGCACCCGACAATTACTACCAACATTGTAACTCTCTTTGATCTATCCCCAAACAATTATCGACTCATATGCAACTGATACTCGTACTACACTTACTGGTGCAACGCTCTTGTCTCTAAGCAGGCGATAGCAATCCACCTATACGGCTAATGATTCTATAGGATACTCAAAAGACATTTTTAGCATAATTATTGTTGCACAGTGTACATGCTTTTGTCTCAAGCCCAAATGTTATAACACAAGACATTAACAATATTCAACTCCATGCCTGTTCTTGCGGTCTTCTCTCGGTTGTCACTCACTTTTCCTTTTCTCTGAGGTCCGGGACTTCTTGGAGATCTGGGATTAGACTGAGGAACAGTTTTGGCCCAAGACGGATGTAACAGCCCACAAGGACTTACATGGAGCATGGTAGAACTCCGAAAAGACCGACCTACAATCACCATAACCCTTGTCCAGTATGGAGAACTGGACAAATCCTCATACTCCCATACATTTTACATCCGAAAAATCTGGACAGCGGAAAAAGGGAACCTTTTGCTCACCTGGACATACAACAAGAAGAAAAATCGCGATGTCCCTCTCCTCCAAGGACCTCAAAAATCATGGCGACCCAGATCAAAATACCCGTCCAACTAACAGAGGAAATTAGAAGCCATTACTCTGCGAAAAACCGAAGGTGAAACCAGTCGTCAAGCGGCTTTGCCAGTTCAACATTAATGTTCAAAATGCCTTACGGCAGTGTTGCAGGACGTGGTGCGTTTTCGCCTGGCAAGGGTTCTTCCTATAAAAAGCCACAAATGTCGGTTTAACAACACTGCGACGCGGCGGATGTGACTCGATATAGAATAAAGTCACAGCCCACAACTACATACTGGCAAGTCGACTAGACTCACATATCAACTCTTCCCGACACCGTTTCAACTACACACGATTGAGCCCGATGTATCGTCGTGATACACGACTGTTTTAAACTTTGATCATGCCTAAGTTGGTACGTTTCTATGAAACTGAGAATAAACTATTTATTTATTTATTTCATCATGGACATATGACAAATTTTCTACTGTTACTGTTACAGTTGCCATAAAGTGTTTGTACGGTTGCACATGTCTGATCATGCCTCAATGGACGTGCCTCGCATAGTCGAGAATAAAGTATTTATTTATTTATTTATTTATTCACATACCCCGGGGATCTGCGATTCTTTCTTCGGAACGATATCATATCCTTCAAGACTTCAACAGCAATTCATCATATTTCAATGCATATCCCTCAGAGACTTCACGTGGTTCTACAGATGAGCAACACATCGTAATCAAAATGAATGTTTATTTCCTGACCTACCAATCGGGCACAGCCATTCATGCAAAACAGGACAGGACCCAAGAACGCAATAGGCGCTCGCCAAACGCATCAGCCAGCAGAAAAATGGGATGCAACTTTACTGCGAATAACCGAGCAAACAAACGTTCAGCAAGAAACATAGCCAGTTACAACTTGCCATTAAATGGGTTGGCGGCAGTGTTTCAGGACGTGGTGGGTTTTCGCCTGTCAAGCGTTCTTCCTATAAAAACCACAAATGTCCGTTTAACAACACTGCAACGTGGCGGATGTGACTCGTCACCGAATAAAGTCACAGCCCATAACTTCACACTGACAGGCCAACTAGCGTCACCATTCTAGATAGGTTCGTTACACTGGAACTTCGACATCTGCATATACGGCCTTCTCCTCTTTCTACGGTTTCAAGCATATGCTGTCGTCTTTTTACTTTGTACGATATCACCGTTGATCTTTGCAGTATTTATGCACGGACTCACTGTATTGTCATTTCTTTCTCGAGCGTGCTCTTCCATTCTCTTCCAATGGATCATTCAGGATTCGCAATCTATTATTAGCCGAGGTATGACTGCAATATATGGCAGACCGATTTTGTCCTAACAAACGGGTCCCGATCTCACGACAGCCAAATTATTGTTTCGCATTTACACCATTGTACATTTCCAACAATGGACATATTAACAATTTTCTACTGTCATTGTTACAGTTGCCATAAAACGTCTGTAAAGCTGCACATACCTGATCATGCCTCCATGGGCGTGCCTCGCACAGTCGAGAATAAAATATTTATTCGGTTACTTATTTACGTGGTCCGAATAGCTGGACTTTCAGCTAGCCGATATGGCAGGGGTCTCTGGCATATGGCTAGCTTTTTTGCCAGCGTCAGAGAATATGAACTATTAAATGTTAGAATAGCATGATTGGCGATAAAAATGTACCCGGCTCATCATGCTGCCAGTCTACCGGTGTTTCCAATAGTGATAAGCGGATGTACAACTCAAATAGAAGCTAACAGATATGCGGCCAAGCGAAGATACATGGGAGTGTAAAAGACCTGGTCTAGGAGATCGTTACTCAACTGATGGTACACATATTAGTACCACCGGCTCAGCAACTTTTGTTGCAGCGATACAAAAATCTGCTATCTTTACGTACTATTTCAATGTGGACAACTCGTACAGAGTTTTTTGTTTTAATCTTCCGTGCAATCGGCTCGTCACTTGAACGTCTTGTAAGTTCCGGCGCTAACGTGTTCCTTGTGGTAGTCGAAAGCATACTAGGAAGGTTTCATTACCTAAGTAAACACAAAAGCTTTCGGAAAAGTCAGTCCACCGTCTAATCCTAGTTGAGTACGAATGGTAGATCGAGTTATCCCTGTGACAAACATTGAGCCTGATGGAAGTAGTTATTCGATAGTAATACCGAATTTAATATCCAATGCGCAACCAGCTTGGACAGCACCATAAGCACGCAGAATCAGCACAGCCAAAAATCAGCACGACGGGGCGCGGAGCACGAAGAAGTGTATTGCACTCGTTAACACAAACAAACTGTACAAAAGATGTCATGATAAAATTGGTAATAGGAAGACAAAATGTGATTGATTAAAAACTAATACATAATTTTCCCGTGAAGCGTGCACTGGTATGATAACGCTCGATGTAGCTAGTTAGGGAACAAACACAGGTAGTTGGTAGAGGAAAGACAGAACGGCCTGACCGTGCGTGCTCGCGAGCATTCGTTGAGCGAGCACATGTAGATTCTGGGGCATTAGAGTTAATCGGTTGGCCAACAGGTGGTACCAACTTGGGATCAGTTAGAGTAACGACAACCTCAACAGAAGCGGGTTTAAGACGGTCAATACTCACGGATTCCTTCGACGTATGCCTTTCCAGGATAAACTACGTAGGCTTCTGTGACGACAGTTTGAAAGGACCTTGATAATGGGTGTCAAGTGCTTTCGAACTGCAGCAATGCGGATGAATACAAAAGGATATATGTGCACGTCCGGATGAACGCGTTGTTCGCAGGCAGTGAAGCGAGTAGACGTAGGTCGAAATGTTCGGAAGCGTTGTTTGCGGCGTTCGGCGTAGGACACAGGATCCATCTCACCAGGGAGTAAAGAGTTCAAAATCATCTCACCTGGAAGTCTGAGTGAGGCACTAAAGACGACTTCGGCAGGGCTGCACCTAATAGCCACTTTGACCGTACTAAGAATACCAAGAAGGACGGCTGGAATGCGTTCAGACCAATGTGAGGCAGTTGAATTAACTGCGATGGCGGCTTCAAGCAGTCGATCTAAAGATGCGACAAGGCCATTTGAGATGAAATAATAAGCAATTGTCCGAATGTGCGTATAACCCAACAGATGATTCAAGTCACGGAACAAGGTGGATTTAAACCGAGATCCTTGATCTGTAGTAATCGGCAATGGCACATCTAAGCAATAAATCCGAGTCGAAAATGCATGTGCAACCGATTCTGATGATGAACATGTGCAGGCATAGCATGTGGCCAACGAGTCAGAATGAAAGTGAAATTGTTCGATGGAGGCAGCGTTTCGACCAGGCCTAGGTGGACATGTCTAAAACGCGCCTCAGGTAGCGAGAATGTTCCGGGGCAGTGATAGTGTGTTTGTGTACTTGATGCATTAACAGCTGAGATTGCGCTTAGCCCATTGACGGATATAGGAGCGTTTACCAGGCCGGATGCAATGATCAGTAAGAAACGGCACGGTAAACCGAAAGCTAGGATGCGATAATCCATGAAAATAGCCAACGGCGGAAAACCGGAAATACTGAAGAGTACACGGTCTTGGCTTACCGGTAGAGCTATCGCAGTTAATACTTGTGTTTAAGTTTAACACGGGTAACCACGAATTTCAACGTAGTATTTGCTAGAAGCCGCGCGAGTTCAGGATGGTTGTTTTGGGAAACGGAATCTTCCTCAAGGTCTATTAGAGCGGACAAAGACAGGAGTAAGTAGGTGAAGGTTCATCGGCGACAAAATTGTTTGGATTGTCGGGGTAGTGAATGTCGACATATAATTGTGAGTTATCAATTGTCGTATCTCTCTCGGAGAATATTGGTGGTAGACCAACGGCATGTGGTTCGCCAGGATCACAAAACTTTATCCTTCATGAGCGTGACGAAAGTGTTTGACGGCTCAATAGATTGCGAGTTCGCGAATAAAAGTGTTATACGTGTTTATGCTGGTTTTAGCTACCGCGAAATGAAACACAGAGGCTGAATCTCATTTTCGGTTAGTTGTTGTAATGCAGCACCGACAGCGCACGGTGACGCATAAGCCTTTAGAGCGAAAGTACTTTTCTCGTCGGTGTCCAAGTAGGTCAGGAAACTTACCTGAATTTTGCTTAATGACAACCAACGATTTTTCGACGTCTGGTGTAATGAACTTCTTTGGATTACCTTCGAGTAAATCAGTCAAAAACTGCAGAACGGCGGCACAATTGTCAATGGATCTTACGTAATAAGTAACCACGCCTAGGAATCGGCGCAAGATTTTAAAGGCTTGAGGCGTTGGATAGTCTATAATTGGCTGAGTTTTCTCGGAGATGGGACTAATGCCTTTGATATAAACTGTGGGACTATAACATTAGAAGCTATATTGACCATACAGGCATTTATCAGGATTAATGATTATCCCGTGCTGATCGAAGTGTCCGAAGACTTGTCGAAGGTGCTCCGAGTGCTCTCCTGGCCTCGATGTAGATAAAAACAAAGTCTAGACCACGGAGAACCTGGTTCATGGAACGCTGAAATAGCTGGGTTGCATTGCGGGGGCCAAAAGGCATACGAATGAACTCGTACAAAAAGCGATGTGATAATGGCCGCTTTAGCAGTGGCTTCATCTGCCATTAGAATCTGATGGTACGCTAGCACAAGGGCAAGATTGGAATAGACGGATTTTCAGTACACTCCCAATGAAAATGATGAATAAGAGGGATGGGTAGCTTTTGGGGACGGTACCGGCGTTTAGTGCCCGGTAATCACCGAAGGAACGCCAATCACCGGGCTTATTGGTTATATAATGAAGTGGGGAAGTTCAACAACTGTTGGATAGGCGGATGATGCCAAGGTTGATCTCATGCTCAACTTAACGTCTATCCGCTTGGTGCTTGTCAGGTGGCAGATGTCTCGATTTGGCTGACACGAGTGGACCCGTTGTGACGACTTGATGACCAACCTCCTGTTTATGCTCGGTAGAGTCGGTAGGAGTACGGATCAAAGACGGAAATTGTTGAATTACTGATGAATTCTGCGTGCCGACTTGCATGAATACGCGAAGACCGACAAAGTGGACTATTTCAGAGCAAGGCCTTAGGACAAATTCTGTTCCTCCTCTACATCAAAGACGTATTTGGCTCCTTTTCACACGGTAAACCATTTCTATTCGCAGCTGGCATCAAAGTAGTCTTTACGTTCGCATCAGCTCACCTGCATAACGGAATCGCCGGTGAACAGCGTGACCTTAAAGTGCTTGAACATTGATGCACCCTGTGGAAAATGGATTTCCCACCTGCAATATACGGACGTATTACGCCGTTGCAGTAGTCCTCACTACGCGTTGTCACTACATAGCTCATCACTTAAGGCTGCATTACAGTCAGGAACCTTGGCGTACATTACTCCAGTGCTGTTAACTTCGCCGAGCTGGTGAGCTATTGCGCCGCAAAAGCTTAATCAATCATCAGTATGATTTTCAAATCGATGCTACTTGTAGCATCACGGCTATCCTACTACAAGTCCTGCGCCCGACCAATCGTTGAGTACTGTTCAATTGTGTTCACTAGTTCGCGCAAGGGTGACCGTGTAGAAATTGGAAGGTGCAACGAAAGTGTACCAAATATCTCCTTCGTTCGTCCACGCTTGTTTATTAAGGCAGTTGCAAACAGCTTAAACTGGAACCACTGTGACTACACAGATTCACAGTTTCAAATCATAAAATCCCAAAGGTCAATACAGATTGGTTCGTTCCACAAGTGGACAATATGCTGTACACCATCCGAGCCAGACCGCATTCCAGCATCTTGCTTAGGGCTCAATCCAGCATCCGTTCCAGTTATTCTACATAAATACGCCATCGTCTGGAATCGGCTGCCTATGACCCTCCGGACAGCCAAGAGCACACTGGAGTTTCGAACTTCTTTACACAGATTGCTAAGCACCACCGCAATATTTGCATTCCTAGGGATGAGCATTCCTGAAGACGAGCAGTGGTTGCATGGAGCTGAACGATACTTAAGGATAACCCCACAAGACTGCCTCAACTGTTGTTGCCGCCAAACCACTGGGTATCCAGTCCCACCTACAGCTTTCCATTACTCCCACTGACTTGGTTGTTTGCTCCTAATGAACCAAGACTTCTGAAACCCATTGCGTGAGACAGCTCATTTGTATCGTTCGCGTCCATTCTCATTTACACTTTTTCATGAATTCTCCATTCTCTCTTTGTGTAGGGCCGTAGACATATTGCTCAAGCTTCCTCCAACTCAGCGTGCACTAGCTCTCACCTCATAACAACTAAGCACACTTTATTACCCAGCGCGACGCAGCGACTAAGCTTAGTAATGGTAGTTGTCTCCATACCCTTATCCAGAGCTGATACTGCAACCCTACTTCCGCTACAGCTGTGAAATATAGCCCCTCACCTTATCGCTCCTGCTGTAACTTTGAATGTTTGTTAGTTCCTGCCCACACAGCCGCTCCTTTGCCCATTCTTTCCATATGTCATATTATCCTTTACCAGCAACGTTTTAACTATTCCATCTGCAATTGTCCAACTCCCTGACTGACTTTCCCTAGCTCAGGCAACTTTTGCACTAAACTATTAGTACCCTAGCATTACATTTCGAATCTCTTATCCTCGGGGAGCCGTTGACTTTCCCTAAAACATTGTAGGTATCTACTAGTGACCAAGCCTTACTCGAATGGATACACCTGCCCAACTAAATGCTCTTTCCGCGTGCCATTATCGTTGTTTTGTAGCAGCCAGCCGCCATACGTTCCAAGCATCTCTGCGCATATCCGGAGCTTGCTAGGAGCCACATAGTATCTCCAAACTTTATTCTCTTGGACCGCTTACATCACAACTTAGCTGCTTTGGTGGTTTATTCTGTGACACACGGTATCCACTAATCATTAAAGGCTTAAACTGAGAGCAATTGTTGTCCACTGAAGCTGTCCACTAGTACCATTATCTGCAGTTTGTATCAACTTCGTCAGCTTTTGTTAGCGGCAGCTAGTCGCCGTAGGATCTATGCCACGCTGCGCATATACGGAGCGCGCTAGTAGCCACCCCTTTCCTCTAACTTTTACTCACTTGGACTATTTGCGTCGCAACTCAACTGCTTTGGTGCCTTATTCTGTGACACGGTGGATATCCACTAGGGACCTAAAGTCTTAATCGAGTAGCTCAACCCGCCCACGGATACTCTCTTTTTTGGCGTCATTAGCGCTGGTTAGCAGCAGCGAGTCGCCATAGGCTCCACGCAACTCTGCGCATATCCGGAGCTCACTAGTGGCAACTACTTATCTCCAACTTTCATTCCCTTGGACTATTTGCATCACAGCTCAGCTGCATTGGTGACTTATTCTTTGTGGCCGCAGGTATTCGCTGGTAACTAACAGCTGTTAGAATCACAACTCAGCTAGTTGGGTGAATAGTATGTAACGCCGTAGGTATTCGCTGGTGACTAAAAGCTTAAACCGAATGTCATTGCCGGCCACTGATCTCTCTCCTAGCGACGTTATCTGTCGTTCGCATTACTCTCGTCACATTTTTCGCAGTAGCTAGTCGTCGTAGGCTGCATGCATCTCTGCGTATACCGGGATCTTACTTGGAACCACTCCTTATCCCCAACCTGTATTTTGCTAGACGGTTTGCAGCACAACTCAAAAGGTTTGTTGACCTATGCTGTAACCCTGTAGGTAAGCACTAGTGACAAAATGTGTTAATCGAATAGCTCCCACCGCCCATTGATACTCTTTTCTAGCGCCATTATCTGTTTAGCTGCAGCGAGTCGCCTTAGGCTTCAGGCATCTCTGCATATATCCGCAATAGCTGGGAGCCAAGCCTTATCGCTCAAGCTTGAGATCCCCTTGGTCTTACATTCTTATTATTATTATCTCCATCCGTATTCTAAATGACATTGTCTGCTGCTTCTAATTTTTATCTGACTGCTAAACTTCAAGGAACCATCTAGGTTTTCATCTAGCCTTCAGTGTTACAGGCCTCTACTGGGATGGTGATGCCGCATTGCTCAAAACCATTGAACTTCCCAAGATCTTCTTGACTTCCTCTTATGCTTGAGGTCTCTATGGACTTACATCCTTAGTATGCTCAACTTTCGGATTCCGAATGTTGATGCCTCCCACTTCCAAGCGCAGGCTGTTCAAACTTAGTACGACTGATTGGCCTCGAAGGAGCATCCAGCTTGTAGCGCACTCCCATTTCCTTTTAACTGGCTATCTTTTGCTTTGAACTGTGATGACACACATCTCACAAGCATCAGACTTGCCGAAAACTTCATCTTCTCACCTCACGCTTGCTGAGACCTTGACCTTACATTCTTATCTTTATCCTTTCCGGATTGTGAACGTCGTTGTCCGTTACTTTGCATCTCTATCTGCTTATCCCTAGCACAGCTGATCCGCTCCGAAGAGCCGCCTAGATTGCGGCTTATACCCATCGCGTCTTTACAGGATACTATTTTCATTGTGATGAAGCACCGCATACAGCCATCCGTATTACCAACATTTTCATTTCTTCCTCCTATGCATGGGTCCCTGTGGTTTTACATGCTCATTGCTATCTGCGAATGTTGACATCTGCAGCCACCTGGCTCCTGATATGTATCGATGAAACGTCTAGCACGCAGCTCACTTCCATTTAATTTTAACAGGCCTCCTTTAGGGGTATGATGGCGCATCGCACATAACCATCCGACTTGCAAACCTTTTCATCCCTTTACCTCAAGCCTGATGATACTACGGCCCTATATGCTTAGCATTATCTCCTTGCTGAGTCTGAATAACTTTGTACTCTGCGTCTAATCCCCACCTGCTTCACTTTAGAATGTCTGCTAAGATGTAAGTAACCACCTAGCTCCTAGCTGAATTCTATTCCAAATTTATATGCTTCTATTTGGCTTCTGCTGCTGCATCGCTCACAAATATTCGACCTGCCATCATTTTCGTTCCTTTGCCTCATGCTTGTGATCTTTCCGGCCTTATATTCTAAATATCATTTACTGCCGGATTCTGAACGTTGCTACTTGCCGCTTTCTAGCTACCTCTACCTCACTCTAGTATGTCGTCTCAGCACTGGAGAGCTAACTAACCAGTGGCACACTCCTATGGCATTTGAACAGACTTCCATTGGGATTTGAGGTTGCATTGTTCCCAACCATTTGACTTGCCGACATTTTAGCCTTTCCACTTCAGGCCTGAGGTATATTTGGTTACGCATTTTTATCATTATTTCTTTCCGGAGGGTGCATGTCATTATGCACTTTTCTCATCTCCATCGCTTTAGCACCAGCCACGTAGGTCATGGCTTATTGCCATTTCATATTTACAGGCTACCGGCTGTAACCCACAAATTTGTGTAACTTGAAAATTCCCATTAAAGTCTCTAGCACAAAAGATCGTTTGTTGAGCAATTGCTTTCAATGATTCAGCATCAGACCATTACAATCATATAGAGGCTAGAATGAGAAATCGACCTAGTTAGTGCAAAATGACTTGATTACTTGAAGGTCAATGTCAGCGTGGAGAAAACGAATAAGGTCTTAGAGGGCTAGCTGTTAGCTACCGCGCCTGACTGAAAGCAGTCGACCTGGGCGTCCTCTATCATCGCTGGCCAGGGAAGCTGGAGAGCCTGGACCAGCTTCTTCTGTGAGCATAAGGACGGCTGGAACAATCGAATGCATATTGCTTCAGCTGTCGCAAGCGTACGCAGGCGAGAACCTTTCGTTCGGTGCGGCGGAACCTTGTAAACTACATTACATTCTCCCGCTGGTCCACCACAAGGGCACCTACAATGCGCAGTGCAGCGCTGTAGCCACTCAGATGCTGCTTTTCTATCCACATTCTTCCACGGCTTATTATCTTGACCGTGGATGACCGCTAAATCTACTGCAAGCATGATCCTAAGCTAGGGAGTGGCCGCTCAGCCTGTTACTGTCTTCCTCTAACCGAACTTCACTTACCCGTCTCCACCGCCTCTGGTCTTAGTCTTAGATTAGTGTTCCGCTTGCTACTGGCACCCCAGCACTTCCACGCATGACAGTATCCGGGTATATACAAACGTTCTCTTTACATTTACTCGTGTACACGGACCAGCTTGCTACTGGTTTTCAGTCAATTAAGTTTCCTGTGCTGCCATCAACGCGCAACGCTGTTAGGATTAATAAGCTCGCGCCACGCAACATGATAGCAATAAACAGCTGTAAACGGGTGACCAACCCCACCTCGAATCTCCACGTTTCGCTGCTCTTGGTTCACACGCAGTTCAGGTGTATATGACACATAACGAAAAATCTACAGTGCGCATAGCGTTTGAAGGCACAGTGTGTTGTTTCACACCATTCATTTTCTCGTATGCATTTTCATCGCATTTCTCCTTGGCTTGTTCGGTCAGTTGCTACTTTTTCCAAGTTTTCTAGCGATACTTCCACCGAACTTGTTCACTTCTTTAGCGACTGAATCGTCCACGGTTATCAAGTTAGATAATTACCCTCTCAAAGCACGCCTCGTTTAAATGAGCAGGATCGAAATCCAACGCGACTACAGGAGAACGTACCGTATGCTTAAGGCTGGAAACTTGGATAACAGCTGGCTGCGAGTAACAGAGAAAGGGACACGATTCAGGCAAGAACTTGTATTTGGAACGAATTCCAGTAACACATAACTTGTTTATCAACCTTTTTACCTTTGCATTAACGATCTGTTTCAACAATGAATCAACTGTGTGGTCGAACAGTTGGCACCAACTTATATTAATTCTTACAATTTTCAATGTCAAGACCAAGGTTGATCACACTGGGTCTTCGCAGATTTGATGGTACATAGTTGCTCATCCCTTTTCGGCGTCTGTTGTTTAACGCCGAGACAAAGTTTTATTTGTTTATTTTTGCTCTTGGACTGTTTGCATTATAACCCAGTTGGTTTGGTGACCTATTCTGTGACACCGTAGGTATCCACTAACACCTGAAAACTCAATCCGAATGCCATTGCAAGCCAGCGATACTCTCCCCCTTAGCGCCATTTGCTGTTGTTCGTTTAATTTTCTTCACCACCTTTTAGCGGCAGCTAGTCGTCGTTGGTTGCATGCATCCCTGTTCATCTCCGGAACTTGCTAGGAGCCACTCATTATCTCATCCACCTTTAGCCGGTCGGAATGTTTCCATCACTTAACTTTGCCGATTCGATGAGTTTTCTGTGACACCGTATATATCCACTATTGACCAAACCTCTTGCTTGAATGGCTACCCATCACCAGCGCCGCTCTCTTCTAGCGGCGGTATCTGTATTTCAGCTCACCTTTAGCACCCCTGTTTGGAAGCAGTGAGAGACGTTAGGCTCCGCTACTCTCTGTGCCTATCCGGAGCTTTCTATGAGCCACACCTTGTCCCCAATCTTGTTGCTCCTGGAATGTCTGCATCCCATTTCAACCGGTTTAGGGACATATTCTGTGACGTCTTAGCTATCCACTAATGCCTGAAAACTCAATCCGAATGCCATTGCTAACCCCCGATACTCGCTCCCCTAGCGCCAGTATCTGTCGTCTGTCCAATCTTTGTCATCTCCGTTTAGCTGCCGCGAGTCATTGTAGGTTCCCTGCATCTCTGTGCATACCCGGAGCTTGCTAAGAGCCGCGCCTTACCTCCCCAATCCTTAATCCATTGGAATGCTTGTATCCCTGGAGTTCGCTGATTTGTTAACGTTCTCTGTGACACTGTATGCATCCACTGGTACCTGAGGTTATTAAGCAGGTGGCTACATTCGGCCAATTGTGGTCTGTTCACAGACACTATTAGCTTTCGGTTGTCTCACGTTCAACAACTCTAGCTACCACAATTTGGCGCACGCTCCCTGCCTTTCTGCGCATACTCGGGGCTTGCTAGAAGCCACACCTTATCTCTTCAAATATATGCTCTTGGACTGTTTGCGTCATATACCGTTGCTGGTATGTTGACATATTCTGTAACACTGTAGGTATCCATTAGTAGCTAGCAGTCTTAACCCACATATCATTGTTTGCCACTGCAACCCCGTCAATTAGCGCCATCTTTCGTTTGTCCTACCTTCGAAAATAGTCTGGTTCATATCTACTTAATCATAGCGGGCTTCTATTAGGCTCAGCTTCGTAGCGTAATACACCTATACACATAATAGCTGTTAGGCGGCCTTTGATAATCCTCATCCCATGGATTATATATAACTGTCTCCATATCGGC
This sequence comes from Dicrocoelium dendriticum, assembly GCA_944474145.2. Classification (NCBI taxonomy): domain Eukaryota; kingdom Metazoa; phylum Platyhelminthes; class Trematoda; order Plagiorchiida; family Dicrocoeliidae; genus Dicrocoelium; species Dicrocoelium dendriticum. The sequence continues at coordinate 149,499,997 of OX104063.1, read as the reverse complement.
GCTATATCATCTGGTTTCTGACTGCAACGAACCGTGAGTGCATAGCCACGTCCTAGTCTCCGGTTGAATACCAACGCCTAAGCTAATACCTCGTGGAATGCTTACAAGAACCGTGCTCTTCATTTCGTTCACATGACATTAATTTGTCCATTGAGCCTTGCATTTCGGCATGTTCAAAAAATATTTTCATCCAATATCTGTTACACATTGTACATCAGTTTGTCGCAAGTAAATATCTTACGGTAGGACTCTTTCACTGCTTACTCCCACGACTGGCCTTTTGGTCTTCGCTCGATCTTTTCCGCTTTTTCACTTTTCTCCGTGGTCGTGGACATCTTGGCGATCCGGGGTTGAACTGAGGAACAGCCCCGTCTGAGGTGGAACGATGTAACTAACAAGGATTAACCTGGACCATGGATTTTGATAAGAACCAACCATCTGCACTCAACACCTCGATGACCGATGTTCAGGGAGGAGAGGTGGACATGAATTCCTTAGGTTCCATCAAATATACATAATCAGCGAACGTGAGACCTCATACACGGGAAATTCTACCTTTTCAGAAAGTTGGTAGACGACCGTTTGCTGTATTTATGGTAATGGACAACGTTTCGCTTTTGACACAAACGCTTCGTGAGGAAGCATTTGGGTCAAAAGCGAAACGTTGTCCATCAACATAAACACATTAACCGGTCTCCTACCAATTTTTGTAAATATGACTTACCAATCAGTTCCAGATATGTTCCAAACTATTGAAATTCTACCTACATGCAAAATCATTCATCCCACTCGTCCGGCCTCAACGTCCAGTTTGGGCCCTTCCTGTGTTATTTGTTTAACCAGCAGAGGAGTCATTCGATGGCGAATACCTGAATGAGCAACTGGTTGATAAGTAGCTTTGCCCGTTAAAACTATCAAGGACAGTGTCTCAGGTCGCGGTGGGCTTTCACCTAGCAAACATTTTCCCTTCAAAGAGCCACAAAAGTCCGTTTATCAACACTGCGACCTGGCGGAGGTGACTCGTCACTGCATAAAGCCACTGCCCACAGTCACACTGGAATATCGACTAGAATCATTTCTCACTATTTTATTGACACGTACAACAAAAATACTCTCAGTCTTCACATACCGCCACCACTTAACCTACTGTGCTTCTTCTGTTTATTTTACGCACACATAAATCCAGTTTATCGTCACCCTACTGATGACTGCTCCTCATGAGCGATTCGTCTTTTCCTCAAATGGTTTGACGTTTGACCACAGCCGACTACGTGCGTTGCAACGTATCTGTTTCGCAACATAATTGCTTGTGACTCTCGATCATGCCTGAGTTAAGGTGCCTCGATGAATTCGAGCGCAAAATATTTGTTTATTTATAAATGTCTGGGGCGGGGCGGCAAGGGACAACGAGCAGGGCTGCCATCCCGTAACTTCCCGTAACGTAGATTGTCCAAGAGGCCAAATTCGATGAGGAACTCGATGCCAATTATATGTACCTGGACATCTGCGATTGTAAACGAACAGGGAAGTTGCGTCGTAAACAAGACTTAGCTGCAACAGCATCTGGCCCTTAGTCGCAAACTTGGTCTAGTTAGCCGACTGGTTCCTTTGCATCATCTCCCGCGACCTTCAGGGATTCGTTGTTCGGCCTCCACTGCTACCTGCCCTATGTTGTCATTTCCAATCCGTCCAAGTTATTTCGCATTGGTTGGTACTCTGGCTCCAGGTACACGCACAATCTTATTGAGTGCTCAGTAGTAAACCACGTTTAAAGGCATGCGCTGTGTTCTCTGATCTCTCCCCGCGCGCGAATCTCTGTTTTGTCCCAGATAAACCTGTGTCGTTCCTCAGCAACATGTGCTGAGTACGTTGATGCTGCGTAATGGCCACGGCAAGCCCGCTTGTGCCACTTTAAGCTTGTAAGCAATTTCCTCCCTGTTTGGCCCACCCAGCTTTTCTCGGAGTGATCGCCTTGTATCCTGAAAATAACATTACTGTGTCCATGTGCCCTAAATTTATCTCTCGGTTATGACAAGGATCCCTTTGAGTGTGGTGGCTGGTAAGTGGGCAACCGTCAGCTGCTGAGGTTTGAGAAATCTGGCCATCATTTCTGAGAGGATAGCGAATGGTTGCCCACGAAGTCATGCAACACCAACGACGTACCATCACTTGGAACATGGTCGATATGAACGACTTAGCTAGTAGCAAAATGAGGTTATTTGGAAAGCCATCTACACAAGAGGTCTATGTGGCTTTATGTATATACATATATATATATATATATATGTATATCAGGTTGATGTTGCATTCTTGATGCTTCTTCACCGCAGTTGGGCTAAACCAACTTACACTTAAACTAGGTCTTTTTAAGCTGGCTAAATTTCATTCCGCTTTATTTGGTTTGTTCTGCCTCCCTGAATAATGTTCTATTAACTGGCCACGTTGCTTACACTAATTGCGCTTATCTTCGGTAATTTTGTTGCGTTTGTAGCATTTTAAGTAACTTGTGGACATTTCTTACTTGTCACGGATTTGTTGCTGACCAACTTACTTCATATGGTAATTTAGCGAAGAGTTATGCCACCGTATCTGTATGCATTATTGGATTTATATTATTTCAGCTTGTCGTTTAAATTGAATGGCTGTTGTTTGATATCCCTGGTACGGTTGCGCTTGAGGTGCATGTTGACAAGGTGCCTACCTGTCTATTACCCACTACATCGTTCATACTGGCTCCAGGAGACAGTTGGTCGTTGCTGGAGGGGACCGAGTGCACGGTGCTTGTGGCTGTGCTAGGCTCAAAGAGCGGTTCCATGCACTCAGTGTGGAGCGGACTACGGTCCAGCCACCGCCTTGTGTGCGGTTGATTCCCTAAATACAGCGTGCTTGTGTTTGCCTGTGAAGGAGTGTGGGCCGGCTCCGTTGATGAAATGTACTTTTCATCCGCATGCCTCCCGGTCTTATTCCTTCGGGTTTACACTGGATAGGGGGTATGTGGTTGGAGCTGTGGGTGGTGCAGCGCAAGCCATCCATGGTCCCTCTGTAGGCGCAGGCGTTCTGTGGCTTGCCACAGTGACAGGCAAATCCAAAACCGGATGCCGCCAACGATATATCATTTGGGTGATTGGCGGTAATGAATCTATTGCAATGAGACCGATGTAGGCTACTAGATGCGAAGGTACAGGAGGCCTGTAGTCGTGCCAAATATAGAGGCCCAGGACTAGCACCCATGTCGGTAATGCTAAGAGACCTATGTAACTAAATAAGTAACTTGTTTTTTCTCGACAATGCGAGTCAAGCCTGCCTTGCCATGATCATGGCACCATATAAAGGTCAGTTATTTTACACACATATATCAAGTTAACTAGTTGCACACTGGTGTTATGGGAATAGGTGCATTGGTAGAAATATGTAAGTAGAGAGTTTGTATGAGATTGTTAACGTAACGCTGCACGTATGGCTTTGTTAGATTTCCTTTTAGATGTAAAATTAGTTCAAGCACTCCCTTCGAATTGGAGGAATGACCTCTTTGAAGTCGGTGAGATCATCTAATTGGGCCAGAGGTGGTGTGTTTATTTAGTGTCGAGTCAAAACTGTCATGTAGCAGTGTTGTAAGCAGAACGTTTGCTATGCGGAAGCCCACCACGTCCTGAAACACTGAAGGCAAGCAATTCGCTAGGGCGTGAATGACCTAAGCCACCTAGCCGGCACAAAATTGTGGTTGTTCGGCAAGCCACCTGCACACGAGTTCTATATGGATACGTATAGAGGTTCTGTGCCCGGCATTATCCAACCTATTGTAGTGAGATCGAGGTACGCTGCTATATGCACCATAACACGAGGCTGGTCATGGTGCAATGGATAGAGGCTTGGTGCGTGGGATTAATGATGCTGTGGCAGTGAGAATTCTGTGTCTGATAATATACAGGAGTCGGCGAAGTTGCTGATCTAATGAATCAAGGCTGGGTGACTGTCAATAATGGGGTGTGCATTGAGACCCATCTAGACACAAACCTTGAGGTTGACAGCGCGAAGTTTGAAACTATGTGTTTTCCTTCTTTCGTTGGTTATTTTGTCATCCCTTTACTATTCACTAAAATAGTTAGACTATAGCCAATATATTAGTACTACTCTTGCCATTTGAATATGATCCAAAGAACTGTAGCGCTAGCCTAGGCTATTTCCGCTATGATCAAGGATCTACGCTAGAAGAGTACGCGGACAAATGCAGCAGTAAACGCAATGACTTCTGCTACGAAACAAATCGAAAGTGACTGTAAACAGAGTACTTCTCTACTCCCAGTGCAGTTGAAGCAGTGCAACGTAGTTCTGACAGATTCGCTGACAGAAGCAATGGCTATGTTGCACACTTTAAAAGACCGACTATGTGCGACGAACAAAGAACTAGCGTCCATCAATGAGACAATAGCGAAAATCGCATTCCTTGCCGGTCTGTCAAATATTCAAAGTACCAAACATCCCGCCGCATTACAGGCGGCCCGTAAATTGCTTCTCTTCAAGACCCACCACTTTCTGGAACACTGCCGACTGGTGATATGACATTGACAAGATTGCATCTGACCGATTACCCTCGCGGATATTCGCAGTCAAGTTTCGTCAATTTGTTTCCCATGGTTGTGTAGTCGCCTTCGGAGTCAACCGCAAGTGGTTGAAGCTGTTGAATTCGGATGCCTCAGGTGACTTGTATTGCTTTGATTAGTTTTCTTGTTTACCTTAGTGCGTCAGGATTGGGAAGTGCGGGTGATTTCTTTGTTCTCTGTTGATGCCGTGTCCCGGTGAGCGTCGCCGGGTATCCTCAGGTGTTCCGTGCAGGTAATGTTTTCCTTTAGGGCAAGGAAGAAAAGGAAAACCAACAGGTAGGAGCCTTCGCTGCTAGTTGAAAAGATTCACACATTTGGCAGAAATTTTCAATCTCCGAATCCATTTCTGTCCAGTAAACCAAACTGTGTGCCAAGGATTTCATGCTGCTGGTACCAGGGTGCCCCGTTTGAAACTGTTGCAATATGTGCCTCTGCCATTTTTTGGCACCACCGTTCGAGCTCCACACATCGAATAATTGTCCACGACTGACCGGGATCCATTTCGATGGTATAACGGTCGCAGCTCCATATGTATGCCTCCGTTTGGCCAACCCGTTCGTACCCATTGCATCGCCTTCTCCATGATTCTGTCTGATGATGTCTCTATAACAATGATGTCGGCTATTACTTGCAGTCTTCTCACATTATCAGCCACGCTACGTTGGACTGCTGATTGGAAACGGAGGGCTGCAATCACACAATCATCCTTCTCCTTTGGGTGTGAACTGATGAGACGAGACAGGACATTCGCCTGCCCGATTAGTTGCGTCGATTTATACTGTCCACTGAAGTCGTAGGCCAGCAGTATGGAAGTCCGCCGTTGCAATCGGTTTGCCGCAAAAACTGGAATTCCTTTCTTTAATCCGAACATCGACAGAAGCGGCTTGTGGTCAGTCAGGAGCGTAAAATGTCTGCCATACAGCATCTTATGGAACCGCTTTATTGTGAAAACGACCGCGAGCGCCTTCTTCTCTATCTGGCTACAGTGCTTTTTAGCTGTCATTAGTGATAATGCTGCGTGCTCGATAGCCCTCTCTCCTCCATGCGAAAAAAGGTGGGAGATAACGGCACCGACACCAAAATTGGAAGCGTACGTATCAACAACCATTTTGAACTTTGGATTGAAGTGAGTCTATAGTAGGTCAGAAATGAGAGCTGATTTGACTGCATCATAATAATGCTGACATTCCTTCGTCCATTTCCAACCCTTGTCTTTTGTCAGAAGCTGGTTCTGCGGACCTCCGGTTTTGTGAAGGCTTGGTAAGAAAGCGCTGTAATGGCTAACGAGCCCAATCAACGAGCGGACCGCTGCAACGTCTCCTGCGGCCTTTAGCCTTTCGATGGCTTCAATATTGGTGGGATCCGGGCGTCGGCCATGTTTGTCTATGATAAACCCAAGAAATTTAACCCTTTCTAATAGGAACTTACATTGTTCAGCCCGTAATCAGAATCCATCTGCTTCGAGACGCGAAAGCATTCTCTTCAGTGTCTGTATCCAGTCTTGCGTATCTGAGCCCAGCCTCAACGCACCGTCCAGGTAGACTGCTGTAGTTGGGATATCGCTCAGCAGTTTATCCATTATTTGTTGAAAAATTGCCGGTGCGGTTTTCATTCCAAACGCAGCCTGTTGTACTGAAAAGTCCGAGGTGGGTACTTACTGTCAGTAATGTTCTGTACTGATAGGCAGCTGGGATTTGCAGGTACGCATCAGCTGGGTCAAGTTTTGCGAAACATTCCTCCCTATTGAGTTGACTGAACAAGTCATCTAGTACCGACAGTGGGTACTAATGAGCTTCCAACACTGAATATAAATCTGTCGAGAAACCAGCACAAATATGGATTTTATCCTTTCATTTCTTTACTACCACGATAGGTGCTGCCCATGCTGTATAGTGAACTCGTTGATTATCCCTTCAGATTGTAGTCGGTTTAACTCGGCTTCCGCTAAGGACTGGGTTGCGTAGGGCACCAGGGTCGTTGTCTAACCACTGGCTTTCGTATAGTTTAAGTTTCAGTGTGGCAGTAGCTGGGTTAAACCAATGCGTCTTGACGTCATTGAATCTCGGCAAGTTGACTTTGATACATTGGGTTTGAAGTCGACGGTTGCGAAGGGAGATTGTCTTGCGGTGGCTGACAAATACTGTTCACTGGTTGACCCAGCAGTTCCAGTTCATTCATCCAGTCGAGCTCAAACATGTCTACCAGGGGCTGCTCTGTCACGAAACATGTCCTCCGGCTTTGTTTATCGCGAAGTTTATCTGACAATTCAGTTCACCAGGAAATTTCAACGCACCTCCTGAAGAATTCCTTGCCGCGCGGTCCGGTTGTATAAGTGTCGGTCGCTCCAGCATGTAGCAAGTGTCGCAAGATATCCGAAGCAGAGTGGATTTGTAACTTGACTTTGAAGCCGTTTATTTTCACAATTATGTCTTTTCGCTTGCTGGCTCCGTCAAGCTTGAAAGTTGCGATGATAGACCTGATCAAATTGGGACGCCGGAACGATCGTTCATGGTTACGCAACTATTTGGTCAAAATTAGACGGGTCGCTAGGCAACATGACTCCTTATGCTCTTCCTGCCGCAGCGGTTGCAAGTGTGAGTTTTGAATAGGTACGTGCAGGCAAAATGCCACTCTACAAAACCAACGTGCAGTAGGTGGTTTTGAATGCGGTGAAGTCACGTAAGAAGCTCCTTTTCGGGGAGTATGTCTGACTGCACATCAAAATCTTGATCATTATGATTAGACAAATGCTGACTCATTGCGGTATCGTGCCTCAGATTCGTCATGCGATGGCAATCACGGGTCACTTGCTGCAATGTGACATCCAGATTCTGCTCAATTTGGTTCGGTACTCGTGTTCGAATGTCGGCGTATTTGGATCCTTGTAGTCCACAAACGTATATGAGACATTTAAACTGACCACTTGTCATCTTGTGTAGTTGGGACCGTTTGCACTCTCTATTCACATGGCTGGAATAGTCGACCCAGTCCTCGTCTTCTTTTTTGTTAGTGACAGACACTTATACCGGATGCTGAGCAAAGCTGTCTGCTCTCCGAAAATTTGCGACAGGACTGCGACCACTTCATCAAACGAAGAATTAGTACGCTTCTCAAGCAAGATAAAATTGGTGAACTACTCGTGTTCGGCAGCACCCAGCCTCCGCAGCATTAATCGGATCTTTCTTTCCGTTGGAAAGTGGGCGTAAGTAACCCGGAACATGTCTTCATACTTGTGGAACCAAGAACCCAATATTTTACCGGCACCAGCGTTATACTACAACTCCCTGATCTGCTGAGCCAGGGTTCTGGTGGGGGAACTCATTCACTCATCCCTAACCCTGGGCTGGACTACGCTGTCAGCTTCGGAGCTAGCAGCTCGATCAGGTTGGCCTGGGATGCTTCAAACTGCACCAGTTGTTGCTGCTAAAGCAGCTGCAATTGTTCAAAATTGATTGCCATTCCTGGGTTCGGTTGAACTCGCGTCGCCACTGTTATAACGCTGTGCCCGTACTCGACCGGTTGATTCAGCCTGCTGGTAAACCTGCGCCCTTGCGCCTGCTCTGTTCGACGCCAAATCCAACCCGACAGGAAGGAAGAAAGAAGAAGACCTAGCAGACCAGTTGTATTAAGACAGAAAACGCTCATATTTGTATGTCGATCTCACCAAGACACCGAACATCACCAGGAGGGTTTGGCTGTAAGCCCACGCTCCACACTTGCTTTTCTGCTCCCATCTGTCCAGTTCGCCGTTTTGTTCGGGCACTCCAGTCTTCGTCTGCCTACACGGTGCATGGCAACGCACGTGACGTCCGATGCGCAATTTTATCACCTCTCAGCTGTGCCCTGGAAACAAGCTGACAGAGTCTGTCCTAAGCATGATTTGTGGCGAACACGCGCGCGTCGGCAACCAGCTTCCGCTCCCAGATTTCAAAGAAGTAGCCTGCAGACTCCAGGACACAGCCCAGAGAGATCGGGACTGGCACAAACGCGGCCGCTATCACTTGCATTCGTGTCGTATCTTAAACTTCACAACCTTTTACTGATCCCATTTATATCTCTGCTTTATAGACGTCCTGCGACCTTGAACTTCATACATCACATTTGCACCATGGTTCCACCTGCTTCGGCTCGCCCTCTCAGAGTAGCCCCGGATAGGTGCAAAGCTGATAAGACGGTATTCGAGCAAATGCTCAGCCGGGGAACAATTCGGCGGTCCAAAAGTTCTTTGGCCTCAACGTTACAAATTTTCCCGATGAAATCCGATGACTAACGCCGCTGTGTTAACTACAGGGCACTTGACAAATTTACCGACCTAGATAAAAAGCCCATTCCGCACATGCGCGACCTAACCGCAGTTTTAGTTTGTAACTTTATTTAAGCAAAGACGACCTAGTTCGCGACTACCATCAGATACCTATGGCGCCAGACAAATTTGCTAAACAGCAGTCATCACGACATTCGGCCTATTTGAGTACCACAGAATGCCTTTCGGCCTCCGCAACGCTACTCAAATTTTCGGCGTTTTGTTCATGAGGTAACGCGAGGAGTCGAAGGCGTTTATCCTTAGCTAGTTGACATTCTCCTCGCCAGCCCTGTTAACACTGAACATCTTCATCAATTCGACGCTCTCTTCCAACGCTTGACGCAATATGCTGTTACCGCCAAGCGCGATAAATGCGTGCTTCGACAAAACTCTATCAACGTCCTTGGCCAACGAATATCTGCCTTTGTCATTAAAGCTCTGCCAGACGAAGTCCATGCGTTAAAGGGCTATCCTGCTTCTAGTTCCTTCAATCAATTACGCCGATTCCTTAGCCTGGTCAACCATTATCGACGCTGTATTCCTAACTATGCTAGTATTGTTCAACCAATGACTGAGTTGCTGTTCGGTAAGTAAGGGACGTTCAATTTTTAGACGACGCTGGACTATTTTTTGACAAGCTCAGATACGCTATCTCCAACATAGCGCTTCTCGCCCACCCAGTATCGTCCGCACCAAACTCCATGACTTCTGAGAGATCCGTCACTGCCGTCGGTGCATTTCTTTAACAACTCATCGACCATCGATGGATAACTCTAAGTTTCTTTTCGAAATGTTTGCAACCTGCCGAATCGCGTTACAGCACATTTGGTACGGAAATATTAGCTATCTACCTAGCTATCAGACATTTCCGTTACCATCTCGAAGGTCAATAGTTTATAGTCTTCACTAACCACCAGCCATTGACCTACGCCATCAATGTTGCAATAGACAAGTATTCTCCGTTGGAAACTAGACACCTATAATAAGTTTCTCAGTTTAAGGCAGACGTAAGACATGACCCATGTGCTCTCAAGTCCATCGCGAATGCGCATTTACGCATTCGTCAGATTAGCTTATTTCCTGGCCCCAACATTGACCTAGCAGCCAAGGTTGCTGCCCAACAAGCTGCTCCCGACATAAACAAGCTACTACGTGACACCTATTTGAAACTACTAGAACTTTCATCAGCTTCAGCTGTGGGAACCATTATTTTTGAAGCCTCACGAACTTCTCCCCGATCAGTAGTTCTTCCTTGATGCGCTGACCAGTTTTCAACGCTTTACACAACCTTGTTGATCCAGGAATACTTGTTTCTTAGAAGCTAGTAACCGACCGCTTCATATGGCTCAACATCAATCGCGATGTCCGCCTTTGGGCACCCAAAATTTTGATGTGTCAACGCTCCAAGGCAGGCAGAAACATTAACGGTGTTCTTGGTGTTTTTCCTGCTCCGGACTCTCATTTTGCACACGTTTATGTCGACCTGGTCAGACCTTTGCCCCCATGCAAAGGCTACTTATAACTCCTCATTTGTGTCGGCCAATTTACCCTTTAGACAGAAGCAATTACGATAACCAACTGCTCATCTGACGCGGTTGCCGATGCCTCCCTAGAACGTTGGGTGGCTTAATTCGGGTGCCCAAACACAGTACTCACCGACAGAGGAGCACACTTTGACGGATCCCATAACATAGCTCTACGTTCATGGTAGCCAAAACAATCGAGCAATGGCATACCGCGCCGCAGCTATGGGGATGGTAGCGGGGTTCCACCGGCAACGCAAAGCATCACTCTATGCACCATCTAGCACATGCTGGCAAGAAGCATTTCCGCTCGTGCGCATAGGTAGAAGACACACGATTAAAACGGATTTGCACGCCACTGTTATTTAGCTGGCATTTGGATGAACACAACGCTTACCTAGTGAACTCGTCTCATCAAATCGTCAGCGACTTCGACTATGGCGACTACGCAGCTCTCCTATCTCAGCGCATGTGGCAGCTTCAGCCTGGGCAACCCAAAGCACAGAGCTGGCGTACAACGTGGATGAACCCTTAATTACTTGCACGCACGTGTTGCTTAGCATTCACAGCGTAAGCCGGCCACTTCACCCCCTTATTCTGTCCCGTAAGGTGTCGTACACAGAAGCGGCAGTACGTTTGTCATTGACTATAGTGGTAAGACTGAGCCGATCAAAGGCAATAGACACAGGCCATCAGTACTCAACGAGTCTGACTCTTCGGTGCAACAGGCTCCAACACAGCCATCGCCGCAACCCCAGACCAGTCATTCCGCTCCAGCGGAACCGACAGCCCCAACCGACATCACCGCTTCACGACCCACCACCAATTGAAGTGGTAGGAAAGTGTAACCCCCAGTACGCTTTTCCAAATTCTTTAGAGTTTGTTGCTTCCCGTATAGCACTCCATGCATGTTTTCTGCTTCCACACATTTTCCGAAATCTACAAAAAGGAACCAAAAATTTTGAAACTAGCAACGAAAGCAAAACCTTCTGCTAACCAAAAATATCTTACACGCTTTTGTGTATCGTTATGCATTTATGCTACTTTTTCATCTAACGTTCCCTATCGGTTTGTTGCACCTCGGTTTCACTTTACGCTAAATCCCCGCACGTCAACTGGAATTGGAACGAACTCTCTGCTCAACCACCCCCGTGCACCTTACTAACTGTCCCCCCAAACCGTTATCACCGTTTCGACATCTTTAGAAGGACACGGGTAAGAGCCCTTTAGGGTCCGATTGCATGTTTCTCCCCCAGCAGCTGCATCAGACTTCACAACTTGTCTCGCAGAAGGCTGGCCAGCAACGGACAGTAGTCAAGTAGATAGAAGGGCTTCTCACACATTCCTATCAAGTAAGGATTATGTAGCAGACTGGAGGTTTCCCGGTGCGCCGCTATAAAATGCTAACTCAAATTATTTCGTTGTACACCTAGGCGACCCGTGGGGTTGGTTAAACCGAGCACTGTGTCCAAATGCTTGACTTGTTCTTCGCTAATTTCGCTTGGCGCTGGTTTCGCTTGTAATGCGAGATTGCCCTGTGTGCTGTGCATCCTCTGTTCTCTTAGCTGGAGCGTCAACAGTGCCGCTTTTGTATAGCTGGATAACGGAGAACCTTTTCTGTACTAATAACAGTTACTTTGCAGACCGATCTGCTTTTTCGAACCGCCCTTGGGCACCTGCTACAAGATACTCGCTAAACTTGTAACCGACCCACTGTGGTCTTTTGACCATGGCCTTATTACAAAGCCATGTGATTTCCTACAGGCGAAGTATTCTATAGTGTAATTCGAACGGTTTCTAATATATTTTCACGTATTCAGCTATGTTATGTTAATTACGCCTAGAAAGTGTATTTTGCGGCCACTGCGTTGTACAAAATAACTACTGCTACGTTGGAGCTATACTGCACTATTCTAGATACGCAGCTTTATTAAGATTCCATAGCGATGAGCCACAGTTTATAATTCTGCTTATTTTTGTAGTTGATTAATAAGTGATGCGGCATTTGTAGCAAGACTTTTGGTCGCGATATTGGCGGTCACTCATGAACTCCTAAGTACTGCAATTATTGCGACAATTCGGCTTTATCGTGTACAGCGACTAAGCGATGTGCAGACTAGCTTTTCTGTAATATATTCCGGGTGGCAGTTTCGAGACACGGACGAGAAGTCCAGGCTACAAACGAACGACACGTTAGTATCAGCGACCGCGTAATTAACGCAGTAGCTCGTACGAAACGGTAATCATACAAGACTACGTTGCACTAACGGGTCGAATAGAATATCCGGTAAATGCTATCCAACCAATGGACATCAATCGCTTATTCTCACATTCCTGACGCTAACAAACCGTTAAAATTGCTACGGCACGTTCAAAAAGACAAGCGACATTCATATACAATTACATACGTATATGCCGCCATGCACTTACATACACTTTTATGCCACACATGTACTTTTCGTCCATTTTTAATCACGCTATGTTAGCTAAACATGAACAATGAACAATGAATTATCACGGGATAAAAGCAAGCGCTTGTCACGTCCCGTAGGATGGTTGCGCTGAATGTGATGAAAGCAAAATATGTCTGGGTCATTTATCGAAGGTCTCCCGAGATGAATAGTTTGATAATTAACAGGTGTAAAAGTAAAATACATTTTCGTGCGTAAAAGTTCAGAAAGACACTGGGGGGCAGTGATCCTTGAGGTAAGGAGTGAGAAAATAAAATATGGTCGTACACTTAGGTCCATTTGATACATAAACCCTGTTGTAAAGCATGCTTGGCGCCATCCACAATTGAGGAGTTTAGGTAACAAAATGTTGGGAGCTAAGAGCAACCCCTAGACGTTTTTTGAAATCATCCAAGGTAGGAGAGGATACAACTGAGTCTGAGAGTGCGTTCCAGGGTTGGCAAACCCGAAATGAAAAGTAATTCCGTCGACGCTCTAGATGGCTATATTGTTCCTTCAACTTTAAGCAGTTAACTCTGAGCTGCGTATTGTGGCTATGTTTCAGCAAATGGCAGCATACTTGCTTGGGGGTCACACAGTATCTGATGCGCTAATATGAGATCGCCGCGCAGACTTCGATAGCGCCCGCTGAAATTGCCCAGCAACCTGATTATGCCTGTAAAGGCGTGCCTCGAGTTGCCGAGAATAAAAGTTTATTTAGTTATATATTTATTTAATGGCGGTCAATTTAAACAATACATCGCGGTTTCAACTGTATTACATATCTATGGTTTAGCGTTGGTGCTACTTACGCTTCATAAAGTGGGTTTGTTTTTGACTGCTATTAAAGGCTTTGGAGTTTGGAGCTCGTTTTCATTCGTTACTCATATATAAATATTATATTTTGCGCGTATAGTTTCCAGCTAACTTAGCCGAAAAGCCGCACGCTTTCGGAGCTTTATGTTTACTTTGGTGCCTACTTTGTTTTTGCTGGAGATCATTAGAAAGCTTACTTTTTCGGCAGGACTGGTGCCAGGGCTTTTCCTCTCACTTTCCATGAGCCCACAATTTAGAGGTACTACTAGCCTACCGAAATGGTTAATGCAGCTGGAATGAATATTCTTGAGAGACAGCTTCCACAGCGTTGGCGTACTGGGCTTGGAAAGTGCACAACCGAGCCTTTGTGAATCGAAACGCTGCAGATAATTTTGAGAACCGTGGTGACCGACGGCGGAATCCAGCTATTTAATCAAGGAAGGCGTAGAAGCCTTTTTACAATTCGCTGGCAGCGAAAACAATTGCTCCTGGAACTAGTACGTGCCCCAAAAGCCATTTCCGCCGTCCTGGTGCAGTACTCATGATCAAGGAGTTCATAAGCTTAACTCCATTATTGCTCAGGCGACAGCATATGGTTACTGTGCATTATGAGCTGACCCTTCGAGGGCACATCCTATAGCCGCGTTAAGAAATATACGCTTATTTTTTATTTATTTATGACATGTGTGGCTTATGTTAGGGAGTACCTTACCCAGGCGAAGACTCTGCACCTTCAGCAATAGTGACTCTTAACACTTAGCTGGGAGGAGTATGACCCGAAACATAGCTGGGGCCAAAATAAGGTTGTAAAGCAATCTAACCTTCAATCATTGGGTAAAGTATTAATCATGTGTTTTACTCGTGTAGGTACGATTACATTTGACATGCGCGTTGACGGGAACTCCTTGAAAGTCGACGGGCAGTCAGCGGTCGTTAGTGAGACGGATTCCAACCCACGGATCAAATTGTTAGACCTAGAACGAAACAATACCCACCAATCCTAAGTGCGTAAGAATAAAATAAGTTTGCATCTTTAGTCCTTAAAGTTGCAAAGCGGTTGCCTAAACGGTTACCGCAAGCAGGCTTCGATGGTCTAGAAGAGCCAATGGTGGATTACTATCACTTGATGAGGTATCCCGACACTACCCCGTTCACAAGTGACTTCATACCTCGATAGGTCGACCAGGATCCCACACTAAATTTCGTGATACGTTTCATGAAACTGCGCTGGCAGATTTGTATTCCGGCTTAATGGAAATCAGCCATTCACAAAAAAGAGCTAAATATAAATGCTGGTTGCTAACTTTTACTTCAGGTTAAGCTCTATCGTCGAAGGAGCGCATTTTTGCCCTACAAGTACTTTACAATGGACCTCCAGGTGTTGGCTGAAAGAAAGCAATTCAACGCGCTTTTGCTGGAGGCCTTGCTTAAAGTTGGAAACTGTATACTGCTTGAAATCGTGTGATAACAGCTAACCAACACAATCGAATGAACCATGAGGTCCAATGCACCTTTGGCGTTGGGGCGAAAAGCTATGGCAGCGTATCAATGTAGAATAATTAAGTCATATGAGGGGAACAATTTGTATGTCGGCTGATGAATTATTTACGTGGCCAAATGTCTATTCATTGTCCTATTCCATGGCTGACACAACCATTTCAAACTGCGCTTAGCTTCCGCAGTTGTCGCAATAGCTGTAACTGTTTGCACGGCGAAGGGCTTTCGTATTGCCAGAAAGCTTTTTGAGAGCTTTAAGCACTACAATGGCTTCAAAAAGTGGTGCGTAGCGACCACATCTTACTGCGTTAAATAAACGTTGATAGCGTGGATGATATCGATAGCACACGAGCTGAAACTAAACCACTTATAGCAGATTTCATATGTTACTCCTGCAAGACAGTTTTGCGTCACAATCCAGGTTGGCAGGAACCTTGAGCAAACCGCGCAAGCGGCACTTGTGTTATCGACCAAACATTTAGTAGAGTACAGCAGCTACGTGTGCACGCAATGAACACTGGTAGCTACAACTAGTCCACTGCAAACGGAGCAGAACTCCCTAGACATACCGGCTTTTTGTCACTGTTGTTGTTATGCGGCCGCTGACAGTAAGGCTTATGGCTTTCGACGGATGCAACCGGTGTTACATCGATGAAATAATCTGCTTGGGTAATGAGGCCATTGATAAAAACAACTTCGCAACTGAGGTTCAAGTCTTTAGCGAACCAAAACCAAATAACTAATTTCGCAACTCTTGAATTTGTTTGCCTTAAAATCGCGACCTTTGATATCCGAAGTAACATGGAATCTTCTGGTCTGTTTAATTTGCTAACCAACTAGTTAAAACTAGAAATTTCTTCCAAAAAGCCGTAAGAACATGTTGTCTTTTGCCTGGCGGCTAATAGTTTTCCTTGTATAACATCAATACATTACCCCACGTTTAGCAAATTTGCTCCTACATGGTGTATGTACACGTGACATTTGTGCAGTCAACACTAAAACGATTATTGCATTATACAAGTAAAAACTACGGAAATGGAAACATACAAGCAAGGGTACCAGTCCTGCTTCAATATTAGAGTGCAAGACATTGATCTTGGGTAAGTTAGATGAAGACTAACCAGTGTGCCGGAGTACATAGTTTGGCGGCCAGACAGAATCTGCCCATACGTGCAGCATTCACAACACGGTGTCTGTCACAAAATTCGGTATATTACATCTGGAATTCCTTCCTCACGACCACAGACACCGTAGACTAAAAACAGCCGCAGCGAGTCAGTCCGCAAGATGATTGCATTTCTTCTGTTAAATGTTGACATTCTTGACCAAGTTGGTTTGTCGCTTCCAAAATGCACGATGCCAGCTTGGGCGCGTTTCGCCCACGAACGCTTGATGAACATTCAGAGGGATGTTAATTAGCGGAAAAACTGCGGATAATTATTCGGAACTAGTCTTAGGTCTGCTGGCACATACAACAATATCAAGCTTACAGACAGAGCGTATTATTTCGTTGCCCATGTAGTCATCCGGTGAAATCCGTGACGTTCGCGGAAGCTATTTGACTACAAAACTTAAACACTACACTTCTGTCCTTACCTTCCGAACAACCCCGCGAACGTGAAGGTAGGACAGTAGTAAGTCCCAACGGAATAACAACCGGACTGCGAGAAAGTAAGCCACAATTTTCTCCCCAACGGAAATGCGTCCGGTAGGTTCATGTTTTACAGTATCACTTAATAATAATCAGAATAATTTAACCAGAGACTTAAATGTTTCCTGATGCACTGACGCATAAAACGGTTTCACATTACTCTTACTATCCGTTGTCAAGAACTGGCATGTTGAACATAGAGTGCAAAATTATCGACAACTTACACATCCACCAAAAAGTTTTGCAACTCGCGTTCTATCTACGCTTGGCAATTGCGGTAATCACAAGAGGTTTGCGCTTGCTGTTTACGAGTAAAGCAACTGTGAGTAAAAGATGGCCCGCTGCCATCCTCTTTTAAGCCACGTGGTGTCTGCCGCATATAAGTTGGCAAAAAACATGAACTTCTAATTAAGTGGCACGGCGAACATTAAGGGCGTCGTCCTTAGTGATGAGCTCACTAAGAGCTTTCTGGTTTTCTTGTCTGATTTCGCAATGGAACTATCGTGGCGTATAAGGTTATCGGATTGATGGAAATTCCCTCCTGTAAGACATCTGCATAACGACTGTCTTACAAAAATAAACCAACTGAATGGATGGATCTAAGCCAGATCAAATGAGAACCACTTCAGCTCAAGTCCGGCTCAAGCGGCATTGAGACGAGCATTGGATATAATGCGTCGAGAACAGCAATACTAAGACCAAGAAAATAAGAAAGCAAATACAAGGCCCGCTGCTTTGCTTTGCTTCTTGCTTGGCGAAGTCTACTTTTCGCATCTTTAAATGATGCAACCATAGTTGACGTTTGAAAATGGCAATTTGTTATTGCCCCTGATAAGCTTAACGAAGTCTCCATGCCTAAGAGCTGTAATAAACGAGGAAGGAGCCTGAAGGCATTTGGATAAACCACCAAGAAGTCAATTTATGAAGTTTGCTTAATGCCATACTGATCGAGTTGGCGTGCCATA
>OX104063.1:148967757-149481692 GCA_944474145.2 Dicrocoelium dendriticum | reverse complement strand
TCAGGACTGGCAGTCCGGCGTGAAAGGCGTGACGTTTAATGAAGTACGGCAGCTGCGACAAGCAAACAGAGATAGTGTGTAGTATATCGATTGCAGGGACTCTAGAGTTCAGGACAAATGTGCAGTGGGGGGGGGGCCCCCCAAAGGCAATATGCAGCCATCCGTCACACTCAGAGCCCTGTACGGCCTTGGAAACGCGACGTCACACCTTTACTGCAATCAGGCATTTGGAGTCATAGCTAACAACACGCATAGCTTCTTCTCCTCGATAAATCGAAGCAAATTTACAAAACCGAGACCTTGGAAAGGGCGTCGCTATTACAGTTCAGCCCCTCGGGTAAGGTGACGTGACTAAGCAAAAGGCGTAGAAATACATGGAAGATAAAGGGGAATGATGAAAGTCATTAAAATGAAGGCTAACCACCCCAAAGCGTTGAAGTACTGACAGACTAAGAACCTTCTCTAGTTCTTATTTCTGTCCATTATCATTCACTCTTTGGTCGTAATCCTACATTTTAATGACACATCATTCCCTTTATTTCATTTTACTTTTACTTCCCTCTCTATAACTTCACACGTTACCCTTACCCTAGACTTGAGCATGTGAATAGCGACGCCCTTTCCAAGTTCTCGGATTTTGTGAAGGATTTGCTTTCGATTTATCGAGTGAGAAGAGCTATCCGTGTTGTTAGCTATGACGTCAAAATGCCTGAGTTGCAGTAAAGGTGTGACATCGCGTTCCAAGGCCGTACAGTGCTCTGAGTGTGACGGATGGCTGCATATTGCCTGCTGCGACATTTGTCCTGAACTCTATGAGTCCCTGCAACGATATACTACAGCGGCTATCACTGTTTCCTGTCGCAGCTGCCGTACTTCATTAAACAGTCGACGCCTTCACGCCGGACTGCCAGTCCTGAGCCCTCATTCTACGCCAACGAAGTTCGAAGCTTCCACTGCGTTGGACTCATTTGTTTCATTACCTTTTTCGTCCGCACCCAATTCCGGCTCAGCTACCCCCACGGGTAAACGAAGCCGTGTCCCATCTGCTCCCTCATCAGATCTTTTGACACACGCATTGCCCAGTGAGCCCACGACTGAGACATACGCTGCCGTGGTGAGGAAAACTCCCACTGTCCCAATGGGTCAGGCGAAGTCTAAGTCCAAACCCAAGAAAACTGATTCCCAGACCCAAATGAAATCTCTTCTCAACAAAGTCGACGAGTTGGAAAAGTTGATCAAGGACAGTACGTCACCACAGCCTCAGATCTCTGGCCGCGCTCTACCACCCTCTCGTGAAAGATGCCTTATCATTGTGAACGCCCCAGAATCCACCAAGCACACCTCTGCAGAAAGGATGCTGGATGACCAAGGGTTCCTTGAACGAATGATTTCTATTTTATTCGATGAAGGTGAATTAGGTATAAACATTATCTCTGCCTTCCGCCTGGGCAGGAAGCAAGAGGATCCTTCCAAGGTACGCCCCCTCAAGATCGTATGCCAAAGCGAAGAGGAATGCCGACGCATCCTCCGACGAACCCCACGTTTGAAAGGTGAGCCTTTTTACGTCCTGAGAGATCTTTCTCCGGAAGATCGTATTAAGATGAAAACAGCCGTTGATGAGCTCCGGTCCCGCCGAGCAAATGGTGAGACAGACCTCCACATTGTGGATTTTCGTGTAATCCGGAGAACCCCGAGAACCCGGTGGAGGCCAATTCTCCTCAACCCAGGACAGTAAAGCACGAGAATGGACTGCGTGTAATTGTTGCCAATGTACGCAGTCTGAGAAATAAACTTGATGAGGTACAGATGCCTGCGTCAGATACTCGCCCAGACTTGATGGCCTTTACCGAAACTTGGCTTTTTGCAAACATCATAAATTCAGAGGTTTCTATCCCCGGATACAGTCTTTGTCGAGCCGACCGCCTTGGAGGTAGGCCCGGTGGCGGCGTTATACTTTACTGGAAGGCCGAACTCAAGGCCCATTTGGTTGCAGCTACTAGTGGCGCCGATGGTGATTTTGATGCCCTGTGGTGCCGTATTCATGATGGATGCAGATCCTACACTATTGGTGTTGTTTACAGAGCGCCATCGGGATCCGGAGTTCAGTTGCTCGATTCGATCAGGAAGCACTGCGCGGGAAAGGGCAGTCTTATCGTGGGGGATTTTAATGCCCCTAATATCGACTGGGACCTACTTCTTTGTGGTCGTCCACCTGATTCTTTTGATGCTACCTTACTTGAGACTGTTATCGGTTGTAATTTGTTTCAACACGTCACCATGCCAACCCGCATTGTTGCCGACCAAACGCCAAACATTCTGGACCTTGTGCTCACCCCAGCTCAGTCAGATGTCACGAACCTAACAGTTCTTCAACCCATCGGCAAAAGTGATCATTGTGTCGTTTCATTCCAATGGACACGTCGCCTCACGATCCATAGCCAAGGTGGTTGTCGTCGGAACTTTTGGCAAGCGGATCCTCTCCGTCTGAGAACAGCCGCAAGCGCTATGGACTGGAGTATTCCTGATCCCATTCCCCTTGATGATGCGTGGAACCTTGTGCTTTCCAAAATGACTTCTCTAATTGAGCAGGTCGTTCCTTTCTCCCGTAGAAGTGCTTCAAGAGGGGTCCACCTTGGATTGAGAGTGAATTGAGATCTCTGATAAACAGACGACGCAAATTGTGGGATCGTTTTAGGCAATCTCAAACAGAGTTCGATTACTCTTCCTACAAGACCACCAGAAATGCTTGTGTCGCGTTGAAGCGACAGAACCGTCAGCAATATGAACTATCATTAGCAGCACATTCCCGAACGACACCCAAAATGCTTTTCTCTTATTTAAAAAGAAGTACCAGGGCAGGCAGTGGCATCCCCACCTTGTGTTCCCTTGAACATCGAAATTTACTTTACGAAGACGCTGATAAAACCAGTCTTTTGGCCCAGCAGTACGCCTCTGTCTTCACGAAAGGAACTCCCGCCTGTGACAACACTTTGTCCAGTTTTCCTTATGAGTTGGATCAAGTAGACATTAACTTCCATTCTGTGGTTAAACTTCTCCTTGCTTTAGATCCGCATTCTTCACCCGGCCCGGATGGCTTGCACCCCATGTTCCTTAGGATTGTGGCGCAATACATCGCCCCTCCTATCTGGCAGGTTTTCCGTCTTTCTTTTGAAGCTGAGCGTCTCCCGTCGGCTTGGAAAGTGGGCATTGTAAAACCCATTTACAAAGGAGGGAACAGGCAAGATCCAGCCAACTATCGTCCTATCTGCTTAACGTCGATATTATGTAAAGTTATGGAGCGGATCTTGAAGCAGACTCTTCATTTCTACCTCGAGGAACTGAATCTCTTCTCTTATGTACAGCATGATTTTCGAAGGGCGCGCTCATGTACCGCGAATTTACTGGTTGCTAAGGAGAATTGCGCGAAGTCGCTAAAGTATGCTAAACGCCTGGACATTGTGCTTGTTGATTTCAGCAAAGCTTTCGAACGAACGAGTTTTGCTTAAACTTCGAGTAATCGGTATCGCCCTGATCTCCGACTCCCTTCACGACGGCACGATGGTGCAAGTAAGTGAAACATATTCCGCTCCCGTCCTAATGACTAATGGAGTTCCACGGAGTTCTGTCCTCGGTTCCGCTTTTCAATGTCTTTATCCATGACTTACCGTCCGCACTCTTGGCGGACTGCCTAAGCTACGCTGACGGCCTGAAGCTGTGGACGGAGGTATCCAGCATGAGATGTTGACAGGTTAAAATCGAAGCTGGCACGGCAGGGATAGCTAATTCAAAGAGCGTGGGCATTAATTTGGTGGACCAGGGTGTTTATTCGGATGTTTTCCTTTTAAATCCATCAAGAAGTCGGAGCATTCCTATCAACACCTGGACCAACGACCCGCTCAAGAAGGAGAAATTACAGGATTCATCCTATTGTTCAAATCCCACCTGAACTTGAACATGAGGCTGGACATGCTACATGATTGGTCAATTAAGTGGCAGTTGCCAATGAATCGTGGAAATGTTCGGTTCTTCCAGTTGGTGCGTCTGTCCCATTTGGAATCTACCATATTGGTGGTTCCTTGCTCAGAAACGCCACTCAGGAGAGGGATTTGGGAGTTGTACTTTCGTCTGACCTCAAATCTAATGAAGATACCAAGAAAAAGATCGCTGCGGCCTACAGGATGTTTCACTCTATACGCAGAGCTTTCTCTCGCCTGACCCCGGGAATCTTCCGACTCCTGTTTACTTCACATGTACGCCCGCTTCTGGAATACGGGCTACCTGCCGCCTACCCTCTTACGAAATTCGAATGTGATATGATTGAAAAGGTTCAACGGCGTGGATCCAAATCTGTTGCTGAGCTGCGGGACCTGTTCTATTCTCTCCGACTCAAACAACTGAACCTCTTTTCCCTGGAGTACCGTCGTCATCGCGGAGATTTGATCTTCACCCGACGTATTCTTAGAGGAGAGTTGGGGAGGGAATTACAGGAATTCTTTCATCTCAACACAGAGTTCAACAAGGGGCCACAGTTTGAAACTGTTCAAACCGAGAAGTGATCGAGTGCGATCCAGCCTGCCTTTATCCACTCGCGTTGTGAATGACTGGAACCGCCTTCCGGAGTCCATCGTCGTTGCCGAGACCGAGGAACGTTTCAAGCATTTATTGGACTCTCACTTTAGTTTACGGGGATCCAGCTGTTTCCAATGCAGCTTCAGCGCTTCTCTGTGGGACCTTGTTCCGCAATGACGCAGGCTATCTCCGAAACGATCGGGAAGTGCCGGAGCTGACAAAGGAACTTCCTTCTGCTCTCTATTATCCAATGATCCAATGAACCTACACAGCGCGGACTGCTAGTGCAGGGAACGTGGGCAGTAGTTGGTTGATCAGGGTGTGTTTCGGGTGTTTCGTTTTAGATCTATCAAGAACTAACACCTTATCATATCCTGGCTAAACGCTTTGCTCAAGAAGGAACACTCAAGGGATTTTCCTATCGTTCCAGTCCATCTGAATCTGAAGCTGAATAAAAACTAATCCTACCGAGTGCATTAGACATTAATAAACTTGTAAGGTAGCAAAATTTTAGCGATATTACTATTGGGAAACTACGTACATGATCCGATTATGGAGGAAGAAACGGTCACATATTTTTAAATGGGCTACATTTTTCAAAGTATTCACTGTCTCTATTGCGCCCCCTGCGGAGCTCAAAAAGCGAGCACAAGCAAGCGCACGGAAGAATTTATTGGTAGAGAGAGAGAAAAATGCAGTTAACCAGGCACGAAAAAGAATATATAAGGAGGATGTAGATGCAACTATAAAAAGTAAGTTAATTATTAGACTTTTAGCAAAAGTCTAATTGCTTGTATTGTGTCGCGTCGAGCGCTGGAACCTGCTTCCAGAAAATGTTGTCAAAGAAGCTACGGTTTAGGGGCTTGAGCGTCAACTAGATGCTCTTGGGTGGCAACACGAAACCTTTCCGTTTTCCTGACAAATTCCCATCTTCATACTTCGATTCTCTTTTCTTTACTTTTCCTCGCCATTGGTATTATTCTCTTCTTTAAACTGATTTGCCCTACTCTCTTACCATCGATTCTTCTTCCTCTCTTACTTACTTCACGTAACTGACATAGCTGAGACAGCTAATGTTAGGAACGTGGGCATTAAAGTGGTGGACCAGGGTGTTTTTCGGGTGTTTTCGTTTTAGACCCATCAAGAAGTCGGAGCACCCCTATCAACTCCTGGATCGACGACCCGCACAAGAAGGAACACTTACGGGATTCATCCTATCGTTCCAGTCCCACTTGAAGTTGCACTTGTGTATGAATTATACTGACAATGTTGCAACTGCTGATCAATTAGCAATCAATAGATCTAACAATGCCGTGTGGTGTACCCAGCCACTCTTACTATAAATTGCCCTGCTGGTGATATGTGAGTACCTCGGTCTCGTCTGTGTCGACTTGTGGTGTTCGTTGTACAACGTGTTGTATTTGTGGTCTTTTGCCGACAACGCTTATAATTATGACTGTTTTGTGGTTTCTTCACGTCCTTATGCCGCATCATATACAGATATTACTTGGAATCTGCAAAAACCGATGAGAACTTGGTGCCGCCCGATATCTTTGCACGCGGTAACTGGAATTTTTGTCGTGCCGTACTCATCGAGATTTTTGACTTAAATATTGTGAAAGGCTGCGTTTGAATAAACCGTGAAACGTCATTGTTTGACAGAGAGCGGATAGGAGTCCTTTGTCAGCTCCGTCACTGTCCTATTCTTGCGGAGATGACCTTAATCATTGCGGAACAAGGTCCCACAGAAAATCACTGAAGCTGCATTGGAAACATCCGGATCTCTGCAGAATAAAATGAGAATCCAACAAATGATTGAAACGCACCTCGATTTCGGCATCGCCGAATATATACAGGCCTGTTAGTTTCGCAAGCGTTCTTTTGTACTATCTGTAAAACTCATTAGAGATCGAATCTGGGAGTATCTCACTGCCCTTAACTTGGTCAGAACGGTAAAGCATAGATTTGTCAGGAAAAGATCGCTTTACAAATCTGCTGTTTTTCCCTGACGAAATAATCCGTGTCTTGTTGATGGGATTCCGGTAGCAATGTTATCTTGACTTCAGTAAAGCTATTTTTCGTTTAATCACCGCTTTTGCTGGATAAGGTTACCTAGTTTGGACTGCATCCTCTACTAATTTCTTGTCTGTCCGCGTTCTGCAGTTGTACATAGACTGTACTACAGCATTCTCAACAGCTACTATTTCTTCTCACATTCACACGACTTCATCACACGCAAATTTTTGTTTACTAACAATCCTTACTTTCCGTTACCCGATTCATGTGTTCAAGAATCTGGCTGCGATTCCGATTTCGCCGCGAACCACGGAGTTCAATCTTTGGCTCCGTCGTCCTCGTTCCGTCTGGTGTGCTTCAACGTTCGGACACTCACGCAGACTGGACAGCAAGCCGGTCTAAGGTGCACCCATGAGTCCCTCGACATTGATATCTGCTGCCTTTCACTAACCCGATTGCAAGATCCCAGCACTGTGCTTACATTGACATCCCCCAGTGAACACGAAGTCAGATATCACCTGCGTCTTTCTGAAGATCCAGAAGCAGCCTCAGCGGATTTGGCTGACGTAAGTATAGCACTAAGTATCAAGGTCAAGGCGGCACTACTGGACTGGTTCCCGATTAACAGCCGACTGTGGGCAGTTCGGCATCGGGGTTCATGTAGGATCAACAAGCATCGCGAACAGCGACGCAATTTGTTTGTGATCTATGTGTACGCTCCAAATGACTGCAGTAACGGCTCTGTCAAGGACGCGTTCTACCGGGATCTACATCAGCTCTTGACTAATGCTAAAATGTCGGATGTTGTTGTCCTTGTTGGGGATTTTAATGCACGGGTTGGCCGCCTGTTACCATATGAACGCCACGTTGGTGGTCACCATGCGCTCGACGGGAACCGCTCTGATAACGAAGAGAGGCTTATCACCTTATGCGAAGACAAGCATCTGTTTCTCTCGAGCACTAACTTCAGGCGTACAAAGAAGCGTTCTGCAACGTGGCGTCCTCCATTGCCAACAAAACAGTGGCCTCAAATTGATCACATTGCAACTAGCTTCAGATGGTTTGGCTGCGTAGAGGACTGCAGATCCCTTTGGTCCACCTTCGTTGACTCAGATCATGCACTGGTCTATGAGAAAATCTGCATGCGTTTTGGGGGGGGGGGCGGAAACATGAAGCACCGCAATATTGATGTAAACAGCTTAACTTATTCTTCTGTCCAGGCGAGCCATCAGTCTTCACTGGCACACGCACTCTAGTTGCAATCCACCGCGTGGAGCCACACTGGACTTATATACAGAAAGCGATGACCATTTCTGGAGAGTCAAGCTGCGGCCTATCTCGATGCTCCCTAAAGGCTTGGATCTCTGCTCGTTCTCTGGAGCTGTTCGAACGCCGCAATCCCGGCGGAATCAAACTGCAGCGAGCGGCGCCTTTCTGCCCAGCGGCTGCTCAAGCAACGCCTACGCAAGGATCGCGAGGCATAGTGGTCTGAGCGTGCTTTGGAGATGGAGACCGGCGCCTTCTCTGGCAATATTCTCAAGCTTTTCCAACTCATTCGGTCCACTGGCCTCAGGATGTCTGGTGTCATTGAGGTCATTTGCGAGGTGGGTGAGTCTCCAATCACTAACCAACAGCGGCGTATGGAGCGCTGAGTCGAGCACTTTCACTCTCAGTTCAACTGGTCCTCACCGTCCATCAGTACATGCAGTAAACCTAGCTGTCCACCCTGACTCGTCCCACTGAATCCACCCAGCGAAGCGGAAGGCTGCCTCGAGATTCGACGCTTGCAGCGGTTCAAGATTGCCGGCTCATGCGAACTTCCTCCTGTGCTGTTCAAGTACGGCGGTGTGGCGATCATTAACCAGCTGACCTCGCTGTTCGCAAAATTCTGGCTTGAAGACAGAGTGCCTTCTTCTTGGGGCGAATCAGTTATTGTCCCGATTTTCAAGAAAGGCGCCCGCACTTCATGTGTAAATCATCGCGGGATTAGTCTTATTTCGTTTGCCTCCAAGCTATTGGCATCCATTCTGCTCCATAGACTATCCCCACTAGGTGAATCAGCCTACCGTGAAGAACAAGCTGGTTCCCGTCCCGGCCGTGGATACGTAGATAAAATCTTCACGCTCCGCCAGCTTCTCGAACATCGCCACATTTATCACAGACCCACTATGGTTGCATTCCTAGACATTCGTGCCGCTTTTGATTCCGTTGATCGATCTGCTTTATGACGTTATTTGCTAAAGAATGGGTTGCCATAGAAATATACTGCCATCTTAGGAGTACTTTACCTTCATACATCCTGCAGATTGAGGGTTTATGATAAACTTTCCTCGCAATTCGCTGTCAGCAATGTGCGACAGAGCTGCCCTATTTCCCCGTTCCTCTTCAACTTCGCAATCAAAGACGTTCTGTCGAGTGCTCTAGTAGGTTTCCAACCTTTTGGCCTAGGGCTTGTACCGGGTGAGCGCACGACCGACTTAGATTATGCTGATGATCTCGCTTTACTTGGTGACGATCCTCAGGGTATGCAACTCATTCTGGATCGTTTGGCGGTTGAAGCATCTAAGTATGGTATGAGCTTTGCCCCATCGAAGTGGAAAGTACTGCTCAAGGATTGGCTCTCATCTGCTCTCTCTCGAAGGTGCACAACTTGATCACGTCATCATCATCATCATACACGTTAGCTAGAGGTGGGGAACACCTCAGCTATTGTGCCGCAATACATAGAAAAAAAGGAGAAAAAAGTAACTGGTGCAAGCTGGCTGAGCTACCGGTAACGGATGGGCATCGTTCCGGTAAGCTACCAGCCGGCTGCTGTGCACCCAAAAAGAAGAAAAAATCTTATGCAAGATTATATAAGGCTAACTAATGTGATCGTGGTTGGAGGGGGAGGCTAAGAGGGATGGGGTGGAACAAAGAAACTCACAGCACGAACGCCACTGAGGTCGGCTTCTAGCCATATCAGCAAGTGTTTCCAATCAAACGTGTTCATCGTCCTTTGCACCCCAACCAGGGAGCCGGGACGCTCCAACCGAGGCCAGCTCAGAAATGAGGGCCTTCATTCCTCTGGACCAAGTCATCGCTTGGCCACCTCTCCTCTTCTTCCATCCACACCCACGGCGCGCAAACAATACACGTCGCGGGAGTCGGTGGGCTGGCATGCGTAACACGTGGCCGAGCCATCGGAACCTGATGCGTGAAATAACGGTGCTGAGCGGTTCATTTCCTTTTCCTGTGCCATAAACAAGGCGTCGAACACGCTCGTTGCTCACGCGGTGTTCCCACCAAATGTGAGCTAAATTGCGAAGGCACCGGTGGTCGAACGTAACTAGCCTCTTCAGGTCCGCTGCTTTAAGCGGCCAGGTTTCACAACCGTACAGTAGGGTCGAACGTACTGCTGCATTGTACACTCTACCCTTCACGGTGAGAGTGATGTCGCGCCGGCGCCATAAGTGGCGAAGGTTAGCAAAAGCGCCCCGAGCTTTTGCTATACGATTTGTGATTTCATCTTCAATCCCACGGGCGCTGATACAACTTCCCAGATAGTTGAATTTTTGAACGACTTCTAGCTGATCCCCACCAGGAGTCGGCGAAAGAGGCGGTCCAGGCCAATCTTGGAGAAACGCCTTGCACTTCGAGGGTGCGGAGCAAAGCCCGAAGTGACGGAAGGCAGTGCTAATCTGTCCAGGGCCGCTTGGCACGTCTGGGAGCTGTCACAGGTTAGGGCAATATCATCAGCATACTCTAAGTCAAGAAGTCGTTCTCCTGGGAGCAGATCCACACCTTCTATATTGTGTCCTGTGAACGCGATTTCCATGACTTCGTCAACAGCGAAGTTAAAGAGGAAAGATGACAGCGGGCGTCCTTGTCTCACGCCGCTGGAGATATTAAAGGGCGACGACAACTTGCCGTAAGCCCTTACTCTGCCCGAGCTACGCGCATATAATGCTCGGGTAATATTCACATATTTCTCAGGTACACCTTTCCTGAGTAGAGAGTCCCAAAGTGCATGTCTATCCACCGAATCGAATGCACCTTTGATATCGAGGAACACGACAACGGTGGGCCGCCAATATATGTGACGGTGCTCCAACAACTGACGCAAAGTGAAGATGTGGTCAATGCAGCTACGACCTCGACGAAATCCAGCTTGTTCTTCTCGAATCTGGATTTCACGATTGCCAGTCAGTCTGTGAAGGATGACAGAGGCAAGCAATTTGGAGGCGATGGAGATCAGACTGATTCCTCTATGGCTGCTGCATTCCGATCGTGAGCCTCCTTTGAAAATTGGGACTATGATGGCGCGGCTCCAATCGGTTGGGGCAGTTTCCTGTTCCCCCAGTTTCACTGGTAACTCGTGTAATTCATCCACATGAGCATGGCCTCGGAATTTGAAGAGAGCTGGAGGAAGATCATCTGGTCCCGCGGCTTTATCTAACCTGAACTTTTCGATCTCACTTTCGACTTCTGAGCGAGAGGGTGGATCGAAAGGGACGGTCCAGGGAGCAGGGCGATCGCTGATCGGCGAGAAATCTAACAATTCCGACCGATTAAATTGCCGTTCAAAGTGCTCAGCCCAACGTTCCAGGCGTTTTGATAAGTTGTGGATAGACTGTCCACTCTCGTCACGTATAGTTTCACTAACACCAGGTCTCCTGCTGCCCGTTTCCCGTATAAGACGGAATATCTCACGATGGTTACCAAGGGCAGCGGCCATTTCCATCTCTGTTGCACGACGACACCACCAGCATTCGCGGTCTCTCTTCAGGCTAGCACGGAGTTTTGCCCGGAGCTCTTTGCGAGTTTCACTGTGTTCGCTTCCAGCCGGAATATGCCGGCGAGCATCCATAAGTTCACGTAGATAGTTTCGTCTACCTTGGGTGTTTCTGCTGACGGCACTGTCAACAATGATGTTTCTCTGCGCATCGCTATAGCCCGATCAGCATGCGCCAACCTGGGGCACTTATGGCGTCGTCGCAACGTCTCATTCTCGCTAAAGGGCCGCGTTTACACCGCATCAGTTTGCCCGGTAATGTTGTATGGAAGCGAGTCCTGGCCGATTCGCGTGGGAGACATGCGTCGTCTTTCTGCCTTCGTTAACGATTCCTTAAGGAGGATTGCTCGTGTTCAGTGGCAACATCGAACTAACGGTAATGACGTTCGACGTCGCATCTTTGGGCATGCGAGTATTCCCTTCAACAAACTGGTTTCGCTGCGCCAGTTGTGATGGCTCGATCACCTCCTACGCATTGCACCTGAGCGTTTACCGCGTCGTGCTCTAATCGCTCGTCAAGGACCTGGCTGGAGGCGACCGCGTGGTGGTCAGCCTTTCACTTAGCGACAGCACATGAAATCGTTGACGTCATGTCTAGCCGCTGTTGGACCCGTACGTCTTCCACGATGGGGACCCAAAGATGAGGAGTGCCAATTGCTTAACACTCTTGAAAACATGGCCCGCAATTGGGATCAGTGGAAGAATTGTGTACAGCATTGTATTGATTCACGTGTTTAATACTTCAAACATTGAAAATGACAAAAAAAATGAAAAATCGGCGTGTGAAAGCAAACTAAAATATTTTGTTCTACTTTTTGTCAAAATGTTCCTTCTTCTTGAGGCATATTAGCTTAAGTTTGTTGCTCACCTTCAACTGCTGTGCTACGATGATAATGACGCGATGATTTCCCCTTATCCGCTAATCTCCATGGTTTTTTAGCTCTATTTCTAGTAACCAGACTGTTGAGATTACTTACATACAGGACATTTCGTGTTAGGTTTGGAAATGGTATTTTGTGCACAGTTGCTGCACATAGTGGAGTTTTCCAGGGTTCGGCACTGGGTCCAGTAATGTTTCCTATGTTCATAAATGACGGCCCCTTTACCTGAGGAACCCTCTTCTACTTTTGCTGACGACTTCAGGTTTATTAGCAAGGGTGACAGGGTTACTCTATATAGAAATTTGGCTACCATTGTTAAATAGTCATACTCATGGGATCTGCCCTTAAACGCCAGTAATCGCTAGTTATTGACTCGGAGTGGCGAAATTGTGATACTGCAAGCACCTGTTGGGGCCCTGACAACGCATTGTGCTATCGGAGCACGTGTTCTTGGCATCCATGTGATGATTACTTTCAACCGTCGGCGCACTGTAAGCATGCTGCTAATAAAGCACGACAGTTATTTCCACTTAAGAGAGCCCTGAGTTGTACAAGGCCAGAGGTCCTTCTCCTCTTTTATAAAGCAGTGTTCAGACCACATTTAGAATACTGTGTCCAGGCCTGAGCACCCTTCTTGCAGGGCGTAAGTTGTATTGCGAATGTTCAAAAACTGGTTATTCGAATGATAGAAGGCCAGCGGGGATTACCTTTTGAAGTTCGGTTAGTCAACTTAAGATTGTACTCAATGTAGAGACGCAGATTGGGGGGGGACTTATTAAAAACATTCAAGATCAAGAAAGGTCTCAGCGGCCTCAGGCCAATCGAACTCTTTGAACCAGCTACGTCGGACCACTTGCAAGACCATAGTCTAAAGTTGAAACAGCAGAGATCTAGGCTCGATATTAGAGCCAAATTCTCAACTCGTGTCGTGCCTAGTTGGAACAAACTTTCTTCTGCATTATTGGAATAGAAAACGGCAGAGAGCTTCAAACCAGGTCTCGACGAAATGTGTTTGACCCTGTTCCCCGAATTCTTGTGAATATTCATTTTAGCCTCTAACCGCATGCAAGTAGCCTGCGCAAATACATGGAAATGCAGTGACTTTTTCCTCTTCTTTCTTTTTCTTTTTGTCTTTTTAGTGTAAACACAAGAATCTGACATCATGTCAAAGTGCTGGGAGCTCTTCTCGCTTACTGGCACACGAAACGGGACGCTGGTTAGACGAAAGCTTATTTCTTCCCCGGATTCTGTCTTGGACTCCGGAAGGCGGTTCCAGTCATTCTCGATGCGAGTGGATCGAGTGCGATACATCGCACTCGATGACTCCTCGGTTTGAACAGTTTCAAATTGTGGCCTCTTGCCGAACTTCGTGTTGAGATAATAACATTCTTGTACTTCCCTCCCCAACTCTCCCCTAAGAATACGTTGGGTGAGGATCAATTCTCCGCGATGACGACTGTACTCCAGAGAAGTCGGCCGGTGGCCGAGTGGTCTGCACGTTTGGTTTGCAACCATATGGTCACCGGTTCGAATCCGCGTAGGGGTGGGCTTCCTCGCAGTATACTCAGCCCGCGCGCGACTGGTGGTGGTCGCGCGGCAGCGAAGCGCTGTTGCGGCGTACAGCTGACACATTATTTATTTATTATTACTCCAGGGAAGAGGTTCAGTTGTTTGAGTAGGAGAGAATAGGATAGGTCTCACAGCTCAGGGACGGATTTGGATCCACGACTTTGGCTCTTCTCAATCATATCACATTCGAATTTCGTAAGAGAGTAGGCGGCAGCTAGCCCATATTCAAGAAGCGGCCGTACATGTAAACAGGAGTCGGAAGAGCCCCGGGGTTAGGCGAGAGAAGCCTGTACGTATAGAATGACATCCTGTAGGGCGCAGCGATCTTTTTCTTCGTATCTTGATTAGATTTGAGGTCAGGTGAAATTATCACTCCTAGATCCCTCTCTTGAGTGACGTTTCTTAGCAAGGAACCACCAATATGGTGGGTTCCAAATAGGTCAGACGCACCAACTGGAAGAACCGAACATTTCCACGATTCATTGGCAACTGCCACTTAATTGACCAATCATGTAGCATGTCCAGCCTCATGTTCAAGTTCAGGTGGGATTTGAACAATAGGATGAATCCTGTAATTTCTCCTTCTTGAGCGGGTCGTTGGTCCAGGTGTTGATAGGAATGCTCCGACTTCTTGATGGATTTAAAAGGAAAACATCCGAATAAACACCCTGGTCCACCAAATTAATGCCCACGCTCTTTGAATTAGCTATCCCTGCCGTGCCAGCTTCGATTTTAACCTGTCAACATCTCATGCTGGATACCTCCGTCCACAGCTTCAGGCCGTCAGCGTAGCTTAGGCAGTCCGCCAAGAGTGCGGACGGTAAGTCATGGATAAAGACATTGAAAAGCGGAACCGAGGACAGAACTCCGTGGAACTCCATTAGTCATTAGGACGGGAGCGGAATATGTTTCACTTACTTGCACCATCGTGCCGTCGTGAAGGGAGTCGGAGATCAGGGCGATACCGATTACTCGAAGTTTAAGCAAAACTCGTTCGTTCGAAAGCTTTGCTGAAATCAACAAGCACAATGTCCAGGCGTTTACCATACTTTAGCGACTTCGCGCAATTCTCCTTAGCAACCAGTAAATTCGCGGTACATGAGCGCGCCCTTCGAAAATCATGCTGTACATAAGAGAAGACATTCAGTTTCTCAAGGTAGAGATGAAGTGCCTGCTTCAAGACCTGCTCCATACATTGACACACTATCGAGGTTAAGCAGTTTGAGCGGTAGCTGGCTGGATCTTGTCTGTTCCTTCCTTTGTATATGGGTTTGTCAAAGCCCACTTTCCAAGCAGAAGGAAGACGCCCAGCTTCAAAGGTACGACGGAAAACCTGACAGATAGGCGGGGTGGTACTCCGCTACAGTCCTAGGGGACAAGGGGTGCAACTCATCTTTGCCGGCTTAAAAGTGTGGATCTAAATCAAGGAGAAGTGTAACCACAGAATTGATGTTAAAGTCTACTTGGTCCAACATAAGGAAAATTGACTACAGTGTTGTCGTATGAGGGAGTTACTTTCGCGAAGACAGAGTCGTACTGTTGGGCCATGAGACTGGCTTTGTCAGCATCTTCATAAAGTAGATTTCGATGCTCACAACAACACACGGTAGGGATGCCACTGCCGGCTGTGATGCTTCTTTTCAGCTAAGCGAAAAACATTTTGGGTGTCGTTCTGGCGTTTTCTGCCAACGATAGTTCATATTGTTGACCTTTCTGACATTTCAAGTTGACACAAACACTCCTGATAGTCTTGTAGGAAGAGTAATCGGACTGTGTTTGAGATTGTCTGAAACGATCCCACAATTAGCGCCTTCTGTTAATCAGGGATTTCAGTTCACTGCCAATCCGAGATGGGCCTCTCTTGAAGGACTTTATACAGGCGAAAGGAACCACCTGCTCAATTAGGGACGTCATTTTGGTGGGCACAAATTTCCACGCATCGTCAAGATGAATGAGCTCAGGAATACTCCAGTCCATAACGCTTGCGGCTGTTCTCAGACGGAGTGGATCTGCACGCCGAAAGTTCCGATGGTAACCACCCTGGCTGTGGATCGTGAGGCGGCATGTCCATTGGAATGAAACGACACTGATTGCTTTTGCTGATGGGTTGCAGAACTATTAGATTAGTGACATCTAACTGAGCTGGGTTGAGCACAAGATCCAAAATATTCGGCGTCTGGTCGGCAACTATGCTGGTTGATATGGTGACATGTTGCAACAAATTCCCATCGATAACGGTCTCAAGTAAGGTAGCATTGAAGGAATCATGTGGACGAACGCAAAGAACTCAGTCCCAACCAACATAAGAGGCATTGAAATCCCCCACGATAAGACTGTCCTCTCCTGCATCCTGTTTCCTGATCGAATCAAGCAAGTGAGCTCCGGATCCAGATGGAGCTTTGTGGACACCAGTCGTAAAGGATCTGCAACCATCATGAATACGGCACCAAAAGATATCAAAATCACCATCGTAATCATTAGTAGCTGCAACCAAATAGGCCTCGAGATCGGCCTTCCAGTAAAGTATGATTCCGCCACCGGGCCTCCGTCCAAGGCGGTCGGCTCGACAGCCATCAGATCTAGGCAAGTATTTGAAGCAACCATCCGAATCTCATCAAGTTTATTTCTCAGACTGCGTACATTGGCGAAAAGTACTCGCAGTCCGTTCTCATGCTCTACTGTCTTTGGCTGACGAGAATTAGTCTCCAACGGGTTCTCGAGGTTCTCCGGATTACTCGAAAATCCACGATGTGGAGGTCTGTCTCACCATTCGCTCGGCGGGACCGGAGCTCATCAACGGCTGTTTTCATTTTAATCCGATCTTCCGGAAAAAGTTCTCTCAGGACGTAAAAAGACTAACCTTTCAAACGTAGGGTTCGCAGGAGCATGCGTCGGCATTCCTCTTCACTTTAGCATACAATCTTGAGGAGGCGTACCTTAGGAGGATCCCCTTGCTTCCTGCCCAGGCGAAAGATAAAGATGTTTATTCCAAATCCACCATAGAATATAATTGAAATAATGCACACAAGGTACAGTTGGTCATCCAGCATCCTTTCAGCAGAGGTGTCTTTGGTGAATTCTGGCGCCTTCACAATGATAAGACATCGTTCATGAAAGGGTGGTGGAGCGCGACCAAAGATCTGCGGCTGTGGGGACGCACCGTCCTTGATCGACTTTTCCAACTTGTTGATTTTGTCGAGAACAGATTTCATTTGGGACTGGGAAGCAGTAGTCTTGGGTTTGGACTGGGACTTCGCCTGAACATTACACGTAGTTGGGCTCCGACCAGTTGGGACAGTGGGAGTTTTTTTCACCACGACTGCGTATGTCCCAGTCGTGGGCTGACGGCGCAAGGCGTATGTCAGAGGCTCTGACTTGGGAGCAGATGGGACTCGGCTTCGTTTACACGTAGGGGTAGCTTAGCCGGAATTAGATGTGGACGGAAACTGTGAGGAATCAAGAGAACCCAAGGCATTGGAAGCTTCAAACGTCGTCGAAGTAGAATGAGGGCTCAGGAGTGAATGCTTCAATTGTTTAATTAAGGCAGCGGCTACCAGAAACCTTGATAACTGAAGTGTTGGTTGCTCCCCTTGTCCACACAAGTGACCGAAAATTGTCCGCTGGAGTGACCTTCGGAAGTTCCTGAGTGACCAATTCTTATCCCCCGGCCGTCCCAATTAGATACTTTTTAGACGACTTTTGGTCACTCGGAATATCTTTTTCAATTCGCTCTTAACATGTACCTTGAATGCATTTTCCTAAATGTAAATATCATCTTAATTAACACGAACTCGATTTCCAAATTGTAATTACGCAATACTATAACCGTTAAGCTAAACCGAAAATGTTTTTGTGTGAACAGAATTCGTCCCAATCGGGACGACTTTTGGTCACTTGGAATGTTCTTTTCAATGCACCCTTACCGTATACCATAGATGCATTTTCTGATTGCAAACACCGTCAACATTACTCAAAAATCGATTCCCATCTTGTACATACATAATACAATAGCCGTTGAACTAAACCGAAAATGTTTCCGAGTGACCAAAATTCGACCAAAAAGTGTCTAATTGGGACGGCCGGGGCACGAAAATTGATCATTCAGGGAGTTCCAGTGGTCACTCGCGCTGAGTGAAATAACGATTTTCTTAAAAAGTATCGCCTTTTAGTCAAAGACCATAGGTGCTAAAGATGTACAGTCTTATTTAACGGCATACCTGGTCAGATCACACCAGTTATTTTCCTATTAACTCTTTGCCTCTGCGAGTGACCAAAAACACTCCCAAATGAGACGGCTACCCCTCCATGTGTGCGGACAGGGCCAGTACAAAAAGCGGGACGCTCGTTATATGGAAGTATGTGTCGTCTTTGGATGTTGACCTGACCTGAAATTTCACTGTTGCCAAATTTCCTTTGATGCACGCAAGTTAGATCGACTAAAGTGGTACTGTTTTGAGCTTTTCATTGGCGCTTGTGGGTAATTTTTCGGTTCATAAGAACCGAGATTTCGTAAACTAACCCCATTTTGCACCTGGTTTTACTTTTTTGCTGCACATCGTTTTACCGCTTTATACTTGTTAAAATCTGTTTCCCCTTGTTATGCCTATTTCGCCCTCCCTTGACACGGATGCATCCTAGAATACCTCGTCTGGTGAAGCTACTGCTGCTTGCGGCAGCGCTAGCTGTAGTGTATCGATGACAGAAGATTCTGGCGGCACACAGTGCGACGACTGCAACTTTATTACCACCAGCAGTGTAGTGACTCGACTATTGATCAATACGTAATGCTTTCTAATAGTGGCAGTTTGCATTCTAGCTGCGTCAGTTGTTTTGGATGTCAGCAGGGTCTTCCAGCTTTTGTCGGTAGATACACCGAAGCCTTTGATGCAAGACAGTAAAGTGTGGAGTAATCAGTCCATGTAGTCGCCACTGTGGTCCTATGGCTCTCGTGGTCCCTAGCAGTGGTAATCTGAGGAGTTGCGATACACCCAACATTGACAGCCAACTTGTGGCTCCACCCATCATGTCATCCATCTCGTTGGTTGCGGACCACATAAATTAAGCTACTTCGGACAGCATACTTAGCACTATCATGAATGACACCGAATTGCGGCTTCATAAACCCATTCGAGTGAAGCAAAAACAGGGCCATGAAAATCCACAAGCCTTCTTCTAAACCCGGAGCCTTAGTTGTCTCGGCACCGAAAAGATGGATGTCACTCGTTAAATTGTCGGACGGTTGTACAAAGAAGCAAATTCCCATATGCACTACTTGTCAGTTAAAGGTGCTGACCATATCAGTTGCCACCGAAGAGGCACCTTCTGAAGACTTGTTTGGCTCTGCTCAATGCAATACAGGGTCACGGGCCCCTGCTTCTGTTAACCAGAAAAAGAATCAGATGCCTGTATGTCTACGAGCGGGCTCGAAGACATCGCGATGAGACTGTACCTTAACGTAGTGCGATGCTTTGTGTGCCCCAGTGATCCATTAAGCTATGCTGGGTGGTGCTGTTTGCACCTTCAGACCCACTCATACCAGATGGGTCAATCTTTAGAGGCTAGACAAACTCAGTCTTCTGGCTCTGCAGGTTGGGGGTTGGAATGAGGGCGACTCCTTACTCCATAAAACGGGATCTCTGTAGTTCAATGCCAAAACCTCGCTGCCTTGCGATGAGGTTTTTGCACCGAAGGCTTTGGTTGAGAGCTCTACTCGTTCTCCAGTCTAGACCTAGGTAACTTGACAGTATCCTGCCCACGCAATACACCATGACCTTCTAACAATTTCTTGATTATCTGACCATCGCAGAGGATAATAAACGGTGCCTTATCTGCTGCACCGAGCAGGGTAGATAAGGGTTTGGATGCTACTGCTCAAGTCTTCTCGTCTTCTTATTCCCCTTTTTCACTTTTTCATCCTCAGCGTCTCATTCCAACTTCACTTTTCTCCCCCTGTTTTCAATCTCCCTATTTTTGGCCCTCTCCCATCTCACTTGAATAGTCGCTTGTCTTCTAGTTTCCACTCACACAATCGCAGGGCGTCGCTCCAATCCAGTCGACAAGTCCATGTTCAACCAAGCGGGCAACGCTTGTTCATCCGCTTTCCTCTGGAGTCCTCGATCCTCACTAATATTGGCATGCCTCAACGTGCGCACTTTGCTCCAGATTGGCCTACAGGCAGCACTTGCCCGAACACTCGAGACCCTGTCGATCGATATTTGCTGTTTATCGGAAACTCGCCTGCAAAATTCAAGCTCCATGCATACTCTGCGATCCCCCACATACGACACTGGCGGCACATTCTCATTGCGCCTGTCTGGCGATGACACAGCTTCAAATGCAGGTCAAGCTTGCGTCGGCATTGTTTTGAGTCCCCGGGCTGAAGCTGCCCTGATCGACTTTATCCCTGTCAACAGCCGGATGTACGCCGTTAAGTTGGCTGGATCGTCCCAGCCTTCGAAGTCGCGCCGGGATAAACTGTGACTGTTTGTGATTGCAGCTTACGCCCCCACAAATTGCAGCCCTGATTCGATGAAAGATGATTTCTATCACCAGCTTAACGATCTTCGTTACAGAAGAAGCACGGATACTGTGGTGCTTGCTGGTGACCTAAACGCGCAAGTCGGCAAACTGTCCTCTGATAAGCTTCATCTGGACGGCCAACATAGTGTAGGCTCCCTTACTGATAACGGTGAGCGGTTGCCACACCTGTGTGAAGTTGATCGTCTCTTTCTCGTGAGCACTAACTTTCGACATAGCACCCGCAGAAGAGTGACTTGGCGCCCACCAGTCTCAGGCCAGCCATGGACGCAAATCGGGAGCATTGCTGTTAGTTACCGCTGGAGAGACTGTCCAAAACTGTCGCTTGATTTGGAGCACTAGCGTGTGTGCTGATCTGCTGGTACGTTTCGACCGACGTCCGTAACGTCGCTCTGAGCGCATTGACACCAATCAGCTGGCGAAACCAGCTGTTCTGAATGCGTATCAAATTGCGCTGGCATCTGGGCTGAGTAAGCGTCCACCGAACACCGTCCAAGATCACTGGTCGCATATTCGTCAGGCATTACTATCAGCAGGCATGTCTTCATGTGGCAAATCAAATTGCCAACCTAGACATTGGGTTTCTACATAGTCTCTGGAACTTATGGATGCTCGCCGACGTATTCCGGCTGGAAGCGAATACATCGAGACTGGTAAAAATCTCAGGGCAAACTGCGTGCTAGCCTGAAGAGAGACCGCGAAGCCTGGTGGTCTCATCGTGCATCGGCAATGAAAACAACCGCTGCCATTGGTAATCATCGCGTTACTCCGTCTAATACGGGGAATAGGCAACACGAGACCTGGTGTTGGCGAGGCAATACGCGACAAGAGTGGACAGCCCATCCACAGCTTGTCAATACGCTTGGAGCGTTGGGCCAACCAGGGAAGTTTCACCAACCTGAGCTATCGCTTTTTCTTTCTAACATTGAGTGTCCTCTATGGGCCGTCTCCATAAAACCGCCCTCAGGTGCAGAAGTCGAACGTGAGATCAGACTGTTGAAATTGCATAAGGCCGCTGGTGTAGATAGAATTCCCCCAGCTCTCTACAAATTCGGGGGAACTGCCCTTGTAGATGATTTACACGAGTTGCTACTGGAACTTTGGTAGCAGGATGCTGTCCCGGCAGACGAGCCGCTCCGTCATAGTCCCAATTTTCAAGGGAGGCTCCCGTTCGGAATGCGGCAACCATAGAGGGATCAGCCTGATCTCAATTGCCTCTAAATTGCTTGTCTCTGTCATTCTCCACACATTGACTGGCGCTGGTGAAGGCCCGATCTGCGAGGAGCAAGCCGGGTTTCGTCGAAATCAGGGCTGCATCGACCAGATCTTCACTTTGCGTCAGTCGCTGGAGCACCGCCATGTTTCATGGCGACCCACCGTTGTCGTGTTTCTCGACATCAAAGGTGCCTTCGATTCGATTGATCGGTGTGCCCTTTGGGACTTTCTGCTGAGAATAGGGATGCCCGATAAATATGGAAACATTATCAAAGCGCCGTACCCGCATAGCTCGGGCAGTGAGGGTTAATGGCAAACTGTCGCTGCCCTTCAATATCTCCAGCTGTGTGAGACAAGGTTGCCGGCTGTCACCTTTCCTCTTTAACTTCGCTATTGATGGAGTCATGAAAACAGCGTTTCCTGGACACGACCTAGTAGGTGCGGAGCTACTTCCTGGTGAGCGACTTCTTGACTTGGCGTTTGCGGACGACATTGCCTTCATATGTGACAATGTCCAAACGTGCCAGGCTGCACTGGACCGATTAGCACTGGCTGTCAATCGTTTTGGTCTGTGCTTTGCTCCATCGAAATGACAGTTCTCCAAGATTTACAAGCACCCACCCCTGCGCTGACCCGTGGTGATGATCAGCTAAAAGTCGTTCAGGAACTCAAGTACTTGGGCAATTATATTGGCGCCCGTAGGATCGAAGCTGAGATTACGAACCGTATAGCAAAAGCTCGAGGTGCTTTTGTCAATCTCCGCCACCTGTGGCGCAGACGCGACATCACTCTCGCCCTGAAGGGCAGAGTTTATAATGCGGCCGTCCGTTCAACCCTCTTATACGGTTTTGGAACCTAGCCCATCAGGTCGACAGACATAAAGAGGCTACCTACGTTCGATCATCGCCGGCTCCGCAGCTTAGCTCATGTCTGGAGGGAGCACCGCGTGAGCAATGAGCGTGTTCGGCGCCGCGTATTTGTTGTAGGAAGAGCTAGTGGACCGCTCAGCACCATCATATCACTCACCAGGCTCCGATGGCTGAGCCACGTGTTACGCATGCCAGCACACTGACTCCCGCGACCTGCATCGTTTGCGCGCCGGGAGTGCGGTTGGAAGACGAGGAGGGGAGGCCAAGTGACTTGGTCGAGAGAAATGAAAACCCTCACTTCGAAGTTGGCGTCGGTTGGTGCACCCGGACTACCTGTTTGTGGTCCTAAAGACGACGAACACGTTTGCTTGGACATACTTGCTGATATGGCTAGGAGCCGGCCCCAGTGACGTTTGTGTTGCGAGTTCTTTTGTCCACCCCTCCCGCTTAGCCTGCTCTCCAATCATGATCTCACTCATTAGGCATAATCTAACTCTTTGCAGCACGATAGCCGGCTGTTAGCTCTCCGGAACGGGGTCCATCCGTTACTGGGACTCAGCCGGCGTGCCTTTGTTGCTTTTTATTCTTGTCTTTTGTATTGCGGCACAATGGCTGAGGTGTTCTCCATCTGCAGCTAACGTGTATAATTATGTTGCTGATGATGCGCTCAAAGACCCAAATAGTCACTGAAAATAAGGTGGAAAACATGCGCTACTGCTGCTTCAACGTCGTTTGAAAGAATAGGCACAGTCCCATCACCATTGGTGAAGTCACCTGGTCTAAATGTTGAATCAGACACGTGGAGTAAAAGCACCCTGTCATTGCGATTTTTTCACAGATAGTAACGTCATATTCCTTACTTTTACTAGCTCTGCTGCAGCTTTTCCCAGTGAAAGCATGTTGCTTGACCTCAAGTGTCTCAAGCTGTACGTCACCAAGCTGCTTCCATCTAGCTTCGCTGGTGTCACTGACAAAAAGCTGACTAGACTGGGAACCCTGTCGGTACGCCAGATCCGTGATCCTAACTACTTTACGTGGTCCTTTTCTACTCCGGCGGAACGCAAAGCATTACTGCGCATTGCATTCAAACTTACGGATAGTAATGGTAGCGTTCAGTCAGATCTTCTACGGGCAAGTAAGCTGAAATTGGAGGTCAAGAACAGACGGTTGGCTGGTGAGCAAGGCCTCGGTTTTGTGGGTTTTCAGGTGATCAGATGATCAGTTTCTGCCCTACTGGAACCGCACATCCTGGTGGCGCAGGACCCAGGGCTAGTCGTTTCGAGTTCCTTTAGGTAGTATTTAGCAACGTGCTTTGTTAAAGAAACATGGTGCGCGCGGTGGGTCTACTTGTAGACAAATAACGTCCCAACATACCTGGCTACGCACTGCTTAGAACTGATCGCTCCGTTGGTCGTCAAGGCGGAGGTGCCCCTTCTGAGCTGTAAATTAGGTGTATTGTGGGCCTGCACATTTCAGTTATTGGATCAGACTAATGAAGCCCTATCGGCTGTTATGTGCACCTCTGCTCAGTTTACAGTCCAGGTGGATTATTGACTTTATTCGCACTCAGTCTGCATATAGATGTTTAGTTCTTTGGGCTTTCAACTTCTCAGGTGTCTGTTGGGCCGATCTTTTGTGCAATTCGGCGTCATGAACATTCCGTGCAGACTTTCTTGAACTGACGCTCCATGTGCCGTCGCACCAGTTCGTGGACTTCTCCACTAGGTATATAGACAACCAAGTGCTATCTGCTCTAGATCTGGCTTTCGCTACACACACAAACTATACACGTTAGCTAGAGGTGGGAAACACTTTAGCTACTGTACCGCAATACCTAAAAGAAAAGAAGGGAATAAAATGCTACAGGTCAAGCCAGCTCAGCTACCGGTAACGGATGGGCATCGTTCCGGTAAGCTATCTGCCGGCTACCATGCAGCAAAAAAGTAATTTCCTATGCAAAATTATAAAATGTTAAATAATGAGATCGTGGTTGGAGGGGAAGCTAAGAGGGATGGAGTGGGACAAAGAAACTCACAGCACGAGCGCCACTGAGGTCGGTTCCTAGCCATATCAACAAGTGTATCCAGCCAGACATGTTCATCGTCTTTCGGATCCCAACCAGGGAGCCGAGACGCTCCAAATGAGGCCAGCTTCGAAGTGAGGGTCTTCATTCCTCTCGACCAAGTCATCGCTTGTCCACCTCTCCTCTTCTTCCATCCACACCCCCGGTGCGCAAACAACGCACGTCGCGGGAGTCGGTGGGCTGGCATGCGTAAAACGTGGCCGAGCCATCGGAGTCTGGTGTGTGAAATGACGGTGCTGAGCGGTTCCTTTCCTTTTCCTGTGCCGTAAACAAGGCGTCGAACACGCTCGTTGCTCACGCGGTGTTCCCACCAGATGTGAGCTAAATTGCGAAGGCATTGGTGGTCGAACGTAACTAGCCTCTTTATGTCCGCTGATCTAAAGGACCAGGTTTCACAACCGTACAGTAGGGTCGAACGTACCGATGCATTGTAGACTCTATCCTTCAGGGCGAGCGTGATGTCGTGCTGGCGCCATAAGTGGCGAAGGTTAGCAAAAGCGCCTAGAGCTTTTGCTATACGGTTCGTGATCTCAGCTTCAATCCCACGAACGCTAATCCAGCTTCCCAGGAAGTTGAATTTCTGAATGACTTCTAGCTGCTCCCCACCAGGAGTCTGCGAA
Organism: Dicrocoelium dendriticum; assembly: GCA_944474145.2. Classification (NCBI taxonomy): domain Eukaryota; kingdom Metazoa; phylum Platyhelminthes; class Trematoda; order Plagiorchiida; family Dicrocoeliidae; genus Dicrocoelium; species Dicrocoelium dendriticum. The sequence continues at coordinate 149,456,559 of OX104063.1, read as the reverse complement.
GGAGGCGGTCCAGGCCAATCTTGGAGCAACGCTTTGCACTTCGATGGTGCGAAGCAGAGCCCGAAGTGACGGAAGCCATTGCTAATCTGTCCAGGGCCGCTTGGCACGTCTGGGAGCTGTCACAGGTTAGGGCAATATCTTCAGCATACTCCAAGTCAAGAAGTCGTTCTCCTGGGAGCAGATCCACACCTTCTATGTTGTGCCCTGTGAACGCGATTTCCATGACTTCGTCAACAGCGAAGTTAAAGAGGAAAGATGACAGCGGGCATCCTTGTCTCACGCCGCTGGAGATATTAAAGGGCGGCGACAACTTGCCGTAAGCCCTCACTCTACCCGAGCTACGCGCATATAATGCTCGGATGATATTCACATATTTCTCAGGTACACCTTTCCTGAGTAGAGAGTCCCAAAGTGCATGTCTATCCACCGAATCGAATGCACTTTGATATCGAGGAACACGACAACAGTGGGCCGCCAATATATGTGACGGTGCTCCAACAACTGACGCAAAGTGAAGATGTGGTCAATGCAGCTACGACCTCGACGAAATCCAGCTTGCTCTTCTCGAATCTGGATTTCACGAGTGCCAGTCAGTCTGTGAAGGATAACAGAGGCAAGCAATTTGGAGGCGATGGGGAGCAGACTGATTCCTCTATGGCTGCCGCATTCCGATCGTGAGCCTCCCTTGAAAATTGGGACTATGACGAAACGGCTCCAGTCGGTTGGGGCAGTTTCCTGCTCCCCCAGTTTCACTGATAACTCGTGTAATTCATCCACATGAGCATGGCCTCGAAATTTGAAGAGAGCTGGAGGAAGGTCATCAGGTCCCGCCGCTTTATCTAACCTCGACTTTTCGATCTCACGTTTGACTTCTGAGCGAGAGGGTGGATCGAAAGGGACGGCCCAGGGAGCAGAACGATCAGTGACCGGCGCGAAATCTAACAATCGCGGCCGATTAAATTGCTCAGCCCTACGCTCCGAGCGTTTTGATAAGTTGTGGATAGGCTGTCCGCTCTCGTCCCGTATAGTTTCACTAACACCAGGTCTCCTGCTGCCCGTTTCCCGTATCAGCCGGAATAACCAAGGGCAGCGGCCATTTCCCTCTCTGACCACACGAAGAGACCACCAGGATTCGCGGTCTCTCTTCAGGCTAGCACGGAGTTTTGCCCGGAGCTCTTTGCGAGTTTCATTGTGTTCGCTTCCAGCCGAAATACGTCGGCGAGCATCGATAAGTTCCAGAGACTGCGAAGAGGCCCAGTGTCCATGTTGACTATTAGACATACCACATGAGGATTTTCCTGTTGTTAGTGAGGACTGGTAAATATGACACCAGTGTGCTTCAACTGCATCCAGTGAGCGCTTACTCAGCTCGCATGACAGCGTACTTGGATACGCATTCAGAACTGCTTGTTTCGCCAATTAGCTGATGTCAGTGCGCTCACAACGTCGTCTTGGGCGTCCATCAAAACGCATCAGCAGGTCAGCACATACAAGTGCGTGGTCGGTGTCCACACTCGTGCTCCAAGTCGAACGACAGTTATGGACGCAACCTCTCCATCGGTAACTTATCGCAATGTGATCGATTTGCGTCCATAACTGGTTCGAAGCTGGTGGGCGCCAAGTCACTCTCCGGCGTGTGCTGTGTCGGAAATTAGTGCTCGCAAGAAATAAGCGGGCATCCTCACACAAATGAAGTAACCGCTCACCGTTATCATTATGGTAGCCTACACCATGTTGGCCGCGCAGATGCCGTTCATCAGTGGACAACTTTCCAACTTGCGCGTTCAGATTTCCAGCCAGCACAACAGTGTCCGAGCTACTTCTGTGGCGAAGGAGCTCGTTCAATTGGTGATAGAAGTCGTCTTTTACCGAATCCTCGCTAGAGGTTGTGGGTGCATAAGCAGCGATGACGAATAGACATCTGTTAGTCCCGTGCGACTTCGAGGCTTTGAACAAGCCAGGCAATCAGACCATCATCCTATCATCACCATACACATTAGCTAGAGGTGGGGAACACCTCAGCTACTGTGCCGCAACACACAGAAAAAAGGAGAAAAAAAGAATTCAACTTGGGCAAGCCGGCTGAGCTACCGGTAACGGATGGGCAATTAGACCGCACACATCCGGCTACTGATTGGAATCCAGTCAACCAGAGCAGCTTCAGCCCGGGGACTCAGGGCAATACCAACACCGGCTTGGCCGGTGCTCGAAGCTGCATCGTCACAGGATAGACGCAATGAAAAAATACTGCTGGTGTCACCTGAAGGGGATCGTAAAGGGAGCACAGAGCTCGAGTCTTGCAGGCGGGTCTCCGATAAGTAGCAGATATCGATCGAGAGGGTCTCTAATGTTCGGGCAGGTGCTGCCTGTTGACCGATCTATAACAATGTGCGTACATTGAGGTACGCCAATCTGAAGGATGATCGAGAGCTCCAAATAGAAGTCGATGAACTGGGTTTGGCCGTTTGGTTGGACATGGGCTTGTCGACAGGACAGGAGTGACGCTCCGCGTTCACATGTGAGTTGAAACTATAAGGTAAAAGCCTATCAGCGCAAGGTGAGTGTGGTCCAAGAATTGGGGGTTTAAAACATGGGAATAAAAGTGAAGCTGGAACGGGACGGTAAGAGAGAAAAGCGCATGAGGGGGAATAACAAGGCGGGAAGGCTTGAGCAGTAGCATCCAAACCCCTATCCACTCTGCTCGTTTAGCAGATAGGGCACCGTTGATTATCCTCTGCGATGGCCAGAGCATCAGGAAACTGTTTTAAGAAAAATTTATTCCATTGCGTGGGCACGATACTGTCAGGTTGCCGAGGCCTAGACAGGCGAACGATTAGGGTTCTCAACCAAAGCCTTTGGTCCAAAAACCTGACCACAAGGCAGCGGGTTTGGCGTTGGGCTACAAGAAGTCCGTTTTAAGGAATAAGGAGCCACATCATTCCAACCCCCAACCTGGAGGACCAGGAGGTTGAGTTTGTCTGGCCTCTAACTATTGACCAATCTGGTATGAGTGGCTCTGAAGGTGCAGAAAGTACCACCCAGTATAGCTCAATGGATCGCTGAGGCACACAAACCATCGCAGTACGGTAAGGTCCAGCCTCATTGCGATGGTGGCTTTCGCTATGTCCCTTGAATTCGTAACTGACGTTTCTTACTGTCCAGGTGCAAGTAAGAATTACCTATAAAATCCACTATTTTAGCGATTAATCGATTAATAACGATTATCGCATCGATTTCGAACGTTCTGGAATGTTCCAATTGCTGCATGTAACTAAAAACCACCTGAAACCTCGGCAAACGCTATGGGAAACCACTGATTTCGGTAGCTGACCTTCCAATTCTGGAAGTCAAAGGTCAGCAATAGACCTATAAATACAACCAAGGTTCCTGGTTGTTGTACAGTGTTTGTTGACGGCGACTAATACGTTATTTTGTCAAGGTGACTGCCGTTCTGCTTTTTTCTTCGGTTGGGCTAGAAGTTCTGTAGAGCATTAGGGTGTCAATTTCGGAATCGCGTGTAGTGAGAGGATTATGACAGATGGTGACAGAGAATTGGAAAGGTGTTGAATTTTTCTGCTGAACAATTCCAAAAGCTGCTTTTCCAACAGCAATCTCAAATGGAGTCGCAAATGAAAATGATCAAAAATCTGACAGAATGCTTGAGTTTGCAGACAACAGAAGCAGCATCGCGGGACATGCAGGCGAGTTCTGTTGATCTCCTCACGAATACAATCACTGAATTCAATTATAACGCGGATTCTGGACGCACATTCGAAGCGTGGTTCAGGCGCTGGGAAGACATGTTCCGGACGGACTTCATTCCTCAGGACGACTCCTGGAAGGTACGATTGCTACTCCGCAAGCTCGGAATAAGTGGACATTCAGGATTCATAGACCACATTCTGCTCAAACAACCGAAGGATCTGACGTTTGACGAAGTATTGTCGCAGCTAAAGGAGAGTTTTGGTGAGTCAGTATCCTTGTTTAGTATTCGCTATCAATGCCAGAAAATTGACAACCCGGAATCGGACGACTTCGGGGCCATACCAGACATGATTGACCGTGATGGTGAGCACTTCAAACTACGCATTTTAACGGACGATCAGTTTAAGTGTCTCATTTTCGTCAGCGCTCTACAATCCCTCAGTGATGCTGAGATCCGCATGCGGCTTTAGCTAAGTTGGATCAGGATCCTGATCTGACACTGAAATTCCTCGTGAGCGAATGCAAACGGCTGCTCACTCTAAAACACGACACTGCGCCAGTCGAACGGAATGGTCTCACCACCAGATACCGTGCATTTCATGAAAAAGACCAGGACTGCCAACCCAAGCAAACCCTTCAAGTGGTCTACGAACAAGCCACCCACAGCATGCTGGTCATGCGGCGAATGGCATTTCCCACGCTTTTGTCTGTTCAAACGTCATTTGTCAAACGTTCCATAAGCGTGGGTATAAGGAGGAATTCTGCAGTCAGGTCCGGTCAGAGTGAAGAAGTCTTATCGAAAGGGGAATTCTAAGGAGGATGGCGCAGAGTCTCAGTCCATAGTTGCCGCACTCCAAAGTGAGTGTAAATCGAGAGGACGATTTATCAGGGTGTTGATCAATGGGATCCCAACGAAACTGCAATTTGACACGGCCTCAGACATCACGATTATTTCCAGGAGCACATGGAACCGCATAAAGAGGCCGAAGATGGTCGAGTCTCAGAAAGTTGCACATAATGCATTCGGCGGTATGTTAAACTTAGTGGGCGAATTTACTTGCAAGATTGCTTTCAAAGCTGTCATGTGCTGCAACTCATCCGCGTTGTGTGAAAACAACGCACAGTCGTCAGCAAACAGCAACATACGGATAGTTGTCTCACAGACTAGAGTTCTCTCAACGAAATGACGGATGTTCAGCAACCCACCATCAATACGGTGCTCCACAGGAACACCGTAAGCACAAGCGGCATCAAAAGCACAGGGCATCATGGCATGAAGATAGATGTTAAACAGGGCAGGAGCTAAGACACAGCCTTGCTTCACACCAGAGACAACTGCAAAGTCATCCGAGGTCTCTCCACTCAGCTGCACCCTCGCTCGCATACCACTGTGCAGACATTCAATTAAACTTGCAAACTTGCGCGGGCAACCGAATTTTCCCAACACCAGCCACGATGCCTCGCGGTTCACCGTATCAAATGCCTTGGTGAAATCAGCAAAATGCGAGTACAATGGCTGATGTCGTTCTCTGCACTTCTTCTGCAACTGACGAGCCGCGAACACCATATCTATAGTGCTGCGACCCGAACGGAATCCACACTGCCCTTCCTCCACGTTAGGTTCCACAACCTGACTGACGAGGCGGTTGAACAGGATTCGGGCAATCACCTTGCCCACACAACTCAGCTAGCTGATGCCACGATAATTCGTGCAACATTGCTTGCTCCCTTTGCTCTTGTACAGTGATAGCACAAGTTTATCCTTCAGCTCAGGAGGCACCTCCTCTTCAATCCATACACGTTGCACCAAGTGGTGCAGCGCAGTCAGCAACGCGGGTCCGCCGTGTTTCAATACTTCAGGCGGGATCCCGTCGGCCCCAGCACACTTGCCGTTTCGCAGCTGAACGAGTGCGCTCTGCGTCCCATCCAGTGTCGGCGTGTCCGCCAGACTCGTCTTCACATCATGCTACTTGAGGCCGTTCAATGTAGGCCAGTCGATCTCTGAACGGTTGTTCAAGAGACATTCAAAGTGTTTCCGCCAGATCTGCATTATACATACAGTTTGTGTGCAGGTAGCGCCTGAACTACCATCGATCAGTGTCCTCAGCGGCTCCAATCTCCGTCCATACACCGCCTTCAAGGAGTCAGAGAATTCCTTGTGTTGGTGGCGTTCGACGTAGCATTCCATCTGCTTCGTCTTCTCCGTCCACCGCGCATTTTTTATGCGACGGAGCTCTCTGGTCAGTCGCCGTCGAAGTTTGCGCGACTGACTATTCTTCCCCAAGTCACTGGGGTCTGCCACTTGTGCAGCAAATTCTGCATTCTTCCCCGACACCAATGCGCAAATCTTCGCGTTGTTCTCATCAAACCAATCAGGCCGCTTAGAGTTTGCGCGCCCGATGGTCTCCTCGGCAGCAGCTGTCACCTGGTCGCGAATGTGATGCCACAGGTCGCCCACTGTGGCTATGTATTCCACATCACACAGGCGTGCAGCCATCGCCTTCTCCAACTCAGTACGTTTCGCCACAGTACTGAGGGAGAGAATGTTAAATTTACACCGATTCAAGGCGGGAGTGCAGTACATAGGTTTACGAAAATATATGTACAGTTTGGTCCGCACCAACTTGTGATCAGTGTGACACTCAGCTCCACGCAGTACACGTGTCATGCGCACTTCATGCATGTCACGCTGACGTACGATGACATAGTCGAGCAGGTGAGCTTGACCACTTCGTGGGTGCGTCCAAGTTGCTATATCACTCGCACTCAGTGCAAACCGGGTGTTTGTGATCAACAGGCCGTGAGCAGCACACAGTGAGAGCAGCTTGTCACCGTTCGCATTCGCTGAACCAATGCCATGCGAACCGATAACATTTTTCCACACCGATACATCACGCCTACCGCGCGCGTTGAAATCACCCAACAGAAATAGTCGGTCGCTCCTCGGCACAGACCGTATCACGGAGGATAGCTGAGTGTAGAAATGAGCACGCGTGTCATCAGAGTAACGCATGGTCGGACCGTACATGCTTATAAAAATGATCAACTTACTTCTTCCGAGTCGTAGGCGAGCAGTCATCAGTCGCGCGCTGATGCCTGTTGGTTCCCCCACCAGCTGGCCATGGAGGCGATCGGATATTGCAAATCCGACCCCATGATCACGTGGTGCCGAGGCGGCGTTGCCCACCCAGTAGAATGTGTAGCCAGCACCTGCTTCATGCAACTTACTTTGCTCAGCGACTCGCGTTTCACTGAGCGCCGCAATATCAATGTTGTAGCGCGTCACTTCCATCGCGACGAGTGCAGTGCGCCGCTCCGGGCGCTCGTTGGAGTTCCGCTCCAGTAGTGTGCGCACGTTCCAGCACCTGATGCTGAGTGCTTTGCGCGCAGGCATACGATTGCATTGGTGGGCAATCGCACGCGAGGTGGTCGTTGTGCTTCGGGGGTTTGCTTGAGGGACTCCACCCGGAGCCTTTGGCTCAATAGCCTGACCCACAAGGCAGTGGGTGGTTTGGAGGTTTGCTTGAGGGACTCCGCCCGGATCCTTTGGCTCAATAGTCTGACCCACAAGACAGTGGGGAGAAGATCCAGCTCGGGAATGTGATTGCAGAGACAGATGGGGATCTGCTTGACGGCCGTCACACGCAGCCTGTGAGATACTGGAACGAGTTACATGTATTTTGCGACCGTAGTAGGATACACCTGCGACCACGGCCAGACGCAGGTGGGTTTTGGCGGGTTTGCACCAATTTGACTAGGGGCTGCCTGGCTTGAGGCGGACAGTAGCAAACCATTGAACACCCGGAGGTGCCCTCCCACCGTCAGAGACAATGCGTAGTGCTCGTGCTCTACGCCAATCGAGCTGTGAGCTTATAACCCGTAAACCTATTGTTTCCCATAGCTAAGTTTTACTGGAAGAGGGCCATCGACCACTTCCTAACCTCCGAAGAGGATGGACTAGGATACTGGCAGAGCGCCCACACCTTGCAGGAGAACGACTCGGGTCCTCAGCCAAGGCCTTCTATTAAATGAACACCCGAAAAACAGCAGGTTTAGCGCATGGTCAGTTCACTGACTCATGCGGATTGGTGTCCTGCATCTTAGCAGAGAGAAGGGCGAAACCCAACTCCCACCCAGCGGTCCCCACGAGGAGGCGCCCAGGACATGAGCAAATGGTACAACAGTAGCAGCAATGGGTAGACCATCTGTCAGGATCTAGCCACCATCAGCCTCAGCGCACCATAGGCTCTCCCGCCTATTACATATATATATATATATATATATATATATATATATATATATATATATATATATATATTAGTGTATAATCCGAGGAATTTTAGACTGTTTTTCATGTCTAGCGGGAAGGTCGGCTCTTACAAACGTTATGCGCAATTTGAAAAAATCACATGCAAAATCCACCCAGAAATTTACAGCACACACGCTCTTATCTTACCTTAGCACCATTAGCTAGCGACAGACAGTATCCCTTGCGGAGATTTGAAGCGCCTATAGGTAGACACATTATGTTTGTGTCGAAAATTCTCGGTACATTACACATTTGACTTTCGTGACGGATGGCAGTAACGGTAGCATACTGATTATACAGAATCGAACACCATCACACACATTAACATTGAGAATATACATGACAGAGCCGGGAGATTTTATAGGCTCACAATTGTATTAAAATTACACGTATCCTTCGAAACTAGAATCCGAGTCGGAATCTCCAAACAGTTTATGGTACTGGTCGTCTGTCATTGGACGTCAGGGCGAATATCGTCATCTTCTACTTCACCGCTCTCCTCATTGTCGTATTTTTCAGACATGGCATCGTCCTCACTTCCATCTATAGCCTTACTGATGCAGCACTTTTCGAATGATCGTGCGATGATATATGATGGAATATCCAGCCACGCTCTTTTCACCTACTCTGCAATTGTCACAATGTCAAACGTTTTCACGTTGCCACCTTTCGTCAACGCTAAATCAAACGATGCCATATATTCAGTCCACCTGGCCCGAATCCTATCTTTAAACAGCTTATTTAGACAGACATCCAGTGGCTGCAAGATTGATGTAAGTCCACCGGGATTTAAAGCCACGGACGACTTTAGTACACGGCATCGTTTCTCCACCTTCTCAGTTCGGTGTGCCCTAAAGAAATCCCAAGCCAGCATAGATGGTTCTTTTAAAAGGGCACCCCTTCGCTTTCCATAGACTGTATTCGGCCAGTCTGTAGTGCCACTCTCTCCCCATCTTTTCGCGTGATCCCACACAAACACGCCATATGGGAATTTCTCTCTTTTAGGCAGCGTTTGACGCTTAAAAATAGTGAAAGGTGATAGACGAAAATCATCTGCCAGACACTCTAAAACAACTGTGAACCGTGTTTCCTCCTTTAGAAAAACTGCGTTGGCACCTCTCGGCTCCCATGTGCGATTTGAAGGCACATGGGCGTCTCGTCCATTTTTCATATTTGGGACGGTTCAAAGTCGTATTGCTTTATCAGCTGAATCACGAATCTTTGAAAATATTCAACTTTACTGTTCAATTCCTTCGGCTGTTTTTGAGCTAGTTTTGTGCGTGTCCGTGGACACATGTCGAATCTGCTCATAAAACAATTTCACCATCCGGAGGAAGCAACGAAATTCATCGGTTTTGACAGCTGGAATTCCGGACTTTTTAACATCGTGAACGCTCTTATCCGCATGTTTGTTCGGGTAACAACTAACCCGCAGTGCCGTGACTCCAATACCCAACTATGCTAATTTTTCTTCCAGTGCAGAAAACGCGGTTGTTCTACCGTGTGCTGTTCTCTTGCCTACAGACATTAGTGACAATTCGGACTTTTCCTTTCGCCATTCTCTCGCTCGCTTTTCCTTCACCGTGAAATGGCGTGCAGCCATACAATTATTAGATTGCTCGGCAAATGCGACGACTTTCAATTTAAGGCCAGCAACATATACACTTCGCTTCTGTCTAGACATTTTTTCACGTTTCCACGACTTTGGAAGATCACACGAAATGTAGGCACATTCACTCAGCTGTATCGTGTGACGTCGCGTTAGCGCTATTTTGCTTAGCGTATCACAGCGCTTATACATTATGCAATGCTAGTCAATCCGGTGCGTTAAAAGTACCACGTCATCCCACACCACTGATCGTGAACTTTCCCCTCACCCGCTGCTCCACTGCGAGGCAGTGTCTGGCATACCCTTTCACCTTACCTCATATTGTCGGCTGTCTTACCTGTTTCGTGTAACTTGACATCTGATCCAGTGCAGTTAAAATCTGTTCTGACAGCTCTAAGCATCATTAACTGCAGTCATAACACATTAGGTCGCCAGAACTGACAAAGGGAACAGATTCGCTTTAGCACACTAAAGTGAGAACAGGTAGGGAGGAAGTCAACATTGTGAGAAACAATTGCGTTTCTCTTGTTGCTTTTTCGGGGGTCGGCTAATATACGGACTTAAGATTTTTGACAAATTTGATGTTGCAAAGTCATACTGTCGGCTTATATACGGATCGACTTCTACACAGTAATATACGGTATATGGGATATAACGCTGATTTCGGCGCCCATCTTCACTAAAAGCGAAATTCCCAACAGGGATGAGGCAACTTTTATTTCAGAAGGTCACATTCGTAACCATTACTGGTTGGCGGCGAATTAACCCTGCTTCCGACGATCATTGTCAAGCGCATGTGAATTTTACGAATTTGTGTCCATGGACATGTTTTTGCTGTCTAGAAGCAATTAGCGGTGAAGACTTGGGCAATATCCGTGTTCCCATCATCCACGATAACCCATGAGTTTTGTTTTATGCGACAAACGAGTTGACTTAATATCCCGCGACTGTGCCTTGAGCAGCTGTGGTCACCGGTTTTTGGTGGTTAATATGTTGGGATTTAATTTTTTGACGTAAAACCATTACTCTGCACACCATATGCTCCTCTGAGTCCCCTTAGGGGCCACAATCAAACGTATCTCAATACGTTTTATAGGTACATAATTTCTCACACCACGTAGAACTGGTATTTTCGTGAGAAGCACTCTTCATTATGACAGTTATGCCCGTCCTATCTCGATTACAGAAACTTACGCGATGGCATCTACTGAGGTCACACATACCGCGGAAACTTTTGTCTGCAATTCTTGCAACGTAAAATTTTCCGGACGAGTTCCTTTCGCCCATCACTTGGAGGCCACTCCTCACGTAAAAATTGACTCACGTAAGTTACCGCATCACTCTGATCGCGTTGCTCCTCTTTCGCATCTCGTTGCTGTGTAATATCTGTGAAACGTAAGCGCAGTGTTTCCTGTTCACCACTACGAACGCTCTAGACTTCTGTCTTTGCTATCCGCACACTCGCTTTGTGTTGCCCATTGACGTTTTTGTCCTTGGAGAGTCCGGGTCCGTTCGGATTTGATATTCGTACCGTTTATTTATTGCTGGAAGATGTCTGCAACCGCGTCTAGGATAGTTACTGCACACTATTACTCACATCACAGTTTAACACGATGAAAACTGGCCCCAGTATGGTCGGTATCATTTCGCAAGTTCGGTTCGAATAGAAATCTTCACTATTGTAATCAGTAGTAATCCCTGTTCCTCTTGATATTTCAATCGGTTTTCTCTCTTGTTACGTTTGCAGGTACCTTTGAATGCTCCACTTGTGGCGTCCCGATGAACTCTAAACAGAGCTTCGAGATTCACATCAATGGTTCCAAACACAAGCGCAAGTTGGACAGAGCTGCAGCGGACTTAGTGGCATCCGTCCCCACAACCCCCTCTGCTGAATCATCTCTGTTCGCTACCACTACTACGGGTGACAGCACGGTTCAACACTCTGGAGGAGCCTGGCGATGTACGCTGTGTGATTTGTCATGTTCGTCTAGTGAACAATTTAATATGCACTTGAGTGGTAAGAAACATGCAAGGCGCAGTAAGCTTCAAACCAACTCCGTGGCAAGGACCTTAGCACCTGACGCTTCGGACACGGAGAGTAATTCGACAACAGTGAAGCGAATGTCAAGAAAGCGAGCTCTTTTCTCGTACACAAAAGCCCAACTGGATGGCGGTTTGGATGCGCTTCGGCAGTTGGAGTGCTCCACCACGTCTGATATGTTGACCCCGATGTTATCGCAGTTACCGTTGTGCATGCGTAAATCGGCCGACAACTCCATTGGGCTTGAGGTAGAACCGAAACGTCAGCACACGGAGGAAATCAGCCAGCCTAATGAGCGTGTGTTTTGCACGCATGCAAAGTGTATGCTTGCCCGAGCTCTCAAGGTGAGTCACTTCATTTAAGCGCGATGCTCACCTTTTACTTATATTTGTTTCATTCAGCTTAACTTGGCTGCTGTCTCCTAGTTTCCGCCGACTTGTTAAGGCTTTACTGTTCTTTCCTGACTGTTACCCTCTGTTATCGCATCCGGCTACCTACCTCTGCCTCGCTATGCTAACATGCGCTGGATGAACTGCTTGACATCTCTAGTTGGTCGTATCGTAGCTACCCTCTATATTTCGTTTGTCATTGTTTCACTGTTCCCGGTTTTTTCCTCATATCGTTGCAATGAGTTATTCTTTCTAGTACATAAGGATACATTTGTAAAGAATGTCTATGCGTTAGCAGCTAGGTCTCTGTTGCTCTCCATCCAATATATTACCACCTGTTGCGCATCCACGCTATTGTTCATACTGCATTTTCATATTCAAGATATTCTCTTATGAAGCCTTATCCATTGGTTGGGACCCCATTAATGTACCAATCTTTTTTCTCGTCCTACTTTTCCCGTATCATCCTTCAGTGGATTTTGTATTTTCAATCAGAGCACAGCAGTTGTTTAGGATGATGCGTTCCAAATCCCACTCTGATCGCCAGGGTTCAACTGCTAGTGACCCGCAAACGGGTTAACCGAATGGTGATTTCCTCATTTTCCATAATTCTGTTCTGCTCGAAACCACTATCTTGTGACCGTTATAAAACTCTACATCATCAAACGTTTCACATGACCTACACTACTGATTCGTCGAACTTTCGCCAACAAAATTTGGGCGCTGCATCACGCCAGAGTGACTCTGTTTCCTGCTATTAAATACCCTCGTTTATGTTATAATCTTCCCGCTTGTTGCGATTCCGAAATAGGCACTTTACTTCTCCACAAGACCTCTAGCTCAGCCGAAGGAGCAAACAAAACACAAATGACTTTGACAAGATCACACGTTAATCGCCGCCGCCGTCAAAAATACTGTGCAACTGTAGCAGACCTTAGTCGTACTTTTAGGTCGCTTACTTCTGGTATGAGAAGGTCATCTGCCAACGTTAGCACTTCCATGCCGACCCACTTAATCCTCAGGAGTTTGGCGGTCACTTGCAATCCTTAGACTATTCTATAAAGTTCGTAATCGTTGCGGAAATCGGTAACCAACCATTAATCGTTGAAATAATGGCTTTTCGGGAAATTTTTGTCTTCTCTCGGACAGTTTACCTCGTGTAGTCCTCCACTTCACTTGAGTTTCAGCAGTACATTTGTAACTTGTACCGGCGTTTTGCTGCTACACGACCATCGGCAACCGTGTACGGGTTAGGGATATACTGCTAGTTCGCCCGCATCTACTCAGCATCGAAACGGCGATCTGTGGACTACAATCCAGACACTTGCACCATTCGGCGAACGGCCGAATACCACGCGTGCACTCTGAACCAGCGGTTTTCCGGGTAGAAAGGGAACCCATTGATTTGATGAGTGCAAATTGTACAGTTTGTTATTCGTCTGTCTCTCACGAATGGCACAACTTTGGACCTTGTGCTCACTGATCGTCACTGCACATACTTGAGACCGATTGATCTTACTTTTACAGTGAGACTTACAGAACCAAGTGCGCCAATCCGCCTCCTACTCTGCTTCTCATGTACATTTGGCTATCATAATTATAGAGGAAGCAGCACTACGTGCTTTAGTAACTTTACGGTCGATGAGTCGTCGGTGCATTAATCGTCTCAATGAATAGTCAGCGTCGCGTGCGCTCAAGCTGTTCTTACTCCCCTCCGTACTACACTCCGAGACTGCAACATTGCTCGGTTTGCGTATGTCAGTTGTGATTGTATCATCCTCCTAGCCTTCCGTTATTCTTGTGGAATTTTCTATTGTTTTGAAGTAAAACTTGCGCATTTCCGGTATGTAGCGCTCTTTATGGAGAGGCACAAGTAGAGGCTAAAAATTACCGTGGCGTGTCATTTTCCGAAGTCAATACTGAGCGATGAGCGAAGAAATAAAGGTGCTTTACTTCCCTTGACAGAGTGAACCAGCTTTTATTGCTAAAGGGTAGGGTGGTCGTTACCTTGGACCTCTACACGTAGCCTTCCAGACGTAGGAAAAATCCATTCTGCGTTCACGGATGTCGTAGATTGAGAGCGGTTCTAGCTTTCGTAACGCATGAATTAATAACATGTATTTTTATGATTTGTGTGCATGACCCAATCGAAAATTACAGTAAATTGCCAAGCTAGAACAATGTCCCGGCCGAAGACGAAGATAGTAGTTTGAAATGAAGAATTCTATACACCGGATGGAACTGCACACCAAGTTGTCCAGTGTGTTTGTGTGTTGTGTACAAGCTATAGGATGGAGACTCCGTGTATATACCTGTCCGCGACATAAAGATCCGAAATGTTGAACTGTGAAAGACCCAATGACCTGTGATGTTGCTGTAGCAGGACAAATAAATCCCCGGTTGTTCATATTCACGGGATTGTGGATTCTATTCGACGCTTGCGGAAAATATGCTCGCACCTATCTGGAAGTCAAATCTGCATGAAGCCCGACACCATACCTCCTCATTTTCGGTTTGCAGGTCCGTTCCATGCAGTTTACGTAACAATAGAAACATCCAAAACATGTGCAGTAGTCTTTTCGACAGCTGTTCGATAAAGTAGCAAAGGAACTCGTTGATTTAGAGTCAACCCTGTCCACTGTACGTTCATAGCCTACGCGACAGTGGGGGTGAGCCGCACTATATCGCAGTTTATATCAATCATGGCTTCGCTGCCGTCACCTATGGCTCAGTGTCAAATTGCTGGCTCGTAAGAGTAAGGTCGTGGGTTCGAATCCGGCATGATTCGGCGGGTGTGCGCTACTGACGAGTCCCAGTAGGACGAAACGGCCATCTAACGATGTCGTTGTCTTTTGCAGTAATCATCGTGTGCGACTGCACATGGATAAAGGATGCTTGAACGTGTTTCTTTCGAGGCGCAAGCTCCACTGCAACGAATGAGTGTTATGGGAGTGGTCTACTTCTAGCTCAGTGTGTCTTCATTGAGATGATCTTTGTCCGCAACGGAATCTGAATTTCTTCTGTGAACAACCTAGGGAAGATTTTAGTCAATCATCTAGGCCATTATTGAGCTGAAGGTACAGTTGTTGCATCCCAGAGCAGGGGACTATTGACACAAGATAAGAAGCCGTTCTCCAAGTCTTCTATGCAGCCTTGTCGAGGACATGCTGTCCGCACACAAAACGAAAGCTGGGCCTATGTCGTGAGTAAAGGCCGCGGCGAGATCGCGGATCGCCCAGCTAGTTACAGATTGAGAGTTAAACAGGTGGCGCTCCAGGCGAAATTTCCAAAGAAGAAGAGTCTAGTGGACAGGGCTGGTGTCCCCGTATCTAGGATCTTCGATAGTAGAGTG
Organism: Dicrocoelium dendriticum; assembly: GCA_944474145.2. Lineage (NCBI taxonomy): Eukaryota > Metazoa > Platyhelminthes > Trematoda > Plagiorchiida > Dicrocoeliidae > Dicrocoelium > Dicrocoelium dendriticum. Next base: position 149,441,154 of record OX104063.1, on the reverse strand, counting down.
AAAGTAGGTAACCATTGTACTCTTCGGCAGCAACAGCCCTTTGCTTAGATAGGAGTGCACTAGTTTATCAATATCCATAGCACTGTAATACGGTCATACAGATAGTATAAAGTGGTGAAATATTTCTAATTCGTATTCTGGTTTCAGGGACTCGGGTGGTCTTTTGAAGCTTGAGCATATTTGTCCTAGGGATACCGATGGCTACTTACCTTTCTAGGTGAACAGGAGGCTGAGATAACTGGACGATTCCTCTGGCTGAAGCGATACTGTGATGATGGACGAATTTGAGGATGGAGATGTGTACAAGGCAGTGCTTTTCCTGGTACTGTTCACGACGATATTGTGAGTAGTCAACCTCACTTGGTTAACTAGTAAGCCTATAAGAAGAAATTCCTAATGATGCGTTCTGAAATGATCCACCAAGGCCTCCCGGTCCAGCGCAAGGATGACCACATCGTCGGCATAAGCCTTCTAATCCGTCGAGCCAGTAGTCAAAGACCAAATGATGCAGGCTTATTAGGAGTTTCATTCCAACTCATAGTAAAGAGTAATAGGTAAAGCGGGTCACCTTGCTGCGCAACCCTCCGCGGATGAATGCAGATCCTGTCGTAATGGGGAACAACGAAGGCATAATAGGAATGAAGATAATCCAGTAGAAACGATGGCGCGCCGAAAGAGGACGCAGGTTGAAGTAAAGGATAGTGAGAACGGAGTCGAAAGCTTTAGAGATATCGAATGATGCAAAAGACAAATGTGTGTGATTCACATGATAGGAACGAGGCAAGGCATGGAAAAAGTTGGAGTTTCGAAACAGCCATTTGTGCGAAGGAATTAAAACTGCAAACGATAGAACCCATCTGTCGAAGAGAATGCGGTGAAATAGGTGAGTGAAGACAGATTATATAAATGGGCCGAAATTGTTCGGGGTGTGTTGGATTAGAAATCATACGTACGAAGGTAATCCGGGCAATTTTCATGTGGGGTTGGTGGGGTGAAGATGCAAGAAGATAGTTTAAAGGGGAGTGATTAAAACGGGGTTCGCCCTGGCTACATCTTTCGGAGTAATGCGATCGACATCGGTTGCACAACCTTTCGTAAGCTGAAGAGGGGAAAGAATTTCATCGGTGGACACCGATCTTACCATTTCGAGATTAGGATCCATCAGTGGACGAGGATCACAGGTGTCTGGTCGATAAGGTAGAGAAAGAACATCCGACTAGAAATCAATAAACTCCAGAATCTGTCCCTCCTCAAACGTACAGGTAGTTTTCCATCTTCCACCCATATCATTGGCAGTGGCATCACTTCGATAGAAGTGCTATAAACGTTGGATCTATCTAAATCTCAATTGGCACCATTGGCAGTTATGCAATTATGCTTTAAGAGAAGTACGACGTTTTTAGTGTTTCCAAGTATGCGGATACAGAGAGATGCAAGCCGGAATCTAGTTGCTTACAATATACTACTTTTGGTCCCCCCCCCCTCCTCCGGGATGCGCTTCAACATATCTAGTAAGAATGTAGGACGAGCGTCTAACGGAGTTGCAGTGGAACGTAGTAGCTTACGCGAGTCCGTAAAGAATTGCTAAAAATCATGGAGTCATCTATTGCAATTGTAACCGGATTAGTATCAACCGTTGACGTCATACTTTGTCTAGAAATTCCCTCAGTAGCGTCGTCAGGGTTCAAGCTTGTATACCGAGTAAAAATCTGATAAGCGGACGTTGAAACTGAGTCCCGGGACGTTGGCGAACGCTCAGGCTACTCGTAACATTTAGCAGTGTAAGGTGTAGGGTTGGTCCCTTCATTCGTATAAGCAAGGTTAGAGAGTGTGGGGAGTGACATTGTCGGTGATGGAGTTTCCTGCGGGCACCACACGCGGTCGATGGAAGTAAAACCACACAGTAGGTGATGGAAATTGTTGCAAAATATCACTCACCAGCGAGCACAAAGTAAGTTATTTGGCGATGGAATAGTGCTGCTCAAGTGTTTTGGGCTTCCTCTCAAAATATTAATCAATCACGTGGGTAGAAATTGATTGAGTTAGCAAAGTAGATTCTGAAAAGTGGGAGCAGTATATGTCCACGTCTCCGCACTGGTCAAAACCAGGAGGGTGAATAAACTAGACGGAATGAATGAGGCGATGATGTAGAACAAGGTTACACTCAGAAAAGAAAGATTTCAGACACTTCTGACGCTTAAGCTGTAGGTCCTTATATTATTATTATTATTATTATTATTATTATTATTATTATTATTATGCTAATAGGTCTATTTCTCATCGACAGAGAAACTGCCCATATTTGGCACTGATCATATTTTACAGAATATGTCACGCTCATGCATGAATGGTGAACAGTTGTGTGCTATTCATTGTTTTTGCTGTTTCAAGCGTATGTACTTACTCACAGGTGTGTTTCAACGCAATGTGCACCAGTTGGATTAGGGGATGGCAACAGCACTAGGAGTGTATCATACTGCGTCGAACTTTTTGTTTGTTTGTTTCGTCCATCTGATGTTATCTGATCCTTCTCGGAACAAATCATCGAGTGATCTCTCTCAAGAGAAAAGGGTCTTAATCATGGTCAAGTCTAAGTAATTGATGAGCTTAAAGCGAAAGACCGTTGTGTTCTCACACGATCTGATTGTGACTGGGAGCTTATTCCACAGAACGGCCTATGTGAACGCTGTGGGCAGAAAAGCAAGGGGATTGCGACGATAGCCTGCAAAATGTCTTTTCAGTCCCGCACATGTCCGAAACTAGCGCAGGCCTACTGTTCAGAAGCGTAGCGATGTAGCAGAAGTAAATGTCATAAGTTGTGTTGACGACATTGCAACGATAGTCATTGTTGGAGAAGATGATGGCTTGGCAGTAGTGATATCCGGAAACTCAGCGAAATTGTATGGAGCAGTGGCAGCAACAAGCGAGTTTGCTCGACTTGTTGTTGCTGTGTTTGATGCATGTGATTGGAGTGATAGCATAGATTGTGGCGCGGATGTGCGGTTTCATAAGTTAGGATGGGAATCGGCAGGTTTTGTGGTGATACCGGCAGATCCACTGTCCTGGACTGGGGACGACGGAGAACAGATGGAGACTTGCGCCGCAGGTTGTCCATATGCTCCTATTCGCGGCTGGGGGGTTTGGGGGTCAGTGAGATTGGTCGCAGTCTCGGAAGTAGGTGACGACATCGCTGGAGCTGGCCTTGGGGAGACTGGCATCAAGTACTTTGGGAGTCCCTATGACGAGGTGCTTATGCGAGGGGGTCGATGCCATTGCAAATGCTGCAGCCTTTTCCTTATAGCTGGGACCGTGCACTTCGAGAATTGTTGATAAAACAAAAGCAACCAATTCTTGCGTAATTATACTATGGGACTCAATCCTGTCGTCATTTATACCAGGCGCCTATCCTCTTCCGCATGCTAACTGTTGCGACCCTGAAAACCATGGATGTCATGTAATCCTCTGGATGAATACACCGATGGCGTTGTATCAGTGTCCGTCCAGTTCGAACATGGTTATTGCTAACGTGACAGGTGTTGTTCGAAGCGTCTCTTATCCCACTCCACGGAGTGTAGAAGGCGATATGCATCATGTCACTGGAAGCCTTCTGCAGTAGTGAATCCGGCGTGGCTGCTCCAGTCTCTATGGGGGTTTGACGAGGGCGACATGGATGAGGCCACAAGATTGAGCATAACTAATTCCAATATAAACCAGTGGTAAGATAAGTAGACGAGCAACAGGCGGCAGTTTAGGGTTTCTAGCTCAGGCCATGGAAGAAGGGATGATCAAAGAGCACAAGTCAACTAGTGATGGAAATTGGCAAGCTTACAATGGATGGTGGTACATCACCAGTCCACATAGCCACAATTGAAGGCCAGACTTAAGAGACGAAACAGTGGATGGTAACTCGTAGTATAACTCGTCACAACTAATGGTTTGGAAAGGCTATGATAGGAAAGCAAAAGATGGGAAATAAAAGTAGGAAAATGCCACACTGCTCAGTGGATCTGACCCATGACTTAGAAGGGCGGAAACGGTTTAATGACTCCAACTACTCACAAGTAGGCAGAGAATGTCAGAAAATAAGGTGATATGGGTGAACGAATACCATAGCTGCAACGTAAGCGAGAATAGTGATGGTGTGAGAAGTTACAAGCGGAGGAGCAGCTCAGCATGTGGAGTGCAATATGGAAATAGATAAAACTAGCGAAAGAAATAGCTGACGGTTATCAAGAATAAATGGGGATTAAGCGTGCGAGAAGGTTTAAATCAGGATGACACATGCGCAAGTGGAACGGCGATGTCCGGAGAGTTCCGGAGTCAGGGTTCTCGAAGGTTCCAGAAGATTAGAGGACAGGGACAACGTACCAAACGAGGAAATGTCACATGTAATCAGGCAGCGATTAAAACCGGATAATCAAAGAAGTATGGAGCTTATAGTGATGGTTTATACAACATTCAAATGCGCACACAGAAAAGTAAACGAAGCTTAGCTTACAGACATGCTAAGAGTTGGAAGAGGAATCGCCGCGAAAGTCGCGAACCGCTTGATAGACAGGGCGAAAACAACAGCAAACAGCTGTTATTTTTGAAGCGTAGAATGTATGCTTTACTAGAAAGCGAACTAAACTAAGGAAAATCTGGTATGAACCCACTGCCGAAACATATTATCTGCACTTCCCCACCCTGCATAAGCACATTAACTTCGGTCCGTAATTCCTCATTTAGGCCGAAAAGGGACATTAAATATATCCAATCAGGAGTACTCATCGAGAACTATCCAACGAGGTAATGGCATCTGTCCGCGTATGAGATGCCAAGGAGAAGTTTGATAAACAATGGAAAACCGCTAAATAAAACGGTCGGCTAGCACGCAACCGGCAGTCAGGTACCCATCGCTGCTCATACAGCGAACTTGATAGGTAAATAAATCAATCCTTTCCAGTTCTTCGTCGTCACGACTAGGGATACTGAACCTTCAGGTGGTCCCACAACGCCGCTTTGCACTTTGCAAATGTGAAGTGATACTAAGTGATAGGAGTGCTCAATTGAGTTTATCCATTGTTTACTGAGCTGCCCCACGACTGTCAAACAGCGGAATCCATATCTACCAGTTTTTTTAAGTTAGCACTTCTTTCACTTAAACTTCACAAAGGAACGTTCCGTTATAGAGTCCACGATGAAGTTGAATGAACATGACGGAATAGGACAGTGCTGGCGAACACCACGTCTGATAATTCACCTTAGCCCTCGGCGCGATCCTTGGTGTCCGAGCACAAGACATGTATGCGGTTCACCTGGGTACATATGTCAGAACAGAGCAACCAGTTGAGTATAACACGCCTTTGCAATTCGCTTATAGTCTACCTGTTACGTGTGACCTGGCACCTGTAGCTGAGTGAATATATGACATATTTAGCCTATACCCAAGGCGAAACCGATTTCCTCCTTCTCGTATGAGCTCTCATTTCTGCAGTTAGTCGGTAAACGAACATTCTGGACGGTAAGTTATTGGCATTCAGCTAATATCCCTGGGGTTAGCTCAGATTGCCCTGCTGCTTCTCTTACATTTCACCATTGTGGATCGACTCACGTGGCTTGACTAAGGTTGGTAGTTGACTTTGTGTGAATCACACCACCATCCTTGAATGGTGCGAGTACATGAGAATCTTAACCAACAGGGCGGCAACGATTGGGGCTATAATCACATTTCGACTCAGCTTACTGAACACGTTTGGCTGAAAACACTTGTTGACATGGCTCGGAACCGATCTAAATGGCGTTTGTGTTGTGAGTTGCTTTGTTCCTTCCCCTCCAACCACGACCTCATCTATTAGGCATTATATAACTCTTTCTTGCGGCACGGTAGCCGGCTGTTAGCTCTACGGAACGATGTCCGTCCGTTACTGGTGGCTCAGCCGGCGTGTCTTTGTTGCATTTTTCTTGTCTTTTGTATTGCAGCACAATAGCTGAGGTATTTTCCACCTGTTGCTTACGTGTATGATGATGAATGAATGACTCTCAACCTCATATGAATCCGTTGTATTAACCGACCATAGTTCAGATTGCGCCACAGCATGAAGCCTACTCGAAACAAGGAGTCAACTGTATTGCTCATAAAGTTGCTTTATCCAGACAGCGAAGCTTAGTTTCTTATTTTGGAATAGTGCGCCATTGCTGCGCCTGATTGTCTGGCTGACGCATAAGATCCTGGTACCTGGAGTGTGAATTCAGCTGAAAGAGCGCGGTGATTGCCAACCGCTCCTCCTTAACTCCATTACTTGAGTCTTTTGGATCCACCAATCTTTGTTATCGACTCACAGTGTCCGTTCTAGCTGACACCGAATGCTCACCTTTCACTCGGTGCCAACAGAAGTTATTTCACAGATTTTCAACAGGTATATGCGGTTGTGTTTGTTCAGCTCTGCTGAACCGGAACGTACTTCCAAGTAACGAATATTTTATCTTTTCTAATTGCATTTCTACGGAGTAGTACGCACTTAGTTTCAGCTTGCTTCACTTATACACTATACAATATTTGTGATACTTCTGTTGCCCAGTGACTGATGTGATGACGACTGCTATTGCCACGAGCGAGGGCTTTATCTTCGTATATGGCGTTGGAGCTACTGCTGCACTGAAGCTCGACGTCCATAGAATATGAGCCTGAACGTTTGACACGCAGGGCATTCTAGTAGGTTTGCATAACCCAGTGCTGATGTGGCTTCTCAGTTATCAGTCGACGGAAATGTTTCATACTTTCCTCGGAAATGTTAGTGGAAAGTCGGCAGCGTACCAGGGCATGGTCAGTGTTCACTTGTGTTCAAGTACGAGCAACAGGCAAGGAAGGAACTACGCCACCTGAAACATGGCGATGTGGTCTATTTGATTCTATCGCTGTTCTGTTGTCAGAGGATTCCATTCTGTACTTTACATACCTTACATGAAGGTAGCGCTGCTAAGAACCAACGGATTCCCGGTCCATAGTTACACTTACCATTATTCATGCATTCAAAGTTTAGCCCAAACTATCCACCTGGCTGAACTTCTGAGAAACTATGTCGGCTCATGTGAACATTCGTTTTTTGGGCGCTATTTGCACTGGTGATGCCACGAAGTAGCTTATCAGGTTCGTGATAAGTGTCCTTAACAGCATCGCGATTGTAGTCAGTGGGAGTATAATCGACACCCATCGGTGAACAGCGCTCCGATCTGCTCCATGTGGTTACCGTAGTTTGGTCACACACACACACACACACACACACACACACACACAATTGTTCGCAGGAATTCGGTCAGCCAGTTCTAGCTCAGCACTGAAACTGCGGACACGGCTCAATTCAGCTTGACTCTAATGTTGTTGCATCAGAATCTCGGGGTGCGCGCACCCAGTATCGAGAGAACGAGTTGGGTGCATTTAGCTTTACAATCGTGTGAGCGTCATTTGCTCCTACTTTCGGACAAGCAGCACTCAGGGTTTCCAGCGTACGTGTAAATACAGCATATAGACTCACCCGACTAGCATATCGTGCAGCTGTAATAGGCATCGAATGCGCAGGAATTAGTGACGTGACTCCGTTCACGTACCTGATGGAGCAACACAAGCGTATGTCTACAAGCTCTCTATCCTCAGTATTCGGTATTCAGCTGTTTAACAGTAAGAACGGTGTGCACCGTCATCATCATACACGTGAGCTTGAAGTGACAAACACAGCTGTTGTGTCGCAATACATTAGAAAAGCAAAAAAATGCTATGGCCCGCCTGCTGTATCACCAGTAACGGATAGACATCGTTCCGGAGAGCTAACAGCTGGATATTGTGCCGCAAAATGAAGTATTATATTATACATGTAAATTGAGATCGTGGTTGAAGAGGAACTTAAGCAGGAGTGGAAGAGACGAAGAAACGCGCAATACAAACGCCATTGAGGTCGGCTCCCGGCCATATCAACAGGTGTATCCAGCTAAGGTTGTTCGTCTTTCGAACCCCAACCAGAGAGCTGAGGCCAGCTTCGAACTAATCGTCTTCATAGCTTGACCACCTCTCCTCTTCTACGCTGTGCACCACATTGGGAACAGAGCATTGTGGCCTGACAAAAGGCAGTTGATGGTAGGGATTCAATCGGTAGTGCTACTAGGTAGCCGGGCAGGATAGTTGAGAAACAAAGGGAAATAAAATAAAAATAATTTCAAATATACACGCTACATACCTAGGGTTTCATTACTTACCGTCGAAACGGAACTGGACTTTAACGTGATGCGACGCTTTGCATATTTCTTCGATCGATCGAGCTATGCTGATTGGTGCCGTCTGGCCCTTTATGAACTGCCTCTACCAGCCTAGTCATTGGTTATAGACAACAGAAATTCAGCTTTCTAGCTCGGTGCGTTAAATGTTACGACTTCAGCGGAACCAATTTCAGTAAAACCAAATCGTTGCTATATTCCCACTGTTTTGCGGTCAACTTGTTGAACCCAAGTCTTTCATCTGACGATTTCGATTCCTTTTTATTCATATTTATTCTTATTACCATCACTCTTATTTATTATGATCCAGCTCACTGTTTTTGTGGTACTAAGTTTGTTCGAGTTAGATGGGTTCCAACCGACTGCAACTTGATGCGTCGTGGTACATTAGAACTCGGGATACTGATTCTGTGAAGTACATTGATCAACTCAGCACCAAACCAGACAAACTACTTCTGGCAAGATGAATAGAATCACAATTACAGGCAGGACTTAAAAAGTGTATATCAGTTCCACAGTTGCGTGTTCGTGTGCTCTCGACATAAATAATTTTCATTCAATACCTTAATATAAACTTATAACCGACTGGAAATTCATTATATCAGGGAGTTTTATATTACAAACCGGTTTTGTAGCGACTTGTATTGGGGCTACATTTCACTCTCAACACAAAACCTCTTTAGGTCAGCTGAACTATTACCTACTTGGCTTGGTTTTTATAACAAATTGGGATAACTGCGAGAAATATCCCGACTCAGTGGGTAGTTATGGTTACGGTTTCAGTGAGTCATTCTAGCTGTACCATGTGCATAGAACGGTCCCAGTTGATGCGTACCACAGACACTATTGTTCTTGTTCCTCTTGATTCTACTGATGATAATTCGACGTTTTCGATCCAACCGGAATCCGACCGCCGACGCCGTTCAGACTGGCGCCTCGCGTTCGATAGCTCCACCCCGTCTATTCTGTCCACGCAGTTATCTGTCTGGACAATTTCTACCGCCTCAGCAATTATTCTGTTTTTTTTGTTCAAACCCCCCTCCGTACAATCTCTAAATTATCCCAGTCGATTTCGTGTTCCGAGTCCATCGCGTGTACCGCTACTGCTGAATCTTTTAGCAATCCCTCGTTTTCTGGTTCGTGTCTCTTGTACTCTGCTATCCTTTGAGCAGTTCTCTCGCTGTTTGGCCTATGTACACATATGCACAGTTTTCTCAACTAATTTAACGCACGTATTTGGTTGTTCTATCTCTCGGAAGTTGCTACTTCAAACGCACCATTGCTTAAAAGAGTGTATCTCATTGGAAAATCACTTATCTTCTTGTTAGGTGCCCACTTGGTCTCTTTAAAAACTTTCTCTTTGTATGAGATTCCCACTTACTAAATTCACTCCGTCGTACGTCGTGAAGTTGGATTGTGTACTCTCTGCGACTGACGTTTCACCGGCTGCTTCGGATATTCATTGCCTATTAATTTGTTTACTGCCTCTTTCCGTTCTGCCCTCCTGTCGTTTCCCTCCGTTACAAAGTCCGGACCTCGTGAAACTGAGAGGACGCAATCTCAGCATAGACATGTTTTGGATGACCTGCTATATATTATAGTACTGTAACCACAATAATTCACCGACTCGGGATATTGCTCGCAACCATCAAGCCAGTTATATAATACTTCACCTCACCTAAACATGCTCTTGTGTCAAGAGCAAAACGTAGTGGCAATCCAAGTCTTTACAAATCCCATTTATATTCTAGGTCCTTCCGAAACAATGTCCTTTTTCACAAAACAAACTCAAGTTTCGTGGGTGTTTTTGAACCTTCCTCATCTTTACATGCTCACCTATAGTCAGTTGCCCGTTTGACTCGAACACACTGTTTGTTCTCTTTTGGTGCGCAGTCTCAAGCTTTGATATCGTCTCGCTTCATGTTATACTAGAGTTAAGTTTGCCATAACCCTTCCAGGTATTATTTTACTGAAGTGGAGGGTTTCGGTGTGGCTCTCTTCCATCGCTGCACTCCACGACTGACAGTTTCGTCTTGGTTTGGACTCATCAGGTAGAGATAGCCGAGCGAGGAGTGGAACTCAGCTCACAGTGCTTGGCGGCTGTCGCCGTTGAGCTCCGCTAGCAGAAGATCACAAGATAGTCGAACACCCAGTCTGTAAAGTCATTAGATTATGGTTTAACCCGATTGGAGTTCCTCAATGCTGTGCATTCTTTCGGTCCTCTGCTAACAACCGAACCCATGACCGCTATCTGCTTGCGTCAACTCGCCAGCTGCTTATGGTACTGAGCCATGGAAATAGTTGCAGACCGTTATAACTTTCAGGTTAGCTGGGACGTAGCACATCCTACTTTCTACTACCATATGGCTACTACCATTACAGCGGACAGTGGTTGATCTCCAGTTCACGACTTGCAGTACACAGCAGCCATGGAGGTATGACATTTGAAGACTATGATGGCGAATTTTTGATTACTAATGTGTAGGAGAATGTTAAGTTGCTTTTGTCGGTTCGTCCTAGCTGCTCACAAGCTTACAAGTTACGACTGTCTCCCACCTTCCCCCATGGCTCAGTGTCATAGGCTGCTGGTTTGTGAATAGTTGAGACGAAGCAGTAACATTTCATCTAAAAACCCCTTACTCATGAGTTGGTGACGCGTGAAAGTAACTAACTAGCTGCACGGCACCTTGGTGCGCAGATGAACTTAACAGAATAAACTGAAACGGAATTGCTCAGCCATCACCCGGATACTTAAGCCAATGAATTCAGCTGCTGTGAATCGTCTCATTATGGTGCTAAGTCAACGGCCATTAGAACAATAGGGTTGAAAACGTAGAATGGCATACGAACCACACCTCATAGGAAAAAGACGAAAGTAAGGTTGAATATTCGAGATGGAATGCCTTAGTAAGTACACAGTAGGCCGAATGCGACATGTCAGATGACATCTCTGAGGACACTATCAGGGCGCTGTCAATCCTAGTTGGTGAACAGTATTCTCTCTTCCCACTGATTTCATCCATTCGCCGCCTCCATTTGGACCGCTTTCCGTTGAACGTTTAACTGCGTACTATTTACCGGAAGCATCCTCGACAGTAAGTCGGGAGACGAAAGTGGGGGGGAGATAAACTAGACTGTGGAAACTCGGTAACTAGCTGAATCGATATGAGATTTGCAACATTGCGCACTTTGCTTCTTACTCTCATTGTAATCGTTTCATTTTGGCTACACTCGTTACTCATTTGCTTCTCGCATTTTGTGCTTTTGGTGGGATGAGTACCTAGTCTCATGCTCTACGTACTTCTACGTTCTTGGTTCGCTTGTGGATACAACCCTGTGTTGCTAAACGGTCCGAATTCACTCCGCCGCTGGACAAACGGACACTCGTTTTTTCGCCATCATTTTTTACGCCAAATTGTCCTCAACCTCGTGGTGACATCCTAGTTGACACTTGGCACTGGATACCATTGGAGTTCTATGAGCTTCAACCACCCCTACGCATTTTAAAAGCGGTTGTTGCCTGTTGCAGCACTGTTGCATATTGCTGTCTTCGCACACACGTACACAGGATATTTATCAGTGGTTTGGCTAACATTCTTAGTTGCAGGTTAAATTCCCAAATCTTCATCACTAGTGTCTTTTGCCTGTAATTGCCTCACCGCTTGCATTCACGGCTCTGAGTGGCTCTCAGAACTACTCAGTCCTACGGTAACTATGGTTCATCATGGTACGGGTGAAAGTATTCTTCCTCCTTTTCTTCCATCCCAACTTAATGTTTCACTTTATTTTTCAGTGCTACGAATCAACCTTAAGGCAGCTGCAAACCCCTCCTCTGGACAACAAGACTTAGGAGACATTCTTCGGACTTACCGATGTTCCCAGTTGAACACGTTTTCCACACCCGTTTGACAATGAGTTGCCAACTGCTTCCTCATTGTAAATTCTTCATTTTAACGTATTAATAAACACGTAGTCCATGATTTTACTTAGCTTTGGATGCCCAGGAAAATGTGGAACTGACTGTGTAGCTTTCATCGTAGAACATTCAAAGCGATAGCTTCATCTTGAAGATGCTTATATTCCTGATCTTATGCGCATGTGTCAACGCCATGGAACAGATCGTTGTGTTCCCAGTATTACACTTGCACCGTACTACACTAGTTATCACGACTGAGAGAAGTCACAAATATGTTATCTGTGTTGCTTGTGCTGCACAACCCACGCCTCAAATTCAATGTCAACCCAAAGGAATAAGTGGGATGAGGCATGTAGATGGAGCCACGATTGATTCCGAGCCTGATACTACTCCTTCACACGAATGGATGGAAACATGGATACCAGACGTACACAGGGCAGTGGCTGTGCGATAGCCCATTCCTGGATGGAACCACTCTTCGAACGTAGTACCATATATATATATATATATATATATATATATATATATATATATATATATATATATATATATATATATATATATATATATATATATATATATATATATATATATATATATATATATATATATATATATATATATATATATATATATATATATATATATATATATATATATATATATATATATATATATATATATATATATATATAGCGAGTGTGAGAGTGAGAACATTAAGCCATCAAAAACAGTGGAAGTCATCTGGAAGAATAATTTGAGCACAATTGGTACGGAACGTTTTTGTTGGTTTTCCACATACCAATTCTTTCTCAATAGTTAAGGCGTTTAACGTGTGAGTCCGGGCAATTCTGCATACAGTTCTTTCACTGACTTCGGTTTCGCGCCACGTCTTCAAACCTTTTAGGGCGTCTACAATCCTCATCCTCTTATCTCCTACCGGGAATAGGTATAGATCCAACGACGGCTAAACAACGTTAACTTTTTCATATGCTATCGCCAGGTGGAAGGCTAACCATTATGCGGTCGCTTCCAGCCCAGTCCTGCACGTGTGGGTAGGACGCGGCTCGATAAATGCCCAGACGCCAGGCGTAAGATGTGACCATACCATCTCAACTGGCTCAGTAAAACCAGCTTATTGTAGGGATACTCTCATTCCCCAGGACGCGACGTCTACCGTCACCACTGTGTATTCGGTTTTGTCATTACACATGATTAATCCTTTCTAAATAACTATTATCCAAGGCGGAAAAACTGCGTATGTCCTCCACTTGAGTTAGCCAGGACTCGCTCCTATACAACAACACTGAACGAAAGGAGGCACTGTAAACGCGGCTGTTTACCGAGATCCATCACAATGAGACTGGACCTTACCGTGCTGCGATGGTTTGCGTGCCTCAGCGATTCATTGAGCTATGCTGGATGGTACTTTTTTGCACCTTCAGAGCCACTCATACCAGATTGGTCAATGGTTAGAGGTCAGACAAACTCAGCCTCCTGGTTCTCCAGGTTGGGGGTGGGAATGTAGGTGGCTCCTTGTTTCTTAAAACGGACTCCTTGTAGCCCAACGCCAAACCCGCTGTCTTGCGATTAGGTTTTTGAACCGAAGGCTTTGGTTGGGAACCCTAATAGTTTCTCTGCCTAGGCTTAGGCAACCTAACAGTATCTTGCCCACGCAAAACAATGAATTTCTTTTCAAACAGTTTCTTGATGCTCTGGCCACAGCAGAGGATAATAAACGGCGCCCTATCTGGCGCATCGAGCTGGTTGGATAGGGGTTTGAATGCTACTGCTCAAGCCTTCCCGTCTTCTTATTCCTCCTCTTACATTTTTTTCACTTTTACCGTCCCGTCCCAGCTTCACGTTTATCCCCCCTGTTTTCAAACCCCATTTCTTGGCCCTCCCCCACCTTACTCTAATAGGCTTTTCGTTTCAACTCCTCCTTCTTGTCCTGTCGACAAACCTATGTCAAAGCAAGTGGTCAAGTCCAGTTCATCGGCTTCTATTTGAAGCCCTTCAGATTGGTATGCCTCAATGTACGCACATTGCTCAAATCCGACTGGAGTTAGCTGCTCAAATAGTACGGGACTTATGACATTAGAATTCCACAATTCCTTCAACGAGCTCGTGATTTTCGTCTTATCCTCTGTGCTTCTAACTTTCGCGGCTTTGTATCGCTGAAATATAAGCGAAACAGTACGCTGCTTGTACTATCGGGCTGACAAAATTTGTAATCCGGAAACTTTGGAAAGCGAAAATTATTGCATCCTCAGGACGCTACAGGATAATGGTTACCCCGTTCCGTTCATTCGGTGGTACCCTGTGATCCATAAACGAGGAGAAACCACTGTGACGGGGCCGAAACAGGATGTTTATCTTTCTGTTCCTTTTAAAGGAGATGTCGCCTTCATATTATTGAACAGGAAACTCCAAAAGGCAATAGCCAAGTCGTTTCCTGCTGCCCACCTACATGTTACAGAAACTGTCCCGTTTATTTCCCAACGTCTTAAGGATCGACTCTCGGTCATGTCCGAATCCTTTATCTTATATCAATTTACTTGCACCTGTGGTGTAAACTACATCGGACACACGACCAGACGCTTGGCTAAACAGATGGCAGAACATTACCCAGTGGCATTATGAAAGCGCACAGTTAGATATATCAACAGCTCTAATTTGGAACATTTACTCCAAAGCAGGCATCAATTTGCCACTTCGGAAGCTTGTCAAGTTTTCTACGCCGCACGAAAACGCTACCCAAAAGGGAGTAAAGAGCGCCTATTAATGACGGTCGAGGTTATTGCGCTCCGACTAGTGCGACCGGAACTATGCAAAAAGAGGACTCTATCGCAGGCGCTACATTTTCTTTGGCCTTGATTTTACCCTGATCGCCACTTGATTCCACCCCAGGCGGGGATCCCGTGACCCCATATGCGTTAGGATCTTCATGGATCGGAGAGTTAGAACAACTTCTAAAGCAATCCTAGCCTAGTTGTCTTAGTCTATCACAATGTGAACCATTTTTAGATATGTATTAAGAGAAATATCAAAAAAAACTTATCACTGAAAAGCTTATTTGTATTCCTTAATGCTCTGGCCGCCGCAGAGGATATATATATATATATATGTATAACACTTTAGCAATTACATTACACTTGACTGAGTGCCATAACACATAAGATGGAAGAAACAGATTGAAATGGAAAACTACTCTTTGGGTAGAATTGTCTCACAGCAAGTGCGCCATTGCGTCCGGTCCTTGGCCATATCCTCCAGCGTTCGCAACCAAACGTGCTGGCATTCCTTTCGTCCCCAACCCGGGATTCGGGAACTACCTGCAGCAACCAGCTTCGACTTTTGCGCCTTAATACATTGGTCCACTTTTTGCTCTGGCCTCCTTGTCGTCACTTCCATCCCACGCCTGCGCTCTCAAATGGGTCACCTCTTTTTTATCCGCTGGGTTGGCATGCGGAGCACATGCCCAAGCCAGCGAAACCTCCGCAGTCGGCGGAGTTCGTTAGATCTGACGACTCGCCGACGGATTTCCTCATTACTGATGTGATGCTGCCATCGAACATCAGCACTACTTCACATGCAGCGGTGAACGAAGACAGATAGCCGCTGAACATCGCTTTTGCCAACGGGCCAAGTCTCACATCCGTACAGCAGAATCGCTCGTACCGTCACATTGTGGACTCGTCTCTTGAGAGCGAGGCTGTGGTCACGACGAAGTCACAGGTGACGAAGGTTAGCGAAGGCGACTCTAGACTTCGAGACACGGAGGGAGATTTCATCCGTCAAACCGCCAATACTAAGACAACTCCCCAGGTAAACCAATTTGTCGACCACTTCCAGCCGATGCCCTGAAAGTGTGACAGAAGGACATACACTTGTCCAGTCCTGTAACAGGACCTTTAATTTGGAAGAGGCAAAGGTCAACCCAAATTGGGAGGCGGACATCTCCAGTTTAAGCAGCACATGATGGGCGACTTTCGAGGACTCGCAAATCACAGCGATGTCATCGGCGTACTCTACTTCCCGAAGGCGGTCACCAAGGAGCAGTTCGATGCCGGAGGACAGAGTTTCCCAGGGCAGTATCCAGAATCTCGTCCATGACGAAGTTGGACAAGGATGGAGCGGCTAGGCAACTCTGTCTAATGATACTGAAAGGGGGTGAAATGTCTCGGTATACTCGCATGCATTCCGAAGTTTGGTGGTAAATGACACGGAGAATGCTTATGTACTTCTCAGGTATTCCCCTCTTCAGTAAGCAGTTCCAAAGAGCGACTCTGCCAACCAGAGTCAAATGCAGCTCGAATGTTCAAGAATGTGACTATAGTTAGTGGACTGAACATATGGCGATGTTCAACTATCTGACAGATCGTAAAGATGTGATCGACGCAACTGCGATCTGGGCGCAATCCAGCTTGTTGTTCACATACGTGCTGTTTCCGTACGCAACTGAGTCTCCGCAAGAGTAGGGCAGCGAACGGTTTGGATGCGACATAAATGAGACTCTCACGATGGTTGGAGAAAATGGTCCGGTCTTCCTTTTTGTAAATAGGTACAACATCCGCTAAATTCCCGTCGGATGGAATGGTTTCAGTAGTCCAAGTTCGGCGAAAGAGAGATGTCAGTATGCGAGTGAGAGCAGGACCCCCATATTTGAAGAGGGCAGGAGGAAGTTCATCTGGGCCAGGTGACTTGTGGCACTTAACTAGGCGAAGGTCACAGGAGACCTCAGCCTCAGTCGGTGGATAAACATCCACGCGCCACGGAGCACTGTGAACCCCGGGAGATGGACTCGGTTGCGCTAGTCGCCAGTTGAGGTGATCTTCAAATTGCTCTGCCCAACGTACCGTACGACAGTGACGACTGTGAATTAGTTCACCGTCATTTTCACGCAAAACCACTCACTGTTAGTCTTGTGCCTCCCTTGGAGTGAATAAGTTGGAAGAGTTTGCGCGAGTTTCCTGATGACGCTGCCCGCTCAATCACAACGACGCGCTGTGTCCACCAGACTTCGCGATCCTTCCTGAGGAGCTGTCTCAGCTCAGCACCTGTGGTTCTGCATAATGGGTTGTAATCAACTGCGGCTAGAATTGTTCGACGCCTTTCCATTAATTTGAGAGATTGTGTAGAGATCCAATGATTAGCAGCCCTTCTAGTGAAGCCACAGACCAGGGTAACGGACTTTCGTAATGCGCTCTGGATCTGTGCCTAGTGTGTCTCAACAACGGAGGCTAGAGAATGCAGGTTGGAGGCTAATGTGTTCTGAAATGCGCCGAGAACATTTGGGGCGACGAGCTTGTCTGTGTCAGGCCTTTTCTAGCGACGCTGTTGGTTGCCTCCAAATTGCAGAACGAACGTAGCACACACGAGCGCATGATCCGAAGTCAGGTAAGTGTTCCAAATTGAATTGCAGTCCGTTATGCAGCCTTGTCAACGGTAATTAACAGCGATGTGGTCAATTTGCGTCCAAGCTTGACCAGTCGCCGGAGGTCGCCAGATGGCTCTTTGGCTCCAGGAACGCCGGAAACCGGTGCTCGTAAGAATCAAGCCATGGTCAGCGCACAGTTGAAGGAGTCGGTCGCCGTTTTTCATCCTGCGAGTACCGTAGCTGTGTTGACCCCCAAGTTCACGCTCATGAACCTCCAGTTTACCGATTTACGCATTTAGGTCTCCGGCAAGTACCACGATGTCCATGCGGTGTTTCTTGCGGAGGAGGTCCTTGAGTTGGCGGTAGAGCCTCTTTAGCCTAGTCCGGGCTGCGGTCCGTAGAAGCGTACGCCGACACAATGAATAAGCAGCACGTACTGGTCCCGTGGCTAGAAGATGGTATTGAGGTTTCCAAGCGGCTACACAAAGACGACTGTTGACCGGGAACCAGTCAATGAGCGCTGCTACAGCACGCGCGCTTAACACGATTCTTACGCCGGCGCAACCAGATGCTCCCGCTGTCGCATCTCCGGATAAGTGCAAGGTGAATGTGCAATTGGAATTTGGGGATGGTGAAAGCAATCGCAGCGTTGTGCTGGAGTCTTGTAAAGTGGTTTCGGTTAGGCAACAAACGTCGATTAAAAGAGTTTCCAAGGGGCGCACAATAGTAGCTTGTGAACCAATCTTCATTTGCGCTCGAACATTGAACGTAGCTAGCTTGAAGATCGAGCGAGCTGCAATAAAAACCTTGCTGTCTGTATCGGAATGTGTGCGATCGGATTTATGCGGATCATTGATGAGGCCAGAGGTCCCGTATTTATTTGCAATGCACTTTGGGGGACTCAATTTGGAGGGGAATTGCCAAGAACAGGAGGATTCGATATATGTGGAACTAAGAACATGGTTTGCAGTGCGATAAAGTGAGGTTTAGTATGCCCGACCACCAACACCTCGGCCAAGGAGAGAGAGCGTTCATAGAGCGAGAAACGTGAGCAGATATTTTTAAATCCACCATTTTATGGACTGTGTAGGCATACAGCTTCTAGGTTGCCCAGACCGAGGAAGGTGGTTGATTTAGGGTGCCCCACCCGGAGCCTTTGGTCATAGGGTCCTAACTTGCAAGACAGCTAACGAATTCACGGAATCGCGCCCATTGGGAGCCGGTGACCGATTGATCGTTCATACCTTTTTTCTTTTTGCTGGCTGTCAAACATGGGCCCAATACTCCCAGTAATTCAGCGTTAAGCATAACGACTACAATGCTCCAGCGAGTTGAACCAAGGGGCGGTGACTTTATTTAGTGCAGAGTCACATCCGACACGTCGCAGTGTTGTTAGACAGACATTTGTGGCTTTTTATAGGGAGAAAGCTTGTTAGGCGAAAACCCACCGCGTCCTAAAACACTGCTGTCGAACGTTTCGCTAGGACGGGATAACCCCGAACCACCCAGCTGCCAGCACGAGGAGGTAGTTCGGCAAGCCGGCCTGAAGCTAATCAACGGGGCTGTCTACTGCATCGAGCACGGTGGATAGGCTTTGGATGCTACTTATCAAGCTTTCCCGTCTCGTTATTACCCTACTTCCGCTTTTTCATCCTTATCCTCCCGTTCCAACTTCACTTTTATCCCCCGTTTTCGACCCCTGAATTGTGACACAATGGCTGAGGTGTTTTCCATATGCAGCTAAGCTGTATAATAAATAAATTTGTACCGTAATGGTGACGTCACGACAACACTACAAGTGCTTCAATGATGAATGCTGATCAGGCTATAGCGATATAGAGAGAAACCACCCTATAGATAGATTAACCAGTGAAAACGCAGCTCCTAATGTCGCCGAAAGTATCTCCCTGTTCAATTACAAAAGTGAACACGGCGTAGGCGTGGGCAAGTCCTACTCACTTCGAGGGGATGATTTATATTCTTTACCTGGTTGCTTTAATGGTTTGGAATGAGTTGCATACTCTGTGGATCATCACCAAGTAAGGCGATTTCATCAGCATAATCTAAGTCGGTCGCACGTTCACTGGGTAGAATCTTCAAGCCAAAATTCTGGAAGACTACAGCTATTGACTGAACACCTTCGATCGCCACGCTAGACGGGGACAGGGCATCTCTGTCGCGCACCGCTATTGAAAACGAAAGACGAGGAAAGATTACCGTTGATTCTATGGAAGCATGGTAAAATGCACGTAGGATGGCGGAATATTTCTTTGTGGCCCCGTTCTTTAGCAACCAGTGCCATAAAACCGGTCTATCAGCTAAGTTGAAAGCAACCCGTATTTCTATTAATGTGATAATAGTGAATCTGTGGTAGAGGTGGCGCTGTTCGAGTAGTTGGCGGAGCGTGCAGATTCGATCCTTGGCAGGGATTGAAAACAGCTTATCCTTCCCGTTAATATAATTCACGTCTTGGGGATAGCCTGCGGATCCGAATAGACGTCATTAGCTTGGAAGTAATCGGGATGGGACTAATCTTCTGATGATTTACACATGAAGCTTTAGTGCCTTTCTTGAAAATCGGGACAATAATTGAATTGACTCAAGTGGAATGCACTTTTTCTTCATGTCAGAATCTTGCGAATGTGGTCTGCTGACTGTTGGTAGCCTCGCCGTCGTGTCTGAACATCTCCGGAGGAAGTCCGTCTCAGTTGGCTGTCTTGATTTCTTTCAAGCATAGAATCTCGAAGTAGACTTCCGCTTCACTGGGTAAATCCAGTGGGACGAGCTAAGGTAGGCAACAAAGTGTATTGCGCATGTGGTTGGACGGTGGAGGCCAGTTGAATTACGAACGGAAGCGCTCGGCCCAGCAGTCCAAAGGCCTTCTCTGGCTGGGGATTGGACATTTATCCTCCTTACAAATAATCTCAATGACACCAGACTTCATGAGGCCAGTAGACCGAGTGAGTTAGAAAGGGTTGCGTGAATTGCCAGAGTGGGTAGCGGTCTCCATCTCTACAACACGCTCAGACCACCAAGTCTCGCGATTCTTTTGCAGACGGCAGCTTGCAGGTTGACTAAACCTACCAGCAACTAAGTTCATAGCATTGGACCATTTCACCAACCGCGTTCAGGGGGTTCAACCATGATCAGTACATCGCAGTGCATTGATTCAGCTGTTTTGACTCACGCCGCTACAATACACTAGCATTTTCAAATCAGGAGGAACGCACAGAAATGTAACACCAACAGATGGAGTACCTGACAGCCAAGGACAAAGGAACGAGCAAGAAAGCACTACCGTTTTCACCACCCTGTCATATCGGATATTACACTAAACTGCCCAGCCCAAGAACATAGCATGCACTAATTCAACCAGCTCATGGGTGCAATCACCCTATTTTAACAAAATCACCTACTGGCATGCCCGCGTCACCTGTAAGGAATGGTACCGTGTTCACCAGGCTAGTGGCGAATGCGTCTGAAGCCAAAGTCTTTCGCCCGAAGCAAATGAACTCCTTCCTGAGGAGCCAGATACCAAAAAATGCAATGCTCTAAGGGATTCAACCTGACGTTCTCAAAGCCCGTCCGGATGCGCAGGTCTGGGATACCAGCACAACTCGGCGAAATCACTACCAAATTGAGGACGAAACACCGCTTTCGTGGCCGAATGCTTGATTAAATTTGCAACTTCTCGTTTGTTACTGCCATTTGTTATTCCTCATTGATGCTTTGTTGTGTTATATTCTACACCTATCTGGGTGGATAAATCTTATTTTGACTTAACGACCTGACTATTGGTGCTCCAGTCGGACTTCCTACTATTCACAGACGACATCAAGACCTGGCATGAGATCAAGACTGTGGACGACAACGCGACACTACAAACATATCTCGACATAACCTTCACATGGTCATCCGAATACCGGCTCCAGCTTAAGTTGTCAAAATGCAGAGTTATGAGCACACACCATCAGTGTACCCATGCATATCAACTGGGAGAGCAGCATCTGCAACATACTACGCAGGAAAGCGACTTCTGCGTACTCGTGCAGGACAATCTTGGCTGCTAGAAACAGGCCAAAAAGGCATAGAGAAGAGCCAGTCAACACCTTGGCCATCTATGAAGAACGTTCGGGAAACTTGAAGCAATCAATCTTTCCAAAAACACTGTACGCCTACGTCAGGCCTCACGTTTAGTATGCGATCCAGACCTGGTGAGTTTGGCGCAACCACTATGCTGCTGCGCCCTAAGCTCCTCAACATAGTGAAACAAAAATCGTAAGGTGACTCTATCACCTCTTCTACCATTGCAGACTGTAAGCTATAGGCTTGTACAGCGGCGAATACCAGCGCCTGTGAGGAGACCTTACCAAATACTGACTAACCCCAGTTACGCCTGTCGCGATCTGCTGCAAGTCAGCCACATTACCAGAGTGAAAGGCCACCAGCTCAAAGTGACCACACACCCCAATCTAGTCGATTTCCGACCAAACATGTTCTCCCTTTCGGTATCCGGAACGTGGAACGTTCTCCCTTCTTACGTTATTTTTGCCCCACATTAACGCTTTTTTAAACGATTCGACTTTACTCTGTCCGTTTACACTACGTGACATAATCCGTTTCCATCGAAAGGCTAATTAACGCGGACAGTGTGCTCACCAACCCTCCGTTCATTTGCACAGTGTTGGCAAAGTGCAAGTACTGAGAGAACTGGGTTGTATGTATTCCATGAGGTGGTCAACTTTGAAAGCCAACTTAATTAAAAACGGATTCTTTTGAACTGTTATCGCGCAACCTCGTTTCAATATGTTGCTGAAGCGCCTCAATAACAAAGCATACAATTTAGCAGAGTTATGCTAGCTCATGTCCAAAAGACCACTACTTACATGTTCACTGAAGACACCGGTGTCGAAGCAGTGCATGTCCTATTGCTTATACAAATTCATACGAAACTGTGGAGACAGCTATGTTGGGCGCACCGACCGGAATCTAGGTGTTCGAATCAATGAGCACATTCCAAAGCGGCTCAACAAATGGAGTCAAAAGATGAAGGTTATCAGACCAAAATTGCTGAAAATGGAGGCGAATGAACGTTCTAGATGGCGATTTTTGTGAGTCCAAGGTGAAATCATGTTTGCCCACTTGTCGTCCCCGAAATAACGCACGTTTTCCGAAGAACGGAAGTTGCCCCAGTCTGCACCAGACGGATTGTTGTTAGACACTGACTAGTGAGCAACGGCCTCTCTCATTTGAGTGAACTCAGCGGACATTAGCGAGGTTTTTGTGAGCATCAACAGGAGCCGATGAAAAATCTGCGTAATGTGTAGCGGTCGTGTCTGCGAATTATGCGGCAGCACATATGCATGAAATAGAAAAGGGGAAACCAAACGTCTGCGAAATCATCAAACTCTGGAAATCTCGTGCTGCATGTCAGTGGAACAAAAACGGATGGAACGTAGTAGACATCTGTAGTTCAGAGTAATCGCGGTCGGAGTCGCTTGCTAGAAAATAAACGCCTTATTCAGAAAGTTACCAGTGGACAGCAAGCCATTGCGTACGGCCTCTATAGTGCGGAAAGTTCCGTTCGTCAGTCTTTACATTTCTTTCAGAATAAACTTTCATCGGACCCCGTGTTATCGCACAAACTTGGTAACAATCCACGAAAACGACCGCTTAAGCCATCATTTTTAGATAGGTAAATGATAGAGCATTCGATAAGGTAAAAGAAGTTGTTTCTGACTGTGATGTGAGACCCAAGGTGGGGCTCCGTAGCTATTCAACCGAAACCTTCGCACAAATCATCAATACACCAGTCATTTGAAATAACGCTTTGCTGCCGTACAACTACCGTGACCTAAGTAACGAAGAACAAGAACACGGAGAGAAGTGGGAACCGCCATACTAATGGCATTTTCCTAGACAAACATTTAGGATCAAGGTGCCTACGTTTTGTCAACAACGTACCGACACAAACAGTTGACTATCATGCAAAGATAAGGCGCTTTGAGCGAGACAGCGTCCTTACAACTTTCACCGCTGCGCATCCTAATCAGCCATCATTCCGTAGATAACTTAGCACTTAACACGTCAAGCAGGCCGTTGAATAACGAGATGACAGCAGACGCGCTACTGGTGCCGACTACGAGCCATGTCCCTTAAAGTATCACGCCAAGTGCAAAGGGAGTCACGTGGACTCCAGCCTGGAAAGCGAGACGGTCCAACGACACAATTTTATAGTCAATGACCTCATTTGGCGTTACCAAGTCCACTTTTGCCCACCTCGAGCCTTGCGCACACCTACATCTGGTTGTCGAAACAAGGCTCGCCTCGCTATGTGGTGACCGGGCATACGTAGTACGTGCACACGCCAACGCAACTTATCTAATACTGTCAGTTGTGCTGATGAATAGTAGTGCGGAGTTTGGTATAATTCAGCCAATTAATCATCGTCCCTCGCAATCAGCAGGCTTAGGCTAGTCTGGAAAAGCACCAGACGCCGGCGTTTCGACCTTCTGTGTCTCGTCAGTGGTGCGCCTCCCAGCGGACCCCTGCAGGGTTCCGCCCCCATTACTTCAGAATGCCAGCAGTTAGTGCCACTTCGCTATGGGTGATAGCCGCAGACCTGCGTGATTGACATTTGACTATGATGTGGCCCTGCTTATCTTCCACTGTCATGTCAGTTACGAACTGTGCAGAGGACAGTGGCTAGCCTTGCGAGCTAGGACTTTCCGCATAGCGCCTGTGTACCACATAAAACTTAGAAGTTACACGCACAGATTTTGTAGCGCTGGTAAGTAGTAATGAGCATCCTGGCATACTTCAGCTAGTTCATCATCCTCACTCCCAATCAACAGGCTTAGGCTAGTCTGGAAAAGCACCAGACGCCGGCGTTTCGACCTTCTGCGTCTCGTCAGTGGTGCGCCTCTCAGCGGACTCCTGCCGGGTCCGCTGATCCTAATCATCCTAATGACACTGAATTTCAGTGGAATAGGATCTCGGCCGTAATGCACGACGCAGGAGCATCTACTTGCGGCATCACCAAACCTCACCACTCCAGACACTGGATATCCGAGCGGTAGCTGAACTAGTTGGGATTCATAAGAAAACTCACGGCTAGCTCTGAACATAGTGTAACCAGACAGACTACTAGGCGCGAAATAAAGCGGAACTTGAGTGTTGACAAGGAAGCATGGTGCATGATTAAGTTTTAGAAAATGAAGGAGACAGATGCGGTAGGCAATTGTCTCAGGCTCTTCTAACTGATCCGCAGCATCGGTCCCAAGAAACTAAACGTCTGCGAGACAGGCAGAGACAACACGGGTACTCTGATTCAGAACAGGCGGCGCTGCATGGCTCATTAGAAAGAGATTTCGAGAGCAGTTCACTTGGTCCCCTGCTTCCAGACCTCTTCTGGGATGATAGTATCAGATCAGAGTGAGCAGATGGACCAACCGAGTGCGCCAGACAGTCAATGGGAGGCGAACGTGAGGAATTCGATTGCAGGACTCGGGTTGGTCGATATTTGTGTGAGCGATCCACCGTTTAGTTAACTGAAGCAAAGGAAGAATCTCATGGACTCAGAAGAGTCGCTAATTATGGACTTGAACCTGCAATTTATATCGAGGAGTTTGACATGCTAAACATGCAGTAATTTTCGCTGATCCTTCTTTGCCGGATAAAAGCTTGTCCCTAAAGGACTAAATTCTGCAACATGGTGTCAGAGAAGACAAAGCCGAACCCCACCGGCGGTGCGCGAATGCTGTTTGGAGCACCAGCGTCTATTCAGATGCCTGCCACACTGAATATGGATCAACGGTAGTTGGAGAGTAACTGGCGTCTATGGATGAGCAATTGGGAGGAGTTCTGTAGCTTATTACGTCTGGATGAACAACCGATGGCGTATCGCCTGACCATGTTTCGACACGCAGCAGGGGATGACGCGCGCCGTTTTCTAGAGAGATTGCACCCCGACAAAGGCGGAGGTTTCAACAATTTGGAGACAACCATTGACAAGTTCAGTGAACTTTTTGAAGGTCAAGCCAACGAGACCTACCAGCGTTATCTTTTCTTTTCGAGCAACAGAGCCCCGAACGAATCGGTCGACGCGTACATCACTGAATTAAAGATTTTGGCCCGAGCCTGTAATTTCTGCACATGCTTGAGCGACAGCCTCATAGGCGATCTGATCGTTCTATAAATCAATGATGAAAGTACAACAAAGCGGCTTTTGCGACAACGCAACTTATCGCTCCAGAAGTGCACTGATATCTGCAACGTTGAATTCTCGACGAACTATCAATACCAACAAATAAAGCTCGCAACAGTTTGAGAATTTTACGCCGTTTCCGGAGGCGAAACAGCGAAAACTACTAGCGTGAGACAGAAGGTCAGCAAATTTTGAGCCACGCGACATCCGAGCACTTGCGAACAGTGTCCGGCGTAGAAAAAGGAACCACTTTGCTCGTTGCTGCCAATAAACCAATGTGAGTGCGGTCGTTTGTGACAAATCCCCCCGCAGCTACAGAACATTCAATTGGCAACGTGTCTCGGATGGCACCGCAAAAATGTGTCTACGCAACTCTTTTGATCGAAGGCAAATTTGTACAATTCCAGTTAGACACATGTGCTACTCAACATTCGACCACGGAAGCACTGTCCCGGGGTGTGTATTCCATCCGATCAAGCTTGCTTGCGTATATAAAATGGTTCCAGACTTCATCCGAAGGGCGCAGCTACAATCGAAGTGGTTAACCCAAGAGACCGATCATCACATCGAATGAAGTTTGTGATCAGGGAGGAGGAGCTCACGCCGATTCTCGGCATTGATTCGATCCAGTCATCCGGTTTTGTTGTTTTTAATGATTATTGTTTTGTACATGTTTTCCAGGGAGAAACCGATATTAGTGACCAGTGGCTGTCTGCGTTTAGCTCCGGTTTGGGAAAGTTTGAGAGAACCGCTCACTTGTCCTTTGATACGCCCGACAGCACTATCGGCTAGGAGAGTTCTATTTGCACTGCTTGACAGGATCTCCGCTAAATTGAGCAAATTAGTGAAAGTGGGTGTGATTGCCAAAGTCGAGCAGCCAACCGACTGGGTTAGTCTGGTCGCAATCATTACGAAGAAGACGAGCGAACTGCGTGTGGGTATTGATCCAAAACCGTTGAATGACGCCTTGCGTAGAAAGCCTTACGCGCTATCTGCCTAGAAGACATTTTTCCGCGTTTGGCTAAACTAAGTGTTTCACGAAGGTGTACCTCTCTTCGGCATTCTAACACGTGGTTCTAGATGATGAATCCAGTTCCATTACTACCTTTGCAACACCGTTTGGGCGTTATTGTTGATTGTGTTTGTCGTTTGGCTTGAAAGCGTCGGGTGAACTTTTTCAACAGCGATTGGTGGTATAACATGCGTGATAGACGATGTTTTGATCTATGGCTCGACAGAATAAGAGCATGAAGCTAATCTCCACCGTTTGTTACAGCTTTGTAGCAAAAGAACATCAAGCTTACGCGTGAAAATTTTGAACTTCGGAAAGAAAAGGTTATTTCCCATGGAAATTGGCTAACAACACAAGGGGTCAGAGTGGATCCAGGAAAAATTAGGGCAATTCTAGTGGTACCGCCTCATACTGACGTGAAGGGAATTCATCGCTTAAACGGTATGGTGAATTACTTTGGCCGTTTTTTGCCAAGACTCGCTGATATGATGGTGCAGATCAGGAAGTTGACTCACAAAGGAGTAAAGTGGAGTTGTGGAAAGAATGGGAAGCTTCATTCGAAACTATTAAGTATCTCATCAGCAACTCGCCTGCACTCGGGTATTGCGATCCAGCGCAGCCTTTGGAGGTACAGTGTGGCAATAGCTAAGACGGAATACGGGCTTTGCTGTTACAGAATAGAAATCGTTTGGAATTCTGCAGTTGTGCACTCAACGTGACCGAGCAGCACCATGTGCAGATGGAGAAGGGAATGCTTGCGATAGTCTATGTCATGGAGCGTTTCAACCATTACACTTTCGGAAGAAAGACAACTGTGCATGCCGACCACAAAGCGCTTAAGTCAAAAGCTAGGAAACCGCTGCACGTCGTTCCTCGTCGCCTTCAGTATATGCTTATCCGGCTTCTAATGTACGACGCAGATATTGTGTATTCGCTTGATGCACAGATGTTAATCGCGAACACGCTATCAATAGCTCATCTATCGGTACCCGAACATAATCCGGAAGAGGTCAAAGCAGCAAACGTATCACAGCATCTGGCAGTGACAGATCACCTAAAGGAAATAAGACGCCACGCAGAGGAAGGTGCAACGCTTTCCGCTTTGCGAGACGTTATTCTAGATGGGTGGCCAGAGACAAAGAAGCAGCTGCCGAAGGAATTAACACCATACTTCAATTTTCGGGATGAACTCTCTGTCTAGGATGGTTTGCTGTTCAAGAGAAGCCGTATTCTGATTGCATCATCGTTCCGAGGAGAAATGCTGAAATACCTTCATCGCGCTCACCTTGGTACAAAATATACCATTAACCGAGTAAGACAATTGATCTTTCGGCCAGGAATGACGGGTCAAATAAAAGATCATATATCGAATTGTGCAACGTGCCGTTCACACGAAATCCGGAAGACGAAGAAAGCAATGATGTTGCATGATGTCCCTGACCGACCGTGGCAGAAGGTGCTGGTGGATTTGTTCAGTGACAACGGGCAAGATTACTTACTCGCGGTGGATTTCTACAGTGTTTACTTTGATATCGATTTACTCACCACTACGACCACAGAGGCAGTAATCAACAAGCTCAGATGTCGGTTCGCGTGACACGGTTTGCCGGAGGAGCTGAGCTCCGACAATGGGCCGCAGTTTACCGGCGGTGCATTCCTGGCGTTCGTAACCAAGTGGGAATCCCTGCACCAGTAAATCAGCCCATATCACAGTCAATCGAATGGTAAGGCGGAGTCGGAAGGGAAGCAGATCAAGCGACAATATCAAAGTCGAGAGTAACTGGCGCGAATCCGTACCTCATAGTACAGGAGAATCGCAACACTCCTTCAAGGAATATCAGTTTGAGCCCAGTGCAGCTCCTATACTGTCGAAGGACTAAAACTCTGATATCGGCACCTGCCACCCTTTTGTGCCCAGTTTCGCCACAGCACGAACGAGTACAGAACAAGCTGAGACGATGAATGACCACTCAGAAACAGTACCATGACCGCGGTGCATGGGCACTTCATGAGCTAACATTGTAGGAAAAGTGTGGGTTCAACCATTACCCGGTAGTCAAGAGCGGTGGAAGAAAGGTGTGGTGACTGCGAGGGTCGGTGCCAGGTCATACGAAATAGAGGTTGGAGGGAAAAGGTTCAGAAGAAATCTAGTGCATATGAGACGATACCGGAGACAACAAAGTGGATTGGGAGTTGAGTAGCAGATGACGTAAGCCAAGGCGACCATGGCTGCGGATACAGCAAAGACGACGCGGAGTGGGAAATTGTACTGGGTGGATAGCAATATGGAAGCGCAAGCGCGCGAAAAATTGGAGGATGTTATGGTAGTATCAGATCAGACTGAGCAGATGGACCGACCGAGTGCGCCAGACAGCCAATGGCAGGCGGACGTGTGGAATTTGAGTACTGGGCTCGGATTGGACGATATTCGTGTGCGTGATTCAGCGTTCGTTTAACTGAAGCAAAGGAAGAACCTCACCGACTCAGAAGGCTCGTTAGTTATGGACTTGAACCTGCAATTTATATTGAGCAGTTCGGCATGCTAAACATGTAATTTTCACTGAGCTGTCTTTGCCGGATAAACGCTTGTCCCTAAAGAATGCGTGCTGAAAAACCTTCCTACTTAAGTGGTGCAGGCCAAGTTATGGCTGGTTAATCTAGAGGCTATATAGGAGATTGAGGTCCGAAATATGATCACAACCACAATCGCTTCCCACATGCTTTTACGCATTTCGTTGCACCCGGACAACAAAAGATTGATGCTGAGGTCGTCTGAATAGCACTGACCCCTGCTAGAACAGGTCGGCAGGGGAGAGATCACCCAGCTGACTGGAGTGAATCGATTTTAGTGGCAATATGCAACAAGCGCTGTCGCACCGGCTGTGCTAACCATATGGGTATTAGCTTAACGCCAACAGTGACGAAATTACTAGCCAAAATTCTCGTCCGTCGCCTCACCACGAAAAGGGAGCAAGCAGGGGCAAGCAGCTTTCCTCCCCAGGACGGGGCTGTATGAATCCCATATGCACATCGTGGTAAGTGCTAAAGCAGCGCTATGTATACCGCAGGCCGTCAATAGCTCTGTTTCTAGACGTGAAGAGTACGTTCAACTCAGTCGATTGATCCATTCTGTTGGAAATACTAGGTTGGAAACTTACTTCTAGGATGTATGCGAACAACTTACGCGCCATGTAATCGAACACGATATGCAGCGTCAGGGTCTTCGGTTTTCGATCAGATATCTTTCCGACAACTATACCCTTTTACAGACAACTTCACGTATAGTGCCAATAGGTTAGCTTGGAAAAATCAAAAGAACGTGTTTTGCAAAGTATTCATCCCGATAGTTCACATGCTACATAGCACAGCCTAGTCCAGAAAAGCACCAGACACCTTTCGCCCTATTGGGGCTCGTCAGTGGTGCGCATTCCTTCGGTTCTCTAGTGAGGATTGCACCCATGCCGGCTAGAGGCAGATGCCAACTAGCCGGCAGCTCAAGCCACTGAGCCGAGAGAATGCGCACCACTGACGAGCCCCAATAGGGCGAAACGCGTCTAGTGCTTTTCCAGACTAGGCGGTGCTATCTATCTCGTGAACTATCAGGATGAAAACTTGACAAAACTTGCAATTAAAACCCTGCTACTTACGAGTAATATAAAAATAACGCGTTTTTCCTTCAGCTCCATGCGCGCATCGATTCATTGTCTCACTGAGGGGTTACACGCACGCACTATCAGTGACAATTGGTCATTGAACATCAGCCAATGGGACTCCCTGGAAGTAAGCACAGGGTTAGATATATGCGTCTATGGGGACAGGTATGCTCCCGAGTAGGTTGACACATTTGTGTTAATAGTAAACAAACAGGGATGGGAGTGTCAGTGCTAGGGGTCACCAACAGTATGCCTGACTGTAGCTATTCCACCTAGGATGAGGTGTTTGAATGTTTTCCTTCAGCAGCCGGCCGGTAGCCACTGTCACTGTGTCAAGTTTCCAGCGCTGGTCCTAGCAGTCCGTAACGTATCGACCTCACAATATGTGATCGGTCTAACTTGCACAGTACCAGTTGCACAGTTAGGCTACAGGTTACTATTGTCTCTGGTCGAAACCATACACGGCATGCAGCTAATAATAATAATAATTGTAATAATAATGGGCATATTTTTTCATCAGGTTAAAAGCTGTGACAATATTTGACACAGCAAATACACGTACAGGTGATGGCATGCACTTGCAAGCACCATATCAAGTTATCTTCTCATATTTGTCTGCATTCCTGGCAAGGTATTTTTCCCATACGTCTATCTTATGCGCTGGTAGGAGACAAATTCGTAGTTTAAGTATGTTGTAGACACTGTCGACTAAATACGTTGCATGAAGTTGTAGTGGAATCGGACCCAAAGAGAAATAATGATGAATAAATGCTGATCAGAAATGACAAGACCCACAGAAGGGTTTCGACGTGGGTTAGAAGTCTAACCACATAAAACTTCCTAGTCCTCTTGCGTCAGCGACTCCGATGGATGACAAACGACGATGGTGAAACTAGTTGAGGCGGAACGAGATCTGTAGATGAATATTGCTCTCGGTTAGAACGTAGTGACCTACAATGCCATAAAATCCGTGGCAAAAGAACACAGAGAGAACACATCGACTTGCCCGCGTGGTTCAAAAAGTGTGTTATTTATCAATCAAAAGAAGTATACAAGGTTAATGAACAAGAATTGGTTGTAATAGGAAAGGAAGGTAAAGTGAAAGATAAGTAAATTTACAGGCGCTAAAACTGGCGGGAAAACACCCATCAGACATTATCTGGGCTTTCATTAAATGGATGTTCGAATGATCTTCCTCACGAAAAAACAACACTATGGTGTCCAGGTAGAGGTAGCTCACCAAATTACTGCGAAAGGATTACATAGTCTCACACAACCTGATGGTGAATGGCAGCCGATTCCACAGAGAAGCATATATAGTGAGACAAAATTTAGACGCCAATTCTGTCACGCATCGTTGTATAAGCAGGGTCAGGTATTTGTTACCTAGGTCCCTCGTGTACTTGTGCTTCCATATTAAGTTGACTCGATTGCTATGGATATTGCCATGCATCAGATTGTGCATCCGTCTCCAGTTTTCTTTTAGCCTTTGCAGCCAAAGCGGATCGAGATGGAGTTTCTGACATCACTCCCGAGAGTTTATGATAGAATTTATCCCAATACGTGCTTAGTAAATGACCGTTGAAGGCTTTCTATCGATGTTCTGTCTGATTTCTTCATATAGCCTCATATTATGCAGTGAAACCTCAGGATGGGGTGATTAAAAAGTTTAAGTAGTTCAACTGTGACTGTGATTGCATGCAAGTTATGAAAGAAGTTAGCGAAAGATTGTCTGGTTCGTGTTATCTGGGGCTCAATCTGTTCTAAGAGCATGAAGGTACAATAATATCTGATTACAAGGTCACGGTTACACCTTGGTACACAGATGCGTTCACTGTTATGTATAGTAGATACTTCGGGTGTCAAGCGACCGTGACATATGACACTTGACTGTTGTGTTTAAAACGTTTTCATCCACGTGTCGCAAAAAGTCTCAAGCGAATGAATGTATTCTTAAGTGGTAGTACATTCGGAAACCCAACTTGTCGGTACTTGTGGACAAATGTTAGATTATCAACAAATAAAATCGGCACGCCATGTTTGTGGACCAAACTGCTGTCGTTAACACAAAGAAGAAGAATTAATGTACCGAGCGCACTTCCTTGTTTAACCCCGCTGGTAATTTGATGTGGGGAAGAACACTAGTCACCTAAGATAACTACTTTAGCGAGTCCGTTCATGGATGATGATAGCCAACCCATTTATGTGTTGCGGACTTCAGAGAAATCTGAATCAGTAACCGTTTGCGAGGCACCCGATGTCATAGTTTCTGCATGTCCAAGCATAGAACCAACATGGGATATTTTGAGTCAATAGTGTCTAGTATGTAGTTCAGTTAATGTAACTACCAGAATGTGTACGATGGTTAGTCAAAGAAATCAATTTAGGACTGGTCTACCAGCTCCAGTAAGTTGATGAAACTCCTCACGATTTTTAGTAATTTCACAACAACTAAGGCTACTATAAGAATGTTATGGCTTGGCCTGTAATTGTCGATCGCCTGTTTTGCTCAGCCCTAGTGCAGATGGCTAATAAATGAAGTTTTCCATATGTGAAGTACTTTGATCCCAGTGAAACGATAAACATATACAAATGGAGTAGTGACAACTCAGGCCCTCACAGTTTCATGGCAGATGGGTGGATGCCATCAGCTTCCATAATTGAGCACGATTGAATAGAATTTGTGGCTTAGTGGATATTGCGGACAGCAATAACACTTTAGTTGGAGTCTTGGTGTAACTTTAGCGTTAACGTCAAGGTTCATGTAGGTGAGGAAAACTGAGTGAAATGCTTCACATATGGCACCTGCATGTCCTCTACTAGTTTAGTGATAAATTAAAAGCGTTTGTTGGTTGCATGCCGGAGAAATCTGACCAATTCTTTGCCTTAAATGTTACTCGCAGGGTTGCTTGATCTTCTCGTGTTCTTTCCATCAATTGCAAGTGCCTGGTTTCAGAGATGAGTAGATGCAATTGTGGAATCATTGTAAAATATCCTATACCTTTTTAGAACGCGGTCGGTTTGCTGGATTTCTGACTCATAGAGGCATCGGCTGCATCATTTTAAACGTCAATGATTCTTTCTGCTTGTGCAGCAACGAGGGTTATGACATGCTAAAACTAAGAATAAAATTGCTCCGCGGCTGTGAATGCGTTGTCGGAGAGAAAGAAGTCATTCCAAACGCAAGACCGGATTATTTGACGGTAGCGTTTCCAGTTAATACTGCGGCTGGTGTAGTAGGAAGGAGGTACTTGTTTGTTTGGCATTTTAACTGTGAAGTTTAAGAATAGTATGTTGCCGCCGCTACCAAGGATGCCTTCTGAAACGTCTCTATGTAGGTTAGCCACGCGCAATGTAAATATTGCGTCGACTGTGTTCGTCAACATAGTCGGTATAGTGATGTTGAGGGGAGTCTTGGATAATAGTCGGTAATGAAAGACACGTGAAAGAAGCCCCAAATACGGGAGAGTATAGAAGTTGAAGGCGACTGAACTCAACGTATATTGTGCAGGCTACAAAAATAGGAAGCGAATCAACCAGAGCGAGAAACGGTGTAGCAAGGCACTCACCAAAAGGATTTGTGTCAACTGATGTGCCGTCAGCAAAACAAGTGGACGTTTTGAAGGTTAAAACAAATGTAAAATCCAATGTTGCAAAATACTGAAACAGCGTGTTTTCCGGCACACTACAAGGACCTCTGCCTAGCAACCTGTAGGATGGAAAAGTTCGATGGAGCTGCAAGTGAGGGAAGGTGAGGGTGGGTGCGAATAGTTGCATGGACTTGAGCAAGGGCTTCCAAGATGGGGTGTGTAGCAGAGTTCGCTGGGTCCAGACTTTTGCTAGTTATTATTTATGAGGATCGTGTTGACCAGAGTGCATCATCGGTGGCCGTCGGGGCGGGCTGGTTGAACTGAAAAAGTGGCTAGTCTGGAAAACGTGGCCGACAGGAGATTGCCACGGCTGCAGACCCGACGGTGCGCTTGAGAGGTGTCACTCACCCCACCGCACTCCAGTTCTCGGTCTTCGTCCCACGAAGAAATCCAGTCGTCCTCCACCCATGAAGAAATCCGGCGTCCTCGTTGGCAACGCCTAGCCAGGCGTTTTTGAACCAAACCTTTTGTAACTATTTGCGACGAGGGCGACTGACTTTTCCTTGGTTACGGAAGGAGGCTTTAGGTCGGCTGGCGAGTCACTCTCTGGTTGCGTTGAGCCGGTTGGCTAGTCACTCGAGTGTTACCTTGTCAGATCCGGGGGTTGAGTTTCTGGAAAGGTATAACTCAGTGGGGTGTGCAAGGGTCGGGGAAGTGGCTTGGCGCCGGAGAGGGTACATGGCATGCATGATAAAATTAAATATGCTTATTAAATTTCAAAATGTTTTGGGATTTTTTGTCGATTTTACAAAACGTTTGTGGATGAGATGCGCGATTACCACCAACGACGAAAAAGACATATTAATGGAAACAGCAAACGTTTACAAAACCCGAAATACGGACCGGACGTTTGACCTGCCTACCGCGGCGTTCGATGGTTTGGGGTTGAGGCGGGATAGGTAAAGGGTCAAGGAGAACGGAGGGTTTCGGGATATCCAGTGCTCGGGAAGTCACTGCAGGTGCGGGTGCTTGTGTGAAAGCATCAGGATGGGCTGCAAGTGGTTCGTCAAAGAAAGCCGCTTTGAGACGGTCGATGAACACCGTTGTTAGGTAAGCATTCTGGTCTAAAGTAAAAGGTTTCGGAGTTCATTGTAGGACTCTGAAAGGGCCAATGTAGGGTGACTGTAGAGGGCGCCGCACTGCGTCGGTGCGGAGAAAGACGTGAGTGCAGGTAGAGAGCGCTGTGCATTTGCACATCTCTAGTCTGCTCACGGGGTTGAGTCGGGCGTAGTGAAGGCATGCGTTGAACTAGGGAGGAGGCAAAGTTAGGCGGAGGCATACCCTAAGATGCAGGAGGTGAAACGAATTCTCCTGGCAACTTTAGCGTCGTGCCGTAAGCCAGCTCCGCTGGTGTACATTGCAAGTCAGCTTTGATGCTGTTGCGAAGGCCTAAGAGTACTAGCGAAACGTGTTCGCTTCAGCTAGGGTCGGAGGAGGCGCAGAGAGAAGCTTTTAGCTGTCTATGGAAGCAATCAACTAACCGGTTGGTTTGCTGGTCCACCAAGGATATTCTGTTTGAACGTTCTCCCTCGGCACCCACACGGTGCCCGTTTATCAAATTTCCAGCGCTTGTGCCAGCATTCGGTAACGTATCGAGCGCACAATATGTGATCGTTCCAACTTGCACAGTACCAGTTGCATAGTTAGGCTCCAGGTTACTATTGTCTCTGGTCGAAACCATACACGGCATGCAGACAATAATAATAAGAACAATAATAATGCTAACAAAAATAGTACTAATAATACTAGGCGTATGTCTCATCAAGTGGAAAGCTGTGACAATATTTCGCACAAAACAAACACGCACAGGTGATGTTATGCTCTTGCAAACACCATAGCAAGTTAACTTCTTATATTTGTCCGCATATTTGGCAAGGTATTTTCCCCATAGTCTACCAGGGATGTTCTCTGAAATGTCTCTCTGTACGTTGGCAATAACCAATGAATCTATCGCATCTAATGTGTTGGCCAACCTAGTTGGTTAAGTAACCCACCATGTCCAACTAACTCCTACTGAATAAATAAAGGCTCTGCACAGTGTATTTTACCGGAAAACGCGCTGTTTACTACTTTGTAATATTGGGTTTTACATTTGTTTTAACCTTCAAAATCTCCGCTTGTTTTGCTGACGGCACATCAGTTGATACAAAGCATTTTGTTGAGCACCTTGCTGCACCGTTTCTCGCTCTGGTTGATTGGTTTCCTATTTTTGTAGCTTACACAATATGCGTTTGTCCTGTCGCCTCCAGCTTTTATACTGTCCGATATTCGGCACTGCTCTTATGTGTCATATATTACCGACTAATATCCCAGGCTTCACACAAAAATTTGTGACCTCGGTCAAGAACACGCCGTCCGCCATCGTGAATTTTCATCATAGTGAGCTCGTTCCAGTGATTTCGTGATTCACTACTAGTGCTCATATTGTTTGCTCACCTACCACATTTTTATCTGCATTTTGCAATGAATTATCTAAAGGATGAGCCATTTCCATACTCGGTTATCGCCGCTGAGCCTGTCATGGTCAACTCTGTTGCGTTAGCCCTTCAACCACTTTTGGGAGAATGATCTTTCGTTATGGTTTTTGCACCTATAATCCGATTTTTAAATTCTTAGCATTTCTTCTGGTTTAGCCATGTATAATCAGCTAATACCTCACCTTACTCAGAGTATATCCTCGCAGGTGGGAGACATCATGATTTGCTCCCTCTAGTAATGAAATACGTGACTCTCAAACAGGCTATTATTCAGCGAATCACGCCTTCTGACAAGGTCTGTCTGCAACAACTATTTAGTGATCTGCAACTAGGAGATAGGACGCCCTTAGCCTTCTTGCGCGAAATGCAACAACTCATCGGCACGTCCAACATTGAAGTAACGATTCTTCACTAGCTGTGAATGCAAAGTTTTCCTGAAAGCACTCAGGCTATTCTTGCGGTAACAAGTTACCTGCCACCCATAGGAATTGCAGATCCAGCAGACGGTGTTATCGAACGGCACCAGCCAGATACTGAAACCAAAGCACCTAAGCAGCTGTGTGTTGGCGCAACCGCAAAACAAGCGCTACTAGCCAGTCGTCGGCAATAGAAGCATTATCATCGCAGATAGCGTCGCTTCAGCGCCAGATCGAGGAACTCACTTTAAACCGTAAGCACCGCAACAGCTCTGAATCATCGCCCCGTCGCACAAAACCTTATGCCACAGGTTACTGCTTTTACCACCCGCGTTTCGGTAATGAAGGCCGTAAGTGTGTACAGCCGTGTAACTACTCTGCTACAGATAATCCGCTACGTCGGCCCGTAATGGCCACGAACGACGTCGGCAAAACCCAAAGCCGTTTCATCTACATTAGGGATCATGATTCCGAGACCCAGTTCTTAGTTGCTACATGGGCGGAAGTTAGCGTCACTGCCCTATGCCAGGTGAGCCTGTCGCTTTTTTTTCGACAAGCCTAAGGGCCGCCAATGGCACGCCAATAGTTACCCACGGTCATCGGTCGCTTACCCTAGACCTAGGTCTTCGGCGCACCTTCCGCTGGGTATTCACCGTCGCTGCAGTCCCCTTTGCATCATCGGCATTGACTTTCTCAGACATTTCGACATCTTGGTCGATGCAAAACGCCAGATGATAGTCGACACTACAACGAAACGCATTGTAGGTGCAATCACCGCCGATATCTTATCTATAACACCAGTCTACGCCTTTACCCAGGCTTCGGCAGAATACGCCAACCTCTTTTTCCAGTATTCCAAGCTGGTTCAGCCAGTGAAGAGAGCTATGCCCGTGGCATCCCAACTCGCACCACATACGGGCGAATAGCCCACCCGTCTCGTGCTGTCCACTCCTACTGCCGCCTGAGAAACTTAATGTAGCTAGGGCTGAGTTTGAGCACATGCTCGAACTAGGAATAGTCCGCCCTTCCGACAGCCCTCGGTTCTCTCCACTGAAGATGGTCTCCAAGAAATCTGGTGAATGGCGCCTTTGCGGTGATTACCGCGCACTAAATCGACTAACCGTCCCAGATAGATATCCCATCCCACACATGCAGGACCTCACCGCATGCCTCATAGGTAAGACGATCTTCAGCAGCATCAATCTGGTTCGCATCTATCACCAGATACCTGTAGAAGGAAATGACATTCCGAAAACAGTCGTTATCACACCTTTCGCCTTGTTTGAACTTTGAAGAATGCAGAGTCGAGAATAAAATATTTATTTATTTATTTATTTATTTGGACTGCGCAACACCGCATAAACCTTCCAACGCTTCCTCCATGATGTCACTCGTGGCCTGGACTTCGCTTATTCTTACCTAGATAATATTTTAGTAACCAGTTCATTGGAGCAAGAACACCTCGACCAGCTTCGAACTCCGTTCCAGCGCTTGACCCAATACGATGCCACAATCAACCCGACTTAGTGCGAACTCGGCAAATCAACGGTAGCATTCCTTGGCCACCTCGTTTCATCGTTTGATATTGAAATCCTTCCTGATAAGATCCAAGCAATCAAGGACTTCCCAGATCCGACTTCGTTCATGCACCTCCATCGATTTTGTGGTTTGTTTAACTACTATACACGCTTCATTACGCGCTGCATGCAGCTCATAAGCCTCTGACCGACATACTCAGAGGGAATGAAGCTAAGTTCGCTTTCCGTGACACAGCACAAGCAGCCTTCGCCGAGCTCAAGGATGCTATCTCCAACATAGCCCTTCTCGGTCATTCCGAAAGATGAAAGATGTTCGCAGCTGGGCTCGCGCCTGCCTTCAATGCCAACGCTCCAAAGTACATCGTCACACCCGCAGTCCTCTGGGCTCATTTCCCACCACGGACTCTCGGTTCTCGTATGCACAAGTAGACCTGGTAGGTCCATTGTCTCCTTCACACGGATTCGTATATATTCTTATATGTGTCGGCCACTTAAACAGATGGCCGGAAGCTATTCGCGTAACAGACTGCACAGCTGAGACTGTTATCCTGGACTTCAGAGACCGGTGAGTCTCGCATTACGGGTGCAAATAAAACATTACAACTGACCGAGGAACGCTTCCTGAATCCTCACAACTCGGTACGCTCTGCAGCCTTTTAGACGATCGCCACATTCATAATACAGCTTATAACACAGGGGTCAAAGGGTTAGTTGAATGCTTCCATAGACAGCTAAAAGCTTCTCTCTGCGCCTCCTCCGACCCTAGCTGAAGCGAACACGTTTCGCTAGTACTCTTAGGCCTTCGCAGCAGCATCAAAGCTGACTTGCAATGTACACCAGCGGAGCTGGCTTACGGCAAAACGCTAAAGTTGCCAGGAGAATTCGTTTCACCTCCTGCATCTTCGGGTATGCCTCCGCTTAACTTTGCCTCCTCCCTAGTTCAACGCATGCCTTCACTACGCCCGACTCCACCCCGTGAGCAGACTAGAGATGTGCAAATGCACAGCGGACTCTCTACCTGCACTCACGTCTTTCTCCGCGCCGACGCAGTGCGGCGCCCTCTACAGTCACCCTACATTAGCCCTTTCAGAGTCCTACAATGAACTCCGAAACCTTTTACTTTAGACCAGAATGCTCACCTAACAACGGTGTTCATCGACCGTCTCAAAGCGGCTTTCTTTGACGAACCACTTTCAGCCCATCCTGATGCTTCCACACAAGCACCCGCACCTGCGGTGACTTCCCGAGCACTGGATATCCCGAAACTCTCCGTTCTCCTTGACCCTTTACCTATCCCGCCTCAACCCCAAACCACCGAACGACGCAGTAGGCAGGTCAAACGTCCGGTCCGTGTTTCGGGTTTTGTAAACTTTTGCTGTTTCCATTAATATGTCTTTTTCGTCGTTGGTGGTAATCGCGCATCTCATCCACAAACGTTTTGTAAAATCGACAACAAATCCCAAAACATTTTGAAATTTAATAAGCATATTTAATTTTATCATGCATGCCATGTACCCTCTCCGGCGTCAAGCCACTTCCCCGACCCTTGCACACCCCCACTGAGTTATACCTTTCCAGAAACTCAACCCCCGGATCTGACAAGGTAACGCTCGAGTGACTAGCCAACCGGCTCAACGCAACCAGAGAGTGACTCGCCAGCCGACCTAACGCCTCCTTCCTTAACCAAGGAAAAGTCAGTCGCCCTCGCCGCAAATAGTTACAAAAGGTTTGGTTCAAAAGCGCCTGGCTAGGCGTTGCCAACGAGGACGCCGGATTTCTTCATGGGTGGAGGACGACTGGATTTCTTCGTGGGACGAAGACAGAGGACTGGAGTGCGGTGGGGAGAGTGACACCTCGCAAGCGCACCGCCGGGTCTGCAGCCGAGGTAATGTCCTGTCGGCCACGTTTTCCAGCCTAGCCACTTGTTCAGTTCAACCAGCCCGCCCCGACGGCCACCGATGATGCACTCTGGTCCACACGATCCTCATAAATAATAACTAGCAAAAACCTGGACCCAGCGAACTCTGCTACACACCCCATCTTGGAAGCCCTTGCCCAAGTCCATGCAACTATTCGCACCCACCCTCTCCTTCCCTCACTTACAGCTCCATCGAAGGTTTCCATCCTACAGCTTGCTAGGGAGAGGTCCTTGTAGTGTGCCGGAAAACACGCTGTTTCAGTATTTTGCAACATTGGATTTTACATTTGTTTTAACCTTCAAAACGTCCACTTGTTTTGCTGACGGCACATCAGTTGACACAAATCCTTTTGGTGAGTACCTTGCTGCACCGTTTCTCGCTCTAGTTGATTCGCTTCCTATTTTTGTAGCCTGCACAATGTACGTTGAGTTCAGTCGCCTTCAACTTCTATACTCTCCCGTATTTGAGGCTTCTTTCATGTGTCTTTCATGACCGACTATTATCCAAGACTCCCCTCAACATTACTATACCGACTATGTTGACGAACACAGTCGACGCAATATTTGCATTGCGCGTGGCTAACCTACATAGAGACGTTTCAGAAGGCATCCTTGGTAGTGGTGGCAACATGCTATTCTTAAACTTCACAGTTAAAATGCCCAACAAACAAGTACCACCTTCCTACTACAAAAACACACGTCAGGAGAAGAACTACCGTGCGGCCGCACTGTAACTCGTCTCTCGCTTTGCCCTTTGTGGCCACTCTAATTCTCCTCACAAAATATGCGTGCGCTCGTTCGAACCAGTTCGACGAGCTCTACTCAGTGCTTCCCAACTCTTGGATCTAACCGGTGTGGATTATACTCTTTCTCCAGTTCCAAGTTTTCAGCATATTCTTTGCCGAATTTCACTTGTGTAACTACATCAGACCGGTCTTTCGGAAATGATTTTGGCCTCATTCGGAAGAAGAAGCTGAGGGCTCCCAAACTACGCGGCAACGATCCCTGCAAGTTGCACCATAACACAGTTAGAGCCTTTTTGCTCCGCTCATCAACTGAGCAGCTCTCAGGAAGCTTATCAGCGCTCCACCTGCATCGTCGCTTAAGGCAGGCCGATTAACACACGCTGCCGCTTTGTTTGTGTGTGTACCACTGCAAGTCTATTGATCGCTGAATCCGACAGTCTGCGCGTTACGACCCCCATCTGCCCCTACGCCTGACCTTGGTGCGGTCGAACAACTCTCAGTTCGTGTGCGTGTTCTGACCTATTCGTGCGTCACCCCTAGCGCAAACTACACTCACCAAGGCTTTGTTGTAAACAAGAGGACAACTAGCATTCCTATGGTTCAGCGTCGACTATGTTGTGCAGACAACTGCAGTAAAGTGCTTAAGATCAGTATTACCTGTTCCAGCTGCATTAAATCATACTGCCCGCAATGTGCAGGCAAATCTGTCCAAGAAGTGAGACAGACAAACCAAGTTGCTGACACAATTTGATTTTGCCCATCATGTCAAGTGATTCCAGTTGTCAACTGTCTATCATTGCTAATGAAAAAATGCGATAGGATGACTGAAATAATCGCACAATTTGTAAATACTAAGGTCGCTCCCTCGGAGTTAAATATGGCCACGATAATACCTCACCCGGTCAAAGTTAGTTCTGCGTCTAAACCGAAGAAAAGAGCTAAACGATCCAACCGCACTGCAGCCTCTGTGACTCTAAACCCACTGGGTCACCTCACTCCCATCAGTGGGCAAGCCTCAAACATGTCTGCGTCCACTTCTCCAACCATAGACGCTTCACTTGGAGATTCAGCCATGACACCGATAGCTCACAGCCGAAGGAAATCCGGTGCAGATAACAAGCAGGTAACGTACGCATCGATTGCATCGACAAACACACCGGGAGCGACACACACAAGTTCATCTTCAGTACCGAGCACGCGTGGCCCAAAGCAGCTTCCACTGTCGACTCCAGTGGTGCCTTCTAAACAACCTGAATTGCTGGCAAAAAGTATAAAGCCAACACTTGCTAGACAAAACCACGCTGCGCTAACTCTCGTGTGCACCAATGTTCCCGAATCCAAATCTGGCACAATAAAAGGCAAGTTGCAAGACGATCGCAACCAGTGGAGTTCCATCTGCGAGGCGATTGGTATTCGGGTTGAGCCTGCAATGCTGCAACGCGTAGCACGTCACCCGACCTCAGTGCACTCTGGTGAAACTCGAATTCTTCGAGTAACTCTAAACTCAGCAGATGAGACAGAGGCTGTCCTGCTCTCAGCAGTTCGTCTTCGCAACTCACCGAGCGGAGTGCGCATATTACCTGATCTACCTTGGAAAGACCGCGCAAAAGAAGCAATGGAGCAACGCGATATTGCTACTAGGGATAGCAAGAAAACAATATTTGTTCATGGTGTTCCCGAGCTCCTGCATGCTTTTGATCACGATACACAAACACATGACCGAGAGCAGTGGTGCTACATCCGCGAAACACTCTGTGTTAACAATGTTATTGCCAAATCCCTAACAAGAGTTCCGTTGTCACCTAACTACAAGGGCTGCGGTCCAAGGCCAATGAAGGTAATACTACACTCTGAGGGAATGACGCAAGTTCTGTTGGATAGCTGGTTAAAGTTTCGAGCTAGGTTGCCAAAAGAAATACGGCTAAAGGCAGCAGGCGAACGACCAAAAGTCGGAAGAAATTCGATGGAACTTGCAAACCCTTCAAATTCTTTATTTGCACAGTCCTTCGGAGAGATCGACACAACAGCGCCCACGTCACACAGGAGGACCGAGCACAGCACGAGTGAACCATCAGTTCAGGAACGCTCAATAATGTCATGTAACACGACTGAAATACACCAACCAAAAAACGATTAATTGCCGGCCACCTAACGGCCGGCTTAAAAGCGAACACAAACTTGGCATCCACCAATGAACTCCTAACCACAAAAGCCCTATCTTGCATGTATACAAACGCTCAAGGCCTTCGAAGCAAGTTGGCCGAACTTAGAGAACTCCATGCCTCACAACCGCGGGATCTCGTCATGATTACAGAGACATGGTTAAACCCTGAGATAACCGATTCTGAGATCAATTTACCCGGTATGTCGCTGCTTCGGACCGATAGAATCGGCATGGGTGGCGGTGTAATTCTTTATTATAATACAAGCCTCCGATGTGAAGTTATCGATCACCCGGAAATCCGAGCTCCCGATTCGCTTTGGTGCCGCCTTTGGTTGCGAAACAAGGACACATGTCTACTAGCCGTGTTTTATCGCCCGCCAAACTCAACGTCGGAAATGGACTCCAAACTGTACCGCGTTTTTCAGTTTGCTTCGAACAAGTCCTACACCCACATTCTTATCGCGGGAGACTTTAACGTGCACGACATAGAAACGCCGGCAACTGACGGTACGCAGTTTAAAGCCTGTTTGCAAGAACTTATTGCTAGCCACCCTCTTTACAACCACGTAACCTCACCCACCAGATTTCGAACTTCTAACAAGCCGTCGATACTAGATCTTGTGCTAACTAACGAAGAACTCATGGTTGGCGGGATAGTTACAAGTACACCACTGGGTCGTAGTGATCATGTCACTCTACTCTTTGATTATATATGCTATGCCGAGTACCCGGAAAAGGAGGAGGATAAAGTGCACACTGTCACGCACTACAATGTGTTGTCCAAGCTTGTTAAGGATACATCTTGGACTTTCTTATTCGAATGCCCCCCAGATTTGGCCTGGGATATGTTTACAAGGACTTTGAGCACACTGGTAGCGCAAGCATCGGAACAGAAGTCCTTCCAACCCAAAAAACCAGAGTA
Source organism: Dicrocoelium dendriticum (assembly GCA_944474145.2). NCBI lineage: Eukaryota > Metazoa > Platyhelminthes > Trematoda > Plagiorchiida > Dicrocoeliidae > Dicrocoelium > Dicrocoelium dendriticum. The sequence goes on along the minus strand of OX104063.1, from coordinate 149,396,909 downwards.
AGTCATTTCTGAGGAGCAGAACACGTAAATGTATGTCCCGGAGGGATTTGGCATGGCGAAACCACCAGGGTTGCCCGAATGCCGAAACCTGGACTGCATACGTGACACATCGTAACTTCTGTGTGAAACTGATCCGCGAAGACAAGGTCACGCATCAGCAGAAGTTAATGAAGCGATTCTGCACTAACCACAAACTCCTGTATAGGCACATTAACGGCCTTCGAAAGGTAAAGCGAGGGGTTCCGGCGCTAGTCACGGCTGATGGATACACGCATTCAGCAAGGGAAGCAGCTGATCTCCTACGGCTTCATTACTCTCAAACGTTCCAACAAGTGTCGAGCCCAAACATTCACCTCATTTCTAATACTCCACCATCTGATTTAGAAAACATCACCTTCACTACGGAGGCTGTGTTGAATAAGTTGTTATCCTTGCGTATCCACAGTTCTCCCGGAGCTGATAACATCCGACCAAAGGCTCTACAGGCAGTAGCTAGTGATCTAGCAGAACCACTGGCTGTTTTCTATCAGCGATGTCTAGAGGAAAACCTTATTCCACCAGTATGGAAGCAAGGGGTCATCACTCCTATCCATAAAGGAGGTAGCCGCACTGATCCTGCAAACTACCGTCCAATAACATTACTTCCCGTACTATCCAAAGTGATGGAATCAATCGTCGCAGACGCGCTGATGCAATATTTGGAAAGCCACAACTTAATAGCCACAGAGCAACATGGTTTTCGTCAGAAGCATTCGTGTAATACTAACCTAATAATTGCACGTAATAGCTGGACTGAAGCTGTTGATGATGGAGTTGGAGTCGATGTCGTCTACCTGGACTTTTCAAAAGCGTTTGATCGTTTAGACCATCGAGTTCTCCTTCGGAAGCTTCGGAACTACGGCATTGGCGATCCAATCCTGAGTTGGATTAGCAATTTTCTACAAGAACGACGGCTAGTGGTGAGAGTCCGAGAATCATTTTCTCACGCAATCGACGTGACGTGTGGAGTACCACAAGGCTCGGTTCTTGGACCTCGTCTATTCTTGGTAATCATTAACGATTTGGCGAGATCAATTACTTCCGATTTCTTATTTTTCGCTGATGATATCAAGATATGGCGAAGGATCAGAGGACCGGATGACCATGAACGGCTCCAGCACGATCTTAACACAGTGTCGAACTGGTCAGTTCAAAACGCTCTACCGTTCAACGTAGACAAATGTCGCGTAGTACAATTACGCCATAGACGTAACTACACCTACATACTTGGGACAAACGAATTGCAAAAGAGCTCCCAGGAACGTGACCTGGGTGTGATCGTACAGAGCGATCTCAAACGTTCAAAACAGGCTGAGGTAGCTGCCAAAAGAGGCAACCAGCACGTCGGCATGCTGCGAAGGGCATTCGGGAGATTTGACCCATCAATCTTCCCAATGATGCTCAATTCCTACGTGCGCCCGCAAGTTGAGTACGCAATCCAAGCTTGGCAACCTTGGTTGAAACGCGACCTAGAAGCGATAGAGGCACCACAACGGAGAGCAACAAAGAGCGTGATGGGCCTGCGGTATCACTCTTACCACCGAAGGCTGAAGTTGCTGGGAATTTTCAGCGGACGTTATCGAAGGCTGTGTGGCGATCTCATATTAGCGTATCAGATATTGAGTGACCCCAACCATGTATGCCGCCATTTGCTGAAAATTAGCCACAACACGCAGCTCAGTGGTAACTGCTTAAAGTTGAAGGAACAATATAGCCGTCTAGAGTGTCGACGGAGTTACTTTTCCCTTCGAGTTTGCAAACCATGGAACGCACTCTCAGACTCAGTAGTATCCTCTCCTACCCTGGATGTTTTCAAAAAACGATTAGGTGTTGCTCTCAGCTCCCAACATTTTGTTACCTAAGCTTCTCTGTTGTGGATTATGCCAAGCATGTTTTCAACAGGACTAATGTATCAAATGGACCTAAGTGAGCGACCTTATTTTATTTTCTCACTCCTTACCTCAACTATCACTGCGCCCCAGTGTCTTTCTGAATGTTTACGCGCGATATTTCTTTTTCATTTCACACTGATGTTAATTATCAAAGTATTCATCTCGGCAGACGTTCGATAAATGACCCAGACATATTTTAATTGCATCATATTCACCGCTCCCATCCTACGGGACGTGTCAAGCACTTGCTTTTATCTCGTGATAAATCATTGTTCATTGTTCATTGTACACCAGCCGCAGTATTAACTGGAAACGCTACCGTCAAATAATCCGGTCTTGCGTTTGGAATGACTTCTTTCTCTCCGACAACGCATTCACAGCCGTGGAGCACTTTTATCCTTAGTTTTAGCATGTCATAACCCTCGTTGCTGCGCAAGCAGCAAGAATCATTGACGTTTAAAATGATGCAGCCGAAGCCTCTATGAGTCAGAAATCCAGCAAACCGACCGCGTTCTAAAAAGGTATAGGATATTTTACAATGATTGTACAATTGCATCTACTCATCTCTGAAACCAGGCACTTACAATTGATGGAAAGCACACGAGAAGATCAATCAACCCTGCGAATGACATTTAAAGCAAAAGAATTGGTCAGATTTCTCCGTCGTGCAACCAACAAACGCTTTTAATTTGTCACTGAACTAGTAGAGGACATGCAGGTGCCATATGTGAAGCATTTCACTCAGTTTTCCCCACCTACATGAAACTTGAAGTTAACGCTAAAGTTACACCAAGACTCCATCTAAAGTGTTATTGCTCTCCGCAATATCCACTAAGCCACAAATGCTATTCAATCGTGCTCAATTATGGAAGCTGATGGCATCCACCCATCTGCCATGAAACTGTGAGGGCCTGAGTTGTCACTACTCCATTTGTATATGTTTATCGTTTCACTGGGATCCAAATACTTCACAGATCCATGGAAAACTTCATTTATTAGCCACCTGCACTGGGGCTGAGCAACACAGGCGATTGACAAATACAGGCCAAGCCACAACATTCTTATAGTAGCCTAAGTTGTTGTGAAATTACTCAAACTGGTTCGCAATGTCTACCAATTTCGCCCGAAACCAACCCGCATCTTCTGTCGATCTTGGCGTGAGGTCACTGAGCTGCTCATTCAGATACTCAAAATGCGCCTGCGTGGTGACTTTGTCTAGCGCTTTTGGCGGCAGTCGGTATTTCATTCCAAGCGAGAGAACTTCCAATTGAGTGCGCGTGAACTGAGCAGAGGACAAATTGTATACGTGCTTCAAGCAATCAGTAGGAAAGGAAGCATTGGTGGCTTTAGCAAGAGAACCCTGCAGACTGCGCACTGTTTTTGCTCTCGTGCGACGGAGAACTTCAGCGGAAAAGGCCTCAAATTTTAATCGACAAACCAACGGCAACTCATTGAGTGTGCAAGCGAATCGCCTCTGCGTCTCGAGAAATTTCCGTTCTCGTCCCAGACAGGCGTCGATATGCGCCGACGCGATCCTGGCCAGATTGGTGTTGTTTATCGGCAACTTGTTCCAAGACAAGGTCTTGGCGAATCGCCACGGGAAGGAACCTGAGCGGATACAATCCTCAAAAAACTTCACACGGACGCGTTCAACAGTTAACTTGCAGCGCAGAGACAACAACCGGTCTAATGCTCTCGCAACGGTAGCGGGGAGTCTTCTTTTCAGAGAAGTAAAACAGTGGGTCCCCTTAAGCCATTTCGTTAAGGCAGAGAGAAGACAGAGGTTGCGATATGTTAACATTTCGATTGTTCTCCTCAGTCGCAAACACAATACGATCAGAAACATACAAGGGATTATATACATGGGGAAAAAAGGCACCACCAATCAAAATGTCACAGTCAAGACCATGGCAACCGAATGGATTGCCTCAAGAATTTCTGTGCACATAGCACAGGTTGATAAGCCTTAATTAACAACGCCTCACTAATTGCTAGCATTATCGGGTTTTTGTTACGTAATAACACTTTGAACGCTGTCTCGGGGTTTACGCAATGACGGGTTGTCATGAGGTGCTTGGTGATAGACGATGCCGGGCTCCGATTGATTATCAGATTCGTCCCATGTTGTTGCGTAATCACTTGTCCCAACCACTTTGGCAAGTGTTCAGCTACCCTCTGAGCTAACTGACGGTTTGTTCTGCTTATGTAAATGTCACCGCAACCGCAGGTGAACTGATAAACAACGTGAGACGCCGAACTACCCGACGAGATGCTCTGACGGTTATGAAGAGCAAGTGCTCGCGTGGTATGCCTGAGTCGCAACTGGGCTGTCGTGTAGGTTCGCGTTAGGGCGGACCGGAGCTTGCGTCCGATGTCATTTGCCACATGGTCCCCCTTGAACAGCAAGAACAAAAATATTCCTTTTCTCAGCCGTCAACACCGGTGTTTTCACGCTGGGAGGTCTGCTGTGTACCTGAATAAACTTCTCAGGATATCCATTAGAAATTAATGTCTTGCGTAGAAATTCTTCTTCGGCTTGTAACGTTTCGGGGCTACAAATACGTCTAGCCCGGTAGAATAAAGTTCTCACTAACCCGCGTTTGTATGCGATCGGGGCGAAGCTTGAAAAATGAAGGTACTGTCCAGTCCAAGTCGATTTGCGGTGAACAGTGCGCTGCAACGTACCTTCAGCCTGTCGCTTAATAAGTATATCCAAAAACGCTAGGCAGTGGTGTTTTTCCACTTCATGGGATACGGACAGATTAGGGTGAATCGAATTTAGGATGGTCAGCAGCCGATTAAAATTTTCTCCGCTGGTGAAGACTAAAATGTCATCCACATATCGTCTATACAATTTCGCTTCACCAATGCTCTCAGCAACTTGTCTTTCTAGCAGGCCGAGGAAGATGTCGGCTAAAACTGGTCCCAGCGGGCTGCCCATAGCGACCCCGTCGATCTGTTTGTATGCGGTCCCCTCAAATTCAAACCGTATGTTTTCGGTGCACAATAGAATCATATCCTTTAAATATTCCACTGGCAGGCCAACAGAGATATTTTGACTCAGGATAAAATCACATAAATTATCAACCGTCTCACGTAAAGGCACATTTGTGAATAAGGAGTCCACATCTATTGAGTACATAAGCTCTCCGCTCAGTGATAATTGTTCCAGTGTCTCAGCCAGTTCAAAGGAGTCCTTCAGGCAATACGTAGCGAGGAGTTTACGCACCGGATCTAATAGTTTGGCCAGCCACCGCGCGACATTGTGGTAAGGTGAATTGTTCATGCACATAATCGGACGTAGCGGAAATCCTGCTTTGTGTAGCTTGGGAGCGCCTCGCATTCTAGGTGTCTGTGTCCCGGTCGGTTTTAAGTGCCTGTACTGTGACTCATTGATGCAACCATGTAGCAGAAGAATCTGGAGCTTCCTTGCCACCTGCTTCTCTACCAGGATGTTGTTTTCCGGTGTATTATCTAGCTGGAACTTCCGAGTGTCTCCCAGAATGGACTCCATCTTCGAAATGTAGTCATACCTGTTCATTACTACAATACCCGATCCCTTATCCGGCTGCAGGAACATTACGTGCTTCATTTGTTTCAACTCCTTTATCGCCGTATAGTGTTCAGGTTGCAGACAGCACCTCTGACTTATCGGCGTACACAGAAACTGGTTCGCAATGTCTACCAATTTCGCCCGAAACCAACCCGCATCTTCTGTCGATCTTGGCGTGAGGTCACTGAGCTGCTCATTCAGATACTCAAAATGCGCCTGCGTGGTGACTTTGTCTAGCGCTTTTGGCGGCAGTCGGTATTTCATTCCAAGCGAGAGAACTTCCAATTGAGTGCGCGTGAACTGAGCAGAGGACAAATTGTATACGTGCTTCAAGCAATCAGTAGGAAAGGAAGCATTGGTGGCTTTAGCAAGAGAACCCTGCAGACTGCGCACTGTTTTTGCTCTCGTGCGACGGAGAACTTCAGCGGAAAAGGCCTCAAATTTTAATCGACAAACCAACGGCAACTCATTGAGTGTGCAAGCGAATCGCCTCTGCGTCTCGAGAAATTTCCGTTCTCGTCCCAGACAGGCGTCGATATGCGCCGACGCGATCCTGGCCAGATTGGTGTTGTTTATCGGCAACTTGTTCCAAGACAAGGTCTTGGCGAATCGCCACGGGAAGGAACCTGAGCGGATACAATCCTCAAAAAACTTCACAAGGACGCGTTCAACAGTTAACTTGCAGCGCAGAGACAACAACCGGTCTAATGCTCTCGCAACGGTAGCGGGGAGTCTTCTATTAAGAAAAGTACCGACTGCCGCCAAAAGCGCTAGACAAAGTCACCACGCAGGCGCATTTTGAGTATCTGAATGAACAGCTCAGTGACCTCACGCCAAGATCGACAGAAGATGCGGGTTGGTTTCGGGCGAAATTGGTAGACATTGCGAACCAGTTTCTGTGTACGCCGATAAGTCAGATGCGCTGTCTCGAACCTAAATTACTAAAAGTCGTGAGGAATTTCATGGAATTACTGGAGCTGGTAGACCAGTCCTGAATTGATTTCTTTGACTAACCATCGTACACATTCTGGTAGTTACATTAACTGAACTACATACTAGACTCTATTGACTCAAAATATCCCATATTGGTTCTATGCTTGGACATGCAGAAACTATGACATCGGGTGCCTCGCAAACGGTTACCGATTCAGACAGATTTCTCTGAAGTCCGCAACACATAAATGGATTGGCTATCATCATCCATGAACGGACTCGCTAAAGTAGTTACCTTAGGCGACTAGTGTTCTTCCCCACATCAAATTACTAGCGGGGTTAAACAAGGAAGTGCGCTCGGTACATTAATTCTTCTTCTTTGTGTTAATGACAGCAGTTTGGTCCACAAACATGGCGTGCCGATTTTATTTGTTGATAATCTAACATTTGTCCACAAGTACCGACAAGTTGGGTTTCCGAATGTACTACCACTTAAGAATACATTCATTCGCTTGAGACTTTGTGCGACACGTGGATGAAAACGTTTTAAACACAACAGTCAAGTGTCATATGTCACGGTCGCTTGACACCCGAAGTATCTATTATACATAACAGTGAATGCATCTGTGTACCAAGGTGTACCCGTGACCTTGTAATCAGATATTATTGTACCTTCATGCTCTTATAACAGATTGAGCACCAGTTAACACGAACCAGACAATCTTTCGCTAACGTCTTTCATAACTTGCATGCAATCACAGTCACAGTTGAACTACGTAAACTTTTTAATCACCCCATCCTGAAGTTTCACAGCATATTCTGAGGCTATATGAAGAAATCAGACAGAACATCGAGAGAAAGCCTTCAACGGTCATTTGCTAAGCACGTATTGGGATAAATTCTATCATAAACTCTCTGGAGTGATGCCAGAAACTCCATCTCGATCCGCTTTGGCTGCAAAGACTAAAAGATAACTGGAGACTGCTGCACAATCTGATTCATGGCAATATCCATTGCAATCGATTCAACTTAATATGGAAGCACAAGTACACGAGGGACCTAGGTAACAAATACCTGACCCTGCTTATACAACGATGCGTGACAGAATTGGCGTCTAAATTTCGTCTCACTATATATGCTTCTCTGTGGAATCGGCTGCCATTCACCATCAGGTTGTGTGAGACTATGTAATTCTTTCGCAGTAAGTTGGTGAGCTACCTCTACCTGGACACTATAGTGTCGTTTTTTCGTGAGGAAGATCATTCGAACATCCATTTAATGAAAGCCCAGATAACGTCTAATGGGTGTAATCCCACCAGTTTTAGCGCCTGTAAATTTACTTATCTTTCATTGTACATTCCTTTCCTATTACAATCGATTCTTGTTCATTAACCTTGTATACTTGTTTTGATTGATAAATAACACATTTTTTGAACCACGCAGGCAAATCGACGTGTTCTCTCTGTGTTCTTTTGCCACGGATTTTATGGCATTGTAGGTCACTACGTTCCAAACGAGAGCAATTTTCATCTACAGATCTCGTTCCGCTTCAACTAGTTTCACCATCGTCGTTTGTCATCCATCGGAGTGGCTGACGCAAGAGGACTAGGAAGTTTTATGTGGTTAGACTTCTAACCCACGTCGAAACTCTTCTGTGGGTCTTGTCATTTCTGATCATCATTTATTCATCTTTATTTCTCTTTGGGTCTGATTCCACTACATAATTGGTGACCACGAATTTTTTCTTTGTACTTCATTTTTTTAAGCTCAGAACTCCCAATTTTTTGCATGACTACTATGGAATCCAAACTTAGTTCGAGTACTGTTTCCTATTAAAACTATACTTCCTTTAGTTTACCTGATTTTGGTGCATCTAATCCTCGCGTTTGCTTCACGCAAATTGAGGCATATTTCCGTTTCCGTAGGATTACTACATAAGAGACTATGTTTTCCCATGTGGCTACTCAGCTCCCTACGGATATTGCCACTGAGGTGATCGACGTCCTAGACCCAATGCCAACGGAATTTCTTTACCGTACCCTTAAAGCTGCTGTGTTAAAACGCACGACGGCTTCAGACGAGTCTCGCTTAATGCAACTCCTATCTGGTGTTGAACTTTGCGACCGCTCCCCATCTCAGTTACTGCGACACATGAGAACTTTAGTTGGTAGCTGCAGACTTGATGACTCAGTCCTGCGCCAACTTTGGACTAAATGTCTACCACCTAATACCGTCCTGGTTTTGTCCGTCCAAGGTGATGAAACTTCGCTTGATAAGTTGGCTGAACTAGCTGACAAGGTGCATGAACGCTTTTTCAAGCATCCCATTAATCAGGTCTCGCAGTCTACTAACGCGTGTGAAAGTACATCTCTAATGGATAGGCTGCAGAACCAGATTGAACAGCTAACCGCCCAAATTTCCGTCATCACCAAACGTCGTAACCGCCGTCGAAGTGTATCACCTGGCCGTAACACACGTGCTCTACCCTCAAACCGTGACCAACTGAACCGTTTCTGTTATTTTAACAAACGATTTGGGGATGCTGCACGGAACTGTAGGCCGTGGTGTTCGCACCCCAAAGCCTTTCGCTTACAGGACCAACAGGGAACTCGCTGGCCAGCCAGTAATGGCGACAGCTGCCTCTGGCCAACACCATAGTCGCCTTCTCTACGTGTTTGAAAACTCAACCGGCTACGGTTTGCTCTTCGACACAGGTGCCGAAGTTAGCGTCATACCCGTAGGTACACACAAACGCCAACTTTCTCCGGGGCATGTCACACTCCAGGCGGCCAATGGTACGAAAATTCAGACGTACGGTCAGAACCTGTTAACCCTAGATCTGGGACTCCGACGTCGACAACCTTGGCTTTTCTTAATCGCCGACGTTCAGAAGCCCACTCTTGACATCGATTTCTTGACGAAGTTTGGCATCATCCTTGATCTCGGAAACAGGAAACTCCGTGATAGCGTCACTTCATTTACTGTCTCCGGCAAAGTCCTCGCTATCAACTCAATTGGCATTCGTTTGGCTCTGCCTTCCGACAATAAGTTTACTGCTCTTCTGCACAAGTCTCCGTCCATTTATCAACCGATCAGCGACGACTTTCAGCCCAAACATGAAATCCGCCATCACATCGAAACTAAAGGCAATCCTGTCACCGCCAGACCACGACGTCTTGCTCCCGACAAACTCGCCATTGCCAAATCTGAATTTCAACACATGATGCATCTAGGCATTATTCGCCCATCGAATAGCCCACAGGGGATTGGCGACCATGCGGCGACTATCGCGCTCTAAATAACGCCACTGTTCCAGACAAATACCCAATTCCCCATGTCCATGACTTTTCCATGAGCCTATACGGGAAACGTCTTTTCTCTAAAATTGATCTAGTCCGCGCGTATTACCAGATTCCGATGGCCTCAGAAGACATACCTAAGACCGCAATCACGACGCCATTCGGTCTTTACGAGTTTCTCCGAATGCCGTTTGGTCTCCGAAACGCTGCCCAGACTTTTCAGCGATTTATTGACCAAGTCCTTCGTGGTATTGATTTTGTCCGCCTATATCGACGACGTTTTGGTGGCCAGCGTAACCGAAGAAGAACACCTGTCTCATTTACACCAGGTTTTTCAACGTCTAGCTCATTTTGGTGTCACAATCAACCCTGCTAAGTGCATTTTTGGCATGCCTAGTGTTGTGTATTCTGTCAGCTGTCTTGACGGCTAGTCTAGACAGACACGTGCACACAACCCAGACACACACACACACACACACACAAAGCGTCTAATTCTCTGCTTCCTTGTTGGTTCATCCTTCTCCTTGCGAAACCTTAATGTACTCACCCAGTTAGACATTGTTCAGATTACAGCAGTCCGTTTCCTAGAGTGACCTTTTCGTACACAACACCTAGCAACGATTTTCTTGGACATCACATCGACTCCACAGTTATACGTCCACTTCCGGACAAGGTCACTGCCATCACCGACTACCCTGTGCATCAGTCCATTAAGAGCCTCAGACGTTTCCTCGGTATCATTAACTACTACTGTCGTTTTATCGCTGACTGTTCCGATGTCCTAAAACCGCTTACCGATTTACTGCAGCGTAACCCGAGAAAGCTAATTCTGTCACCCGACGCTCTAGCTGCTTTCGAAAAAGCCAAACAAACGCTTGCAACCGCGACTTCGCTGAGTCATCTGAACACAGACGCCAGCACCAGGTTAGTAGTTAAAACCGACGCATCGCAATCTGCCGTCGGAGCCGTTTTACAACAGGTCATAGACAACGAAGTCCAGCCTCTGTCCTTCTTCTCATGGAAGCTCCAGCCGGCTCAAACCAGGTACAGCACGTTCGGCCGTGAACTTCTTGCTGTTTACCTCGCCGTTAAGCACTTCCGCCACATCCTCGAAGGACGCCACTTCATCGTTCTAACTGACCATAAACCACTTGTCTATGCATTTAACTCGCCAGCTGATCGCTATTCTCCTCGGGAGACAAGGCACCTTGATTATATCTCGCAGTTTACCTCTGCCATCCACTACATCGAGGGGCCAGGCAACGTTGTCGCTGACGCGTTATCCCGCACCGATATTCACCAACGGTCGACATCGTCCATCCACTTAGTGGACATTGCTGCTGCACAAATTACCGACTCTGATTTCGAATCTGTTCGCAATAATAAAGCACTGAAGTTCGTCCAGTTCCCCTTGCTTCACCGTGATTCGAAAATACATTGTGACATTTCCACCGGTAAGCCGCGTCCATACGTCCCATTGTCGTACCGGCGGAAAATTTTCGATCATCTTCATGGCCTCTCCCATCCGAGCAGCCGTTCTACCGTTAAGCTCATCACGGATCGCTATATTTGGCCAAACATGAATACTGACATTAGGCAATGGGCAAAATCCTGCATTCAATGCCAAAAGTGTAAAGTTCATCGTCATACCAGTACCACTGCAGGAACTTTCTCACTTCCAGACGCGCGTTTCAAACACGTGCACCTGGATATATTTGGACCATTGCCTCCTTCAAACGGTTTTACGCACTTATTGACTTGTGTTGCTCGTTTCACAAGATGGCCGCATGCAGTCCCATTGCGTGATACCTCTGCCGAAACTGTCGCTCACACTTTCGTTGAATCGTGGGCATCTGTCTTTGGTGTACCTGCGACCATTACCACCGATAGAGGACCACAGTTCACGTCCACCTTGTTTCGTGACTTAAACCGCCTCATGGGATGCAACCACTTACGCACTACCGCATACCACCCTGCTTCTAATGGTTTGGTGGAACGTTTCCATAGACTGTTGAGGGCAGCTTCCACAGCCATCGCTACATCCTGGTACAAAGCCTTACCTATCATACTGCTCAGTATACGCAACACAAGCAAGGAAGACATCGGCTGCTCTCCTGCCGAACTTACCTTCGGTACGACGCTCCGACTTCCTGGAAGAGATGATCATCGATTTCAGAATCACCCGTGATTCTGATCCCACTTCATATGTCGCCCGGCTTAAACGTCATATGTGTCAGCTCCAGCCAACGCCGACGAGAAGGACATCACGCATACCTCAAGTTCATAAGGATTTACATTCATGCCCCTTCGTATTTGTTCGCGTTGATGCTGATAGCAAGCCCCTGCAATCGTCTTAGGAAGGGCCATTCAAAGTGATATCGTGACATGACAAATATTACGTTTTCGATCGTAGCGACACGCCTGATTCTGTCAGTCTCGATTGTTTGAAAGTTGCCTATCTGGATGATTGTTCCAGCTCCACTGCGGTTTTCTCATACTCATCCTCCTCTGCTACTGATCCTCGTACCGAACGTACTCGTATGCATCCAACGACAACTACGCCTACAGAATCTACCTGTTTACCACAACCCCCTACAACACCTACTCGTTCTGGTAGGGCTAACTAAACTCCTGTGCGTTTCCGCGACTACACACAATAATACTATCGAGCGTTTTCTCTCTTTCCAACGCTCTAGAGGGGGAGTTCTGTAGCGCCTGTAAATTTACTTATCTTTCATTGTACATTCCTTTCCTATTACAATCGATTCTTGTTCATTAACCTTGTATACTTGTTTTGATTGATAAATAACACACTTTTTGAACCACGCAGGCAAATCGACGTGTTCTCTCTGTGTTCTTTTGCCACGGATTTTATGGCATTGTAGGTCACTACGTTCCAACCGAGAGCAATATTCATCTACAGATCTCGTTCCGCCTCAACTAGTTTCACCATCGTCGTTTGTCATCCATCGGAGTGGCTGACGCAAGAGGACTAGGAAGTTTTATGTGGTTAGACTTCTAACCCACGTCGAAACTCTTCTGTGGGTCTTGTCATTTCTGATCATCATTTATTCATCTTTATTTCTCTTTGGGTCCGATTCCACTACAATTTCATGCAACGTAATTAGTCAACAGTGTCTACAACATACTTAAACTGCAAATTTGTCTCCTACCAGCGCAAAGGATAGACTTATGGGAAAAATACCTTGACAGGAATGCAGACAAATATGAGAAGATAACTTGATATGGTGCTTGCAAGTGCATGTCATCCCCTGTACGTGTATGTGCTGTGTCAAATATTGTCACAGCTTTTCACCTGATGAAAAATATGCCCATTATTATTACAATTATTATTATTATTAGCTGCATGCCGTGTGTGGTTTCGACCAGAGACAATAGTAACCTGAAGCCTAACTGTGCAACTGGTACTGTGCAAGTTAGACCGATCACATATTGCGCGGTCGATACGTTACGGACTGCTAAGACCAGCGCTGGAAACTTGACACAGTGACAGTGGCTACCGGCCGGCTGCTGAAGGAGAACATTCAAACACCTCATCCTAAGTGGACCAGCTACAGTCAGGCATACTGTTGGTGACCCCAAGCATTGACACTCCCAGCCCTGTTTGTTTACTATTAACACAAATGAGTCAACCTACTCGGGAGCATACCTGTCCCTCATAGACGCATATATCTAGCCCTGTGCTTACTTCCAGGGAGTCCCATTGGCTGATGTTCAATGACCAATTGTCACTGATAGTGCGTGCGTGTAACCCCTCAGTGAGACAATGAATTGATGCGCGCATGAAGCGGAAGGAAAAACGCGTTATTTTTATATTACTCGCAAGTAGCAGGGTTTTAGTTGCAAGTTTTGTCAAGTTTTCATCCTGATAGTTCACGAGATAGATAGCACAGCCTAGTCTGGAAAAGCACTAGACGCGTTTCGCCCTATTGGGGCTCGTCAGTGGTGCGCCTTCCCTCGGCTCAGTGGCTTAAGCTGCCGGCTAGTTGGCATCTGCCTCTAGCGGGCATGGGTGCAATCCTCACTAGAGAACCGAAGGAATGCGCACCACTGACGAGCCCCAATAGGGCGAAAGGTGTCTGGTGCTTTTCTGGACTAGGCTGTGCTATGTAGCATGTGAACTGTCGGGATGAATACCTTGCAAAACACGTTCTTTTGATTTTTCCAAGCTAACCTATTGGCACTATATGTGAAGTTGTCTGTAAAAGGGTATAGTTGTCGGAAAGATATCTGATCAAAAACCGAAGACCCTGACGCGGCATATCGTGTTCGAGTACATGGCGCGTAAGTTGTTCGCATACATCCTAGAAGTAAGTTTCCACCCTAGTATTTCCAACAGAATGGATCAATCGATTGAGTCGAACGTACTCTTCACGTCTAGAAACAGAGCTATTGACGGCCTGCGGTATACATAGCGCTGCTTTAGCACTTACCACAAAGTGCATATGGGATTCATACAGCCCCGTCCTGGGGAGGAAAGCTGCCTGCCCCTACTCGCTCTCTTTTCGTGGTGAGGCGACGGACGAGAATGTTGGCTAGTAATTTCGTCACTGTTGGCGTTAAGCTAATACCCATATGGTTAGCACAGCCGGTGCGACAGCGCTGGTTGCATATTGCCACTAAAATCGATTCACTCCAGTCAGCTGGGTGATCTCTCCCCTGCCGACCTGTTCTAGCAGAGGTCAGTGCTTTTCAGACGACCTCAGCATCATTCTTTGTTGTCCGGGTGCAACGGAATGCGTAAAAGCATGTGGAAAGCGATTGTGGTTGTGATCATGTTTCGGACCTCAATCTCCTATATAGCCTCTAGATTAACCAGCCATAACTTGGCCTGCACCACTTAAGTAGGAAGGTTTTTCAGCACGCATTCTCTAGGGACAAGCGTTTATCCGGCAAAGATAGCTCAGTGAAAATTACAACATGTTTAGCATGCCGAACTCATCAATATAAATTGCAGGTTCAAGTCCATAACTAACGACCTCTCTGAGTCGGTGAGGTTCTTCCTTTGCTTCAGTTAAACGAACGCTGAATCACGCACACGAATATCGTCCAATCCGAGTCCAGTACTCGAATTCCTCACGTCCGCCTGCCATTGGCTGTCTGGCGCACTCAGTCGGTCCATCTGCTCAGTCTGATCTGATACTACCATAACATCCTCCAATTTTTCGCGCGCTTGCGCTTCCATATTGCTATCCACCCAGTACAATTTCCCACTCCGCGTCGTCTTTGCTGTATCCGCAGCCATGGTCGCCTTGGCCCACGTCATCTGCTACTCAACTCCCAATCCACTTTGTTGTCTCCGGTATCGTCTCATATGCACTAGATTTCTTCTGAACCTTTTCCCTCCAACCTCTATTTCGTATGACCTGGCACCGACCCTCGCAGTCACCACACCTTTCTTCCACCGCTCTTGACTACCGGGTAATGGTTGAACCCACACTTTTCCTACAATGTTAGCTCATGAAGTGCCCATGGTACTGTTTCTGAGTGGTCATTCGTCGTCTCAGCTTGTTCTGTACTCGTTCGTGCTGTGGCGAAACTGGGCACAAAAGGGTGGCAGGTGCGGATATCAGAGTTTTAGTCCTTCGACAGTATAGGAGCTGCACTGGGCTCAAACTGATATTCCTTGAAGGAGTGTTGCGATTCTCCTGTACTATGAGGTACGGGTTCGCGCCAGTTACTCTCGACTTTGATATTGTCGCTTGATCTGCTTCCCTTCCGACTCCGCCTTTCCATTCGATTGATTGTGATATGGGCTGATTTACTGGTGCAGGGATTCCCACTTGGTTACGAACGCCAGGAACGCACCGCCGGTAAACTGCGGCCCATTGTCGGAGCTCAGCTCCTCCGGCAAACCGTGTCACGCGAACCGACATCTGAGCTTGTTGATTACTGCCTCTGTGGTCGTAGTGGTGAGTAAATCGATATCAAATTAAACACTATAGAAATCCACCGCGAGTAAGTAAGCTTGCCCGTTGTCACTGAACAAATCCACCAGCACCTTCTGCCACGGTCGGTCAGGGACATCATGCAACATCATTGCTTTCTTCGTCTTCCGGATTTCGTGTGAACGGCACGTTGCACAATTCGATACATGATCTTTTATTTGACCCGTCATTCCTGGCCGAAAGATCAATTGTCTTACTCGGTTAATGGTATAGTTTGTACCAAGGTGAGCGCGATGGTATTTCAGCATTTCTCCTCGGAACGATGATGCAATCAGAAGACGGCTTCTCTTGAACAGCAAACCATGCTAGACAGAGAGTTCATCCCGAAAATTGAAGTATGGTGTTAATTCCTTCGGCAGCTGCTTCTTTGTCTCTGGCCACCCATCTAGAATAACGTCTCGCAAAGCGGAAAGCGTTGCACCCTCTGCGTGGCGTCTTATTTCCTTTAGGTGATCTGTCATTGCCAGATGCTGTGATACGTTTGCTGCTTTGACCTCTTCCGGATTATGTTCGGGTACCGATAGATGAGCTATTGATAGCGTGTTCGCGATTAACATCTGTGCATCAAGCGAATACACAATATCTGCGTCGTACATTAGAAGCCGGATAAGCATATACTGAAGGCGACGAGGAACGACGTGCAGCGGTTTCCTAGCTTTTGACTTAAGCGCTTTGTGGTCGGTATGCACAGTTGTCTTTCTTCCGAAAGTGTAATGACTGAAACGCTCCATGACATAGACTATCGCAAGCATTCCCTTCTCCATCTGCACATGGTGCTGCTCGGTCACGTTGAGTGCACAACTGCAGAATTCCAAACGATTTCTATTCTGTAACAGCAAAGCCCGTATTCCGTCTTAGCTATTGCCACACTGTACCTCCAAAGGCTGCGCTGGATCGCAATACCCGAGTGCAGGCGAGTTGCTGATGAGATACTTAATAGTTTCGAATGAAGCTTCCCATTCTTTCCACAACTCCACTTTACTCCTTTGTGAGTCAACTTCCTGATCTGCACCATCATATCAGCGAGTCTTGGCAAAAAACGGCCAAAGTAATTCACCATACCGTTTAAGCGATGAATTCCCTTCACGTCAGTATGAGGCGGTACCACTAGAATTGCCCTAATTTTTCCTGGATCCACTCTGACCCCTTGTGTTGTTAGCCAATTTCCATGGGAAATAACCTTTTCTTTCCGAAGTTCAAAATTTTCACGCGTAAGCTTGATGTTCTTTTGCTACAAAGCTGTAACAAACGGTGGAGATTAGCTTCATGCTCTAATTCTGTCGAGCCATTGATCAAAACATCGTCTATCACGCATGTTATACCACCAATCGCTGTTGAAAAAGTTCACCCGACGCTTTCAAGCCAAACGACAAACACAATCAACAATAACGCCCAAACGGTGTTGCAAAGGTAGTAATGGAACTGGGTTCATCATCTAGAACCACGTGTTAGAATGCCGAAGAGAGGTACACCTTCGTGAAACACTTAGTTTAGCCAAACGCGGATAAATATCTTCTTGTCTAAGTAGCACGTTTTGTAACTTGTCTGCTGACCGAGGAATAAATTCGTCATCATCAGATCAACGTGAATTAATAAGTTGCTTTCGCGATATTTGTTGAGGCCACTGTCAATTTGTTCTTCTCTCAATTGCACCAGTTAATCCACTGAAACTGCTCCCGACGCACTGCCTTTATGCGGTAGAGCATGTTAGAGACTAAGCTTTGAACTGTCCAAAATAATTTTTAATTTGTTAGATCAAAAAATGCAACCCTTAATTGCACTTAGTTATCCGGAATCTTCTGGCAAGAAACAAACTGCTTGTCTTCTGAAATATGACCAGGTAAACCTCTTCAAGTGTTTGGAAGACGAAAACGTTTTAAATAAGGGGAATCAGGTTTTTTCATGTAGCCTGGAGGCCACTATTTCAGCAGCTTTTCGTGTCTGCCTCAAATCACGCAATGTCATTAAATTCTTGTTGAATTAATGGCTTGAGAGGGTTGAAGAAAGTTCAATCTCAGTTGTAGCTTCTTCATATGCTGAATCTGATTCAGGTAACTGGGCCCCAAATTCACGTTTACTTATTTCATTATCCGATGAAGCAAGAAATTTAAATTCTGCAGGTGCGAGCTCTTAAAAGTGTGGAAGTAAGGACATAGAAAATAATGTGGCGATACCTTTGCCAAAACTTTTTCTCTAAGCATATAACAATGGCCGTTTGTTAGATGGTTCCTACAGTATTGCCACGCCTTGCGAAATGCAAACGTCTGGCACTTGCGAACGCTTGTTGTCCATTCAAGTATCAATTTCGCACAAGCATGGCACACAATGTGGGGTACCTAACCTTTGTCAATTTCCCTAAAAGTTATTAAAGTGTGATTGTCAAATACGGATGCATAACTCAAATGCTGCATATGACCCGATGCCAGCCACCTCCCGATCCCATCAGACTCTGCCACCGCCCAGCCGATTATCAGCGAGTCAGACACTAGTGAAGCGTATAAATCAGGCATTATGATACACGTGCTAGGATCCTGACTCTTGATCTCGTTGTATCAATACCACGTGGTCCTATCCACGATCTAGTATTTTATCCACATACTTGGTGTAGTTCAGGTTATATAAACGGGCGACGGAATTGGCTACTGAAGTGCCATTTTCAGCAGATGATCTCCGTGCGATTCTTCAACAACAGTAGACACCGTTCAAAGTAGCCCGGCTTCATCTGTTCTTAACTCTAAGTCAACCTCACGGTGGTTCCTAAAAAGTATTATACCGGTGTTTGCCGTCATCTGTGACAGCTCACAAACGAGCTAAACTGCATCCGACACATTATTACTTGTTGTCAGCCGCTTCGGGCTTCGCTTTGCACCAAGATTGGCAAGAACTGCCTCCTGCGCTGACCCTTGGTGGGGATCAGCTAGAAGTCGTTCAGAAATTCAACTACCTGGGATAGAAAACGAGACCACGGACCATATAGAAAAATCCGAGGCGCTTTTGCTAAGCTTCGCCACCTATGGTACCGGCGCGGCATTACTCTTTCCCTGATGGGTAGAATATAAAATGCAGCGGTACGTTCGAGCATACTGCACGGTTGTGCAATCTGGCCCATTAGTTCAGTAGACATAAAGAGGATAGGTACGTTCGACCACCAGAGCCTTCGCAGTTTGACTCACCTCCGGTGGGAACACCGCGTGAGCAACGAGCGTGTTCGACGCTTGGTGTACGGCACAGGAAAAGGAAATGAACCTCACAACACGGACATTTCACGCATCAAGCTCCAATGGCGCCGCCACGTGGTACGCATAGCAGCACATCAACTCCCGCGACGCACTGTGTTTGCGCACCGGGGGTGTGAATGGAGGATAAGGGGAGGCCAAGCGATGACTTGGTCAAAAGAAATAAAGGCCTTCACTTCGAAACTAGCATCGGTTGGTTCGTCAAGTATCCCTTTTTGGGGTTCAGAAGATGATAAACACGTTTGGCTAGATGCACTTACTGACATGGCTAGGAGCCTTCCACAATGGCGTTTGTACTGTCAGTTTCTTTGTCCCATCCCTCAGCCACTCTCCAAGCAAGGTCTAATTTATTAGAACAAAATTTTTTTACATAAGTAAATGTTTTTGCTGCATTGGAGCCGGATGATAGCTTTCCACTTGAATCTCCACCCGTTACCGGTATCTCAGTTGGAATGAATCTGTTGTACGTTTTCCTTCTTTTACGTATTGCGGCAGAGTAGATTAGATGATTTACACCTTTAGCTAACGTACATAATGTGCACGATGATAATGATTTCCGAGGTCAAAGCACCGCATGAGGAACAAACCAATGGGAGTCAACTGTTCTATAATTCACTTATTCCAATATGGGGTTGCTTCGGGTTTTACATCTGAGTGCTGATTCTGACGCTATGAGGACATGGTTGGGTTGAGTTCGGTGACAAAGAAAATGTATGGCGGTCACGAACACTGCTTCGCAAGTCGGGGCCACGGAACACGCCCGTTCTGTAAATTATATTTTGCCAACACACCCACGTGAAATTGTATTGGATGACACAGTTCAATGTCTCACGCACATTTTGGCGAACCTTCTTAATTAACCAGCGCACGCAGCCGCCGTTTAAACCAAGTCAAACACTCTATGGATTACTACATTACCTACGCAGGGATAGTCAATCGCGAGTGCGAACGCTTTAAACTTGCTTCCGTGACAGAGATACACCGCAACTGTTTGATGTTTATTTGTGGTCTACAGCCTCCAACAGAAGCGGTCATTCGAACACGAATTATCACCAAGATGAAGCAAGACCAAAGCATTACGTTGCAGAAAATGGCCGAGGGATACCAACGCCTGCTTAACTTGCAGCATGATCCCAATAAAGTGGAACAGCGGCAAATCAACATGATGGATGTTAGACCGGTCAGGTTAAACCAGCAGTCCAAAAAGCCGCCTACAATATGTTGGAACTGTAGTGCAAGGCACTACGCATCACACTGCACTTTCGCCGACCTCGGTGAAACCAATTTAAACGTTCTGGCCACAAAGATGGTTTCTGCAAGCCACACAACTCGACTAAAACTGACACTTCCAACAAACGATCTTCGAAGCCACCACAGAGGAAGGCTAGCCGCAGCATTGTTGCTACCTTGCAAGTCAACGCGAAAACGTGCAGACGCTACGTGACAATGAGTTTTAATGGGTATCCTGCAACTCTTCTGGTAGACACTGGATCGGACATCAGCATTTCACAATCCATTTAGCAAGCCATCAAATGTCTTCCAACTTTGCCCGCGGAACAAATTGCTCACAGTGCATCAGGAGCCACTGTCGGATTGATTGGTGAGTTAGGTTGTTTGGTAAACTACAGTGAGCAAAGCTCCAAAGCTATATGTTACCTCACTAATCAACCAGGATTAAACATTCTAGGTATTCACTGGATATGTAGATTCAATTTTTGCAGTATTCCTTTTCATAATGTGTGATAACCGACACTGGGTAACAGCGTTCCATCTGTACTTATCAATGCAAGGCTCCAGCAAACCATTTCACAACGGTTGTTTCAGCGATAAGCCTTAATTTTGCAGTATGGCCTCGGGCTCTGTACCAAAATGAAGGGCCAATTACTGTTGAGGACAGACGCTAACGTCGTTTTTCGTCCAAAACGCCCAGTAGAGTACTCTGCTCTAACCAGTGTTGAGCAAGAGGTTAATCGTCCACAAATAACAGATATCGTGGTACAACCGGTCGATCACTCTGACTGGCTTGCTCACCTTGTGGTAGTACGAAAGGCTGATGGCTCCAACCTTGTATATGATGATTTTTAAACACCACTTACTGACGCCTTACGGACACACAACTATTCACTAGCAGTTCCAGGAGACATTATTTTGCAAGTTTCAGGTAGTAGCTTTTTCGCCAAACAAGATCTAGCGGAGGCATATCCACAGCTTGCTGTTGAGGATGGCTCAATGGAATTGTTAACAGTTACTACACATCGCGGATTATTTCACTTTAACTGATTACGGTTCGGAAGTAAAACAGCGCCATCCATTTTCAGCACCTAATGGATAACATGCTCACGGACATCGACGGTGTTGCAGCTTATTTAGATGATATCTTAGTTGTGGTAGCGAAACCAAAGGAGCTGTCATTGAGGCTCAGCCAAGCCTTGGGTCGAATAAAGGACTATTGATTACGTCCGCGACAGGCGAAGTGCCGTTTACTCTTATCATAAGTTAAATACCGGGTTTATCATTGATTAGAACGGAGGTCGTCACGATTCATGGAACACTTCAGCTAATTTTACAAGCCAACACCAACAGGTCAGTACCCTACTCTCTTTTCTTGGAACGGTTGATCACTACTACAATCTTCTTCCGAAAATGAATCAGCTGCGAGCACCTCTGGACGCACTACTCATAAAAGAGGTCAAGTCTAACTGGTTGACCGAGCGCCAAACAGCGGTTGATTCGATAAAAATCTGTTGACTACCGATCTTCCTCTGACACATTTTGATGATAAACTTCCGACTGGTTGCTGCCCATTCAAGCAACTATGATATAAAAGCTCTGTCATCTCACTGTTTCCCAGACAGCTCTGCTAAAACACTTATCCAGGTAGCTCGATCATTATCAGCAGTAGAGAAGAGCTACTTTCAGGTGGAAAGCGGAGATTTGGTTATCGTAGTTGCAGTTACTAAGTTTCGCAAACTACTATTAGATAGACCTTACAAGTCACCTATGGTTCACAAAACATTGCTGACCATATTCAGACCACATAAAGTTATCCCGGCAACCACCGCAGTCGTGTACAGAGATGGACTCTGTCTGTACTGGGAGACGATTGTAGCATCCACTACCAACCGAGAACCAATTTTGGGCAGGCCAATATCTTGTTTCTGTTAATTGCTAATCAGCTGGCAGCCAACAACGAGACATTGATTCTTAGTATTAAACTGGGCTAGGAGGTGAGTCGGATAATGCTCGACACCACAGAATGCTTACCAGTCTCGTTAAAACCCATACCATAACCCAGCACGAGATGCCATGGTTCGCAAAGTGCTGAAGCACGTAAAAATACGTTAGCCATCACAATTGTCCGATTCCAGACTCCTTCTTTATCATCTGTGCTAGAATAGTTTATCCATCGTTAATTCATGTTTGCTTTTCGCCAAAAATTGTGGTTGTCCCCCGATTATTACAAAGACTCATTCTCATTCCAATTCGCAAGGAGCATCAAGGATTCACCCATGATAAAGCACTAGCCAGAGGTTGGACAATGGCATCGTTCGCTTGTGTAAACTGTGCGAACAATGTGCTATGACACAGCCAGTGCCAAATCGTTTAGTGGGCTTACCGTGGAGCGAAACAACAACGCCCTTGTCTCGCGGTCATGTGGACTTCGCAGACCTCGTTGACGGTAGGTCATATCACATCGTAAGCGACTCTTGCACTAAGTAAACAGAGGTTAGCTCAGTCTCGACCGAAATCTATGCTTCAACCACCATCATACAGCTGCGCCAGGTTTCCAGTCTTTTTGGTACTCCCGAAATTTCGTGTCCGGCAATGGAACACCGTTCACCAATGGAGTGACTCATATGCGAACGCCACCCTTATACCCTCAATCTAATGGTCAGGTTGAGCCGTTTGTTGACATGTTCAAGTGGGCATTGATCAAAGCGCGGGAGGCGTTCCAACGGAGGAGTGCATACAAACCTTCCTCCTGATGTATCGAATCCCTCCCCTTCCAGGGTGTAATGGAAAAGCACCATCGGCACTGCCATTAGGCAGACGGATCAGGTCTATCTAGGGTATAATTGTTCAGAAACAAAGAGAGTCAGTCGAACTGAACAGTACAGAAGTGTTACAACACCAGCTGCGGGGGACATTGGAGAATGTAAAGGTCGATGACTTGGTATGGGTAAGAAATTCCCACTAATCCAAAGGCAGTTGGGCGCCTGGTGCAGTTACCAGCGAGACTGGTCGAATCACTCACCTAATAGAGGTCTGTTACATGTGTGTCTTCTGCTAAACCGATGAGCAACACACAGACACATACAGATCGGTTGACCGATAGCTGTTTCGTCCACTATTTTTCCTTTTGCTGATTGGTTCCTTTTCGACTTACTCATCTGGTGTAACTTACAAGCTACTATTACAGTTTTTGAAACGTCCCATCCGGTGTGTTTTTCTTCACTTCTTGCGCGGACTAAGGGTCCAGTTGCGAACCAGCAATACTCGAGTAATGCCTATCAGAATGGCGACGGTTGCTACGAGCCCTCTTGCGGGACTGTCATGTCTGTGGCCTGATGGTGCAGAAAAACCCTCTCTACAGTCGTGGATACAGTGGAAAACATCTTTCCAACATCAAATGACTATCTTTCCTGTGTTAAACCCCTCTATCATGTTATCCGATACCCATTGGATTATGTTATTCCGCCAAGCCCTTGGATCAGAAGGACAACGTAATTTTGACGCTATGAACTTGATGGCTAAGACCAGTATTGTGCACGTGATCCAGGTGTTTGAGGAATTGTGGGGAATCCAACAAAGTGTGTTTTCCGCTCGTTATCAGTTTTTCAAGCTACAGCAACGATGCGGAGAAAGTGTAAATAATTTCATTGCCCGCATTCATCAAGCTACACCGGAATGCCGGTACAATACCATTCCCTCAAGTCGGTTTGAAGAAGTCATGAACATCCAGTGCCTAATTGGTGGTTACAGATGATGGTGCGATGGAAAACTTATTGTCACAGGAGGAAGAAACCCTTTCCTGTGAAATGGCGTGTAACCTTGTACGTCAAAGGGAAAACCTAAACTCCCAACCATCCACCTTCAACCCTCCTCAGCCTGTGGAATGTGTAAACAAATTTGCACCACGGTTATCTTCTTAAAACAGGGTACGGAATTTCGTCTGCTACCGATGCAGTGATCAGCACACTTCTCCCACCCAGTGTCCTCATACTCGCACAAAGTGCAGAAATTGCGGAAAACTTGGTCACCTGGCACGTGTTTGCCGTTCCCCACGGTCACAAGTTTCGATCAAATCATTGAACTCCGACGACGGTGAGCGTCCAGATTCCCAGCTGAATTTTATGAACTATATAGTTACAAACTTCTCAGTTATGATGAAAGTGTCTCCGAATAGGATCACGCTTCATGTTAATAACGAACCTGTTTTATTTGAATTGGATACTGGTTCCGCGGTGACATTGATAAGTAAAAACGCTCTCTCATCGTTACCCGACCTGGAACCGACTGATACCGTTTTTAGAACCTACACAGGAGAAGTGGTTGATTTACTTGGGAAGTGTCAGGTACGAGTGCAGCATCAGGGTAGATCACACAGTCTGGTACTTCTTGTCGTGCCTCAGGCTCCAGGCAGTTTGCGTGGTCGCGATTGGATGAAAATGTTACCACAAGTACTAAATACTATCCACTCCGAGAGGGAGAAAACCTTTGAATCGGTCCTTAAACGATATCCAGAAGTGTTTGACGCGCAGAAATTTGGCAGACTCAATAATTTTAAAGCAAAAATCCATATGTCAGACTCAAGTACACCAAAGTTCTTTAAGGCCAGAACACTGCCCTATTCCTTACGACCTAGAGTGGAAGACGAGCTGAAAAGGCTTCAAAGAGAAGGTATAATTGTACCAATCCAACAAGCTGAATGGGCGGCCCCGATATCGCCTGTGCTTAAGCCCGACGGTAACGTACGAATCCGTGGTGATTATAAGCTTACAGTAAATCGAGGTGCCAGCATAGACCGTTGTCCATTACCGAAAATTAAGGATTTGTATGCCAACTTGTCTGGAGGAGTCAAGTTCACTAAATTGGATTTGAGTCACGCCTATTCGCAGGAAGAGTTTGATGAGAACTCCCGACGTCTTACGACGATCAGTACACATTTGGGGCTATTCGAATACACTAGACTGCCTTTCGGAATTAACTCGGCGCCGGCGATCTTCCAAAGGATAATTGACAATATCGTGCGTGACATGCCGAACACTTGCGCGTATCTCGATGATTTCCTTATCACGGGTCGCACAGAAAAGGAGCACTTGTACACGTTGGACCGGGTGTTGCATAAACTCTCTGAACACGGTTCGCGTTTGAAACGCTCCAAATGTGCTTTCCTAGTTGATGCAGTGGACTATCTCGGTTATAGACTGGACAAGCATGGCTTACACACGCGGGAAGATAAATTACACCCCATTATTTCTGCACCCCCACCTCGTAACGGAGCCCAGTTACGCTCGTTCGTTGGAATGCTTTCACATTATCGTCGGTTCCTCTCTAATCTTGCTTCTGTTCTAGCACCACTTCACAACTTGCTGAAAAAAGCTTCTAAGTGAGCATGGGGCGAGGAAGAGCAACAAGCATTTGACAGGGCAAAAGGTCTCCTTGCTTCTTCATCAGTCTTGGTACATTACGACCCCAACAAGCCCCTCATCCTACAGTGTGATGCTTCAACTTTTGGAGTCGGGGCAGTGCTAAGACATAAAGTCCACGACGGAACAGTTCGCCCTATTGCTTGCGCGTCCCGCACGTTACAACCTGCTGCGAAAAATTACGCACAATTAGAAAAGGAAGCACTGTCCGTGGTATTCGGAGTAAAGCGGTTCCATCAGTATTTGTGGGGCAACCAGTTTGAGATACAGACTGACCATAAGCCACTGTTATCACTTCTCGGTAAGGAACGAGGCATAGAACAATTTAACGCACCCCGAATGGTACGATGGGCCCTCTTACTTTCTGCTTACAATTATCAAATCCGATACATTGCCGGTCCTCACAATAATGTCGCCGATGCCTTCAGTAGATTGCCCCAGATTGACCAACAGGAGGAAGGAAGTGACGCGCCCTACGAGTTTGTTCAACTTTTGCAACACCTGAATACTACACCCATATCTGGCGACATGGTTAGGAAAGCTACAGACAGAGAACCAGTTCTGTCGACTGTGAAATGTATGCTGCTGCGTGGCTGGGGTTCGCGAGCCCCTGGTGATCTGCGTCCGTTTTTCAATTGTAGATTTGAGCTGAGCCAGCATGAAGGATGTATCCTACATGGATCTCGCATCGTTATTCCATTGACTCTCAGGTCAGCTGTACTGAAAGAAATACATGATACACATTCAGGTATTGCCCGCATGAAAGCCCTCGCCAGATCCTACTGCTGGTGGCCAGCGTTGACCGAGACATCGAAACGCTTTCGAGCACTTGTAACACATGCCAAAAATATCAAAGTGATGATCCAACAGGCCCAATTCACCCTTGGCAGTTGATCGACAGCCCATGGGAACGTGTTCATGCCGATTACTTTGGCCCGATCGAAGGAAAAATGTTGCTACTGTTAGTAGATGCGTACTCCAAATGGATTGATGTGCATGTTGTTGCAAACGCTACTGCAGAAGCTACAATCAATGACGTACGCTCTAGTCTATCTACACATGGCATACCGAAAATATTAGTCACTGACAACGGTCCGCAATTTACGAGTGCAGCGTTCAAAGAGTACCTGCAGAGCAACGGCGTTCATCACATGACTTCCGCACCGTACCATCCAGCGCCAAACGGTTTAGCTGCAAGAGCGGCCCAAACCGTGAAAGCTGGTCTTATAAAGCAGCGTAATGGCTCGTTACGAACCAAACTTGACCGATTCTTGTTCGCATATCGGACCACACCGCTAGAGTCTATCGGAAAGAACCCTGGGGAGGCAATGTTTGGGCGTCGACTATATACGAGGCTAGACCTACTTTTTCCGGACCCTCGTCAGACCAGGCTTTGCCAGCAACAACGTATGCAAGAAAGTGGACGCGCACCAGTTAAGCCCCAGAAGTCGATAGTGGAACGTGATGTTTACACGAAACTACCACCTTAGTAGTTATGGCAGCCTGGCACCGTGCTTACGAGCTCAGAAACGGAGGCCGAGATACAACTACAGAGTGGAGAGACAGTACGCAGGCACAATTATTTCATCCGACCCCGCATCCCAGTCACACCGTACCCTGGGGAAGAGAAAGTGGTTCCAGAAGATCTGGAGGAGACAAACAAAAACTAAACGGAAGAAATCGATCAGCTGGTTGCTATTCGGAAACCGCACCGCTCACCTAAGCCAATAGAACGTTACATTTCACAACTGTGATTCCATCTGTCACGTGAGGGGATGTTACATGTGTGTCTTCTGCTAAACCGATGAGCAACACACAGACACATACAGATCGATTGACCGATAGCTGTTTCGTCCACTATTTTTCCTTTTGCTGATTGGTTCCTTTTCGACTTACTCATCTGGTGTAACTTACAAGCTACTATTACAGTTTTTGACACGTCCCATCCGGTGTGTTCTTCTTCACTTCTTGCGCGGACTAAGGGTCCAGATGCAAACCAGCAATACTCGAGTGATACGTATCAAGGTCCACGGTAAAGCGTGGCACCGCCAAACGAACCAGATCAGACTACGCTGTAGCAGTAATCCTTGCCTAACTCACCGCAATCCCAAGCCTGATTTTCAGTTAATACTGGACTAATTCTCCTTGACGTAAGGAACAGACCTAAATTCGGATAGAGGGGACTATGCAAATCAGGAGTCGGTACCAGAATTGGATACAGAACGCAGACGCCCAGTACCGATTCGACGACCACCGGAACGATTCTTTTTTGACTGCGGGGTTTCAGGCTTAAGGCAGACATTTGCGGTGTCAGATCCGGAAGCCCAATCCAAATGCTGCATATGACCCGATGCCAGACATACCCCGATCCAATCAGACTATGCCTCCGCCCAGCCAAACATCAGTGAGTCAGACACTAGTGAACCGTATCAACCGGACATTATGATACACATGCTTGACACTTGATTTCCCTGCATCCAACTACATGGCCCTACCAAAGACCTAGTATTTTATCCACCTACATAAAAAGTATTTCGTGTCATGCCACGCTTCATTAACAGGCTTAACAAAACTTTGATATATACATTCAATACAAGCCGTCAGGCAAATAGGATGATAAGAATGCAATTACAACGTTACGCGATAAGCCAGTGCATTCCAGTCTGAGAATGGGTGGCGTTCGGTCTTTTTGAAATAGGGACTCTAGCCAATTCATGCGTGGTTAAGTTCAAAAGAGAAACACAAAAGCATGAATTTAAAATGACGAACCTGTTAAACTAATTAAAGCAAAGAATTCCATAAGTGATACCCTCCTTGATCGGTTAACTCCAGTCGGCTCGCAACCACCTCGCCTGTACGGACTACCAAAAGTGTACAAACCACATATCTCCCTGCGCCCAATTATTGATATGCCTGGCTCCGAATTCCACGCGGTTGCGAAAGGATTTGTAGAATTGCTGGATCCTGAGTGTAGTGTTGTCAACTTACTCACTTAAAGACTTTCGAGTTTGTTAAACATGTGAATATCTTGAATGTGAACGATGGTTAGGTGAAAAGTAGACAAAACTGATCAAACGTGACATTCTACTGGTGGGAGAGAAAAAGGTAAATGGACACATGGTCCAAAATGGAAAAGGAAGTGTTTGTATGAAAGTGTTACTTTGTAGTAACACAGATGGATTAGTAATGAGTTTAAGTTGGATGCTGATGGAAGTAAAATTGCCCAATGATACATTGGCGTGCAATAGATCTCTTATTGCTACAAAATCCGACTGCATGGCCATGTGATTTCCCTAGGCGTTGCAGAGGTATATCTATGTTCAAAGGTTGAAAAGCCGTTGAATTTAGGCAGTTTGTTTTATACGCCGCGCCTGCAATGTTGATAAACGTGCTACCGGGAGATTATTACGACAACTTCTTACACCATCATCTGGGAATATACATCTTCTGTCACCCGCTGTTGCATAGGCATTACTGGTCTTTCGCGAAACCGTTGCTGCTTAATTTCATACACGGGTACTACCGCCTGTACGGGAAAGACCAGATGACGTACCATGTTCCCTGCCTAAATCAACTAGCATTGGATGTGGATGTGCATGGAACCCTTGATCATTTCTCCGCATTTCCATTCGAGTCTTATATAGGCGTCCTGAAGCGAGTAGTGCGAAACGCACGAAATCCCGAGGCGCAGATTGTGAGACGGTGCTTGGAATATGCGGACGTCTCCAGTTTCTCGCATTGGCCTGAATCTCAGCTTACTCGCATATAACATCGTACATTAACACGTCGTGAACTGTTGATACTGGATGGTACAACGTACCAGGAGGAACTACGGTGCTCTAACACTCATTTGCACCAACGTTCCTGAATCCAAAGCAAATTCTCTGAGAGGTGAGCAACAGGACGATTTGAACCTGTGGAATCTCATTTGCGATCGCATAGGTGCTAGGGTCAAGCCGACCAACATCACGCGTGTGACGAGACATCCAAACTCCGCTCACTATGGTGAGCCCAGAATTCTGCGGATAACACTGGCATCCACTGACGATGTAGAGGCGGTGCTCTTATCGGCATATCACCTCCGAGGTGAAGACAGTAAGATCCGCATCTTTCCGGATGTTCCATGGAGCGAACGTCAGCGAGAAAAAAACAATTTAGACGATCGCAACACGGCCAGCTGGCGAAAAAACCATTTTAGTTCATGGTGTGCCCGAGCTACCAACAGCTAGGGACGAGGAGGCTCATGCTCACGATCTGGAAGAATGGCGGTACATCCGTGAAACTCTATCTGCAGGTGACGTCATCTTTCAGTCGATTTCTAGACTGCCCGTTTCACCTCATTACAAAGGTAATGGTCCAAGGATACTGAAACTTGTGGTTCAGTCCCAGCAGATGGCGGCGAACTTAATGCGTAACTGGCATAAAATGCACAATGCACTGCCATCGGAACTACGATTTAAGGTACCATTTATTGAATCGAAGCCACCGGAGGATGTGACACCATCTGGGGCTCAATGTGATAAAATAAACGGAGCCGAAGACACTGCAGCAAGCTTATCAACCACTGAAAACGACGCTAATGAAGAGCGTTCTGCGTGTGCAGGAACGACGTTAGGTGGGCTGCAGGCCCGTGCAAAGTGTTCATCGATAAACTGCGCAAAAACGACCAACTTCGTGTAATCCTCCACAAGCCCTTTTGGTGCTCAAGCAGCTGTCCTGTATGTACACTAATGCTCAAAGTCTACTTAACAAAATACCCGAACTGCGACTACGTCAAAGGTCCAAATCCTGTGACCTCGTCGCTATAACGGAGACGTGGTTGCGCCCGGATATCACAGACAGGCAGGTCGAGCTACCAGGCATGTCCGTCGTTCGGCGCGATCGATCCAGTAAAGGGGGCGAGGTGGCTCTCTACTACCGCAGTGACCTCCAATGTGAGCCCATAAAAGACGTGTACAGTAACGTGCAGGATACTCTTTGGTGTCGGCTGCGTTTAACAGGCAACGACGTCTGTCTGGTGGCGGTCGTTTATCGACCTCCATCCTCTACACACGAGATGGACTCCAACCTCGCGTCTGCGTTGAGGCTTGGGATCAGCAGGAGATACAGCCATATTCTTATCGCTGGTGACTTCAATATCCACGCTCTGGATGCCCAAGCAACACCTACGGAACAGTTCAAAGCGGATCTACAAGACCTTGTCTCCAGTTTTCCGCTTTATGGCCATATCGACAATCCCACCAGATTCAGAGCAGCAGAAAGGCCGTCCATCCTGGATCACATATTTACCAACAAAGAACCCATGGTCGAGAAAGTAATCATCGACGCTCCTTTGGGTCGCAGCGATCATGCAGTTTTACTCTTCGATTATATATGCTACGCAGAATACCCTGCGGATACTATACGGGAAAGCCAAGTTATCATGCGGTACGATGAGCTGGCTCGACTTGCAGAGACAGCCAACTGGAACTTTCTGACAGACGAAGTACCGACAATCGCATGGCCACATTTCGTCAACCAATTTAGCACTCTCGTGGAAGAGGCATCCGAAACTAAGGTTGTCCACTCGAAGAAGACTGTTTCATTTGTGCGAAGTCGGACACGGAAATGTATGGCAGTGAGGAACTCGGCCTGGCGTATCTATAAGGAACACCCGAGCACGGAGAGCTGGACGACCTATGCAATTCAACGTAATCATTGCACTCAACTCGTTCGTGAGGATAAACTGACATACCAGCAGCATCTGACGGAGCGCATGGTTTCGAATCATAAGCTGCTCTATCAACATGTAAACAACCTGCGCAAGGTGAAACGGGAAATCCCTCCTCTTCAAACGCCAGATGGCATGACGCTGACTACGGAGGATGCGGCGAACGCCTTGCGGCTGCAATATGCTTCGAACTTTCAATGCATTCCTTGGTCATCTGTTCCTTTGTCAGCAGCTGTTATACAACCAAAACTTACGCACATAACTTTCACGGCGGGGATGGTATTAAAGAAGTTGTTGTGTATGCGTAAGCACAGCTCTCCTGGAATCGACAACATTCACACTAAGTCCCTTGCGGTAATGGGAGAAAGTTTAGCAGAGCCTCTGGCACGATTCTTCCAACGCTGCTTCGATCAGATGTATGTACCCGAGATGTGGAAATGTGGGATCATAACCCCAATTCACAAGGGCGGTAGCCGTTCTGATCCAGCCAACTACCGTCCTGTAACCCTTCTCCCGGTCCTGTCGAAGGTTATGGAGGCTATTGTTGCTGACGTATTAACAGTCTATCTAGAAGAGTCTGCCTTCCTTGCACATGAACAGCATGGTTTCAACGGAATCGATCGTGCACCACAAATCTGATGCTAGCAAGGTCGAGTTGGACCAAATTAATTGACAGCGGTGCAGGAGTGGACGTGGTGTACCTAGATTTCTCAAAGGCCTTCGATCGACTAGACCATGGAATCCTGATCTGCAAACTTCAGAGCTTTGGCATTGGTGATCCGCTCCTAGGATGGATCACAAGCTTTCTTCTCCACCGGAGCTTAGAGGTAAAAGTGCGTGGGTCCCTGTCCCACCCAATCCAAGTCGAATGTGGTGTACCACAAGGATCGGTACTGGGGCCACGATCGTTTTTGATGTGTATTGACTATATAGCGGCCCTCATTCTTTTCAACTGCCTACTCTATGCCGACGACATCAAGGTCTGGAGAGCGATCAATACACCAGACGACTCCGCAATACTTCAAGTGGACCTGGATAAGGTGTATGCGTGGCCAGTTCAGAACCAACTCCCATTCAACACAGAAAAATGCAGAGTATTACACTTACGTCACCAAGCATCATTTTTCTATAAACTGGGTGACCATGTGCTTCACACAACTGCTGAGGAAAAGGATTTAGGAGTCTTGATTCAGTCCGACCTGGGTTGTTCAGCCCAGGCAAAGAAAGCATCGAACGCGAGCATTCGAAATTTGGGCCTTCTCAGGGGCACATTTGGACGCTTCGATTTATCCGTTTTTCACCAACTTCTAGGTGCATACTTACGACCACACGTGGAGTATGCAATACAAGTCTGGCAGCCGTGGCTGAGGAAAGACCTCTCTGATTTAGAGAAACCTCAACGACGCGCAACGAAGAACGTGAAAGGTTTAGGCCAGTTACGCTACGAAGACAGACTGAGATCGCTCGGGATATTTAGTGGTCGATATCGAAGACTACGGGGAGATTTGATTTTGGCTTATCAGATTCTGACAGACCCCAATCATACCTGCCGCCGTCTGCTGGAGCTCAGTAACAACAACAACAACAACCTGAGAGGCCATCATCTGAAGCTGGCAGTGCAGTACAGCCGTTTGGAATGTCGACAGAATTTCTTTTCCGTGCGTGTTTGCCAAGCCTGGAATGCTCTCCCAGAATCTGTAGTCAGTGCACCCAACCTGATCGAGTTCAAAAGTCGAGTTGATAGTGCACTCACTTCACTGCACTATCTCCCATAGTACAGTCTAATTTTGAGAGGTCCAAAATCCATACTTTAAAAACAATTTTCCCTCACGCTTATTTCAACAGTGGATTTATATTTTGACGCTTCAAACTCAAACACGTTGCCCCAAGCGAATTTCAAGGGGCGGTGACTCTTTTAACCACATACTCTCCATATCTCACGATCCCCTCCGGAGTTATAGTGGATTATTATTTTGACACTTCAAACCCGGTGAGTCCACAAGCTTGTAGTGACTCGTTGTTAAACGATTTTACTGAATTGGTTTCCATTGAATTTTTCACACTTCTATGATTTTCGCACTGATCACCCTACGGGATTTGTCCAGCTTTAGCTTTTATACCCGCATAAATCCATTGTTCCATCGTTCCATTGTACACATGCAGCGCACCTGATAACGTGATCACCGTATCTGATTACCGGTATTGCATTGTCCGGTTTGACCATATGGGCTCAGAATGTGAGAACATTGTTTGTAAACCTTTCACAGGCGTGCATGCGTTGTACCATCTCCGGATACCTTCTTCCGTTTGCAACACATTTGCAGCCTCAGGCATCAGCGATGATCTACAATCATTCCGTGTGGGTGATATACTTTGCAAATGTGTGTGCTTCTCCGTTACTGACTTCTTACCTATTATTCCCCTGTTGCACACCTTTAGAACTCCGGATGGTAATAAGTGAAGCATTGTGCATGTTCAGAGTCCCTAACTGTTCATTTTCCCTTTGATCTACTTGTGCTTTTTAATTCATTTCCTGACTATTTATTTTAATGGCTATGCTTATTTTTTATTTCCTTGGACTGATTTTTTAATTTCTTATTTACCTGATGACTGGGGATTCTTTCTCAACGGGTTGCACTTATCCTGTTATACGAGGTCCCCTAATACCTCTTCATCGAGTATGATCGCGGGGCGTCCATCAGACACATGTATTCACTTCACCTAATGAGGGACGGTACATCCTCGCACGATGGTTTCATATCAATACTCTTTTGGGAAGTGTGGCTGTGGCGGTACGAAGCAACATTGGAACGGGGGTACAAGATCGTAACTGTATTCGGCCGATAGGCATATGAAGGGCTGTTAAAAGAGTGAATACGTCTATGTGCAGCAGATTGGCAAACCACAGGGCGCTGAATGCACTCTTACTGGCAAAGATCTGCGTTGGCAAGCACTCGACAAACGATGTAAACCAATATGAACAACATGGAATGGCCTTTACCAGCACCGACGCAGGTAACATGCTCATTATCTTACACATGTTGGCAGGTTTTCAATGGGGATTCATTCAACCGCACACCTTTTCAGGAGACAGCACGGAGTGGGGGTTCATGTACAGATAATATTTATTAATAAAAAGTTTCGTTGCTATTACATTGTCCTAGTAATCGGTATTTGTGCAAACTGACTTGCATAAGTCATCTATTTCAGCGTTATGGCTTCGTTAACATATTGTGTCGTTTCCCTGAGCACGTCCACCGGATGTTCGGTTACAACCATAAGCAGCTCTTGGCTGCTTGGGGACGGTCGGCAGGCGTTGCTACCAAACGTGCCCCTTCGGAATACCTTAACGCTGTGAGGGAACACCGGCCGGCGGACGAGAACTGTAAGTTGACCCGTGCGACTATACTTCGGCGAACGAGTAAGTTCTGTGCTGTCATAAGTCTTCAGTGGATTTCGATCAGGCTGCTGCAATAGCGAACTCCGTGGACCTTTCGTACCTACCGGAAGACACGGATTCAACACCCGACATGGGCACACCCCCACGTAGACTCATGTGAGTTGCCACATCTATATAACATTTCATCACAGCCGTATGCCACGTCGTTTGATTTCGGACGGCGATGACTTTGAGCCACCCAGGAAGCGCATGGTTCGCACAGCCGTTCCATATAGCTCGCCACCTATCTGTTCTTTAACTGAATTTGCCCGCTCGATGGGTAAAAACTCACATCAGTGGTCTTCCTAGCAATACAACATGGGTGGATACGAACCAGCTTATACAGGTAAGGGTTACATTTTTCTTAATGTTAGGCTACAGCGTTCAATACCGCATCTAACTGTGGTGAAAATTCGAACCCACAGATTCGGAAAACGGCATCGGGTTGGTGCTTACACTTTGTAGCTTGATTATCCTAGTCCTAGAGTCCACCTCCGACTCCTCTTTCATCATCGTTCCTTCAAGCAATTGGAATGGCATTCACCGTATGAATGTACTTGAGGTTTTACCATTTTCCTGCAGGCGATATGGACCAAATGAAGAATAAACTGGAGTCCATAGGTGGTAACTTCCTACATTTCTAAAACAGGGTTTACGTTTGCAGGTAATGTTCAGAAAATTATGGAGACACTGGAGTATATGAAGAGTTTCATGAGATCGATGGCTGCAACAATTGGACGGCAAACAGGGCAGCAGGCAACGCAGTTTACTTTGCCAATTACATCGGTGGTGGAACTGCAGTCGTTCGATATACTAATGCAGGATGCAGGACGCAGGCAACAATTGGTAGGATGCTTTGATACCTCACATATGCATGCAGCATACTTATCTGGAAGGTGTGCATGGAGAAACGTTGTCGGAGACCGTACGCCTCATGATGCAGCGCCTTCTAACGCGGTCATTGATGGCGGAGATCAATTACTCCGGTTCCCGCAACAAACACGGATTCCGGAAAACGAAGCTATTCACCGAAATGCAAGGTAAGCAACATCTGCCATTTCATCCTTGTCCTAGCTGCTCTATTAAAACGTTTCTCCGGAAGCAACGTGTCACCCGATGACGTTACACAATATGTAAGGAAATACTTGAAATCCATTCGTGACAATGCATGGCGCGACACTCCCAAAGGTTGTGCAAGCAGCCAGCAGGTATGAAATGGTGGATTACTTAATAACATTCCTTACATAAGGTTTCCCAATTGATGGACTTGGACTGCCCCGGCGACAGCATGGAAGAAGGGTAACGGTTTCAAACGGAACGCGGACCTCTGTTATCAATATTGATGTCCTTGCAATTAATGTATCCACTACTATACGTCGGTAGACGGACTTCTTACTGTGAAATGATCGGATTCCATTCCCTCTATCTTTGTGCTCAGTGGGTCGGAAATACTAAGGCATCACTATGACTAGTGGGACTGCATGTACCATGCATGTGCGCCATGTTACACATGGTTTCCTCCATGCAGTGGCAGCAGGCTGTGCACCATGATACCACGCTTTCCCCTGTCATTCATTTTGTTACGCCGCAAGCGAAAATATGTCATAGGAGCGGTTAGCTATGACTCGCACGTTTACCTTGCATTTGTAAGCGGATATGATACTTGCGTTACATAGTATTATTAACGGGAAGCGCAGGTAGGGATTTGAGATCCTCATCCAGCGGTGTGCGAGCTTGGGTGGGTAGCCAATACGTGGGGCGTACCGGGGTAGCGGCTAGGTGCGGCGTACCCGGGTTACCGCCTAGGTGCGTGCGTGCGTATCGTCGTGGTGCGTGCACGGCTATTGGTCCACGCCGTTCAAGGTCAATCGTCAACGACCATTCATGCTCCGCTGGTGTGTCTGTCGTCCACTGTTAAACCTTGATTTATGATTGGACAAGGTGCAAAGTCCTTCACTGTGTACTTAATACAGCTGCAGTGGAAGGACAAATTTCGCCTACAAAATGGTCGCCAAAGTCCTTAACCATGGATTCATGTCTATAGTTGACGGTTAAAGACTTTACCACACATTTTCGCCTTCAAAGTCCTTTCTGCGCTAGCGGAGTAAGCACCATAAACGTAGAACTAAAGCTCGTCCTAAATAGAGTAGCGCAGCTTGAGGAACTTGTCAGAGCAAAGAAATGCCCACCAAAGCCGCCTGCTCACAACCGCTGCCTGAAAATCACACACATCCAAGAATCCGACAAAGGGACTCCAGCTGCACGAATACTCGACAACCAAGCCTTTTTTAAACGAATGGTCTCCGTGTTGTCTGATGAGGGTGAGCAAGCAATAAATCTAATCTTTGCTTTTCGCCTTGTCAGGAAACATGAGGACCCAGCCAAGTTTCGTCCTCTGGAAATCGTCTGTCAGGATGAAGTAGAATGCCAACGCATCCTAAGACGGACCCCGCCTCAAGGGAAAAACCTACGTTCAGAAAGACCTCTCCCCGGAGGACTGAGTTCAAATGAGGCAAGCTGTTTGCGAGCTGCAAACCTAATGCGCAAATGGAGAAACAGATGTACACATAGTGGATTTTCCCGCAGTCAAAATAACTTTGAGAGCTCGATGTAGGCTAATCCTCCTTCTTCCAAGACCCCAAACATAAAGAACGGACTACGGGTAATACTAGTGAATGTGCGCAATCTTAGAAACCAGCTAGATGAGATTACACTCCTTATCTATGAACAGCAACCGGATCTAATGGCGTTCACCGAAACCTGGCTGTCATCTGATATATATGACTCGGATGTGCATGTTTCAGAATATTAGCTACTTCGATGCGATCGCTTTGGTGGGAGGTCCGGAGGCGGAGTAACCCTGTACACGAAGAACTACCTCAAGGCCCCCATTGTCGAACCAGGTTGTGACAAAGATCATATGTCGGAAATGCTTTGGTGTCCAATTCATGAAGGATATAAATCGCTGACGTGGGGTGGTCTACAGAGCCCCTGCAGCACCTAGCTCACACATATTACCTTCCGTGCAAACCCACAGCATAGGAACAAACTGTCTCCCTATGAGTGACTTCAACGCCACCGACGCATGGTCCCTGGTCAGACACTAAACACTTTCGACTTAGTTCTCACCTCGGCACCATCTGGGTGATCACTGTACAATCACCTTTTCGTGGAAACGACGCCTCACAATTCACGATCAGGGGACCCTGCGTCAAAACTTCTGGCGCACTGACCAGCCCAGATTAAGAACGACTGCCAGTAACATGGACCGGAGTATTCCGCAATCCTTGGTGTTTGATGACTCATTGAAACGCCTACGACCTATGATGATGCGACTCATTGAACAGTTGTTCCAAACTGCAAAAGCAGACCACCATCCAAAAAACCCATGGATTGCTAAAGAAGTAAGATCCCTAATGAAAAACGGACTAAAACTATGGGATCATTTCAAGAGCGCATGACTGACATCAAGCTACTTAAGGTACAAAACTATCAGAAACATATGCCCCCTGAGAAAACGCGACAAAAGACTACAGTATGAACATGGACTGGCCATGAAATACCAAAACTGTCCTGAGAAACTTTTGCCCACTTGAAGCCAAGTGCCAAAACGGGCAGTGGAATCCCCGCTCTATCCTCTTCTATGGTATGTACCGTTCTATACGGCGATGATGAAAAAGCAAACTTATTGGCTGCGCAATATTCCTCAGTCTACTCAGTGGAGTCACCACTGCTCAACAACTGTTCGGCTGCACACTACTCCTCTATGGACCAAGTTGAAATTAACTCCGAAGTAGTTACTAGGCTACTCGAACTGGACCCGAACTCCTCCCCAGGCCCGGACGGATTGCATCCCAGCTTCCTCAGAACGATAGCTGAGTAGGTCGCCGCCCCTCTGCCAAGTGTTTCGGCAATCCCACGAAGTCGGCTGCCTACCCACAGACTGGAAAGCAGGTACCGTCCTGCCCAAACATAAGGGGGGGGAAGCCAACAAGACCCAGCGAACTACCGGCCAATATGTCTGACATCAGTCGTATGCAAAACCATGGGACGAATAGTCAAGTGCGCCCTCCAGCCACACTGTGAATCTAAACCTCATCTCACTTGCTCCACATGTCTTCCGGAGAACACGCTCATGCATCCCTCACTTACTCATCGCCAGGGAAAAATGGGCAGAAACCATAGATGCCCGAAACCAGGTTAACGTAATCTTCATTGACTTCAGCAAAGGCTTTGATAAGGTTCCACACCTAAGACTGCTACATAAATTCCAGGGAATTGGCATTACAAGAAATCTCTCCTGGATTGCCGATTTCTTAAGAGGTAGGACAATGCGCGTACAAGTGAACCAAACCCTCTCTGCTTCAGTGCCTATGACTAGTGGCATTCCCCAACGATCAGTGCTTGGACCGGAGCTCTTCACACGGTACGTTAACGACCTGTCGACTGCACTTCAAACCCACTGTTTGATCTACGGCCATGACCTCAAGCTATGATCAACAGTATCCAGCCTTGAGGATGCGGACAGATTACAAAGAGCTCTAGACCAACTACATGAATGGTCCATCAAGTGGAAACTGCCAGTAAACCGAGGGAAATGCGCTGTTCTCTCAATGGATAGCACTGAACCGTACGGTGCATATCACATTGGTGGGTTTCTCCTTAGGAATACCACCCACGTGATCTCGGGGTTATCTTGACTTCTGACTTTAGAAAGACGCAAGACACGTTAAAGGTGGCCACTGGAAGGAGACTGGTGGGTGCCTTAAAAAGATCATTCGCTCGAATGACTCCTGAGATTTTTCGACATTCGTTCACTTCATACGTCCATCCAGTCTTAGAATATGGCCTAACAGCTATTCATCGGCTTTCAAAGTTTGAATGCGTTCTGCTGGAGAAGGTTTAGAGACATCCATCAAAAGCTGTTCTGGGGCTTCGTGATCTCCTGTACCCCATTCGACCCCAGCAGCTAAATCTGTTTTCCCTTTGAATTCCGCCGTCGCCGGGGTGATCTCATCTACACTAGGCACATCCTCCGAGGGGAACTTGGAAGAGAGTTACAGCAATTCTTCCGGCCCAATACTGGCTGTTCCAAACGAGGTCGCACAAGTAAATTGTTTAAGCAAAGAAGACAGAATTCGGACGGACGTCATCCTATCCACTAGAGTGTTGAATGATTGGAACAGCCTACCGGAAGAAATTGCAGACGCTTTATCCGAGGAAAGTTTCAAGCGGCTGCTAGACAAATATTCGCTGAGGATGCTGGAATCTCGCGGCTGTCACTGAAATTGAGACGAACCCCCGAGGAACGTCGTAATCCAACGACACACATCAAACCCAGTATGATACGGAATCGATGGGGCTGACAAGGGATTTCCCTCCTGCTCTCTACAACTCAATGACTGCCCCTCTTTAGGTTCGCTGATCCGTTGGTTAGGAGGTGCACCTTCTAACAGCCTATCAAAGTTCGCCTTATCTACTGCATACCGCAGAGCACATAAGCGAAAACGTGCTACTGCTGGCGCCTTCTTTCCTTTCCACTTGTTTTGCTTGCTCATTTCGCCGTCCCCATTACTGGCTGGCTTGCCGAACAACCTCGTGGTGTAAGCTAGGTGGTTTCGGGGACCGTTCCATCCGCCACTGGCGCGATTTTGAATGCGGGCTGTTGTTCATGGGGACAACCTGTTTCTGCGTTCTGAAAAAGTAAGGGTTTTATTGCGTGAATTTCTTGCCAAACGTGTTGGTGAAGAGGTCAGTACCTCCAAAAATGCCATAAGTGATGCGTGCCGTGCATAAATGCGAAGTTGAAAAAATGGAAAAGTTGAAATATAACATGAAATAAGTTGTTGAAAAAGGAAACGGATTATGAACATTGATTTAAGGAAGTGCACTGTATCTATCTGAAAAAAGATGGAAGTGCGATAATATATGTTAATTTGTCCTAGACAAAACGGAATCCGTGTGTAGCAGATGGCCTAGGTAATAGGGGATTTATTATTATTTGAGGTTACGTACGGCTTTGCTAGCCGCATAATCTGCATGATGGCTGCAATCCTTGCTAATGGACCATGAATGGAGTGTATGTGTGTATGCATGGTGAGCGCGGTGTGAAGCGAAATATATAAATATATATATGTATATATACAATATAAATATATAAGTATATGTATATATATAGTTATATAAATATATATATATACATGCATATATGTGTATATATATGTATGTATAGAAATGTCTAGTGCGCCTTGAGCTAGGCCCTTTGGGGCCACTACAGAAGCGACGACTAGTCCTGCAGAGAATTACGGCGAGCCCGCGAGCGTTTGTAGGCACGCTGAATTCGATTTACTAACCGCGTGCTTGCATGCTAAGTCTCTTTATTTCAGGTGGTGGGTTTTCAATTTTGTCTTAATGCTTTTCTTTCTCATATAAATATCTCCGTGTACTCTCTTCCATTAACTTGCACACATCGCCTAAGCCAATTTTATTCGAGTTCCATAACATTTTTGTGTTCGTGGCATTCCGTGAACTATACTTCCTGATCTCGTGCACTTAGCTAAGATTTGTTTGTAAACAACTTATTACATATGATATATAATTAAGGTTTATCTCATCGTTTCCTTATGCATTAATCGAGTTTTTCTCTTTTTCTCTCAAGTGTTTGGCTGTTGTTTGATATCCCCATTGTGGATGCGCTTGATGTGCATGTTGACAAGGTGCTTACCTGTCTATTACCCACTACCTCGTCCATACTGGCTCCAGGAGACAGTTGGTCGTTGCTAGAGGGGACAGGGCGCACAGTCCTTGTGGCCGTGTTAGGATCAAAGAGTGGTTCCAATGCAGTCAGTGTGGAGCGGACTACGGTCCAGCCACCGCCTTGTGTGCAATTGATTCCCAAATACAGTGTGCTTGTGTTTGCCTGTGAAGGAGTGTGGGCCAGCTCCGTTGATGAAACGTAGTTCCCATCCACATGCCTTCAGGTCTTATTCGTTCGGGTTTACGCTGGATATGGGGTATGTGGTTGGAGCTGTGGATGGTGCAGCGCAAGCCATCCATGGTCCCTCTGTAGGCGCAGGCGTCCTGTGGCTTTCCACAGTGACAGGCAAATCCGAAACCGGATGCCGCCTACCATATATATATATATATATATATATGTATATATATATAAGTATAGGTATATTTTTAATACCCATATATATATGTAGCTATGTATATATATATATATATATATGTATGGGCGGGAGAGCCTATGGTGCGCTGAGGCTGGTGGTGGCTAGATCCTGACAGATGGTCTACCCACTGCTGCTACTGATGCGCCATAGTCTCATGTCCTGGGCGCCTCCACGTGGCGACCGCTGGGTGGGAGTTAGGTTTCGCCCTTCTCCGTGCTAAGATCCAGGACACCAATCCGCATGAGTCAGCTAACTGACCATGTGCTAGACCCGCTGCCTTTCGGGTGTTCATTTAATCGAAGGCTTTGGCTGCGGACCCGAGTCGTTCTCCTGTCAGGATTGGGTGCCCTGGCAGTATCCTAGTCCATCCTCTCCGGAGGTTAGGAAGTGGTCGATGGCCCACTTCCCGTAAAACCTAGCCATGGGAGACAACAGGTTACGGGTGATATTCTCAATGCTCCATTGGCGTAGAGCACGAGTGCCACGCATTGTCTCTGACGGTGGGAGGACACCTCCGGGTGTTCAATGGTTTGCTACTGCCCGCCTCAAGCCAGGCAGCCCCTGGTCAAATTGGTGCAAACCCGCCAAAAACCCACCTGCGTCTGGCCGTGGTCGCAGGTGCGTATCCAATTACGGTCGCAAAACATATGATAATTGTTCCAGAACCTCAAAGGCTGCGTGTGACGGCCGTCAAGCAGATCCCAATCTGTCACTGCAATCACATTCCCGAGCTGGATCTGCTCTCCACTGCCTTGTTGGTCAGGCTATTGAGCCAAAGGCTCCGGGTGGAGTCCCTCAAGCAAACCTCCAAACCACCCAC
This sequence comes from Dicrocoelium dendriticum, assembly GCA_944474145.2. Lineage (NCBI taxonomy): Eukaryota > Metazoa > Platyhelminthes > Trematoda > Plagiorchiida > Dicrocoeliidae > Dicrocoelium > Dicrocoelium dendriticum. The sequence continues at coordinate 149,354,197 of OX104063.1, read as the reverse complement.
TGCCTTGTGGGTCAGGCTATTGAGCCAAAGGCTCCGGGTGGAGTCCCTCAAGCAAACCTCCGAAGGACAACGACCACCTCGCGTGCGATTGCCCACCAATGCAATCGTATGCTTGCGCGCAAAGCACTCAGCATCGGGTGCTGGAACGTGCGCACACTACTGGATCGGAACTCGAGCGAGCGCCCGGAGCGACGCACTGCACTGGTCACAATGGAGCTGGCGCGCTACCACATCGATATTGCGGCGCTCAGTGAAACTCGGCTCGCTGAGCAAGGTAAGTTACATGAAGCAGGTGCTGGCTACACATTCTACTGGGTGGGGAACGCCGCCGCAGCACCACGTGAACATGGGGTCGGATTTGCAATATCCGACCGCCTGAATGGCCAGCTGGTGGGTGAACCAACGGGCATCAGCGCGCGACTGATGACTGTTCGCCTACGACTCGGAAGAGGTAAGTTTGCTACTTGCATAAGCACGTACGGTCCGACCATGTGTTATCCTGATGACACGCGTGATCAGTTCCACACTGAGCTATCCTCCGTGATACGGTCTGTGCCGAGGAGCGACCGACTATTTCTGCTGGGTGATTTCAACGCGCGCGTTGGGCGTGATGCATCAGCGTGGACAGATGTTATCGTTGAGCATGGCATTGGTTCAGGGAATGCGAACGGTGACAGGCTGCTCTCACTGTGTGCCACTCACGGCCTGACGATCACGAACACACGGTTTGCACTGAGTGCGAGTGATATAGCAACTTGGACGCACCCACGGAGTGGTCACGCTCACCTGCTCGACTATGTCATCGTACGTCAGCGTGATATGCGTGAAGTGCGCATGACACGTGTACTGCGTGGAGCTGAGTGTGGCACTGATCACAAATTGGTTCGGACCAAACTGTACACATATTTTCGTAAATCGATGTATTGCACTCCCGCCGTGAATCGGCGTAAATTTAACATTCTCTCCCTCGGTACTGTGGCGAAACGTACTGAGCTGGAGAAGGCGATGGCTGCACGCCTTTGTGGTGATGTGGACTGTATAGCCACAGTGGGAGACCTGTGGCACCACATTCGCGACCAGGTGACAGCTGCTGCGGAGGAGACCATCGGGCGCGCAAACTGTAAGCGGCCTGATTGGTTTGTTGACAACAATGTGACGATTGGCGCATTGGTGTCAGAGAAGAATGCAGCATTTGCTGCACATGTTGCAGATCCCAGTGACTTGGGGAAGAGTAGTCAGTTTCGCAAACTTCGACGGCGACTGACCCGAGAGCTCCGTCGCATTAAAAATGCATGGTGGACGGAGAAGGCGAAGCATATGGAATGCTACGCCGAACGCCGTCAACACAAGGAATTCTTTGACTCCTTGAAGGCGGTGTATGGACCGAGATTGGAGCTGCTGAGGACACTGATCGATGGTAGTTCAGGCGCTACCTGCACCCAGACTGCAGAGATAATGCAGGTCTGGCGGAAACACTTTGACTGTCTCTTGAACAACCGTTCAGAGATCGACTGGCCTACATTGAATGGCCTGAAGCAGCACGATGTGAAGGCGGATCTGGCGGATACGCCGAGACTGGATGAGACGCAGAGAGTACTTGCTCAGCTGCGAAACGGCAAATGTGCCGGAGGTGACGGGATCCCACCTGAAGTATTGAAACACGGTGGACCCGCGTTGTTGACTGCGCTGCACCACTTGGTGCAACGCGTGTGGATTGAGGAGGAGGTGCCTTCTGAGCTGAAGGATGCCCTTGTGCTACCACTGTACAAGGGCAAAGGGAGCAAGCAATGTTGCACGAATTATCGTGGCATCAACTTGCTGAGTTGTGTGGGCAAAGTGATTGCCCGAATCCTGCTCAATCGCCTCGTCAGTCAGATTGTGGAACCAAACGTGGCAGAAGAGCAATGTGGATTCCGTTCGGGTCGCAGCACTATAGATATGGTGTTTGCGGCTCGTCAGTTGCAAGAGAAGTGCAGAGAACGACACCAGCCTTTGTACTCGCTTTTTGTTGATTTCACCAAGGCATTTGATACGGTGAACCGCGAGGCACTGTGGCTGGTGTTGGGTAAGTTTGGTTGCCCGCGTAAGTTTGTAAGTTTAATTGAATGTCTGCACAGTGGTATGCGAGCGCGGGTGCAGCTGAGTGGAGAGACCTCGGATGACTTTGCAGTTGTCTCTGGTGTGAAGCAAGGCTGTGTGTTAGCTCCTGCCCTGTTTAATATCAATCTTCATGCAATGCTGTCTTGTGCTTTTGATGCGGCTTGTGCTTACGGTGTTCGTGTGGAGCACCGTATTGATGGTGGTTTACTGAACATCCGTCGTTTCGGTGCGCGAACTCTAGTCTGTGAGACAACTATCCGTATGTTGCTGTTTGCTGACGACTGTGCGTTGTTTTCACACAACGCGGATGAGTTGCAGCACATGACTAGTGCTCTGGCTTCGACAGCGGCCAAATTCGGGCTCACCATCAACACAAGCAAAACTGTCTGTCTCTTTCAGCCTTCACCGGAGGTGCAATCTTCAATATTGCCGCAAATCAGCGTTGGTGCTGAAGTATTGGAAACCACCTCCCGCTTCTGCTACCTTGGGAGTGTGATGTCGACTGATCAGCAACTACACGTTGAGTTGCGTAATCGCGTGTCGAAGGCGGCAGCGGCATTCGGGAAGCTTGAGTACCGAGTGTGGAACAACCATCAGCTTAGCATTGGCACGAAGCTGATGGTGTACAAATCCATGGTACTGTCCGTTCTTCTATACGGCAGTGAAACGTGGACGATGTACCGTCGGGATGTGCGATATCTCGAGCGGTTCCATCATCAGTGTCTGCGACGAATTTTGCGGATCGGTTGGGGCGCCAGAGTTGCAGACACGGAAGTGTTGCGCCGAAGTGGGATGTATGCAGTGGACTGCATACTTTTACTGAGACACCTGAGATGGCTCGGTCATGTGAGCCGTATGGATTCGACGCGGATACCGAAACAACTTTTATACGGTCAGCTGAGTATTGGGAAGCGGCATGCTGGGAAACCAAAGTTACGTTACCAGGACATGATTAAAGTGAGCCTCACACGTTCTAATATTGATTGCAGATCATGGGAATCGAAGGCGGTTGATCGTGGTGCATGGCGCGATCTAAGCACGAAGGCAGTTGCTGAGGTGCGGGAGAAATCCCTCATGCATGCAGAGAAGAAGCGGCAGTTGCGGAAGCGGCAAGCACCGATGAATTGTACTCCATCGACATCGAGCGCATTGTGCTGTAGAACATGCGGTCGCGAGTGCCTTAGTCAGGCAGGCCTAGTGAGCCATGAGAGAGGTCACTCGGGACCACTGCCGAAGCGACGACGGGTCCCGCAGTGAACGTAGGCAGCACCGGCGCAGCGTTTGTAGGTACGCTGAATTCGATTTACTAACCGCATGCTTGCATGCTAAGTCTCTTTATTTCAGGTGGTGGGTTTTCGGTTCTCTCCTAATGCTTTCCTTTCTCATATAAATGTCTAGTGGGCCATGAGCTGTGCCATTTTGGGCCACTACAGAAGCGACGACGGGTGCTGCAGAGAATTACGACGAGCCGGCGCAGCGTTTGTAGGCACGCTGAATTCGATTTACTAACCGCGTGCTTGCATGCTAAGTCTCTTTATTTCAGGTGGTGGGTTTGCAGTTTTTACCTTAATGCTTTTCTTTCTCATATAAATATCTCCCTGTACTTTATTCCATTACCTTGCACACATGGCCTAAGCCAATTGTGTTCGATTTCCATAACATTTTTGTGTTCGTGGCATTCCGTGAACTATACTTCCTGACCTCGTGCACTTAGCTAGGATTTGTTTGTAAACAACTTATTACGTATGCTATTTAATTAAGGTTTATGGCACCGTTTCCTTATGCATTAATCGAGTTTTTCTCTTTTTCTTTCTCTCTCTCTCTCTCAAGTGTTTGGCTGTTGTTTGATAACCCGGTGTGGCTGCGCTTGATGTGCATGTTGACAAGGTGCCTACCTGTCTAATGTATGTATGTGTGCCCCATGCTGAGGCTGATGTTGCATTCTTGATGCTTCTTCACCGCAGTTGGGCTAAACCAACTTACACTTAAACTAGATCTTTTTAAGCTGGATAAATTTCATTCCGCTTTATTTGGTTTGTTCTGCCTCCCTGAATAATGTTCTATTAACTGGCCACGTTGCTTACACTAATTGCGCTTATCTTCGGTAATTTTGTTGCGTTTGTAGAATTTTATGTAACAGGTGCACATTTCTTACTTGTCACCGATTTGTTGCTAACCAAATTACTTCATATGGTAATTTGGCGAATAGTTATGCCACCGTATCTGTATGCATTATTGGATTTTTTAATTTCAGCTTGTCGTTTAAAGTGAATGGATGTTGTTTGATATCCCTGGTATGGTTGCGCTTGATGTGTATGTTGACAAGGTGTCTACCTGTCTATTACCCACCACCTCGTTCATACTGGCTCCAGGAGACAGTTGGTCGTTGCTGGAGGGGACGGGGTGCACGGTCCTTGTGGCCGTGCTAGACTCAAAGAGCGGTTCCGTGCACTCAGTGTGGAGCGGACTACGGTCCAGCCACCGCCTTGTGTGCGGTTGATTCCCCAAATACAGCGTGCTTGTGTTTGCCTGTGAAGGAGTGTGGGCCGGCTCCATTGATGAAACGTGGTTCCCATCCGCATGCCTCCCGGTCTTATTCCTTCGGGTTTACACTGGATATGGGGTATGTGGTTGGAGCTGTGGGTGGTGCAGCGCAAGCCATCCATGGTCCCTCTGTAGGCGCAGGCGTCCTGTGGCTTTCCACAGTGACAGGCAAATCCGAAACCGGATGCCGACAACCAGTGCACTAAAATGGCAATATATGTTACCATCTCTAGGTTTTTGAATGAGGCATAGGCGATTGGTAGGATGATAATTGACGAAGGTGAAGGTGAAAAAATGTTTCTGTGAAAGTAGGTATACGGACACAAGCGGTATGCTTAATACCTGTTAAATGGTAAATGGTATGTATATCCTGATTGGTACGTTGCATAGGAACGAAGTTATCCTTCATTGCAATGGCGTACATGATATACATTTGCGCACTAACTATATATATGTATATATATATGTATGTATATATGTATCTAAATGTATATATGTAAGAATTTGGACTTTGTACGTGTTCAATGGATAATGGGACGCTTCCAATTTACCTTTGTTAAACGCGATAATCTTGAATCGGAAAAAGGAAAATGAGGTCTCATGAAAATATGGGATGTGAACATGAAAATACGTAATGGTATAATTCGGACGTTAAGAGGTGTTATTCGGGAAAGCTTTTTCTGAAATCACTGTTAATGGTGTGAGGAGTATGGCATCCGTAAGCGTGATGGACTTAATCAATGGTATGCAGTGAAGTATGGTAAGTGGAATTTGTTAAAGGTTCCAGTAAAAGGTAGCCAATACGTAGGTTTCTGTGTGTATTCAGGTGAACAAAAGTGGCAGTGCGTTTAACGTTAATGGTATAAACATCTACAAGGGCCTTCCATAGTGGGGTAACACTACGTCATGAATTGGATGTCAATAATTTGCGCAAGAAAATGTGCAACTAATGCTGACGGATGTGCATGCCTACGTTGTGCTGAGGTATGCTGGAGCTAGGTAAGGTGATGGTTGATTATGTATCAGGTGGGCAGACAGGGCGTTCAAACCATATGCAAATATTCTCGTGTAAGTGGGGAGCGTTGGGAACGCTCATCACCCACGAAGCGAGAATACTGAAAAATGGTTCATCAAAGATGGTTACCGCACGAAGGGAAGGCGCATGAAGATCCACATTGCTAACTGTGAGTGGAGTACAAAAACAGGGTTTAGGACTAATATACCGGGACATTGGCATGTTAGTGGTTAAAAATGTCTGCAAAAGTTGAACTCACCCCGTACTTATTGTAGGAACATGTCGTACGCATATTTCACAGGTTTGCGTCCTGCGTTTTGATGTAGGAAATTCACCATATATTTTTCGGAAGATTACGGAACCACCCACTGAACCTGTGAGCTTGTAGTCCGGGCGAAGGAAGTAGCTGAGTTTGGGTACTTCCTATGGGCTCTGGGACGACAAGGCGCAGATTCAGAGGGTGGCTCTGAAACAATTGTGACCATGGAAAATCTAGGTTACCTTTGGCATATCCAGGCATATCCACAATGTTCCAAAGCTTGAGATCATCAGCAAACAATAGCGACGGCACTCCAAGCTCCTGGGCTAGGTCATTGACACAAATTGCGAAAAGCAACGGCCCTAGAACCGAGCCCTGCGGAACGCCACTAAGAACAGCTTGTCTAAGCGAAAGGCTACGCCCCACGCGTACACACTGTTCCCCGCCATCTAGGAAAGCAGAAACCCATTTGAGGGCGGCTCCAGATATCACATACAATCTCAATTTCAATGCGAGTCGTTGATGTGGGACAGTATCAAAGGCTTTCGTGAAGTCAACGAAAAGCACGTCGATGGCGTGACCGTTGTCTACTGTCTCAGCCCAGCTTTCACGAGCTACAAGATAACTTGTCAGACATGAAAATCCCTTAGGGAATCCGTGCTGGGCCTCAATGAGAAGGTTAAAGTTAATCAGGTGATTCTCCACCGAATCCCTGACCAATTTTTCAAACAACTTAACTACTACAATAGTTAAGCTGACAGACAAGTAGTTCGCGGGCAGAATTCTGTCCCCGCCCTTAAAAATCGGACAGATGATTGTCTTCTTCCATTCCGACGGTAAGGCACAGCTGTCGAGTGATATTGTAAACATGTATGTCATAGGGCCACTTAGCTCAGCGGCCAGTTCACGCATCAGCTTCGGATGAATTGAATCAGAGCCGGAGGCTTTGGAAGGATTAAGCCGTTGCAATAGCCCGAAGACTTGTGTTTCCGTTATGTCTAATTCAGTTAGGCAAGAATCCTCCGGAACATTTTTGACCAGCTCAACCTGAGGTAGAGAGGCCTCATGAGAAAAGACACCAGTATACAGTTCGCTAAGTATACAGGCATTATCAAAATCGTTATGCCCATGGGTCCAATCCGCTCGTAGCAAAGCCGGTATAGACGAGTTTGTACCGTCACTTCTCTTTATGTAAGCAAAGAACTTTAGGTTTGTTACGGCTGCGCAAGCCAAATCCTCCTCGTACTGAAGACGAAGAGTTTTAAGATGATGCTTATATTTATTTCTAACAGCTCCATAGCTTTCGTAGGTGCTGGTTGACGAGGCCGCTTGGTAAGTTCGCCAAAACTTACAGCGCTTCCTGAGCAGGTATTTACCTGTATGATCTGTCCATGGAGGCTGCTCCCGTGTTACCCTTCTCTTGGTGAGTGGGATGTGAGAAGCAGAGATCTCCGTGAGGCATGCCTTAAACATTCCGCTTCACGTCCAACCTTATTCGTCTTATTGAATTAATAAACCTCTCACTTTCTTTCCTGACACTCTTATCACTCTCTTACTTGCTTCCTTCCCGTGACCGATGCGACGGGGACCGTCAGTGGAGGTCGCGTAGGTGTTAATTCGTTGACGGTCTTCGCATTCGCGCGCCCTGATATAACTATTCCGGATTATAGTTATCGTGCATGAACGACGCGCCCCGGAAGAAACATTACCGGGGAGTTATCCAACAGTTCCGGTTCTACTAAAACTTTAACATGAAGTTGAACATTTTCCCTGTGTTCCGTGTTGGCGCCGTGAACATGACTGCTTGCCTTGGACATGAAGGTTCTTAGATAAACCTCCCTTTCCTCACTGTTCACTGAATCATTTAATGCATGACGACAACGCCACGCGATTATAGCGCAACCATACAACTGCCTCCGCCTGGCACATTGCTGGGCCTTTCACTGGTCCAGCAACGAATTGTTCTCTATGTCAAGGATAGCAAATAGACCACGAGCGGTGCAATTGTATGCTACCACGGGCTATGAATAAAACGGAAGTCCTAGTTGAGATACTCACAAAATGGGTGCCGCGTATGCAGTTCCGGAAGAAACAGCATGCCGCCCAAAACTTACCCATTGTAAGTACCTCCCGTTTGCAGAAGTCCATTATACGACGTCCACATTGGGCTGCTCTGCTGCATCCCTGAAATGAAGCAACCTTACATACCTGAAACGGAACTTACCCCCAGCAGTGCGCACATATGTACGCGCGCTCCCTATGGTATGCTGCGCAAGTCTGATGAAACCATCTGCAGCATACATCGCAACTTATCCAATCCACATGCTCGGAGGTACCACAGGCGTCATCTTCTTCCTTACACAAACCACAAACGCCGCTGTCCGCTTCTTTCGCAGCAGTGACCCTCTTTGCACGCCATATGTGTGTGTGTGCGGTAACGCGCCGATGTTCTCCTTTTTAGGGTAGGGAATTTCAAATTCCCCGAGATCATGGTGCCTTCAACCTCTTCAACCGAACGGGCTAACAATGGTGATTTCCGTCTCCTGCGTCTGGGTTCGTTGCAGGGAACCTGCGAAACACCGGCCGCAGGTGACACCAAGGGCATCCCTTCGCTCACTTCCGTTTCCAGGAAATTCCTGACTGCACGCGTACCACCGGATGCCGTCACCTCAGTAGGGGCACCGGAGGATGACGGATGCAATCCTTGGAACGAAGGCGAGTCTTCCAACGATAACCGTTGCAAATCTTCCAACTTGGATGATCGGGCGTAGAGCTGCACATTACTGTGATTACAGGGCAGCTCCCGCATACATGCAAATACGCCCATTGTGCGTTGGAACTCTTCCGTGCCCATGCTCAGGATCGGCGTCTCCAGCGATGCAAACATATCACAAGTGACGCTAATTTTGGCCGCCCGGTCAACAACTCTATCACTGGGGCATCGCACCCGCGCAAACGTCAGCATTTCTTCTGTGTCCTGCGAAACTACCGCCGCAGACACACCTGCCGCTGTCAACACCCAAATGCAACCGCGAAGCACATCTTCCACCTCGTACGCGTGAAGGCTTGCCACGCATATAATGTGCGCACATGGAATGCGCCACTGCCGATTAACTCTATATCCGCATGCGCTGCCACTTCCGATGACAACGCGTTGCATGCCAACGCTCTCGGCGTCCATCAGCCAGCACCCGCCGCCTTGGTTAACACTTCGAATGCGAACTCGAACATTGTGCCGCGCTTACGGTCGCCGGGCTTAGGACGAAATCCTGCTCAATATCGCGTCACCACGGCTGACACCGCGCTCAACATCGAATATACGAAGATGATCTCTCCCAAGTGCTGTTTCCCCTCCTCGAAGATGGCAGTAACACGCTGCACTATCACCTCAAAAAGGTGGAGCAAGATTGACCGCTCGATCAACGTCTCTTTAAGATGCTTATTCTCATTCTCAACGCGGTTTGTGCTGTCACATCCGAATAATACTACGTGACCCATCAAATGCGCAGCCCAGCTAAGTTGCCATTGGATCCACGTACGACGAAGGTATTGAAAGCATTCAGCTCTGCGCAGGGATATGCCTTCCATAATCCGATGATAATGCGCGCAATCGTACGTGTACAACAAGGACCGCATCATTTTGAACAGAGCCCTCTTATCTTCGTTGTTACAGAACGGAAGATGCGCACAACGGGGCTGCATGTCCCCCATTATATGCACCCGGCAGAATACGATGTTAGCGGTGGGGTGCGCATTCCGAAAAGCATTGACTTGTGCGGCGCACTTGTCCATCACCAAAGTGCGAGCACCGGCAACAGAGGGGACCATTTGCGACATACCTGTTACTGCCTCTTGGTAAGCAACCTCTGTCTCATTAGGCAAAGGGCATAAAAAACTCATACCTAGGCCACTAACGTCCACGAACATACAGTGCAATAGGATATAGCCGCCGTAATTGATTTGATATGTCGAGTCAGCCAAAATCACCTCCTCGTATTGGGCCACCAAATCCAGCATTCGCGAGGGGACGAAAAAGAGGTAGCGAATCTCATTCCCCTCATGCATTATTTTTACCTGACCATTCCTTTGCAACAGCTGTGTTACCTCTTCCACCTCGGTGACACAAGCGATACGATGACGCCACCGTATGCCATATAAATCTCGCCTTGTTAAACGTATGTTATATTGCTGCCGCACAAACGCACGCATCTCCTGGGTCGGACGAAAGGTTTTCATTAAGTTTAGCACCATTCGTTCCTGATCTCCTGTTAGCCTCCGATTTCTCACATACAGTCAGGGCTTCCCAATGTGAAAACTGTGTGAATGCCACAGAAACGCATTCCCAATCTCGGAACATTCGCCCTTGAACGTCACAGAAAAACGAGCAAGGCAATCGTAACAGCGGTATCTATAATAATATTCCCATCAGGCTAATACCATGCACTTACCGTTTTCCATGAACATTGCTGCGCTTTCCATGCAAACATACGAACAAAATGTACCGATATGGGCATCCTTCCGGTAAAACCTGTTTGGTCTCCCTCTCGTACGCCTTCGCAGTTTTAACGTTCCGACGAACAAACGATGTCGCCGTTTTAATCTGAAACAATTTCAGATCATTCTTCAACGATGCGAAGTCCGGATAAGGACCCTTAAGCATACGTCGGAATACCAGCGAGTCATCAATTATGGCTGCTATGCAAGAAGCGGGAAAATGAATAACTATAGTAACGCATTCAAACACCATAGTATGCTCATTACCAATCCAGGTCCTAGCAATTAAAAGAGCATCCTTATTCATTAATTCAAATTACCATGCATTAAATGGCCCCACATTTGCTTCCTACCACCTTCAACCGTGTGTACCGTACTGTGAGTTCTACGCGGTAACTCGATTTTTTGGCGTGCCATACTGATCGAGTTTTCTAGCTGAAGTATTGTGGAAAACAGTGTTTGAATAAACACGTGAAGCGAAATTTGACTATTGTCAAATTTTCTCTGATCCAAGATATCTTGGATCGATTCAAGTGGTACTGGCCAAAGCGTCTTCCTGACGCTTACTGGTAATTTTGCGGTTGTTCCCTTTTTAATCCCGTTTTACATCCTGTTTTGCCTTTTTATTGTGGTAGTTTTACGGTTGTATACGTGTTTTTAAATTCTGCGTTGTTTTCCACTTCAATATGGTCGTCTCGCGAAAAACCGGGACGGATGAAGCCCTCGCGTCTTCGTTTGATGAGTCAAATGCACCTTGCAGCAATTCTGCCTGTTCAAGGCCAGTCACAGATTCATCTGGTGGTATGCAGTGTGATATTTGCTCTCGTTGGTATCACAAAAGTTGTACCGGCCTCCGAGCGAATCAGTACAAGATGCTATCATCCAGTGAAAGCCTTCTGTTTAGATGTGCTGATTGTTGCGCTCAGAAAGCGAAGCTCCCGGCTTTCACCTGTGCTGAATTCAAAGCACTAGCGTCCAGATTCACAGTTGTCGAGAAGGCATTAGCCGAGCTTGCCTCACTTGCCTCGCTCAATTCTAAAGTGGATTTGATTATGAAATCCCTGAATATCGCGAATGTGGACGCTGTAACTGACTGTCCTTCTGCTGATAGTCCAACCGTTGACGAGGAGTTCATCCTACCGGACGCTCCTGTTCACGTGGATATAACAGACACAGATGCCTCGGACGGCATTGTTGACCCGCCCCAAATGGAAGGCGAATCACGGGCTCCTGAGCCATTAAAGAATAAGCGTAAGAGGGTAAGGAAAGCGCGCAAACCCTCCGCCCCCAAACCGGAAGATGACAAAATGCTCAAGAAGCAAGCGCCTGCTTTGAAAACACCACCTGGTGTTGCACTTCCCTCAGTGAGACAAGAGGTGCCGTCGCCTTCGGTTTCACCAATTCCCGTCAGACAACCATATGGCGTGGATGGTAGAGCATGTGGTGTAAATACACCTCGTCGAGGCGATTCTTACACAGATAGCAGTGTGATTTTCAGAAACGTCACTGAATCCACTGCAGCTCTTCCTGCCGAGCGCATGCTTGAGGATCTTGATTGGCTTAAAGTTTGTGTGACCAGGCTTTTACCACCAGGTTTCCCTGGCGTTACTGTCAGGAAGCTCATCAGATTGGGGAACGTTACGGTTGGTCAACCAAATCCTCGACCCCGTTTGCTTAGGGTGGTCCTCTCCACCCCAGAAGAGCGCAGGGCCTTACTGAGATTTGCCTTCAAACTCAAGGGTACCAACGTTAGTGTGCAACCAGACCTTCCGTTAGCGGATAGGTTAAAGTTAAAGGAAGCCATCAGAGACCTAAAAGCCCGGCGTGCAGCTGGCGAGCAAGGTCTCCGATTGGTGGGTTTTCAGGTGGTCAGCCGGCGGTCCTTTTCCGCCCTGCCAGAACCTATACTAATTGCGCACGACCCAGGGCTGGTCGGGCCGAAACACTCCAAGTAGTACTTAGTAACGTGCGTAGCCTGAGGAACAAAATGTGCGAGGTGGGTCTGCTCGTAGACAAATCTCGTCCAGATATACTTGCTTTCACTGAAACGTGGCTGTCTGAGGAAATCACAGATGGCGAAGTATATCTGCCTGGCTACGCACTGTTCCGCGCTGATCGCTCCACTGGCCGTCAAGGGGGTGGTGTAGCTCTTTATGTGAGTTATCACATCGACGTATTGAGGACCAGCGTTTTTCAGTCTCTCGACAAATCTGTTGAGGCTCTCGCAGTCTTGATTTGCGCTTCCTCGGTTCAGGTTACGGTTGTGTTAGTGTATAGAAGCCCTATGAGCACCTCCAATGGAATCATTGACTTTATACGCACTCACTCTGCGAACAAGTGTCTGGTGCTGGGAGACTTTAACCTCCCAGATGTTTGTTGGGATGATCTATCTTGCAGTTCGACGCTGGAATCGTTCGGTACAGAACTGCTGGACTTGACGCTGCAGGTACCACTACACCAGTTCGTGGACCTCCCCACTAGGTACATGAGCAATCAGCAGCCGTCCATTTTAGATCTTGTTTTTGCTAAGTCACTTGACTTTGTAAATGACATTAAATATGACTCGCCTCTTGGCGCTAGCGATCACGTTTGCTTGTCTTTCCAGTGTGCTCTTATCAGGTCTTGCCAAGCTACTACCAGTTGGTATCCGAACATTTGGGCCGCGGACTTCCAAGCGATGCGGGATAGAGCTAGGTCATCGCCTTGTGTGATATCTGAGACCGACACTGTTCACATAGCCTGGGAAAAGCTTAAGGCTCACCTCGTCGACATTTCTGCACCTCACGTCCCACTGGTAAAAAGAAGGGAATCGAGAGCGCAGCCTCCGTGGATAGATTCCGCGGGGAAGGGCCTGCTAAAGAAGCGGTCTAGATGCTGGCGAGCTTACCGAACAGCTCCGTCGAACAGCACGTTTGACAAGTATCGGTTGGTTCGAAATGAGTGCAAGCTACATCTTAGGTTGGCCCGGCTTCAGTATGAAAAGGGCTTAGCTAATACTGCTTCGAAAAATCCCAAGAGATTCTTTGCTTACGTTAAACGACGCTGTGGTGCAAACTCGCCCATTCCACCATTGCTTCGAGGAGATGGGACCCATGCCTATAGCGACTATGACAAGGCATGCGTGCTTGGTAAGCAGTACTCAAGCGTCTTTGTCCGCGAGACAAATACGCCATGCAAAGAGTTAGTTCCAAGAGTCCCTGAGGACTGTTGTCTGGATGAAATTCCTGTAACGGAGTCCCAAGTTCTCCGGTTGCTAAAAGAGGTGAACCCAACTAAGGCTTCTGGGCCAGATTCTGTTCATCCAAAATTGTTGCACGAATTGGCAGGGGAACTCAGTGGACCTCTGACTTGTGTGTTTCAGAAGTCACTCAACAGCTGTATCTTGCCTACCGAATGGAAGGAGGCTGTTGTCTGCCCGATTTTCAAGTGCGGTGACAAAGACCTACCGGCTAATTACAGGCCTGTCAGCTTGACTAGCGTGGTCGTTAAGTTACTTGAAAAAATAGTACGAGATACAGTGGAGAACCATTTAAGTAGGTTTAACCTGCTTAGCGTCGAGCAACATGGTTTTCGCAAAGGATTTTCGTGTCAGACGAACTTGCTGGTAGCTCGAGAGTGCTGGGCTGAAGCCGTAGACAGTGGACATGCGGTGGATGTGGTGTTCATTGACTTCGCCAAGGCCTTTGACACTGTCCCCCATTCGCGACTCTCGCTGAAGTTGAGGTCGTATGGAATAGCTGGTCGTGCTCTCCAGTGGGTGTCAGCTTTTCTGGATGGACGGGAACAGTGTATTCGTGTGGGAAGCAGTCTTTCGTTTCGACAGGCTGTGCTTAGCGGCGTTCCGCAAGGCTCTGTCCTAGGTCCGCTGCTGTTCTCAGTCTACGTGAATGACTTGCCGGAGGAGCTTGAGGTACAATCGCTTTTATTTGCAGATGACCTAAAGCTCTGGAATATTGTTGATATCCCTGGAGGTCCTATGGCTCTTCAACGGGCTCTGGATAAACTCTGGGAATGGTCTGTCTTGTGGTTGCTGCCTATAAACCGGGCAAAGTGTTCAGTGCTGCGTATCGGAGCGTCTGATTCCTCCACAAGTTATGTGCTCGATGGGACTGTACTTCCTCACGTGACTCATCAGGTTGATCTAGGTGTCGTCCACTGTTCCACATTACACTCTGGAGACAACTGGAAGAAGGCGGCTAGTAAAGGGTTCCGAATGTTGTGGTTTATCCGTCGTTCTTTTGGGACCCTAACCGCTGATGTGTTTGTGAAGCTCTTCTCAGCGTTTGTGCGACCCCACCTAGAATATTGCGTCCAGGCCTGTCCACCATGCCTTGTCCGGGACAAAATGGCACTAGAAAGGGTGTTGCGTGTCGGTACTAGGTTGGTCAAGGGATTACGAGGGCAAACGTACCCCGAACGCCTACTTAGTTTGGGAATGCAGTCAATGCACTATCGAAGAATTAGAGGGGACCTAATCCTAACCTACCGTATTTTGACTGGGAAGGTTGGCCCTGATTTGTCCATGCTATTTAGTCCTGCTAGATTATCTGGTCTCCGCGGGCATTGTATGAAGCTGGACAAACCGCGGTCCGATCGAGTTAGAGCGGAGACACGCTTATCGCGTCGAGTCATCGAGCGCTGGAACCTGCTTCCAGAAAATGTTGTCAAGGAAGCTACGGTTAAGGGGTTTGAGCGTCAACTAGATGCTCTTGGGTGGCAACACGAAACCTTTCCGTTTTCCTGACAAATTCCCATCTTCATACTTCGATTCTATTTTCTTTGCTTTTCCTCGTCATTGGTATTATTCTCTTCTTTTAACTGATTTCCCCTACTCTCTTACCTTCGATTCTCCTTCCTCTTTTACTTACTTCACGTAACTGACACAGCTGGGACAGCTAATGTTAGGAACGTGGGCATTAAATTGGTGGACCAGGGTGTTTTTCGGGTGTTTTCCTTTTAGACCCATCAAAAAGTCGGAGCACCCCTATCAACTCCTGGATCGACGACCCGCTCAAGAAGGAACACTTACGGGATTCATCCTATCGTTCCAGTCCCACTTGAACTTGAACTTGAACTTGAACAATGCCGAAAGAGCATTATTTCCTAGTGGCGGATGGAACGCCCTCTTTGTTTGGGGATTTTCCTGTTCCAACGAATGGTTCGGCGACAGTGCTCCAGGACGTGCTGGGTTTTTGCATGACAAGCGTTCCCCTGTAAAAACCACATATGCCCGTTTAAAAACACTGACATGGCGGACGTGACTCGCCACTAAAGCAAGCCACTGCCCCTTGCTTCACTCTAGCGGAGCAACTTTATGCTGTAATTCTGGGGAGCATGGGCCTCTGTTTGGTACTTGAATAAAGGAAAGGCGTATGAACCGAGTAATCAGTCACTGGCTCCCACTGGGCGCGATTCCCTGAATTCGCTCCGCTACCTTGCGGACAGACTAATCAGCTAAAGGCTCGGGGTGGTGTCCCCTAGGTCAACACCCTACTTCGGCTTGGGCAACTAGGTAGTATCTCGCTCTCTGACGAAACCATGGACTTTTATGTGTTGTGTTGTTTTCTTTTACTAGTTCTGTACCTTGTTTTGTGTCCCATGGTTTCTGATGACTATTGTCTATTCGTAGTCTGTTGCTAAATATATATCTATATCGTCACTGTCGAACTGTCTGCTTCGGAACGGCGTTTCCGACAAGTTTGTCCTACTCTTGAAAGAGCTATATGGTCACCTCTGGCGAAGTTAGTGTTTATGGAAGGCTTCTTTGTTTCCCGTTGTCTGTGGAGTGCGCCAAGGTTGTTCTATCTCGCCGTTCCTGTTCAATTTTGCCGTCGAAGATCACCCACTGGAAGGAGCCCAGAGCTGCAGCGTTGAGCTTCTACCCAGGAGCAGAGCCGTGGACCTGGACTATGCTGATGATATCGCTTTGCTGGGGATGACTCGCAGGTTGTTCAAAACATTCTGAACCGCCTAGTGATGGAGGCGTCTAACTACGGTCTGTATTTTGCTCCATCCAAGTGTAAAGTTTTGCTCCAGGATTGGCAACATCCTGTGCCTACGCTCACCATTTCGGGTTTCAGTCTGGAGCTTGTTAACAGTTTTATTTAACTTGGGAGTTGCATTACAGCTGGTGGCGGTATTGGCGGTTGGCGGATCCGACACTCCGTCTGCCGAGGTGCCAGGTGGTTTATTATCACTTGCAGAACTAGAACATTCCGGAACGTTCGTAATCAATGCGATAATCGTTAATAATCGATTAATCGCTAAAATAGTGAATTTCCTAGGCAACTCTTACCTTCTCCCGGACAACGATAATTCGCTGGATCTTGTCAGTTTAAATAGTCAGTTATAAATAGGCTTGATGATGCCCGATTTCCAGGCAGCCGGAAGATGTCCAGTATCAAAAGACACGGAATATCTGACAGATAGGTGCGGTGATGTGCTGGGCTACAGTTTTAAGGAACAATAGATGTAGGCCATCAAGGCCAGGCGAAGAATACGGGTTTAAATTAAGAAACAGTTTCAGTACAAAATCAGCGTTAAAATCCAAGTGCTCCAGTAAAGGAGGAAGAAGTGACAAGAAGCTGTCAGGGGGAGACGTTCCTGTTGAACACACGGGAATGTTGCGGAGGGTTGTGCACGCCTGGAACAGTCTGCCAGAACACGCCGTCGAGGCCGAATCTGTGCAGAAATTCAAATCTTTGTTGGATTTACATTTCGCTAACATACGTTTCAGAGAACGGTTGCCACTTGACAACGATATCACCCACTTGTGACTCACTGTGTGAACAAGCATTTTGTGTGCTACAGAAGGAGTTGCTGAACCATCTCAGGATAACCACCGGACGTGTTTATTTATTTTTTATAATGTTTTTGATTACCACCCGATGGAGTTGTACAGAATTATTTTCTACTTGCTCCAAAATACAGTATTCAGTATTCTATACTCGTACACTACAGGCCGCGTCAGGGTCTACGGTGGCCTATCGGATAGCTTTCCGACTACAAGTGGCGTTCGTCAGGGTTGTCCAATTTCCCCATTTCTGTTCAATTTCGTCGTGGATTCTATCATGTAGTGTTCCCTGGCGGAATCTCACGATGTAAGCGTTGAACTGCTGTCTGGTGAAAGGTTAGTTGATCTAGATTATGCGGACGATATCGTGTTTCTTTTCGACAATGTTGAGGCGGCACAATCAACCCCGAATAGCCTATCCAGAGTGGTCCCATTATTTGGTATGCACTTCGCACCTTCGAAGTGCAGTGTTGCTGCAGGACCATCATCCATTTGATGACCCCTTGACGCTTGCTAAAGGGGAACTCGAGGTGGTTGATCATTTCACTTACCTTGGCAGCTGCATCAGCAATGATGGGCGCATAGAAACTGACGTCGGCTCACGCATTGCAAAGGCCAGAGCTACATCCTTGAACCTGCGGCATCTTTGGCGACAGAAGGGAGTTTCCCTCCGTCTGAAAGGCCGTGTATACAAGGCCACAGTGAGGGCCGTTCTGCTCTATGGCAGTGAGACTTGGCCCCTTCGGTCAGGAGATCTGAGGCGCCTTCAAGTCTTTGATCATCGTTATCTGCGATGCATTGCTGGTGTTGGATGGCACCATCGTGTCCGCAACGATGATGTGCGTAGGCGAGTACTAGGTGGTGATAATCATGATAGCTCCCTAGAACAACAGATAGCACCGAATAAGTTGCGTTGGCTCGTGCAGTGTTACGAATGCCTGGTCACCGCTTACCTAAGAGGGCCTCGTTCAGTCTGCCAGGTGTAGGTTGGCGCAAGGCTCGAGGTGGACAAAAGTTGACTTGGCAGCGGGAAATGAAGTCACTGACGACCAAGCTTGGTGCTGTCGGTCCGTCTCGCCTTCCTGGCTGGACTCCACGTGACTCGCCTTGTGCTTGGCTCGAGACTTTACAGGAGATGGCTCGCAGTAGACACCAGTGGCGCGTCTGCTGCCGTCTCCTAATTGGATTGCCTGTTTAAAGTGTGTTTGGTGCTGCGTTATCTGCGGGATAATGGCTGATTATGACGCGTAGCAGTGAAAGCCGCAAGGAAGCTGTCTGGCCGATGCCGCTTTATCTTTGCACGATAGCCAGCTGTTTGTGACGGTATGTTGTCTACACAAGGCGTAGGCGCCTTGACCCTGAATGTTTGCTTAGGGCATTACGGTTTTCAGGTAAGTCCCCCTTCTCTCCCTCTTCTTTTTCTTTATTTCATAGGTCCTCATGGTTGTATGGCAGCGCAGCATCAGTTCAAATGGCTGATGAACTGCTGTTGATGATGATGGTGATGGCGGTATTAGCGATGCAACTTCACAACGAATTGCCAATGCTCGCCTTGCATTTACTAACCTGAGACACCTGTGGCGTCGTCGCACTGTCAGTCTCAAGCTCAAAGACCAAGTGTAAAACGCCTGTTCGATCGGAAGATTTGTGACGACTGTCTACTTTCGACAACCGCTGCTTGCGTTCGATTGCTCCCGTATGATGGCAGCACCATGTGATCAACACGGAAGTTAGAATCAGAGTCATGGGAGTGGACAGTCCTTGTCTCCAGTGCACGATCATCCAGCACCGCTTGCGTTAATTCTGTCACGTACTGCGCATGCGAGCCCACCGTCTTCCACTTCACGCATTATTTGCACCTCCTGGACGCGAATGAGAAAACAGCCGCGGCGGACAACCGATGATCTTGAAAAGGAGTATGAAGATTCTAACTTCGTGTCCAGCATCAGTTGGATCCGTGAGTCTCCCAGGCTGGGGATCACTTGAAGTAGAATCCCAACGGTTGGAAGTCTTGTAGGATATGACCCACAATAGAAGTCGATGACGTCAATGCTGCTCTACTATCTCTTCATCCTGTACTTTTTAATATTGAACAAAACCAGAACAAAAAGCTCAAAACGATGTGTGTGAAACTGAAAAAAATGCTTCTAATATTTTACCATCTCTAACCTCGTTGAACATTATATTCTTCTTTCCCCAACACCATGGTTCGGATGGCACGTTTGTCTGGTTAAAGACTTGTGAATATATATATATATATATATATATCCCCATTACTAGCTCCTCTATAATTCCCAGCCTTAATGACGGCAACCACAATGTTACTGGAGTCATACCATCTGCAGCCAGCTTCTCGCACCACCAATTGGACATAAATTGCTAACAGCTCCTTATAAGTCCACACTATCCCACTTCTTTGGTGGCTTTCAGCGTTCACACTGTAGGACAAGTAGCTCAACAAACTGCACTCGCACGCACGTTGGACACGCTGGGTATTGACATATGTAGTGTCTGACCTTCACGGAGTTGTTAACTGCGCCCCGTTTGTTCTCGCTATTGGTTGCGCGCATCCGGAGACGCTGATGCGACAACCACTGGTCAAGCTGGAGTGGGCGTTGTTCTCTGCTCCAAAGCTGAGTCATCGTTTGTTGATTGGATTGCGGTGAACAGCCGTTTATGTGCAGCCCCTTTGACGACATCAACTAAGGTTGATTCGCGAAGTAGTACAAAGCGCTCTTTGTTTTGGATTTCTGTTTATTTCCCCACAGACTGCAGTTCTGATACTGCCAAGGACGCCTGCCACTAACTGAACATGTTAGTACGCAGTGTTACCAGTTCATTTATCATAGTTGTTGTATGGGATACGAATGCGCAAGTAGGCCATCTGAGTTCTTTAGAAGCTCAGCTGTGCGGTAAGTATGGATTTAACTCCGACTTTACGAACAATGGTGAATGTCTGTTACAGCTGTGTGCGGAGCACCGGCTGTTTCTTAGACGCATTGTGCACCGAAGTGCCATTTGGCGCCCACCTATAGCTGGCCAGCCATGGACCCAAATAGATCACGTTGCCACAAGTTACAGGTAACGTGGTACCATCCTGGATTGTTGCTCTTTTTGGATTACTTACGTCGACTCTGACTATGCCTTGATACGCTATCGTTTTTCCGTAACCTTGACCGGGAGGCGTACCAATCGTCACCCTCGATAGGCAACTAAAGACCATCTCAGCCCTAAGTCAGGTAAGGCTACTAGGATGCCCTGCGTAGCAAGCTTTCGCTCCCTCCTCCAATTCACACTGGGATTCAGTGAAATAGCGTTTCGGCTGCCACGCACAATGCGGAGCCTCTGCTTGTGGCACTCAGTCGTCACTGCACTAGTCACTGGATATCCGAGAGGTTGGTGAGCCTGTCGGAATCCAGAAGCAAACTCCCGACTGGCTGTGAGCACGATGTAACTAGGCGGACTATTAGGCTTGAACTAAAGCCGAGACTACGCGCCGACAAGGAAGCCTGGTAGACCAGCAGAGCCCAAGAAATGGATGAAGCGAGATCAGTAGGTAATTATCGCAAGCTGTTCCAACTGATCCGCACGACTGGTTTTCGGGAACCAGGTATCAGCCAGGCAATCAGTGACAGCGTGTCCTGATTCACATTAAGGAGTGCCGTATGGCTCGTTCGGCGGAGCACTATCGAGAGCAGTTCACTTGCTTCTGGACCTCTTTCAACTCAAGTGTTTCAGGCTGAGACATGGCCGGTTAGTTCAGAGGTTCCATCGGAGACTGGTCTGAAACACGATCGCAGCGCTCATTCCTTTTCGTGGTGGTGTCCCGGATTCTATCTCAACCAGGTTATTTAAGTATGGTGGTAAGATCCTCTGCAAAACACTGACCTCCCTGTTCGAAGAGGTCTGGAACGCAGAGATCGTCCCAGCTAACATGAGTGAGTCGATTATAGTGGCCATCTACGATAAGCGCAGCCGCACCGACTGTACCACCCACATGGGTATTAACCTAATGCCAGTGATGACGAAATTGGTGGCCTCAATTCTCGTTTGTCGCCTCCGTGCGGAACGGTAATCCCGGACTAGAGAAGAGCAAGCAGGCTTCCGCTCAGGACGGGGCTGTATGGACCAAATGTTCACTCTGCGTCAGGCGCTAGAGCATCGTCAATAGCTGTATTTCTCGACTTCAGGAATGCGTTTCACTCTGTAAATTGTCTGCTTCCGTTCGAAATACTCTCGCGAAACGTTGCCGTGAAATATGTGAACACTTCGCGTGCCCTGTACTCGAACACCACAGGCCGCGCCGGAGTCTACATCAACCTGTTCGATATCTTTCCGACAACAGGTGGCGTTCGTCAAGGTTGCCTGATTTCCCCATGTTTGCTCAACTTCGCCGTGGACTCCATCATGGAGTGTTTATTTTGCGGAATCTCACGATGACGGCGTTGAGACACCTCCCGGTGAAAGGCTAGTTGATCTTCATTATGCGGAAGATATTGTCTTGTTGTTTAACGATATTGTGGTTAGCTAGTCAACCCCGAATAACCTCTCTAGAATGGCCCCATCATTTGGTATGCCATGCTCATCTTCAAATTGCAGTTATTACAGGACCGTCATGCAATTGATGACCCCCTTACCCTTGATAACGAGGCACACGAGGAGGTTGCCCGATTCCTTTACCTTGTCAGCTGCATCACAACTGGAGTCAGTTCACGTAGTACAAAAGCTAGAACTACTTTCCTGAGTCTTCTGCATCTTTGGCGTCAGGAAGCGGTTCCCCTCCGTCTGAGACACCTTTAACAAAGCCATAGTGAGGGCTGTCCTACTCTATGTGATTGAGACTTGGCCCCTTCGATCTGTGGATATGAAGCACCTTCAAGTCTGACCATCGTTGTCTGAAAAGCTTTATTGGTGTCGGGTCGCACCAGGGTGTCCGGAACGATTATGTGCGTAAACGAGTACTAGGCAGTGATAATCATGATAGTATCTTAGAAAAGCAGATAGCGCTGAATAAGCTGCGTTGGCTTGGGCACGTACTACGTATGCCTTGTCACCGCTTACCGAGGATAGCCAGATGTAGGGTGGTGCAAGGCCAAAGGTGGACAAATGTTAACTGCAACGAGAAATAAACTCACTGACGACTAAACTCGTTCCTGTTGGTCCGTCTCGCCTTCCAGGCTCGAGTCCACGTGATTCGCTTTGCGCTTGGTCCCCCTTCTCTACCTATACTTATTCTTCTTTCCGTAGGTCACTGTGGTTGTATGAAAACGAAGCATCAGTTCAGGTGATGATGATGTGGATATCTGTGAAAACTCCGAAACCTGCCAAACACGTTGGACCAATTAGCATTCGCTATCATTTTGGGCTACACTTTACACTGTCGAAACACAACGGTTCTCCGAGATTATTAGTGATCCACTGCTGCGGTGTCCCTTATTGATGTTCAACTAGAAGTCGTAGAGATATTCAAGTATTTAGGCAGCTATGTCATCGCCATTGGAATAGGATATGGGATCACGTATCGTATAACAAGAGGTGGATGCGGTTTTGCCAATCGCCACCTGTGGCGCCGGCGCGACATCACTTGCACTAATGGGCGGAGTTTGCAATGCTGCCATACGTTTAGCACTCCCATGCGGTTGCGAAACTTGGCCCATTAAGTCGACAGACATAAGAAGGCTAGTTATGTTTAATCACCACTGCTTTCGCAGCTTAGCTCATCTTTGATAGGAACGCTGCGTGAGCAATGCATGGGTTCGGCGTTGTGTATTTGGTGCAGGAAGAGCGAGTGATTCGCACAGCACCGTCATTTCAAGCACTAAGCTCCGATGGCTAGGCTTACGTGTTTCGCATGCCAACACACCGACTCCCACGTCTTGTTTTTGTTTGCACGCTGGGGGTGTGAATGGAAGAAGAGGAGTGGAGGCCAAGCGGTGATTTGGTCAAGTGGTTTGAAGACCCTCACTTCGAAGTTCACCTCGGTTGGTGTCTCCTGATTGCGGGACTGAGGTCCGAAAGACACTCTCAGTTGGATAGCCTAGTGTATGGCTAACCTCTGTCCATCCACATCACCCTTATCTTTCCATTCCAAACTAGATCTCTGTGGCTGGCTTGCCGAACAACCTCCTCGTGGTGCCAGCTGGGTGGTTCGGGATTTTCCCGTTCCAGCAAATGGTTCTGCGGCAGTGCTCCAGGACGTGCTGGGTTTTCGCCTGGCAAGCGTTCTCCCTATAAAAAGCCACATATGTCCGTTTAACAACACTGTGACGTGGCGGACGTGACTCGCCACTAAATAAAGTCACTGCCGCTTGCTTCATCCTGGCGAAGCATTGTATTCCAGCAATCTTATGCTGTACTTCTAAGGAGCATTGGGCCCCTGTTTGACAAAGGAACAAACGAAAGGCGTATGAACTGAGCAATCAGTCACCGGCTCCCAATGGGCGCGATTCCCTGAATTCGCTCCGCTGCCTTGCGGGCAGGCTATTAAGCCATAGGCTCGGGGTGGTGTCCCCTAAGTCAACACCCTACTTCGGCTTGGGCAACCGGGTAGTATCTCGCCCTCTGAGGAAACCATGGACATTGTTGTGTTGTGTTTTATTTTACTGTTTCTGTACCTTCGTTTGAATCCCATGGTTTCTGATGGCATTATGTCTGTTAACAGACTTTTGCAAATATATATATATATATATATATATATATATATATATATATATATATATATATATATATATATATCTGTGTTGAAGCATAGATTACTTGGCATTGTATTGCCTGTGGTTTTTTGTATTTTATAGTATTTGGTATCTCTCTCTTTTATATACTTTTGTATTCCCGCACAATAGTCGAAGTGTTTCTTACCTTCATATAGTGTGTAATAACATGCAGCTACCCAGGCAGATAAAGCTATCAGCTTGTTTAAGCCATGTACCTTCAATAGTGAGCACGGGAACAGACGAGTGCAAACCCTGCAGTGACACTTTACACTTCGACTCGACGAAGCACATTATGTACTTAGATGCTTCAATCGCCTAACGGCTTAGAATGGTTTGCATATTCTGCTAGTCATCACCAAGTAAGACGATGTCATAATCCTAGTCAGCCACTCGTTTACCCGGTGGTAGCTGCAGACCAAAATGTGGGAAACCTTCTCAACAGGACGTCTTCAATCGCAAGATTGATGAGGAACGGGGACACCGCTGTTGACAGCGATGGACGAAGAAAGAAGAAAAAGAAAGCTTGTCACAGACCCTTACTCGGCATAGGACGTAGAGGCAATGCCCGCAGGATGATTGTATACTTTACTGGCGCTCCGTTTTATATAAAGCAACGACATAGCGCAGGTCGCTCAACCGAGTTGTATGTAGCACGGATGTCTAGGAATGCAACGATAGTTAGTCTCTGGTGGAGGTAGTGACTTTCGGGTATTTGGCAGGGCGTGAAGATCTTATCCACACATGACCAGGACGGAATCCTGCTTGTTCTTCCGGATACTGCGTTTCACGAATCTGAGATATTCTAGAAAGTAGAATGGATGCCAGCAATTTGGAGGCAACCGAAATGAGACTAATCGCCCGGTGGTGGGCACGTGAAGTGGGAGCACTTTTCTTAAAAATAGCCCCAGAAAGAAGGCACCTTTACTTCATGCCACATTTGGGAGAACAATGAGGTTAGCTGCTAATGATAATTGTGCCGACATACCTAAACAACTTCTGCGAAAGTACGTCTGAACCGGCAGCCTTGAATCGCTTCAAGTGTCGGATCGCAAGGCAAACTTCCACTTTGCTGGGGGGGAACAAGTTTGCCGGCCCAGGACGGGCAGTTGGCTTCGCGAGGTATACGACTGGACGATGAGGGCCAAATGAACTGCGAATGCACATGTTCGGCCCATCGATCCATGAATCTTCGTCGGTTAGAAATTAGCGAACCATCTGCTTCGCCGGCTGATCGAATAGCTGAAAGAGCTTGCGAGTATTGCCAGAGGGCAGCGACCTGCATTTCCGAAGCACGCTGAGACCACCAGGATTCACGATCACTGGGTAAGCTTTGTTTGAGCTTTCGACTGACAGAGCGGCACACTTTCTTGTGATTAGACTCCGCTGGGATATTTTTTTGTTGGTCAAATGGACCCAGGGTGTCTGGGGAAATCCATGCCTTAGTATTGTGGTGATTAAGACCACAGACAGACTGTCCGGAAAAGATCATGGTCTGCTGAATGAACGTCCATTGTCAATCAATGTAGTATAATGGCTTACTGCCGAGTGCATCGGTCATGGAAGATGGATAGCTCTGCCGAACCGAGGGAGCAGATACTTTATTCGTATCTGCCTTAAAGTGTTTGTGTTTGGGGACCCTCCGAAATTCATGCAATGTTCGCACAGACAAAGTATCGTTTGAGTCAAAAAATGTGGATCAGATGGATCTGCAACCCTTAACACTATCCAGCCATCTGCAGTTGATTGTGATATGACCATATTAAACCATGGTTGAGTCGCAGTGGGGAGCCGTCAAGTAACTGATCGTCTTCTCGAATGCCTGAACCTAATGTTCGAGGGAAACAGACAACTGTCTTCACGCAGTGTGAAAAGTCTCTCTCCACGAAGGTGCAGAAATGACCACCCAGCATAGGTTAATGGATAATTGAGGTACATAAACTGTCGCACCACATTAAAGATCCAGTTTTGTTGCCATGGTTCTGATTGAGTGTATAATCGGTAATCTTTCCTCTGTGAATAAGTTTGAAAGGTACTGACCTGTCTCTTCGCAGCCTTCCGAAAATAGGAATTCTGCGATTGATTTTGTCCAAGTTCTAACCATTGAACTATCTGTTCTGAGTAGCTCTGGAGGCACATGAAAGTAATCACACAATGCAGCCGATTGGATGCTTGGGGTTTATTCTCCTCGTCGTTGGAGTTCCGATGTTGTTTCTGATTGCTGCCTTTGTCAACGGATTGTGGAGCGATATTATTTCACAGTTGTGAACTCTAATCGAAGGCTTTGGCATTGCTCTCTTCCATCGCTCCAGTCCACGATCGCTTTAGTTCTTGTTTGGACTCAATAGGTGTAGGCAGCCTGAGTTGAGAAGGGGGCTCGGCACATGGTGTTTGACGGCGAACGCCAAAGTCCCTAGGCAATTTAATCTCGGCGAACAATGCTTAACACAGCTGTTACCCTCTAGTGGAATCTAGGCTTTGCATAGATGCTACCGCCGTTGAGGTCCTTCCAGCTTCTTTACAGCGCGTTCTACCGTTCGTACTGGCCATTACTGAGCGGTGCTGTTTCTCGCATTACCATACCCCCACTCGTAATGAGCGAACAAGCCTATCCTTGCATATTGAACTGCATTTGGAACGCAACTACACCAGCACCCCTGCAACAACAGCGCCTCTGCAGCGAATGAGTCAGGCATTGGGCCCAGACATCTTTGCGTTTGACAGCTTTGAGCACTCTACTTGTTAATGTGCACAATACGGGTGCGGAGCAATACATGAACACGAAGTCCACTTTCCCTGCATGAGTCGTTTATCATGCCACACCTCCGATGTTGCGTTTATATCCGATCATCATCATCATCGTCATCAACAGCAGTACATCAGCCATTTGAACTGATGCTGCGCTGCCATACAACCATGAGGATTTATGAAATAAAGAAAAAGAAGAGGGAGAGAAGGGGGACTTACCTGAAAACCTTAATGCCCTAAGCAAACATTCAGGGTCAAGGCGCCTACGCCTTGTGTAGACAACATTCCGTCACAAACAGCTGGCTATCGTGCAAAGACAAAGCGGCATGGCCAGACAGCTTCCTTGCGGCTTTCACTGCCACGCGTCATAATCAGCCATTATCCCGCAGATAACGCAGCACCAAACACACTTTAAACAGGCAATCCAATTAGGAGACGGCAGCAGACGCGCCACTGGTGTCTACTGCGAGCCATCTCCTGTAAAGTCTCGAGCCAAGCACAAGGCGAGTCACGTGGACTCCAGCCCGGAAGGCGAGACGGACCGACGGCACCCAGTTTGGTCGTCAGTGACTTCATTTCCCGCTGCCAAGTCAACTTTTGTCCACGTCGAGCCTTGCGCCAACCTACACCTGGCAGACTGAACGAGGCAGACTGAACGAGGTAAGCGGTGACCAGGCATTCGTAGCACTGCACGAGCCTACGCAACTTATCCGGTGCTATCTGTTGTTCTAGGGAGCTGGCATGATCATCACCACCTAGTACTCGCCTACGCACATCATCGTTGCGGACACGATGGTGCCATCCAACACCAGCAATGCATCGCAGATAACGATGATCAAAGACTTGAAGGCGCCTCAGATCTTCTGACCGAAGGGGCCAAGTCCCACTGCCATAGAGCAGAACGGCCCTCACTGTGGCCTTGTATACACGACCTTTCAGACGGAGGGAAACTCCCTTCTGTCGCCAAAGATGCCGCAGGTTCAAGAAGGTAGCTCTGGCCTTTGCAATGCGTGAGCCGACGTCAGTTTCTATGCGTCCATCATTGCTGATGCAGCTGCCAAGATAAGTGAAATGATCAACCACCTCGAGTTCCTCTTTAGCAAGCGTCAAGGGGTCATCAAGTGGATGGTGGTCCTGCAGCAACACTTTGCACTTCGAAGGTGCGAAGTGCATACCAAATAATGGGACCACTCTGGATAGGCTATTCGGGGTTGATTGTGCCGCCTCAGCATTGTCACAAAGAAACACGATATCGTCCGCATAATCTAGATCAACTAACCTTTCACCAGACAGCAGTTCAACGCTTACATCGTGAGATTCCGCAAGGGAACACTCCATGATAGAATCCACGACGAAATTGAACAGAAATGGGGAAATTGGACAACTCTGACGAACGCCACTTGTAGTTGAAAAGCTATCCGATAGGCCACCGTAGACCCTGACGCGGCCTGTAGTGTTCGAGTATAGAGCACGAAGGATGTTCACATATTTCGTGGGAACACATTTCCGCGCAAGTAATTCGAACAGAATCGATCGATCGACTGAATCGAACGCACTCTTGAAATCGAGGAACACAGGTATTGTCAGTCTGCGGTATGCGTGGTGTTGCTCTAGCACCTGCCGCAAAGTGAATATATGGTCTATACAGCCACGTCCTGGGCGAAAACCGGCCTGCTCTTCTGTAATCCGAGATTCCCGTTCCACAGTGAGGCGACGAACGATAATCGAGGCCAATAATTTTGTCACAACTGGCGTTAGGCTAATACCCCTGTAGTTAGAACAGTCTGTGCGACTGCCCTTTTTTATTGCCACTATAATCGATTCGCTCCAATTAGCCGGCACGCTGGCTTGTTTCCACATACGTTCGAATAGGGAGGTCAGTGCTTTTCAAAGGACCTCACCTCCATCCTTAAATAGTGCAGGTTTGAGGGAATCCGGGCCAGCGGCACGAAAACGATTGAGGGCCGTGATCGCCTTTCGGACCTCGGCCTCCGACGGAGGATCTAAACTAACCGTCCATGACTCGTCCTTCATCACCTGAGTAGGAACAGGTCCGGGAGCAGGCGGCCAGCTGAACTGATCTTCAAAGTTGTTAAGCCCAACGGGCCATACGGCGCTCCTTATTGTGTATCAGCGCACCTGCGCTGTCTCTGATTGTCTCACTGACACCTGGTTTTCTGGGACCAGTGGTGCGGATTAGCTGGAAGAACTTGCGGTAATTGCCAACTGCTCCAGCCTCCTCCATTTCTTGAGCCCTACTGGTCCACCAGGCTTCCTTGTCAGCACGTAGACTCCGCTTTAGTTCACGCCTAATAGCCCTTCTGGTCACATTGTGTTCAGAACCAGCCTGGAGGTGTCTTCTAGCTTCCAACAGGTTCACGGACCTCTCGGATATCCAGTGACTTGTGCGGTGACGATGAATAGTGCCACAAGCAAATGCTCCTGCGTCGTGCATGGCGGCCGAGATCCTATTCCACTGAAGCTCAGTGTCATTAGGACAAAGCAGCGAAAGTTCGGTATACAGTGCTTCTTGATAGGCTTGCCTGACCAAGGGCTGAGACAATTTCCCCGTTGGCAATCGGGGGAGACGCTTTGTGCGCCTTCCGGTAAAGTTCATGGAGAAACGACAGCGTACCAAGGCATGATCAGAGTCGACACAGGTATTCCAGTACGAGCGGCAATCTAGGATGGAACCGCTTCGCCTGTAAGTTATGGCTATGTGGTCAATTTGGGTCCATCGCTGGCCAGCTACAGGTGGACGCCAAGTGGCAGTTTGGCGCCCACTGTGTCTAAAAGCAGTGCTACTAAGAAACAACTGGTGCTCCGCACACAGTTGCAGCAGACGCTCGCCGTTGTCAGTCCGTTCGGAGTTAAGTCCATACTTACCACCCAGCTGAGCTTCTGAAGAGCGCAGACACCCTACTTGTACGTTCATGTCCCCTGCAAGTACTATAATATCTGAACTAGTAGCACTGCGTAGTAGGGCGTTCAGTTCGTGATAGAATGTGTCCTTGACTGCATTAAAACTTCAGTCGGTGGGAGCATAAGCGTAAATCACAAACAAACAGCGTTTTTTACTGCTTCTTGAATCACCCTTAGCTGATGTCGTCAGACGGGCTGCACATAAACGGCTGTTCACCGGAATCCAATCAACCAACGATGATTCAGCCTTAGAGCTGAGAATGATACCTACACAAGCTTGACTCGTGAGTGCCGCATCGGCGTCTCCGGATGCGTGCAACCAATAACGAGAGGATAAGCCGGGTGCGGTCAATTCAATAACCTTGATAGGGTCATTGAATCCTAGTTTCGGACACACAACACACATCCACACCCAGTGTGTCCAAGGTGCGTCCGAGTGCAGCCTGCTGACCTGTTTGTCTTAGAGTGCGGACGTTGAATGTCGCTATGGAAACGGGATAGCGTGGCCTTATAAGGGACTTTTGCCGATAGGCGTCTGATAGGTGCGGTGGGATGGTGGGTGCAGGTGGTTCTACTCCAGTAGCACTTCGGTTGCTGTCAATTAAGCTGGGAATTATACAAAGAAGGTTAATAATGGGGGTCGGGATGGGAGTAATAGAAAAAGGTGGAAAAGAAAGAAGGGAGGCGTCAGCAGTAGCATGTTTTCCCTTATCCGCCCTGCTGTATGCAGCAGATAAGGCGACCCTTGATAATCTGCGCGACGGCCGATGCAGGATGAAGTTTATGTTTGAAGAAGATGTCATGGTTGTATGTGGGCTGAGATACTGCCAGGGCGCCCAGATCTAGACAGGAGGACGATTAGGGTCCTCATCCAAAGCCTTTGGCTCAAAAGCCTGTCCGCAAGGCAGAGGCGAGGTGACAGTGATTTAGTTTTACAGAAATGGGCGCCATCCCATTTCAAACCCCCAACCTGGAGGACCAGGAGACTGAGTTTGTCTGACCTCACACCATTGACCAACCTGGTAGGAGTATCTCTCAAGGTGCTCGGAGGCATCACCCAGTATAGCTCAATGGGTCAATGAGGTACGCAAACCGTTGCACCACGTTATGGTCCAGTCTCGTTGCGACGTTTATATCCGAGCACTTTATATTTAAAGTTGTCGGCTGCATAGTGAGGGTACAAGCGACTGGCTGTTAAATTATCCATAGACACCATTTTTTTCGAAGGGGATGATTGGGATGACTTCTGCGAGGAATTTCGTTTTTGTGAACAGGCAAATGTAAAATATCTGTGAGGACTGTTGGATGTCAATTAGCGGAAACACTAACTAACTTTCATGGTGCAATACATTACCTATGGTGCTGTAAATAGCTAGAAGATGAGCTCACTCAAATTTTTGAAAGATACTTGGAATCGATCGGGTAGTTATGAGTTCAGAGAAGTTTGGAAACAAACTACTATGCCAACCGATCGTTTCCAAACCTCTCTGAACTCATGGCCCCACTCACTTTTGATGTATGTGACAGTACAAGTAGTCAAGGAGGTCTTGCTCGGTTATTATCACTCTTGTTTTCGTTATTATAACGGGAATAGAAAGAGCGTACCATCTATCCATCAGTACACTGTAGTGAACCTTCGCAGGCGTAACACCACAATACGATGTACGCCGGGTGGAAAACTGTTTGGGGGCACTAATCCGCTGCGAACAGCTCGAAAAACCAGACACTTAAACCACTACGACATGGCAGCAGCAGTACGCCGGTACCCCATAACGATGCTTTGCTGCAACGAGACCACCGACAGTCGCGTGGAGACTGCGTATACCGCCACTTTGCCGGCATCTACGCATATTCGTACCGGTCAGCTCTGAATTACAACGCAGACGCGTAATTCTTTCGGCCATCGACTGATATATCCCCATTGTGACGGAATTCCCAATCACGAGTCGATGGTTAGAGCTCCGAGGTTTTAGCAGACGGCAAGTTTTTTATTTTTCTACTTTCCTAAAAATAATTGTGCGTCGAAGCGCTGGGGAACTTGGATTACTTGTGGGCATATAACTGCTGTCAAACTAATCGAGTCTCGTTTTTGTGTGCTAACCTGACTGGACCTCATCGTGCTGGCTATGATTGCTTGTATGGTTACTAATCAACTTGGTTTGATTACTCTGAGTGCTTCTTCTAGCTCACCTCTAAATTTTCTCGCCCTCTTGCCATCGAACTCGATCACTTTCCTAATTTCTGTCTTAGTTTTACAACTATAATTCGGGGTGTTTTTATGCCAGCCCACTCGTTGCGTTTAATTTGACATCCTACTATCCAAAAAACATTCCTATTTTAGGCCAAACTTTTGCCATTGGTGCCAAACATGTCGTGATTTACTTCGAACGCTTTCCAACTCATGCTGCGCACCGTCCGTCTGTTTACTAATTTTTGGTGTTCGCGTTCGCCGTCAACTTTGGCGATTTCCGGACGCCGGAATACAACGACACTCCGTCCGAAAAACCTTGCTTCCTCTGCGCAAACTGAGTCCCATTATATGGTAAAAGATTATGACCAAATGTGCAAGTGTTGTGATGGTAAGTACGCTTTGCCTATCTTTTGGACGTTCTGCTTGTAAATAAGACTGCTTTTTTGTCTGCGATCCTTGCACCCGAACATTTTTTGTTTGGTTACCTCTTTCCTATCAAACACATCTGCTCTTTTTTGACTGTGAGTTGCACCTTCTTGGCTAGCCCCGTGTACCCGTTGAGCAGAGATAACACAACAGGCTTAATAAATAGGAATCGGGTGAGTGCGCTTTATGCGTGAAACGACGGGATTTTTTGATCCGCAGCATTGTAATAGTCAGTGTGACGTGTAAAAACGAGGCAGACGAATGTAGAGATGTTTGTTCACTAACATACAGGCAGTTGTTGGCGATCTCAGCCCAATATCGCGTTTGTTTCACTGCGATGTGCATCACGTGCGTTTAGATCGTACGTCCTCTTCAGTGTGATGCTTTCTTTAGTTTACCCCCGTGATCCACTGAGCCACTTTGGGTATCACCACAGTCACTCGTGTTAGCCAATCCAATGTCTAGCGATCTGAAAAACTCGCTGTCAACATCTTAATTCCAGCCATGAGCGAGCAGTTTGCGGCTTTTACGTTTAACTCGATTACACAGTGCACGAGTGGCACGGGTTATCCCCGTGATGGAGGGCACAATGTATGCTCTCTGGCCCGTTACTCCCCGCCTTAAACCATACAGCTCAATCGGCAAGGTACCTATCCGTTAGTAGTCGACTAGCCGCTGGCGTATTGCATAATCTTATTGAAAACACCATAATTTTGTTGGATATGCCAACATATCTTCGCGCGCTCTACCCTACCGAGTTGTGCACCTACTTATTTGCCATTAGAGTCGGCTATAGAGCAACCAGGCGTGTCTTCCCTTCATAAACATTGTCAAATTTTTTTATTCGTCTTCTAGCCAACAAAGGTTTCATTTGTCGCATGTTGTCAGGTCATGTGAATGCCTTACTGAAGACCACCTTTTTCCAGGTCTGCTTTTCTACTAGTTTCTCCTACTGCTTAGTGCTTTCATTTCATACGATTGTCGGAATGAGTGGACGTTAGTTACACAATGCATGCCTTTTCCCATTCACTATCTTCGTGTTGCACTGTTGACGTTTGTTCATCTACTCATCTCTCCCATTCTTTTACCATAGAGCGAGTTGCTGAAATGCAGCAAATTGATCCCTGCGGGGTTTTCGTCAACAATGAGGTCAGACTTGGGCAACTGGAAATCTTTGGCTTTGACTTCGACCATACACTGGCAACGTATACGCAGGCTCTAGACGAGTTTATCTTCGATGAAGCGAGGAATTGGTTGGTTAAACAAATGAAGGTAACTCCGGTCTCACCTATGCAATACGGCAGTCAGTTTTCTTGGGAGAACTTGTGCTCCTTCATATTATACTGTGGCATACTTTTGCTCAAGTCCTTATGTAGTACTTTCAACTTTAGTTGTTGTTATATCCTGCCGTTTTCTCACGACTGCAAGTTGTTCCGCGTACTTGTCGCGTTCTCAAATCCAGTAAGTACGAATACTTTTGAACTTATGCGCAGAAACATGGATGGTATGAGGCTATGGTTTTGGCCTTTGGACACTGTGGCTAATGAAGTAACTGATGGTTGCTTTTAGATTCTGTCGTGCCAATCACGATTGTTCCAACATCACCTGAAGCTTAAAATCCGTGGGTCATTTTGCACTCTTTGTGATTGTCGGTCGCGAACAATCTGCCACTGTCACTATCTTTTAGTTAGTCGATTGGAACTGATTCTTTGCTTCCGGGTTTGTTCCTTAGTCTGTATCCGATCTTTCTCTGTAAGCATTCCCAACACCAGCTTTCTCTGGCTTCACTACATTTGTTGTGTTTCATTAGTATCCAGAAGAGCTCATGGATTTGACCTACTCCGCAGATTTCGCTATTCGCGGCTTGCATTTCGATGTACAGCGAGTGAGTTTTCCCCTGATGATTGTGTATCGCTTGTGTTCTCTTAGTATGATAGCGGATGTTCTTCACACTTACTTCATTTTAAACGCTTGACTGCATCACATGGTGCACTTAGAAATATTTGACAGTGGATGTTTCGACACTTTTGGTATAGGCATCTTTTTCGCTTTGGGTTCGAATGGAATAGTCATGCTACATCGTACTCACTACAACATGTTTATCATTCAGCACGTTAGTTTGAAGTGAAAACACGTCACCTGTTGGGTGGCGACACATTCCATTTGGATGGTAGCGAAAAACGAATAGCATAAACACAAGTAACTAAAAGTAATGATGCTTTGTTTGTGGGTGAAATCGTGTTTATCATTTTTCTGACCAGCCGAAACCATGTTCAAAATGCGAGCCTTCCTTATTCTTTACGGCGTCATCGACTGGTCCCCTCTCTTTCATCCAAGCCCCGGTCACACAAACAACTCACGTTGCAGGATTCGGTATGCTAGCATGTGCAACACGTGATGCAACCACCGGAGCCTAGTGCATGATAAACGGTACTAAGCGGTTCGCTTGCTCTTTCTGTGCTATGGGTAATACAGTGAAAACGCTCACTGCTCGCTCGGTGTTCCCAATAGATATGAGCTGAGTTTCATAGGTACCGGTGATTGCATATCTGTCGCTTTGAAAGGCTAGCTTTCACAACCGTACAGCAGTGTCCAACGGACGGGCACTGGCGCCATAATTGGCGAGTGTTGGCAAAAGCGTCATGAGATTTCGCTATCTGCTTTATAATCTTCACAGGAACTGATGTAGCTGGCCACGTGGTTGAGTTTCTGATCAACCTCTAGTTGCTCTTCACCAAGAGTTCTTTGAGGGGGGGTTTCTGTTAATCCTGAAGGAACGCTTTTCATTTCGAGCGTACAATGTACAGACCGAAACGAGTGATAGCCAGTGCTAATCTGTCCAATGTTGCTTCTAGTGTCTGTGAACTGTCACAGATTAGGGCAATGCCGTCGGCATACGTGAAGACGAAAAATCAATTATTTGGTCACAACTCTACGCTTAGAGCTTATCCAGTGAACCTAGTTCCCATAACTTTAGCTGCATGAAACCACTATAATGCAGCTCGCAGTGTTGCTGCCTCCTATTTTCCCACCTCAGCACTTTAACTTGGTTGCACTTCACCTGTTGGTCAACGGGATGTCCTTTGGTCTGATACGTGTTGCTTACCACGTCAGAGTTCTGTGGGAACAAACAGAGCGTTTATCAGGATTATTCGCGGACAACTGCGATTGGATGTGCGGACGTTTGATCACATTGTTTGATATGTTTTTAAGGTTGATCTGCTCCTATCTACACATACTGCATAGCCAGTTTCCTGTGTTTTTTGATTTGTCACTCATTCTCGCAAGGGATACCTGATGAAGGTCGACTCATTCCATAACATTCAACTGGATACGGTTCACCGTGGGCTGACACCTGTCCGATCCGAAGAAAGTCTGCAAGCTTACCAAGGCAACCATTTACCCGGAACTTGCCTCAAACAATCAACTTTCAATATTTTTGGCCACTTAATCCAAAGTACATCAAAAGTAAGCAATTGTTCGGGCTTGTACTTAATAGGTTGCATTCTTTCAATGGATTGTTAAACCTATGCGATTTGAAATAGTTACGCCGCGTTCTTGTTATCACAGATCAAATACACAGCCAATTTTTGAGTTGCTTCGGTTTTGCATTGTCCTCACTGATTCCTTTGTTTCCTTTATCACTTCTATCAGCACTTATTGTTCCACTATTCGTTTTCCTGATGGCAGGCGTGAAGTGCGCATGACACGTATACTGCGTGGAGCTGAGTGTCGCACCGATAACAAGTTGGTGCGCACCAAAATGTACATATGTTTTCGTAATTATGTGTATTGCTCACCTGCCGTGAATCGGCACAAATCTAATATTTGTTCCATAGATACTATTAAGAAGATAGCAATGGATAAGGTGATGGCTACCGGCCTTGTCGATATCGAATCCACTGCCTGTGGCACTACGTTCTTGTGCAGATGACAGCCGCAGCCGAGGAAATGATCAGTTACACAAACTATAAGCGACTCGATTGGTTTGTTGATGACAGTGCGACCGTTGGCGCATTGGTCTCGGAGAAAAATGTAGCATTCGCTGCACATGTGGATAATCCTGCCGATGGAGAGAAGGAGTGTCAGTTTCGAATCTTGATGGCGCTTGACTTGGGAGCCTCATCGCATCAAAGATACATGGTGGACGGTGAAGGCGAAGCAGATAGAATGATCCGCCGAACACTGTCAACATAAGCAATTCTTCGATTCATTGAAGGTGGTGTATGGACCCCCGTTGCAGACGTCGAGGACGCTAGTGGATACTACTTCAGACGCTGCTTGTACACGGACTGCAGACATACTGCAGATCTGACGAAGGCACTTTGATTATTTTAAAGAAGCCCATTAGATATCAGACATAAAATCAACATATGTTCGCTAACACTCACTTTGATTGTCTATTGAACAACCGTTCAGAGATTGGTCCATGTTGCGCGGTCTGCAAAGCAGGAGATGAAGATGTCTTGCCGACACAGACACTGGATGTTGCACAGAGAGCACTTGCTCAGCTGCGAAACGGCAAGTGCGCCGGACCCGAAGGGATACCGCCTGAAGTGTTAAAACGCAGCGGACCCGCGTTGATGCATTCGCTGCACCGCTTGGTGCAACGCTTGTGGGTTGAAGAGAAAGTGCCGGCTGAATTGAGGACTGTCCTCTTACCCCCACTGTACACGAGCGAAGGAAGCAAGCAATGTGCCATTAGTTATGGTGAGGAGGTGATCACACGAATCCTGCTCAACCGCCTCGTCACTCAGGTCATTGAACCGAATGTGGCGAAAAACAATATCGATTCTGTTCGGACCACAACACAATAGATTAGGTGTTTGCGGCTCGTCAGCTGCAGGGGATGTGCAGAAAACGATACCAACCATCGTACTTTCTGTTTGTAGACTGCACTAAGTCATTTGCCATCGTGAACCGCAAGGCACTGTGGCTGGTGTTGGGTAAGTTTGGGTGTCTGACTATGTTTCTGACTTGCTGCCCGTAGCCCAAAGCATCACAAGCCTACCTTATAATTCGAGGATTCAGGTTCAAGCCTGTGTAGGGAACCGGGCGACCTTCATCATCATCATCCGACTGCGGACAGCGCTCGCCGGTCGACTTTTACGCTCCGCTACCAAACCAGTTTGCTTCGTTTACTACTTTGGGCAACACCGTTCTTTGTATTATATTATATTGAATTCGGTATCGTTTTCTATTCTGAATTTATCCATCAGAAAATCGTTTTGTCTACGTTTTTGATGTCGCTTTCATATGCTCAATTATCGTCCACAGCTCGAACCTAATTATTTTCCGCGGTTATGACGAAGCAAACACCCTGTGGTTCTTGCTACAAAATTGTTGGACATCGAGCTAATGCCGTTATTTGCTTTTTGTGTCGTAGGAATTTTCGTATCTCATGTAGTGGTCTAACCATTGAGCAATTTAAGCTTTTACGTGAGATTAAAAATGATTATGTCTACATGTTTTGCAAGCAATCCCAGAGTAAAATGCGACAGGAGGAAGTCGATAACCCTCGCGAGCCAGCAAGGAAGGCAAAGCGTTCGAAGGCGTGGTGCTCCGTATGTTCACCTCAGAAGGTTGACATCCAACCACTCCCAAGTTCGAACGAGTCTACTTGCTCGCCGGCTGGGGACTCTCCATTACGATGTCTATTCGCTACCGGAGGCCCAGCTGGCGTGCCTGTGTTGCGTTCTACGGACACTGGTAACCTGGTGTGCGATAACGCAAGTGAAGTAGGCGAATGGCGAATGCAACGAAGTAAGAAGGACTGAGCAATCGCCAGAGACCAGCTGCGTTGCATCCTTATGAGTCAACCGATACGAATCTTCAGGCTCATTATGATCACAACGCCGAGTTTCTACAGATCCTGATAGGCCACTCGACATGGGTGAACAGGGGTTGAGAGTGAATCAAATCACCTGTCTTGGAAAAAGTGGACGTGAAGACTCGGCCACTACGAGTTAGCTTTGCAGACGACGCGAGTCCTAGGCTGGTACTATCCAGCCTTGGTAGGTTAAAAGAGTTGTAGATCCATATTCATCCAGTTATGGATCCGTCGGACGGAGAGCAACTGAAATCCGCTATCATTGAGTTGAACCAGCATATCCATAGTGGGAAAAGTAATCTCCGCCTCGTAAATTTTCGGGTTGTTCCCGGCTCCGCCGAGTCTGTATCAACTGGTCGATGACGCTTGATGCGCGCCCGGCGGCCCCTACCGCGGTCTGCACGTAGTCTTCACAAAGGTTCATAGTTTATTGAACAAACTTGACGATCTATATCACTCCGCTGCCCCGTCGTCCGGGGCCAAAAGGTGAGATCACTACCCAGGAATTCCAGTTCAGCGGTAACTCGCGCTTCCGGTGCGACAGACTACCAAACGATCGAGGCGATGTGTTGTTTTACATTTGGTCCTCGCTGTTCGGGAGATTGGTAAGTGCATACAGAAGCGAAGATGGCCTGTGTGAGCAGCTATGGTGCTCGATCCGCCTGAGACAGAGTGAACTGTTTGTTGGTGCGGCTTATCGAAGCCCACGAAGTCAATGCCTGGATTGGTTGCCGCATATCAGAAACTACATGAGTTGGCCCGCTTTCTTCTTATGGGCGATTTCAACTTCCCTCGAATTCCGTGGCCTGAGGTTCAACTGTGAAATCGAGGCGCAGTTTGCCGAGCTGATATTTGAGACTGGCGCAGCACAACACTTATGCCAACCGACGCGCGTTACGCCGCATTCCGCTCCATCGATATCAGTAAAGCTTTCGATAAAGTGAACCATGTGACCCTCCTCCCCAGGCTGAGGATGTGTGGTGTTGATGGCGCACTACTTGACTTGATCAGTAACTTCCTCATTAGGGGAAAATGGAAGGTACTGGTGAGTAATCGCTTAACGGAATGGTACCCCTCCACTAGCGGCGTACTCCAAGGCACAACACAGGCCCCCTTTGTTCCTGATCCACATCAACGAAGTACCTCAGCTTCTTCAGTCGTCCTGTGTATCGTTTGTAGACGATATGAAGATTTGGTGGGTCATTGCTTCTCCCGCCGATTATGACGTCCTTCGGCAGGACGTCGACCGCTTGTCCCTGTGGTCTGCAGACGTTGTTCTGTCGGTCAAGCCGTCATTTATGTGTTTGGGGAAGGATGGTAATGGGCGCAGGTACACCTTAGCCGGCCAGTCGCTGCATCTCACAAGCTCCGTAAAGGATCTTGGTGTACCCTCAAGTTCTGATCTGAAATCTGTCAACAACACGAACAGACTACAGAAACGCCTGCTTTGGGCGCTTAGACCCAGCTTCTGCACTTGGTCTAAGGGGATCGCGGTTTGCATGTTCTCTTCCATGATAAGACCTGTGCTTGAGTACGCCTCATCTGCCTATTGTCCGATCATAGTTTGTGAGGTGCAGAAACTGGAACGGGTTCAGCATATAGCTACACGGTTCATCCCCACTTTACGGGGTATGTCTTACGAAGACCGTTGTAGGAGACTGGAGCTGTGTACCTTGTCATATCGCCGGCTTCTAGTTGATCAAGTCAGCTCAAGTCAAAATAAGCTCTATGCACCCTAATGGATCCATTTTCAGCATTTACATCACCACTGCGGACATTTGGATGATAATATCAATATACATGCTTGGGTAGAAAAGTGGGAAAAAGCGGAATTGTTACTCCAACAAGCGCTCCCGCAACATGTTAATGACTTTTGCTAGGTCAACAAACAAGCGTGGGAGATAAGGCGAAACAGCAGTGCGACACCATGACCTGCGGGCAAATAAAGTTCTGAATTTCGAACGAGTAGAAGAGAAAGAGAGCGTTTTGGAAAGATCATTTTGAAATGGATGTCATCGGTCAGTTAGTACCTTAGAAGAAAAATCATTGCAGGCATCAAGATGTCTACAAATGATCACATAAACTAAAGAATCTCTTCACAAGCCGCTGCATCTAGTAATGTGCTTTGTAGATCGCACCAGTCCAGGGAAAATGACAGGAGGGCATTATAGCCAATGGGGAATAATACAAGAGGTCACAAACCAGAATATTAAAGTACGAGCTATTGAAAACACCTTAGATCTGAGGGCATAAAAAGAAAAGCTTCTGGCTTTTTGAAAACTTACTAATGTGCGCGGACCAAGTAAGGTTCTGGGACAAAGAAACACTGAGATACATGACGGTGGAAAAGCTGGGTATGGGATTTTCATCCACAGTAAGTGTGGGGGAGAAAGCTATGAGGGACTACAACTTATCGCCATTTAGAAAATATATTACATCCCTGCATTTAGAAGCATTAAGTGTAAGAGATCTGGATGGAGACCATTCTACCAGATCTTCCAACCCACGTTCTAGTGATGATGAACCCTATTTAATGGGGGACACATCCCACACAACATCATAAGCATATTTGCACCCTATAAACGTGGTTTTTATAGGGAGATGTTCAACATACAAGGAAAATAGAAAAGGTGATAGGATCACTCCCTGTAGAACACCACAGTCGGCACGGAGGACAGAGGATTTCTTACCGTTCAACTTAGTCCAGTGAGTACGATCTGTAAAATAGGCACGCAACCGATTACACACACCAGGGTGAACTCCGTTTTCGGATAGCAGGTTTAGCAACCTTGACCTCTCCAGGCTTCCAAAAGCATTCGAATAATCCAGGAAGAGAAGCCGTACGGATTTACATTTTTGATCTAATGCAGAGGCTATAGAATGAACAACATATGCCACTGCATCCAATGTGGAGCGCTGGGGTCTATACGCAAACTTGTAGATATCGTCTTCAAGAGCGGCTAAAAATATCCGCGGAATTAACGGTCTTTCGAAAACTTTTAGAAGCACAGATGTACATGCAATCGGGCGATACTTTTGAGATCGAGTTTTTGGTACTGGAGTAATACTGGCCGTTCTCCAAATGTCCGGGATCACACCCGCAGTGAGGCATTTGTTAAAGAGGTCTGTTAGAGGCAGTGTGAATTAGCACACTCCTTCAAAGCTAATGGTGAGAGAGCATCCGGACCACAAGCTTTGGTTGCCTTTAATCTTTTGCGTTCCTTGTGAACGTTGCTTTGATCGATGGGCTCGACTGGACTTCAGCTAATGCAGAAAGCCAAAGAAGATGAGCTTAGTGAGGCGGAACTAAGCTTCGAATTCAGTTTATTCACATGCTCTTCACTTCTCCGGTTGCAAACGCTCTTATCACAAAGCTGCCTCTGACACCCCCATAGATCGCGACAGTTAGGGTTGCCTAGAACTGCTTCGATGTATAATTGGTTTTGTCTTTTTATCCCGGATTTACTTGCTGTGGTTAAGCTTTTGACACGGGTAGCATTCTTGCACTTGTGGGCCCATTCTTTCATGCTTCGAAGTCGCTTTAGTAATGGTGAGGAAAATTTATATGCTCTTAGGCAGGTCGTTTCAACAGGGCAACATAACGACGCACCAGATATTGCACCTGAGCCGCTGCTGCACGTTCGCGCACCATGCAGCACACTCAGCCACCGGTACTAACTGGTGGTACCGCCTTTGAAGCGTATCGCACACCCTCCATGCTTCGAGTATCGAGTGGTGAAGTATTGGGACAAGTTGCCGAAGACTGGTCGAGGCGAGATCGGTGTCGGAATTTAAGAGATTCCTCGACGCTCATTTTTCGGAATACAGGTATAAGGAGTGTTATAATTGAGGGAACGCCGCCTCTGCTCTAATTGCGTAATTGCCTGATTAGATTGGCGCTGGCATGGTTGGAGCACGTCTACGATGACGACTTGTAATGCTGGCCAATCGAACGGAGTTGCGCTGACCTGATGACGCTAGCTTAGCCGGTGAGACGGAAAATTGAGCGAGCGTGTGAACGATCCTAGCCGCACGTGTTCGGATATACGCTGAGCCCTCGGAACGGACGCACACGAGAGGGGGTTACGATAGACGCGCGCTAATGACTTAGACGCGACAGCTGGCCAGCTAACGACTCACACGCGATCACGTGACCCGACCGACTGCCAACTGAGGCGAAGAGAAAGAAAAGGCAAGTGGTCCTCTGTAGGCTCTTTCACGACCAACAAGGGGTAATCACAGCCAGTGCTATGGGTTATTAAGTTATGGAGAACAGTCACCACGCAGAGGTGGTAGTTTGCAAATGAGCATTGTCGGAAGGTGCGCAGTTGGGCCGCCTCTCGGAGTGGCTGTGCTCTGCTGCGTTGTGGGGAGGAATTGGACCGCGCTTCCCACAGCCATTCTGCCGGGGTTTCTGGCGCGTTTTTGCGGAGATTTTTGACTGGCCCGCAACACCTCCCTTTGAAGAGAAAGTGTACCGCTTCTGGCGAGGATTGACTTGGAGGGATTTCGGCGGCCTCCGAATTCTTCCTGTTCGTCGGCAAGGCAGGTTCTCCAGACGCGGCGGCGATTGAACGGCTTTGACCGTAGTCTCATCTTGTGTAGCCATTCCAAAGGTATCCAGCAGGATGTGCAGCGGCAGGCACACGGGATAGCTGGCTGGCGTGTTTGTTTCTCCGTGGCGCGGACGAAGTTGATTGCGATGGCGAACCCAGGTGTCATCGCTCACGGAGACATCATGCAGCATGCCATCTCGCCTGACCGTCACTGTTGCTTTGATCCAGCGTGGATGGCCTGCTCTGTAATCTCGAGCGTAGACCGAGGCTCCAACGACGAATTCTTTGCGCTTGTGCAGGGACCAGAGTGGCTAGGTGGCTTCTCAGTCGGAATGAGCGCTTCGTTGCTTGTGCGTAGCTTACGGCCCATCAATACTTCAGATGGTGACTGGCCTCTTGGCCTAGCTGGATTCGGTGTGAACCGGTACGAGAGCAGGAAGGCTTGAAGACACTCATCCACGGTCCTCTCTCCGCGAGATTTCAAAAGCGCTCCACTTGACCATTCGATTGGGGATGGTAAGGCGGTGAGCGGAGGTGTTCGATGCAGTGTCGGCGGCAAACGTCTTCGAAGACGGAAGACGTAAACTGGGTACCATTGTCGGACACCAAGACCTCGGGAAGGCC
This sequence comes from Dicrocoelium dendriticum, assembly GCA_944474145.2. Taxonomy (NCBI): domain Eukaryota; kingdom Metazoa; phylum Platyhelminthes; class Trematoda; order Plagiorchiida; family Dicrocoeliidae; genus Dicrocoelium; species Dicrocoelium dendriticum. The sequence goes on along the minus strand of OX104063.1, from coordinate 149,310,985 downwards.
ATGTTGACTGAAGATTCGTTGGAGACAAGCCAGGGTGGCGGATGCGGTTGGTGGGTTGACGGCGACCACTTCCGGCCATTTGGAATAGGCGTCGACCATGACCAGATATGAAATGCAATCGATGGGACCAGCGTAACCGATGTGCACTCGAGACCACGGTTTTGCTGGCGGATGCCAAGAAACCGGTGATTGGTGTGGTGGCATCTTGGATGCTTGTTGACATCATGAGCAGCGGCGGACCAAATCTTGAATGTTGTTGTCAATGCCAGGCCAGTACACATAACTGCGGGCAACTGCCTGCATTCTGTTCATACCGGGGTGAGCAAAATGGAGCTGGCGGAGTACAGCTTGCCGGAGACATGAAGGAACGACAACTCAATCTGCAGTCATGAGACAGGAATCGACCACGGAAAGGGAGTCGCGGCGTTGATGCAGTTGTTTGAGTTCACCAGACAAGGTGGTGTTTGGCCAGCACGTCTGAACGTAAGCGACGGCTTTCTGCAAGACAGGGTCTTGAGCAATTGCACGACTTATGTCGGCGGCAGTGATAGGGAGACTTCGAATAGCGTTCGATAGTTGATAACAACGTCGTCCTCGACCGTTACAGCGGCAATCACTGTGTCTTCTGCGGCATGTTTGGAAATGAGGTGGGAGAGACCGTCAGCTTGACCAAAATCCTGAGTACGGTAGTAGCGGATTTCGAAGTCGTAACCAAGAAGGGTGACCGACCAACACTGAAGTCGACTAGCCGAGTATGCCGGAATGCCCTTCTTTGAACCGAAGATTGAAAATAGGGGCTTGTGATCGGTCAGTAGCGTGAACCATCGGCCATACAGCATCTTGTGGAACTTGGTGACGGCAAAGACAATGGCAAGGGCTTCCTTCTCGATCTGACCATAGTTCTTCTCCGCAGACGTCAGGGTGCGGGAGACGTGCATAACAGCTTTCTCGGAACCATCTGGGAAACGATAGGAGAGAACTTCTCCTATCCCGTGGGCAAAAGCATCAGCAGCGACCAAAGTCGGTAAGGCTGGGTCGTAATGGGTCAACAGTAGATCAGAACTCAGCATGACTTTCAGGCGAACGAAAGCTTTTTCGCATGCGGGGTACCAGTGCCAAGGAACGTCCTTCTGCAACAACCGATTGAGCGTGGCTCGAACATCGTGTAGCGATTGCAGGATTGCGCTGTAGTAGCTGATAAGGCCCAGGAAGGACCGCAGTTGTGACACATCCGCTGGAGCTGGCATCTGCTGGATGGCTCTGACGTTCTCAGGATCAGGATGACGACCATGGGCATCGAAAACGAAACCAAGGTATTTGATCGACGGAATGAAGAATTGGCATTTCTCAGGTTTCAGACGGAAACCGTACTCCTGGCCCCGTTGAAGGACTGCAGCCAGGCGCTCTCGAAGCTCTTCTGGGGTGCGACCAACAATGAGTAGATCGTCCAGGTACGCGGCTGTACCCGGAATACCAGAGATCATAGCGTCCATTGTCTGTCGGAAAATAGCTGGAGCTGTCTTGACACCAAATGGGAGCCTGGTGTACTGGAGAAGACCACGGTGCGTATTGATCGTCAGGAGGGCTTGTGACTCAGGGGCGACCTCGATCTGCAGGTAGGCGTCTGCCAGGTCGATTTTAGCGAAACAGGTGCCACCGTTGAGTATCGTGAAGAGATCGGCTGGGATCGGTAGCGGGTAGCAATTTGGCTCTAGTGCTGCATTGAGCCCAGTGGAGAAATCGGCACAGATGCGGAGGGATCCATTCGGCTTCTTGACCACGACGAGCGGCGCTGCCCAGGCGGAATAGGACACAGGCACCAGGACGCCCATGTCTTCCAAACGTTGGAGTTCGGCATCGACCAGGGGTAAGGCTGCGTATGGGACAGGCTTTTTGGGACGGAATACCGGTTTAGCACCAGGTACAAGCTGTGACGCGACGCAGGTGCGTGTACAGCAGCCAAGACCATCCTGGAATACCGGGGCTGACTGTCTGATGATGTCGGCGGTTCGATTGTTTGGTACTGTCGGAGAATGTACCGCATTGCAGATGGCCCGAAGAGGAAGATCGGCCAAGCCAAGGGTTTCGAGCCAGTCGAGACCAAGCAGGTTGAGCTTCGCGTTGAACGTGGCGCCCCGGAAGGAGCCGGAGCAGTGCAGCTGCCCAGTTAGCTGCACGCGACCACCACAGGCGCTGGTGGCAGATTGGAAGGTTGGTTCGTACGGTTGCTTGCCAAGGTATCACAACTGGACTCTAACCGCAAGTACGTATTTCAACTCGTAGCGAATAAGCAAGAAGACCGTCAGTCTGGCGCACCGTGTACTGAACACTTAACGGTTTACATGTGAGCACGGAACGTTAGGGTGTGTCCTTGAGTGCGTGTGTGCGTGCTTATCTACGTGTGTGTGTGTAGGGCCAATCAGGTTCACGGTCATAGTGAGCGATCATTGGCTGAATACGTAACAGTCCTCCCTGTTTTGTCTGACGTTACAGTCATGGCTGAAAACGTTCGATCGGTTTGCGAATCCGGGTCGATCGGCGTAATTGAGTTTCCCCTGTTGTTCTGTGTTCGTCGTGCTCTGCAGCTTGCTCTGCGATCTCCGAGTGTGACTGACTCACGGCAGGTGTGTCAGTGCTCCTGGGGCGTACATGATCTGAGTGCCGGCGAACAACCCGGCCGTCCGGAAGCTGCAAATCGCTTTGACTTCCTGAAGAATCGAGCACAGTCGCCGGTTGCCAACATTGTTCATGCGGTAACCTGGTGTAAACAGGTTGTTGGTCCTGAAATGTAACTTCCGGCTTTGATTCCTCTGAAGACACAAAGTTTTTCTGGCGCTCCTGTACTTCAACACACGGGTTCGGGAACAACAAATGAAGCCTCGTTCTCAGACTTCTGCCGAACATCAATTCCGCCGGGGATTTCCCGGTAGCCTCAGTGGGTGTAGAACGGTAGGAGAATAGGAACCGATCCAGTTTTGTTCGCAATGTTCCCGTTCGCTGCTTTAGTAAGCCTTGTTTCACAGTTTGTACTGCACGCTCCGCTAATCCGTTTGATGCTGGGTGATACGGGGCTGATTTAACGTGTTGGACTCCGTTGTTGGCGACAAATTTACCAAATTCGGCACTGGTAAAAGGCGAACCATTGTCTGTACAAATGGTTTCCGGAATGCCAAACGTAGCGAAGGACGAGCGCATTTTAGTGATGGTGGATTCGGCTGTCGCCTGAGTAACTGGATGTACGTCAATCCACTTCGAATATGCATCAATAAGTAGAAGAAACATGGTCCCGTCGATCGGTCCGAAATAGTCGGCGTGGATACGCTGCCAGGGCTTGTCGGGCCAACACCAAGGGTGTATTGGACCAGGCGCCTTGCTCCGCTGATACGCCTGACAAATATCGCAATTCTTCAGTAAGTTCTCTATGTCTGAGTCGGTGTTGGGCCACCAGCAGTACCCTCTCGCTAGTGCCTTCATCCTCGCCACACCTGTATGAGCATCATGGAGCTCTTTAAGTATCTGTGAACGCGCCTTGGTGGGAGGGACTAGACGAGAGCCCCAAAAAACACAGCCGTCGAATAGACTCAGTTCGTTCTTCCGAATCATAAACGGTTGTAATTCAACTGTCCCTTCCGGAGGCCAACCCATGTTCAAAAAGCGTTTCACCATTGATAGCACGGGGTCTCGATCCGTCCATTGACGGATTGTTGAACTCCGTATCGGTGTTGTGTCTAGATGTTGCATTAGATTAACCAGTTCAAACTGAGGGTCGTGTTCATGTGCAGTTTCCGTGATCGGCAGACGGCTGAGTGCATCAGCTGTGCAGTTGCTGACGCCGGTAATATAAACAATCTTGTAACTGTAAGCACTCAAGGTTATAGCCCATCTTTGCATCCTCGGTGATGCCATTTGTTGTATACCTTTGGTTTCCCCAAACAAGGATATCAATGGTTTGTGGTCTGTATGAAGCTCGAAAACGTTTCCCCATAATTACTGGTGAAACCTCTTAACTCCGAAGATAACGGCTAGTGCTTCCCTGTCCAGTTGTGAGTAGTTCTTCTCCGACGTCTGTAAGGTGCGCGATGCATATGCTATGGGACGTAAAGAACCATCATCCATGCGGTGGCACAGGACAGCCCCGACCCCCCAAGGGGACGCGTCGCACTGAAGTATGAGTGGCTTGTTAGAGTCATAATGGACTAACGTTGGTGACGAAGCAAGAGCTTGTTTTGCTTTATTGAAGTCATTTTTTGACGGGAACCCCAACACCACGATGCATTTTTGTGTAACAGCTCATTTAATGGCGATAGAACCGTCGATGCATCAGGCAGGAAACGGCGATAGTGAGATAGCATTCCTAAGAACGAACGGAGTTCATTACAACTCTTTGGCTCTGGGCTTTCTAAAATAGGTTTAACCTTGTCATTTAAAACATGTAAACCGTGTTTATCAAGCCGGTATCCAAGGTAACAAACGGAAGGTGAAAGGAACTCACATTTAGACCTTTTCAATCTGAATCCACTTCGCTCCAAACGCTCGAGCACGACCGCGAGTGTACGAAGATGCTCTGTATCCGAGCGTCTAGAGATAAGAATAGCATCCAGATAAGCACACGCAAAAGGAATGTCCTTCACTAGGTCGTCAATAATTCTCTGAAATATTCCGGGGGCGGAATTAATGCCAAAAGGTAAACGAGTATATTGAAATAGTCCCATGTGCGTGGTGATGGTAGTAAGTTTCCTCGAAGGTTCATCGAGCTCTATCTGCGAGTATGCATGACTCAGATCGAGTTTGGTAAACTTTTCACCACCAGCTAATGTTGCATACAAGTCATCAATACGTGGCAAGGGGTACCTGACCAGCATGGATGCTTGATTTATGGTTATCTTGTAGTCACCACAAATCCGTACAGAGCCGTCCGGTTTGGTTACTGGCACAATTGGAGTTCCCCAGTCAGAAAAGTGTACAGGAGTAATAATACCTTGAGTCTGTAGGCGGTTTAGTTCATCTTCAACTTTAGGCCTCATAGCGTATGGTAGTTTGCGCGCCTTAATGAATTTTGGTCGAGCGCCTTCCTTTAGTTTTATCGCAGCGTGAAATTCTTTCAACTTCCCAAGCTCCTCGGCAAAAACAGCTGAATGTTGTTTAAGTAATGTTTCAAGTCCGGAGATCTCGGTGACTACTTTTACCACATTCATTGTATCCGGGAAAGCACGTATCCAGTCTCTTCCAAGCAGATTTGTACGATCCCCGGGGATCACATATACAGGAAGTGTGCGTATTTTGTCGCCATACTGTGCCTTCACGAAGCATTTACCAAGGACACGTATAGGTTCACCGGTGTATGTACGAAGAACAGAATTGCAAGCGGATAAGTTCGGGAGCGTTTTTACAGCGTTTTCCCGGATTATCGTCACGGATGCTCCTGTATCGATTTCCATCTGTACCTTTTGTCCTTCAATGTAAAGCTCTAGAGTGTATGGCGCCGGCTGCATGCTAGAAACGGAATTAAGCCAAATGGAATGTAATTCAGGGTCGCTACCATCAGACTCGTCCACAGTTTTGATGGGGTTTGCTCCTCGATAAGCCCCACCTGCACGTCGCTTGACCGATCTACACACTCGCGCCAGGTGGCCCACCTTCCCGCGGCTTCGACATACTGTCTTCTGATGCCGGCAGTCGGATGGACAACTGTGCTGCTCACCACAACGATAGCACACAAACAAATTGACGCCAGTGGGTGGCTTTGGTTTTGGTGTAGTGTTAATCAATCGCAGCTCCTCTGACGAGTCCTTCACCGTAAATGTTGCGAGTTGTTGTGTAAGGTGTTCCCTCTGCCGGGCAATCGAGCAGGCCGTCTCCCAGGTCAGTGAACAATCATCTTGTGAAAGGAGCTTCTCCCGCATGCTCTGGTCTGAGATTCCGGCTATCAAACATTGGAGTAACATAGTCTCTTCAAATCTCGTTGGATCGACTTCATTGTATTTACAATCAGGTGCTGCTTGTAGTACACGAGCGATGAACTCGTTCACACTCTCATCTGGTTTCTGGTAGAGTTTCGAGAAGTAGTATCTAGCCGTAAAAACATTCTGACGAGCACCCCAAAGAGCACTGAAGGTTTCCAAAGCGCCGGTTATCGTAGAAGAGATTTGATCAATACGAAGGGCATCGAAATACCTTTGACCCTCATCTCCAAGAAACTGTCTCAAGAGCTTCACTTTGTTTTTCTCAGTAAGAGATACTGCTGGAAACAAGATTGGAAGCAATTCCAAGTAATCCGTAAAGGTTTTTCGCCATCTATGCCACGAGTCCATGGAAGGTTTGTCGGTAGAGCACGACCAGAAGACCGGTGGAGTATTTGTCATGGACATGTTGACCTCGTCGCCAGATATCACAACTGGACTCTAACCGCAAGTACGTATTTCAACTCGTAGCGAATAAGCAAGAAGACCGTCAGTCTGGCGCACCGTGTACTGAACACTTAACGGTTTACATGTGAGCACGGAATGTTAGGGTGTGTCCTTGAGTACGTGTGTGCGTGCTTATCTACGTGTGTGTGTAGGGCCAATCAGGTTCACGGTCATAGTGAGCGATCATTGGTTGAACACGTAACACAAGGGTTCGCCAGAGATCACCGGAGATGATCGTAATGTCCGATGCAGTGTCCAACTGCACTCGGACCGACTGACCACTGATCAAGACTTCGACGAACTTTCTCCGATCCGCAACGTTGATTTGAAACCTGGCCAGCAGGCTCAGGGAGCTGCCAACCGTACCAGGTTTGGGTGTGCGTCTGGGTCGGGACCTCTTCTTTGGATCGCGGGTGAGGGCCAACCCAGTTTTGACCCACTTGGGAGATGGAGGATGGCAGTAACCATCCCGGTGCCCCACCCTGCCACAACATTGACAACAATGCTGGCGGAAATTGCAGTTCCGTTGGAAATGCCAAGCACCACAGAATCGACACGTGTAGGGTGGGACTTCGCTCGGTCGGATTGGGCGGGGCGAGCAGACGATTGCGCCCTCGGTGCATACCAGATGCGGCGGCGTTCTAGATCATTGCAGAATCGTGCTTCAGGTTGAGCAACGTTTGACACTCCTCGGCCAGGTTCTGGAGTGTAATTGTGCTATCCTGTTGTAGCTTGGACAGGAGGCGCGTCCGGATATCGGCATCGTGGGGAGACTGGAGGCCAGAGACGAAGATCAGGCATTTGAATTGGTCCTCCGTGCTTGGGCCAAGTTGAAAACGTTGGCATTCACAGTTGACCACGCCCGCGTACGTGATGAAGTCGTCGACATCACGTGTGGCCAGGTGCAGACATTGATAACGAGCATTGAACAGAGAGGACTGCTCGCCAAAAGTCTGTGACGACGTTCGGACCGTCTCGTCAAAGGTAACGTCGAGTGGGTTCTTCGGTAAGATGAAGTTGGTGTAGCGCTGGTGTTCGAGCGTACCAAGTTTGCGAAGGAGCAGCTGGACCTTCCACGCGTCGTCCTGGCAAGCCAAGTCAACGGTGAACAAGTCCTCGTACCGCTTGTACCAAGATTCGAACGTTACCCCGGCCTTGGCGTCGTACAGGAATTCGCTGATGCCGCTAACCACATGGTCCATTGATTGAGAATTGGCGCTTGAAGCTGCATGAAGGGAAGAACTGAAGAGCTTTTCGGTTAGCACGGACATCAATTTAAGCTGTTGCTGCAGCATCAGTTTTAAATCGGCGTATTCGTCAGTCACGGTTCGTCAACTCTGTCGCCACTGTTATAATTGAGGGAACGCCTCTTGATATGATTGCGTAATTGCCTGATAAGATTGTCGCTGGCACGGTTGGAGCACGTCTACGATGACGACTTGTAATGCTGGCCAATCGAACGGAGTTGCGCTGACCTGATGACGCTAGCTTAGCCGGTGAGACGGAAAATTGAGCGAGCGTGTGAACGATCCTAGCCGCACGTGTTCGGATATACGCTGAGCCCTCGGAACGGACGCACACGAGAGGGGGTTACGATAGACGCGCGCTAATGACTTAGACGCGACAGCTGGCCAGCTAACGACTCACACGCGATCACGTGACCCGACCGACTGCCAACTGAGGCGAAGAGAAAGAAAAGGCAAGTGGTCCTCTGTAGGCTCTTTCACGACCAACAAGGGGTAATCACAGCCAGTGCTATGGGTTATTAAGTTATGGAGAACAGTCACCACGCAGAGGTGGTAGTTTGCAAATGAGCATTGTCGGAAGGTGCGCAGTTGGGCCGCCTCTCGGAGTGGCTGTGCTCTGCTGCGTTGTGGGGAGGAATTGGACCGCGCTTCCCACAGCCATTCTGCCGGGGTTTCTGGCGCGTTTTTGCGGAGATTTTTGACGGGCCCGCAACAGGGAGCGTATCTCACCCGGATAAGATGTAGTGCAGCTGTAATATGCTGCTCAGGAGCAGAGACGTGATTCCGCGCAGGTGCCCCGATCTAACTAAGACGGAGCAACACAGATTTATACCAACTCGCTCTTTGACTTCAGTATTCATCTTCATCATCGTCCGGGTCGCATTTTGCTGCTATCTCCGTCAGGCCAGTTTGCCTCGTTCTTTACATTGTTAAAGTCCTTTTTATCCCTGTGCTTTGGTGTAATTCTATATCATTAGTGATTCTGAATTACTTTATCAAAAACCTGTGCCACTTGCTTCTAGTTCTTGCGATTCTATATTTCCCTTGATTCGTTTTTATCAATCAGTACTTATTTTTGAAATGGCTAAGCGAGTACCCCGTGGTATCTGTTTTAAAATTGTCGGTCATCAAGCAAACGCGATTATATGCTGCTTTTGCATTGTAAAATTCCATATTTTATGCATTGGTTTATCCTTTGATCAAGTACTCGTTATTCGAGAGGCCCAGCACGACTTTCTAAAAATCGTAGATACGGCCTGCTGTACATGCAACAAAGTATCCTTCGAGTCTTATTCACTGGTCTCTTCGATACGCCCCAGGATATCTGAAGTCAGTTTCTTTTATCATTTCTACACAGTTGTGCTGGACATTAGAGCGTTCTCTGTGAGCGCTGCTGATGTTTCTTTCCGTACTCATGCTGTCATCGGCGGTTTGCGGAGCCTTGAATTTTATTTTACCGCCGACGAACGCAAACTTGATAAAGATCTCTTTCTACGGCAAAGACGTTTTATTGCACCATCGCTGCGTCGGAGACACGTATTTCCGTCATTAATGGCTCTTTTTTGATTGTTTCGTGAGTCGTTTAATTAAGCCGAGAAATTTTTTCTCTAATTTGGTAGACCGGTATGAACTAGGCTAGGGTTGGTTAAATTACATCAGGGTTTTCATGTATTCGATTTTCCCATGCGTATCTACACAGACTCATATGTATACGCATGTTACATGACAGCTGGTGATTTGGCGGGGTTAACTGTGTCACTGTCTTTGACCTAGGTGAACGACGCTAACGGCCATAGGAAGAGAAGGGCTTGCACCATGTCTCAGACAATATGGGAGCGTATGACATTTGGTATGGCCCAATTGAGCGCGTAGCATCGGATCTCCAGTGGAAGCAAGCCAATAGAAAAAGATAGACCTGTTTGTAACCGAGATCAAAACGTTCGTCTCGCTCTCGGAGGTTCAACTGCTATAAAAAGTAACATTTATGCTTTATTTTAATTTAACAATCACCATGAAGCCGCTGAAGTGCCATGGATCAAATTACTCGTATCTCATATTGCCATGTTAATAAGAATAAACGATAATGATTGAAGAAGAGATGACGCAAAATAGTCCACAAATAGGTTGAAAAAATACTTGGCTCAAACGGCCAAATGTGAGTGCACCACTGAGCTCGAACTTTGCGGTTTGAGCTGTTGCTCTAATTCGCTGATATGTACGACTATGGAACACACCGGTGATGACGTCCTACATTTATGCAACTCGCTGTTTCGATCTAGCTCTTGGGCTTCTGTCAAATAATCAGACTCGCAATGTACGACACACTGCTGAAGAAAGTGGAACTGACACGGATTACGTGACCCCAAGCAGCGCCGGCGATGCAGGACGATCGGCTGTTTCGGTAAAGAGATAAGCGGCCTGTCGATGGACAATAACTGGTCACTTGTTTAACTGAACTTTACTGAACGGGATGACTGTAGCACTGCTAACTCGGTGATCCAGTCAGGTATAAACAATCCATTATCGGCGCACCTGATTAGAGACAAACATTCGCTTACAATCTTCGGTTCACTATAACTATCTTTCTGACTTCCACCTTAACACTGGTTGCAACTAACCTTCAACCAACTTTACAACTTCTTAACATGTTCATAAGGGTACGAGGCATTGAACTATTATACACATTTTTTCACACACGCGGAAATCCGTCCTACATTATGGCCATTATATGCGGTAAAACTCTTTACTATTTTATCCCATCGGATAGCCTGGATGATTTAGTTTAACCTCACCTAAGGAATTTAAACTTTCTAGTGCGGTTACATAAACGCTACATCAGTTTCTAATTCGATTAGCTGTTGCACCACTTTCTAGCCGTCAACGAGTCATCTATAGAACACTAGTTCTACGTTAGCCGGCCGGCGTGGAAGCAGTCTCATCATCATCATCATCAGCCTCATCAACTGCAGTACATCAGCTATTTGGGCTGATGCTTCGCTATCGTAAAATCACGATGACGTACGGAAAGAGGAGAACAGGGACTTGGCATAAAACCTTACTGCTGTAAGCAAATATTCAAGGTCAGGTAACTAACACCGTCAACAACGTACTGTCACAAACAGCTGGTTATCATGCATCTGTGAGACAGCTTTCTTGTGGCTTTCACTGTCCCAACAATAACTCAGCGCCAAACACACTTTAAACAGGCAGTCCGACTACGAGAAGACAGCAGACACGCCATTGATGTCGATTGCGAGCCATGTCCCGTAACGTATCAAGCCACGCACAAGACGAGTAACGTGGACTCCAATTTGAAAAGCGGGGCGGACTAACAGCACCGTTTTATAGTCAGTAACTTCATTTTTCTTTGGCAAGTTAACTTTCGCCCACCTCATGCCCTACATCTAACAAACAAAACAAAGACCTCGGTAAGCGCTGACCGGGCATACGCAACTTATTCAATACTACCTGTTGTCTTAAGGAACTAGCCTGATTATCACTGCCTACTGTTCGCCTACGCACGCAGTCCTTGCGAATATGCTGGCTTCATCCGGCATCGCTGATTAAAGACTTGAAGCCACCACAGATTCTCAGACAGAAGGGGCCGAGTTTCACTTCCATAGAGTAGGACGGCCCTCACTGTGGTCTTGTAAACGCGGCCTTTCAGACAGACGGAACCTTTCTTCCTGACGCCAACAATGTAGCAAATTCAAGAAAACGTGAACTGACTACAGTGCTTATGCAACGATCATTGTAATACAGCTGCAAAAGTAAGTGATTTGATCAGCTACTTCGTGTCCCTCGTCATCAATGGTCAAGCGCTCGTCAACTGGCTCGCGGTTCTGTTACAACATTTTGCACCTTGATGAGCATCGCATGCCAAATGATAAAACTCTTGAGAGGTTATTCTGGGTTGACTGGGCAGCCTCAACATCTTTAAACAGCGAGTCAACATATTCTGCATAATCAAGGTCACCTAGCAACATCTCAATGAGATTCCTTAAGGGAATACTTCATGATGGAGTCCACGACGAAATTGAACAAAATAGGGGAATTGGACAACTCTGACGGACGCTACTTGTTGTCGAAAAGATATCCGTCAGGTCCCCGTAGATCCTGATGCGGCCTGTGGTGTTCGAGTACAGGGCACATAAAGTGTTCAAAAATTTCATGCGAACACCTTTCCGTGAGAGTGTTTCGAACGGAATCAATAGATTCACTGAGTGAAACGCCCTCTTGAAGTCGAGGAACACAGCAAATGTCGTTCTGCGGTACCTGTGATGCTACTTTAGCATCTGCCGCAGTATGAATATATAGTCCTGGGCGGAAACTTGCCACCTCTTCTGTAATCTCGGATTCCCGCTCCGCATTCAAGGCGACGAACTCGAATTGAGGCTGGTAGTTCTGTCACAACCGGTGTTAGTATAATACCTCCATAGTTAGCGCAGTCGGTGCGGCTGTCCTTGTTGTAGATCGCCATTATAATGGATTTACTTCAGTTAAGCAGGACGGTTTCCTCTTTTCAGGCCTCTTCGAACAGTGGATTCAGTGTTTTACTGTTGACCTTACCACCATCCTCAATATTGTGGGTGGGTGGGTAAACCAGGCCAGTAGCACGAAAGCGATTATGTACTGTGATCGCGTTTTAACCTCAGCCTCCGGTAGAGCCTCTAAACTTCCGGGATATAGCTCAGCCTGCACGATCTGAGTGGGAATAGGTTCGCAAGCAGGGAGCTAACTGAATTACTCTTAAAAGTGCTCCGCCCAACGAGTCCTACGGCGCTCCTTATTTTGAGTCAGTACGCCCGCGTTATCTCAGATTGTCTAGCTGACAACTGGCTTCCGGAGACCAGTGGTTCGGATCAGTTGGGAAAGCTTGCGATAATTGCCTACTATTCCTGGCTCCTTTATTTCTTGAGCCATACTGGTGCCCAAGACTTCCGTGTTAGCACATAGGCTCCGCTTTAGTTAACGTCTAATAGTTCATCTAGTTATATTTGTTCAGAGCCAGTCGGGAGTTTTCTTCTGGATTCCAGCTGGTTCATTAACCTCGAATATCCAGTGACTGATGCGGTGATTATTCACAATGCCGCAAGCAGTTCTGGCGTCGTACATGGCGGTCAAGACGCCATTCCACTGAAGCTCAGTGTCATTAAGATGACGGAGCGGAACTGCGGTAGTCAGATCATCATGCCAAGGTTGTGACCGGGGACTGGGATAACCTCTCAGTTGCCAATCGAGGGGGCGCTTGGTACACCCGATAAATTTCATGGAAAGCGACAGCAAACCAGGGCATGTTCAGCGGGGACACAAATATTCCAGCGTGAGCGACCATCAATGATGGAACAGCGCCATCCGTAAATTATGGCAACTTGTTCCATTTGGGTCCATCACTGGCCAGCTATTGGGGGGACTTCAAATGGCTCCTCGGCGCCCACTGTGTCTAAAAGCGATGCTATTGCGAAACGGCCTGTGCTCCGCGCACATTTGCAGCAGGCGCTCGCCATGATCCGTTCTCAGAGTTAAATCCATACTTATCACCTAACCGAACTTCTGGAGAGCTCGGACGACCTACTTGCGCATTCGTGTCCCCTGCAACAACAACGATATCCAAACTGGTGACACTGCGAAGTAATGTCTTCAGTCCTTGGTAGATGGTGTCCTTGGCACCATCAGCACTGCAGTCGGTTGGGGCATAAGCAAAAACCACAAACAAAGCGTCAGGCACAATTTCGTGAATCAACCTTAGTTGATGTCGTCAAACGGACTACACAAACAGCTGTTCACGAGAATCCGTCCAACCAACGATGAGCCAGCCTTAGAGCTGGGAATGATGCCATCTCCAGCCTGACCAGTGATTGCCGCATCAGCGTTTCCGGATGCATGCAACCAATAGTGAACGGACAAGCCGGGCGCACTTAATTCAACAACCCTGGGAAGATCGTTAATTCCAGTGTCAGACGCACAACGCACGTCACTACTCAGCGTGTCCAACCTGCGGTTAAACCACCAACGAAACGAAACAGCGTGGCCTTATAAGGAGCTGTTGTCGATAAATATCCAGTGGGCGGCGAGGGAAGATAAGTGTAGATGGTATGACTGCAGTGACCTTGCGCTTGCTATCAGTTAAACTGGGAATTATGGCAGGAAGGATTGTAATGGGAATTGGGTGGGGAGTAAGAGAAAAGGGTGGAAAGGTAAGAAGGGAGGCACCAACAGTGGCATGTTTTCGCCTATCCGCCCTGCTGAATGCAGCAGATAAGGCGACCCTTGATAGTCTGCGTGACGGCCGATGCTGGTTGTGGTTGAATTTTGATGAAATAATCATGGTTGTACATGGGCTGAGATACTACCAGGGCGCCCAGACCTGTATTGGCTCAAAAACTTGTCTTCAAAGCAGCGAGGAGTTGGCAATGATTTGGACCACATACACTTCCAACCCCCAACCTAGGAGATTTAGTTTGTCTAATCTCCAACCATTGACTAACCTAGTAGGACTAGCTCTCAAGGGACTCGGCGTCACCCAGTATAGCTCAGTGGGTCGAAGAGGTACGCAAACCGTCGCGACTGAAGGGCATCATCAGTGCGTGGGCACGCAGTATGGCGCTTCGCTGTAGTGCAGCCAACAACAGTCGCGCGTTAGTTTGGGATACTGCGATGATCGCCCGACTCCCTACGCAGACTCGAATTTGTGCCGTCGGATTACAAGACAAGCCTGTGATTCTTTAAGTTACGGGCCGGAAATAAACCAGCAGATATCTCGGATGCATTGCGCTTTTTATGGTAGTCCCAAAAAATTCCCTTTTATTCCTTTTCAGGCCTAGGCGGTTGTGGAACAAAATAAAATGTTTGGCAACTATTTTGCTGGGGCACATTTCATTTGTGAATGATGCCACGAATTTATTCGATTACTTATGATAGCCGTTGGTTGAAAGGGAGCTACGCTAAAGTTATATTTTCTCTGAGTGACATCACCTAAGCAACGGAGTGTTGGTATAATCAGCACATCTCTCCCTACAAACCAGCCTTACTTAACCTATATGGAGAATGAATGAACCAAGAGAGCGCAGTACGTATGCAATGTTTGGAAGCTGTCATAACGATACTGATGCCATGTTGAATCGCACACAAATAGTTCGGCTCAATTTAGAAATTCAGTCGACAATTGCTGAACCCTCTCAGGAACATCTTCCATGCTCAGTATGGGGTTGACGAAAGTTTTTAGATCAACGGTTAAACCTCCACTGTATCTTCACATAGTAGCCATCAGCTATTCTTAACCGCATTTTTTTCATGAATCGTGCGTGGTCGCCTTCGTTTCAGCTTATATGCGTGAACCACTAGCGTAAAATGTTGCAAACAGAAAATAGTCAGAAGGCAATCCAAAGAAGGAGAACCGGAAAAATCAACTTACAGTCACCTGATAGACAATCGAGTCCACGAGGGACTGAATTCGAAAGTGTGATTGCTATGGCTGATCTCAACATAATGTGTAAGACTGTTAAGTCTCGTTGCTTTTTCTTCCTTTTTTGTCATGTTACTGACTAGCTAGTCAGAATTTCTTCGTCCAGCCAGGTGTATCAGCAAGTGACAGTATGCACCAAGGAAGCGATCCGCAGATATGGTCCAGTGAACATCAGCGGCTCTTGTTCACCAGCCAAGGATCCATTTTGAAAGCTCGGCAGTGTGGACTCCTGGGTTACACATTTGGCAATTCCACGATATCCACTTGTGATAATCTGTGCTAAATAAATTTTAATCCCTGCTGTAGTTGCATAATGTGGCGGATGTAAGTAACATTTGTGACCTCATTCGGAGCTTACAGAGTGTAGCCGAAGCACCGATTCGCATTCGCTGAAACTGTTCCCACCCTATCCAACTCGGCAACTGTTTACCTCGGTGTAGGTTCTGTTTGCACCTTTTTATGTGGATGGATTCCGACACGCAATTTCAGTCTAAGCTTCAGTTTGCTTTGCAGTGGACTTCCTTCACCTCTGCCACTGGGAATGTATCTGAATGGATAAGTGTTGAATTGTGGAAAATTTCGGGGTTGCTCTCTCCTAAGTGTTGCATGTTGTTCACTCCGCAACCGTGATGTTTTGCTTCAGATAGACGTCATCGAACTGGAAACCGGATTTTGCCGACTATTTTTACCTGAAGGGTGCAAGCGATTGCGATACCGGTCTCGCAGCGCAACACACACATCTATTTACATCGAGGTGCAATAATGCGTATGACGGCAATCCTACGTATCTTCTTTTGAACGTTCGAGCTTATGGGATCTCTATTGTTATCGCTGTCAGACGAAGTCTATCGCTCCTGAGCTGTGGACTTGCCATTCGATGCTGAATTGTTGCCGTACTGATGTTGCTTACGAAGGGCGACCGCATTATCAGACGTCGCCGGCCCGTAGCTTAAAGGTGACGACCTTGTAGTCTGACTGCTCAGGTTTGAGCCTACGTAGGGACAGGGCGACCCTCGCATTATCCTTAGCCCACGTGCGACCGGTGGTGGTTGCGTGACAGCGAAACATCGATACCGCGTACCGGCATACTGCTGACACCTTTATTATCGACGTCCGTTAGCTCGGCTTAGCTGCTATCACCATGTGAAGATTCGTTTGCATTATTCACCAGTCGACCGATGCCGTACGGCCACATTTATTGCGGTGAGCGCCTTGTGTTCTGCTGAAATCTCTGTCCGTGTTACAATGATACACCATCGATGCTCAGAGAATGCATCTGCTGACCACGTCACGCGAACTCGATGGTTGTTTAAATTTGTCAACCTTATTCCCATCCACCGATTTATGCTTTCTCCAGCTCAATTAGAAATAATTTAAGCGGAGGCTTTTTTAGTAGCCCCATGTGATTGTATGGCACCTGCGTTGAAAGTAAACGCTGTTGGTCGAGCTGTTTTTCCCTTTGTATACCAGCCATTCTGAGGCAGAAACTACCCTTATATGTTGGTTCTTTACAATATGCACGGATTCGCGCTTGTGCATAAATAGCTGGTTTGCCGTTCGACTCTCTTCCGAATGTGGTCTACCCAAGCCCCAGAACGTATTGACACTCCATGGCTTCCACTGATTTTATTCGTTATGATGCTGTTTGACTGTGTTGTCGGATGATTCACCTAATCTTCATTGCTTCCGTCCATTCAGAATCCACCCATGTTTCAGTTGATGGATGTTTTCACTTTACCGGAATTCTACCTTCTTTGTTGTATTATCGAGGTAAGTCAACTGTCACTCACTGTTTATTTGGAGGCGGTTAGATTGCTTCTGAACAATCCTTTGCTTTCTCTTTCATTTTCTGGTGAAATGCGGGTTGAAACAAACTGCCTCTTCATCATGTCAATATCAAGTAACTTGTTGTCACTTTCGAATGGCTAAGTGATTAGAATTGTAGTGCTATTTGCATTTCCCCACCCCTAATATGTGTTCTGGTGGCTCTGAGAGCCAGCACCGGTTCCACTTTGCCACATTTCGTGAACGACATCCAATCTTTCTCTTCCATCAACCCGGTTCACCACTAAACCTCCAGCACAGGTGCAACCAAGTACAAGTCGCCTGCGAGGACGGAGTTGCAGCACTGATGGATACGAATACTTTCTTTTCCGTGTGGCACAAACTTCGTTCGTAGGCTTGCTGTCCAGATCGCATAGTAATTGGATCCACTCTGGACTCTTTCAGCCACGCTGTCGTTAGCACCATCACACCAATAGTTTTTGCTGGTGCTTCGCTGTTGTATAACCTTAAATTGCGAAAAGAAGACTGAATAGTTACCCAGTTTAGAGCACAGATCCTTTCGACATACATTCAGGATGAAGTTATCTACACCACAGCAATAATGTGCAGTCACTACCAACTAGTAATCTTGCGAATTTAAGGCAACATTGGTGAAACGGTATCCACATTGCTTCCACTGGCTTGTTCATGCTTAACCTTACTCCACGAGCGAGTGAACCGCTCAGCACCACAATATCACGCACCAAACTTCAATGGCTGGGCCACATGTTGCGCATGCCAGTCCACCGACTCCCGTTACGTGCGTTGTTTGCGTGCTCGGGGTCTGGATGGAAGAGGAAGGAGCTGGCCCCAATGGCGTCTGCGTTTCCTTGTCCTTTGGATCCCCTCTCTAATCACGATCCTACAACAAATTAATAATATGATATTTAGCACTATATTGCTTGATGTTTCGACTTTTTTGTTGTTATTTCTAGTATATTCACTTTTGTATTGTGGCATATTAGCGGAGGCGTGTTTCTCACCCTCATCAACAATGATGATGGTGAACCTTACTCCGCAGGCACTTGCGCACCATATAAACGTTAAGCAAGCAATACACTCAGGAGGCGGCAACAGGTGTATCACTGGTGCCGGTTGCGAGTCATTTCCCTGAGTGATACGATGGTGGCGTGGACCTCATCCTGGTTGGCTAGATGGACCTGTAGTGGCTTAGTTTCCCTTAACCAACTCGTTCCGATTACGGCAAACAAAATAAAACCCTTTTCATTAAATGATAGAAAGACATGTAGCTTGTACGATTCCATTTTTGACCTAGGGAATCGGCTCAGCATCACCGCCTAGTACTGGTTTACACACTTCATCATTTCAGATATGCTGGCGCCGATCGACGATGGCCACGTTGCGCATTTGCCCTTAATCAAAGGCTGGAAGGCGCTTCACAACAAAAGTGACCAATCCACCTTACCATGTAACAGAATTGCCATCGCTGTGCGTTTGTAGCTATAGCGTGAGGCTCAGGAAGATCCCTGTGTGGTTCCAGCTCTCGTAAACCATAATAACCAATTCCCGCATTACGTGAATTACTGATGGAACTGTCAAGACAGTGACTTGACCAACCATCCCCGATTCAACCTCATTGTTGGTCAAAGAGTTGTCAAGTGGATGTTGGTCGTGCAACAGCGTTATGCACTTTGAAGGTACGAAGCAAATACCGCTGGGTGAGAGCGCTATGGAGAGATTGTCGGACCTTTACCGTATCACGTTGCGGTTGTCAGAAAAATGATTACGTAATTTGCATTACCCGCAATATCTGAATCGTGAGTTTCTGTCAGAAAGCATAGCCTCATGGGGTCTGCGCTATTATTGACCAGAAACCCTCGCCAACTCTAATTACGGTGTATTACCGAATGTAAGCCGATCCACGGATAGGCCGATAATATGACTTTGCAATATCAAATTTGTTCAAAGTTGCAAGTCATTATATTAGCCGACCTCCAACATTTCTACCGGTAAGTGCTTTTCTGTCATGTTTTTCCAATGTTATTGAATGTGATTGTAACGGACAAATCACAGTCCGTCGAATTCCTCCGAACCATGCCATAACTCCCATCCCTTGTCCCCTTGTTTCGCTGCCCCTGACTCTTATCAGCGGAAATTTTTGCGGCTTGATTGTTTGAACTATTGATCGTTTTTGCTTTAAGTCGCCTCTGACTGAATTGCTTAGTCGGCTGCGTAACCGACTGGACTTCAGTTAATTGTTGCCGGCATTTTGTCTTGTTTGGACGTCTGATTTTAATTTGAGAACAGAACTATTGTCTATTTTGTGGTGAACATTGTCATGGTCAGTATATAGTTTGTTACCCTAGCCCTTTGTAAAAATAGCACGGTTGCGCACTTCTGGCCTTGGATTCTAAATTGATCCGGGAGTCTTACGTGTTGCTCGAATCCACCGCCGATTTATCGGTTACAGTGACCGTGTTTGATTCAGTATATTCCCGTATGTTTCTGTTACTGTCATTCGTCACGAACATCAGATGTGCAATATATCGAGAATTTTCGCCACAAAAATAACATATACTTATAGACACGCTGCTTGCAACGCTGCGTTGACACCGTACGCAAAATTGGGGCAGTTCGAATCCCCGTCTGGAATACTGCCCGTCACTAGCGAGGAAAAGGGGCCGAGGTGTGCAGTGAATTGCTGGGTGGATTTTGCACGCGACTTTTTTCAAATTGCGCATAACTTTTTTGTAAGCGGACCCCCCAACTACAGAAATGAAAAGTTGTCCAAAATTCTTCGGCTTATCGGTAATCTGCGGCATTTTCGAAAACGAGCTTCACAACTCGAATGCTTTGAATCGACTCACGCTTTCTGAACATGTGACGCACGAGATGATGGGAGATGGTGGAAATCTTCCTTCACCCAGTTGGGATATGTTCCATGTACCGCATGTACTGCATGTTATCGTAAAGTGAACGACTGTTTTCAAGAACTTTGAGGATTACCTCCTAACCTTTTAGTATTCACTTCTCGGTTTAAAACCTTCTTTTTATCACGAGACCAAGACGGCCATACCCACAAATGTAACACGCTTCATAGGTGCACTAATTGCACTGCGACATCTGTTGGGTGCTTCTCAGTGGTAGCTAACATTTCGAGTGATGTTGCTGTTTAAGCACCTATCCGGATAAGTTGATAGAGCAGAACAGAGCGATCGGTCTAGTCAAACACACGTTTGAAATCAAGAAACACGAATGTAGTTGCGCTGTGGTACGTGTTACACTGCTTTAGCATCGAGCACATACTGAACATGTGATAAGTACCACTTGGTCCTGTCAAAAACCTCTCTGGCCTCTCGTTGTGGATCCCCGCCCACAGTAAGATGCAGATGGAATGAGACCAGCACCTCGTCAGTACCATCATCAAAGTAACACTTCCTCAGTTGGCACAGCACTGAGAATACTTTTTCCAGTCCGTTCCTCCACGCACGTTTGAACTTGTGGGCCAGTTCTTTGCTGGGAGCATCGCTACAGTCTATAAGTAATGTATGAGCAGCTAGAATTAGACCATAACATGTCCACCCAAATTTGTCGACCTGCCTACAGAATCATACTTTCGGAAATTGGAGCTATAGCTGAGCTGGTGCCATGCCATGTTTGTGGTGGAGGCATCTTCGATGGAATGAAACAGATAAGAACTTCAAACAATCATTGTCTTGCGAGTCCCTATGTGCTATCTATAGCTGATTTCACGAGTCAAGTTACATGCAGCTGGCTGTTCACGGGAATCCAATCATCCAGTGAAGATTCGGTGCTAGGGTTGAGAACGATGCTCATTCCTTCCTCTTCGTGGTTCCTGCACAAACATCCCTGTGTGCGTGCAATCGATAGCGAAAGTAATTACAATGAATTTGATAGCCTAGTGGGGGACATGAGTTCCGAGACACAGCACACGTCAACATCATGGGCATCCAGTACGCGTACAGATGCAACCAATATGCTGTATGTTGAATGCAGCGAAAGAAATCAGACAAACCTTGACGACCGCAGATAACTGGAAACTTTGGTGACATGGATGCACCTCGTAAACTTCAGCGGTACCCCAACTATCTTTTTTAGCTGATCTGTCCTTGTAAAAAAAGCTAACATTAGGGACCTTGACCGAAATAGTAGCTGTGGTCGGAAAAGAAGAGAGAGAGGAGTACAAAAACGGATACCTTTCTTTACTTGCATGTGGCATCGAGTGCAGAAGATAATGCGTCTTTAGAATCTATGCAGGTGTATCCGGGGTTTGAGATAATGACTCTGAGTCGAATCAGTTTGGAATGCATTTCCAGCATTCTGCATTATTCTCATTACAAATTCATAGCATGAATAGCGGGCGCATTTCCACTCGAGCATACGGTAACGCGTGTCCCATTCCTCTCGGTTCGATTATCAATCTTGACAGGCATGACGAGACACGAGGAAATGAAACTTTAAATTTCGACCACATAGAAGAAACATATCGTACTGATAAAACCATTACTCGTGATCCTCTAACTAGCTTTATTGATCTTTTAATTGGTCAGTTTTTTTTCGGATCACATTCCTAATACACGATATACTGTTGAAGTTAGCCCTATTCTCTCTCACCAGCTTCTGCTGACACATGTACTAAGACACGAACATATTCCATCAACACTGAATCCCAGCAATACTTTCTACCTTATTGTAGAGGTCGATATAAGTTCAGTTCTCCGAATGTCTTTATCTCTGTCGGGGTACGTTGTCATTCCTGCTTTAACTATGTGCGCTCACTACCGACGTCTTTACGGTAGAGGTGCCTTGACGCATTGTGTCACAGCACTCCCTTCACTCCCATTGTGTCTGTTCAGTAGTTAGTCGGCCCGTAGCCGAGTGGTCTGCACTCCTAGTTTGCAATCATAAGGTCACCGGTTCGAATCAGCGTAGTGGTCGGGGGTCCTCGCGATATACTCAGCCCACGCGCGACTGGTAGTCGTCATGCGGCAGTGAGGCACGGTTACGGCGTACAGCTGACTATTTATTTTACTTTTATTTATTCAATGTCTAACTCAGTATTCCGTCTTTTTTCTTCCTTCTCTAGCACTTTGATCGCAATCACTTCAATTATCAGCCCATTTATGTATATCAGGATGTCTCGGTGAGTATCTTCGACGGTTTATCTTTGAGTTATTGGTGTTTGATGTTTTCAAAGGGACACTGACGCATCTCCACTCAGCCATTCACTTAGCATCGGTACCCTACTATTACGTCTCGCAGTTCTTTGTACTACTGCTTTTCTGGGTATTAGCCGGGTCTTATGTGGCTTTATTCGGATTCAAACCGTAAAGCACACCAAGCTATTTGCCGTATATTACCGATGATTTTTGGGCAATTTTTCCTTTCCGAAAAAGTCACATGCAAAGTCCGCCCAGGAATTCACTGCCCACCATTGCCCTTATCACCACTTAGCACCACCAGCTAGTGACGGACGGTATTCCAGACGGGGATTTGAAGTGCATTTAACCGAACACGTTACTTTCGTGTCGAAAATTCTCGGCATATTGCACACTTGATATTCGCGATGGATGGTAGTAGTGAATCAAAAGCCCTTAAACATTGTGTTATGCCAGATGACCTGGTGCCTTAAAAGTAAAATGTCATTCTACACCCCTGACCGTGAACTTCTTTCTCACCCACTATGAGACACCCGACTATGCGAGACGGCCTGTTTGACACCCTGTCACCTAACCCTATTTTGTCGGCTGTCAGCTGTTTCATGTGACTTCTGTGACCTCTAGTCGATATACTGTCCAGTGCGGTGAAAGTCTTTTCTGACCGCCCTACGCTCCACTAACCGCGATTATAACACATTGTGTTCACCACAACTGATCACTGATAGAGCAGGTTTCGCTTGAAGTCACTCAATTGAGAGCAGGTAGTGATGACGTCAAAATCATGGAGAAACAATTTCGTTTCTCTTTTGGTGATTTTTTTAGGCGTCTGCTGATACAGGGACAAAGAACTTTGGATAAATGTAACGTTTCAAAGGTATGCACTGTCGTTTCATCTGTGGACGGGTTTATATTCGGCAGACACTCATAGCTGCTCGCCTCAACAGCGTGTTAACTCGTCACATTCGCCAAGACTACGAAGCACCCCCACATTCTCGACGATGTCGGGTCGTCCCCCGAGGTGACTGTTTGGGTGTCAGTTGTTTCTCCGCCGGAATATGCAATCTCACCTAACTGACATTGCTTGGTCCGGTGACAAAGCGTCCAAAGACAACCTGATCAGCTCATTAAACAACCCAGTGTGCTATCATGCATCCCAAAAATGTTATTCATGCTGGTTATCTACCAATTTTTCTCTTGCTGTACGATTTGTTTCGCATTTACTGCAGAACTCAGCTGAAAACCTACGTCCCCGATAGTCTTGGGTGCAGCAGAGAACCGTATCCTTGCCATTATATATATATATATATATATATATATATATATATATATATATATATATATATATATATATATATATATATGATTGGTTTGATGACAACAATGCGACGATTTGCGCATTGGTGTCGGAGAAGAGTGCAGCATTTGCTGCACATGTCGTGGTCAGTGGTCAGTTTCGCAAACCACGACGGCGACTGACCCGAGAGCTCCATCGCATAAAAAATGCATGGCGGACGGAGAAGGCGAAGCAGATGGAATGCTACGCCGAACGCCGCCAACACAAGGAATTCTTTAACTCCTTGAAGGCGGTGTATGGACCGAGATTGGAGCCGTTGAGAACACTGGTCGATGGTAGTTCAGGCGCTACCTGCACCCAGACTGCAGGCATAATGCAGATCAGGTCTTTTGAACAACCGTTTAGAGATCGACTAGCCTACATTGAATGGCCTCAAGCAGCACGATGTGAAAACGAGTCTGGCGGACACGCTGACACTGGATGAGACGCAGAGAGCACTTGCTCAGCTGCGAAACGGCAAGTGTGCCGTGGCCGACGGAATCCTGCTTGAAGTATGGAAACACGGCAGACCTGCGTTGGTGACAGCGTTGCACCACTTGGTGCAACGCGTATGGATTAAGAAGGTGTGTCCTGAGCTGAAGGATGCCCATGTGCTACCATTGTACAAGGGCAAAGGCAGCAAGCAATGTTGCACGAATTATCGTGGCATCAACTTGCTGAGTTGTGTGGGCAAGGTAATTGCCCGAATCCTGCTCAACCGACTCGTCAGTCAGGTTGTGGGACCGAACGTGGCGGAAGATCAATGTGGATTCCATTCGGGTCGCAGCATTATAGTGATGGTGTTTGCGGCTCGTCAGTTGCAGGAGAAGTACAAAGAACGACACCAGCCGTTGTACTCGATGTTTGCTGATTTCACCAAAGCATTTGATTCAGTGAACCGCGAGGCACTGTGGCTGGTGTTGGATAAGTTTACTTGTCCGCGTAAGTTTGTAAGTCTAATTGAATGTCTGCACAGTGGTATGCTGGCGAGGCTGCAGCTGCGTGGAGAGACCTCGGACGACTTCGCACTTGTCACTGGTGTGAAGCAAGGCTGTCTTAGCTCCTCCTCTGTTTTATATTTGTCTTCATGCAATGATGTCTTGTGCTTTTGATGCCGCTTGTGTTTACGGTGTTCGTGTGGAGCAGCGTATTGATGGTGGGTTGCTGAACATCCGTCGTTACAGTGCGAGAACTCTAGTCTGTAAGACAACTATCCGTATGTTGCTGTTTGCTGACGACTGTGTGTTGTTTTCACACTGCGCGGATGAGTTGCAGCACATGACTAGTGCTCTGGCTTCGGCAGCGGCCAAATGCGGTCTCACCATCAACACAAGAAAAACTGTCTGTCTCTTTCAGCCTTCACCGGAGGTGCAATCTTCAATATTGCCGCGAATCAGCATTGATGCTGAAGTATTGGAAACCACCTCCTGTTTCAGCTACCTTGGGAGTGTGATGTCGACTGATCAGCAACTAGATAGTGAGTTGCGTAATCTCGTGTCGAAAGCAGCGGAGGCATTCGGGAAGCTTGAGTACCGAGTATGGAACAACCATCAGCTTACCATTGGCACGAAGCTGATGGTGTACAAATCCATGGTACTATCCGTTCTTCTATACCGCAGTGAAACATGGACGATGTACCGTCGGGACGTGCGATATCTCGAGCGGTTCCATTAGCAGTGTTTGCGACGAATTTTGCGCATTGGTTGGGGCGACAGAGTTGCTGACACGGAAGTGTTGCGACAAAGTGGGATGTATACAGTGGACTGCATACTTTTGCTGAGACACCTGAGGTGGCTCGGTCATGTGAGCCGTATGGATTCAACGCGGATATCGAAACAACTCTTATACGATAGCTGAGTATTAGGAAGCGGCATGCTGGGAAACCAAAGTTACGATACCAGGACATGATCAAAGTGAGCTTCACACGTTCTAACTTTGATTGCAGGTCATGGTAATCGAAGGCGGTTGATCGGCGTGCATGGCGCGATCTAATCACGAAAGCAGTTGCCGAAGTGCGGGAGAAAGACTTCATACATGTAGTGAAGAAGCGGCAAGCACCGATGAGTTGTACTTCATCGAGATCGAGCGCATGGTGCTGTAGCACATGTGGTCGCGAATGTCTTAGTCAGGCAGGCTTAGTGAGCCATGAGCGAGGCCACCCTGGACCACTACCGAAGCGACGACAGGTCCTGCAGAGAACGTAGGCAGAACCGGCGCAGCGTTTTTAGGTACGCTGCATTCGATTTACTAACCGCGTACTTGCATGCTAAGTCTATTTATTTCAGGTGGTGGGTTTTCAATTTTGTCCTAATGTTCTTTTTTCTCATATAATTGTCTACCTATATTCTCTTTTATAAACTTGCACACGTCGCTTAAGCCAATTGTAGTCAATTTCGATAACACGTTCGTGTTTGTGGCATTTCCGTAAAATATACTTTCTGACCTCGTGAACTTATCTCGGGTTCTTTTGTAAACAACTTATTTCATACGCTTATTAATTTAAGATTTATGTCACCATTTTCTTATGCATTACTGGATTTAATTTTTTGTTATCTTTCTTTCAAGTGATTGGCTGTTGCTTGATATACCCGGTGTGGCTGCGCTTGATGTGCATGTTGACGAGGTGCCTACTTGTTTATTACCAGGAGACAGTTGGTCGTTGCTGGAGAGGTTGGGGTGCACGGTCCTTGTGGTTGTGCTAGGCTTGATGGGTGGTTCCATGCACTCAGTGTGGAGCGGACTACGGTATAGCCACCGTCTCGTGTGCACTTGATTCCCCAAATACAGCGTGCTTGTGGTTGCCTTTGAAGGTGGCGTGAGCCGGCTCCGGCATCCGGTTTCCAATTTGCCTGTCACTGTGGCCAGCCACAGGAAGCCTGCGCCTACAGAGGGACCATGGATGGCTTGCGCTGCACCATCCACAGCTCCAACCATACACCCCATATCCAGTGTAAACCCAAAGGAATAAGACCGGGAGGCATGCGAATAGGAGCAACGTTTGATCAATGGAGCCGGCCCACACACCTTCTCAGAAGAAAGGAAACAAACCATTCATTTGCCCATTTTGCCACTCACAGTTTTTGGGTTTTTGATTTTTCATTGGGGGTGGGAAGGGGCATCACTGCAACAAGCAGAGATACACGCCCGCCACTGAGTTCGGTTTCGAACCTACTGCACTCAGCATCCTTTGGACCCCATATGGGTCGTGAGGAACCAACCGTGGCCAGCTGTTTTGTCAGCTTTCTCATCCTGCTTCTCCAAGTTGTACGCTGTTCACCACACCGCCTCCTTCAACCCTGGCCAGCGACCGCAAACAAGGCACGACGCGGGAGACGCTGAACGCACATACGCAGTACGTCCGAACCATCGTAGTTGGCGCAGGGAGACAAGCGCCTCGATGGAGTGGCTGTCTGATTTCAGGGTGGGTTACTTGGTTCAGCCACTACACACGGGCGATGGACCGCAAGCAACGGTTCTTCGAAGACAGACAGTCGACCTAAGTCATCGGTACGAGCATGCTAAGTCTCACAACCTACAACAGTACATCGCGAATAGTAGCACTATAAATGGGTATCTGATTTCCTGGAGGGAACGAAACAGTGTATACTCGTTGGGCTTAACCTTTCGCTTAGGCAAACTGTCCTTAGCAGAGATCCACAGGGCTCCACATTGAAGCCATTGTAAATGATTTGTCGGAGAGCTAGGAGTTTCGTCGCTAATGTTTGCTGACGACCTTAAGTATCGTGGATACCCTGAGGGTCCTGAGGCGACTCAGAGTGCGTTGAATAGGCTCTGAGGATGATCTGCCTTATGATTGATGCCTATAACTCGGGCCAACTTTTCTGTTCTCCGAATAGGAGCCGCCAGTCCTCCCACAGGACGTTGTTGGAATAAGTGAAATCTCTGTTGTCACTCAGCAGATTGATTTAAGTGTTTTCGATTTATTGGCCCTTCACTCCGGTGACACTTGGAAGGTTACTTGTGGTGGTTCCTTATGATGTGGCTTATCTGCCACTGCTTGGGAGTTTTAACGGCCGATCCGATTGCTAAGTTATTCCCGATATCCGTGCGACCCCACCAGGAATATTGTATCCTGGCTAGCCCACCGTGTTTCGTCAGAGACAAACTCGACTTGGTAAGGGATTTACGACTGGGTACTAACTTTGTACGGGGTTTACGAGAACAGACGTATCCCAAACGCTTGCTTGGCTTGGAAGTGTATTCAATACACTACCGGAGAATTAGACGAGACTTGGTTCTCACATACCGTATTTTGACGGAAAAGATCTGCTCAGACTTGTCTTGGTTATTTAGTCCCGCTAAGTTGCCTAGTCTCCACAGCCACCCATTGAAGATGTTAAAAATTGCTATATGATCGGATTAGTGTGGAAACTCATTTGTCGCCCCCGAGTGATAGAGTGCTGGAACTCGCTTCCAAGTCACGTGGTTAGGGAACCTACGGTTATGGGTTTTGCGCGTCAGCTCTGTGCTCTTTTCTTTTTCCTAACTGACTCATCTTCAATTTTTTAGTTAATCACGTATTATAATTATTTGGCTACAGTTCAAATACGCTAACACTGCAAACTTGCAGACAAATGATGGCAGAAAAATAATGGTGGGAAGGAGTACCCTCGATGAGGAGATACTTAACGGTTAGGACCGATTGATCAAATGCAAATGCTCCAATACTCATGGTAACATGCAGTCCGTCTCGGGGGTTGCATCTACAAATACGACAATTTGGTCAGATCTCCATCTCGGGTCTTCACTGTCCACCTGCGCTCTGTCAATTTAGATTCTTAGTCAGATGATGTTTCAGTGTTCATTACGCCTTAGAAACACCTAACTGAACCGTCTTTTCCGGTTCAATTAGAGTGGCCGAAGCACTATGACTCTATTCACTATTCTCATGCTTAATAGTGAGAGAGTACGGGACTTCAAGTTCCTTTTACGTTGCCTGTTGGAGATCACTCCGATTTACGTTCCTTCTTTTCTACGCCTTTCATCGGCTGCAACTGATGTGCAATACAGCTTGATATTGCTGCTTTGCAGTTTGCGACCACTTGGTGAACGACCGCATTACAAGCTAAGCATTTCAGCTTTGCGAAAATTAAGCGTTTAGCGGGTACACACAGGAGTACCATCATAATGCGCACCATTTATAGATGATGATCATGTGGTCAGGTTTCACCATCATCATTACACATTCACTGCAGGGGAGAAACACACTGCAGCTGCTGTGTCGCAATACATAAAGATATGACATAAGAGAAAACAATATACTAAACATTGAGTACAAAAACAGACAACACACTCCATAGTAATATATGATTCAATAGGGAGGTCGTGGTTGGAGGGGGAGATAAACTGGATGCAGAGGGACAACGAAACTCATAACACAAACACCACTAAGCTCGGTTCCTTATCATGTCAACTAGCAATCGCCCGGTGGCCGAAAAGATTACACCCATGCCTTGCGACCCTTAGGTCATCGGTTCGAATCCACGTAGTGGCGAGCGTGCTCGCGGTATCTTCATCCTACGCTCGATTAATGGTGGTCGTGTGGCAGCGCAGCCTCGGTGCAGTGTGCCGGCGTACTGCTGCTGATGTCAACTAGTTTATCCAACCAAACGTGTTCATCCTCGTTCAGACCCCAGTCAGGCAGTCGGGACGCACCGACGGACACCGTATTCATTCGTTTTGACCAAGCCACCACTTGCCCCCCTTCTCTTCTTCCAACCATGCGCGTCGCGGGAACCTGTAGGCTGGCATGCGCAACACATGGCCTAGCCGTCAGAGCCTGGTGCGCGACGAAATTGTGCCTTAACTTGGTGCGATGGTTTGCGGGCCTCAATGATCCATTGAGCTATGCTGGGTGGTGCTGTTTGCACTTTCAGAGCCACTCATACCAGATTGGTCAATGGTTAGAGGCCAGACAAACTCAGTCTCCTGGCCCTCCAGGTTGGGGGTTGGAGTGTGGGTGGCTCCTCATTCCTTAAAACGGACTCCTTGTAGTCCACTGCCAAAGCCGCTGCCTTGCGGTAAGGTTTTGGTTGAGAACCCTAATCGTTCTCCTTTCTAGGCCTGGGTAACCTGCTGCTCGTGCAATACAACACAATGACTTTCTCTATAGCCAATTTCTTGATACTCTGGCCATCGCAGAGGATAACAAACGGCGCCTTATCTGCTGCATCGAGCAGGGTAGATAGAGGTTTGGATGCTACTGCTCAAGCCTTTCTGTCTTCTTACTCCTCCTTTTACGCTTTTTCATCCTTATCGTCCCGCTCCAACTTCACTGTTTTCCCCGTTTTCATTCTTCCAAGTCTTAACCTTCCCCCAGTTTGCTTCCTTATTCACTTGCCTTCTAGTTTCGACTCATATGCAATCACAGGGCATCGCTCCAGTCCCGTCGACAACCGCATGTTCAACTAAGCGGATGACGTCAGTTTACCAGTTTCTCGTTAGACTTCTTGATCCTTGCTAAGACTGGCATGCCTCAATGTGCGCACTTTGTTACAGCACAAGTAGGCAGCACTTGTCCGAACCCTAGAAACCCTATCGATCGATATTTGCTACTTATCGGAAATTTATGCTTACGCTGCGATTCCCCACATATGATACTAGCGCCACATACTCTTTGCGCCTGTCTGGTGATGACGCAGCTTCGAATGCCGGCCAAGCCGGCGTGGACATTGTTTTGAGTCCCTGAGCTGAAGCTGCTTTGATCGATTGGATTCCAGTCAAAAGTCGGATGTGCGCTGCTATATTGACTGGCTCGCTCCAGGCTTCGAAATTACGCGGGAATAATAGGTGTCTGTTCGTCATCGCTGTCCACGCGCCCACAATTATGATACTATTATTAATATACACCTCACCTAAAGGTGGAAAACCCTCAGCTACTGTGCCGCTATACATAAGCAAAGAAAAACACAACAGATGCACGCCAGCTGACCTACTAGTAACGGATGGGCGTCGTTCCGTAAAGCTACCAGCCGGTTACTATGTAGCAAAACAATTATTATCCAAAATGTGTATTATGCCAAAAAAACGAGATCGCGGTTGGAGGAAGAGGCTAACATAGATTGGGAGTGACAAACAAACGCAGAACACCAATGCCACTAAGGTCGGCTCCTAGCGATGTCAACTAGTGCATCCAGTTTTTCAGACCCCAACAAGGGAGCCGAGAGGCTCCAATCGAAGCCATGGTAGAAGTAAGGGCCTTCATCACTCTCGAGCAAGTCATCTCTTGCCCGCCCCTCCTCCTCTTCCATCCACACCCCGGCGCTCGGTGGGCTGGCATGCGCAACAGGTGGCCGTGCCATCGAAGCTTGTTGCTTGAAATAACCGTGCTGAACGGTTCATTTCCTCTTCCTGTGCCATAAACAAGGCGTTGAACACGCTGATTGCTCACGCGGCGTTCCCGTCAGATGTGAGTCAAGCTGCGGAGACACCGGTGGTCGAACATAACTAGCCTCTATATGTCGGCTGATCTGATGAGCCAGGCTTCACAGTCGTAAAGGAGAGAAACGGACGGCTGAATTGTACAACAACAACATCATCATCATCAGTCATTTGCACTGATGCTTCGCTACTATACAACTATGATGACCTATAACATAAAAAATTAATAAGAGGGAGAGAACGGGGACATACTGGAGAAACTTAACTCCCTAAGGAAACATTCAGAGTCAAGGCGCCTACACCTTGTGTTAACAACATACCGTCACAAACAGCTGGATATCTTGTACAGATAAGGCGACGTCAGCGAGACAGCTTCCTTGCGGCTCTCACTGCCACCTGCCATAATCAGCCATTACCCCGCAGATAACTCAGCATCAAACACACTTTAAACAGGCACTCGGATTAGGAGACGGCAGCAGATGCGCCAGTGGTGTCTGCTGCGAGCCATGTCCTGTGAAGTCTCGAGCCAAGCTCAATTCGAGTCATGTGGACGCCAGCCAGGAAGGGAGACGGATCAACGGCACCCAGTTTGGTACTTAGTGACTTCATTTCCCGCTGCAAGTCAACTTCTGTCCACCTCGAGCCTTGCGCCACCCTACACATACTCTGGTGCATTCTGACACCAGCAATGCTTCGCAGACAACGATGATAAAAGGTTTGTAGGTGCCTCAGCTCCTCATACCGAAGGGGCCAAGTCTCACTATCATAGAGCAGGAAGGCCCTCACTCTGACCTTGTATACACGGCCTTTCAGACGTAGAGAAACTCTTCGGCCGTCGAAGATGCCGAAGGTTCAAGAAGGCAGTTTTGGCTTTTGCAGTGCGTGAACTGACTTCTGTTTCTATGTGCCCATCGTTGCTGATGCAGCTGCCAAGGGAACTGGATTGATCAACCAGCTCGAGTTTCGCGTTATCAAGGCTTAAGGGATCATCAATTGTCTGGTGGTCCTGAAAAAACACTTAGCACTTTGAAAGTTCGAAGCGCATACAAATAATGGGACCACTCTGGAGAGGCTACTCAGGGATAACTGGACCGCCCTCACATCGCCAAAAAGCAAGACAATATCGTCCGCATACTCGAAATCAACTAGCCTTTCGGCAGACAGGAGCTCAACGCTTACCTTATGAGATTCCTCAAGGGAACACTCTATGGTAGAGTCCACGACGAAATGGAACAGAAAGGAGGAAATCGGACAACCCTGACGAACGCCACTTGTGGTCGGAAAGCTATATAACAGGTCACCGTAGAGCCTGATGCGTCCTGTAGTGTTTGAGAATAGAGCACGTAGGATGTTCACATATTTCTTGGGAACACATTTCCGCGCAAGTAGTTCGAACAGAATCCATCGATCGACTGAATCGAACGCACTCTTGAAGTTGAGGAATACAGCCATTGTCGGTCTGCGGTATGCCTGGCGCTGCTCTAGCACCTGCCGCGGAGTGAAGATAAGGTCCATGCAGCCATCTCTTGGGCGGAAACTTGCATGCTCGTCCCTACTTGAGATTCCCGTTCCGCAGTGAGGCAACGAACAAGAATCGAGGCCGGTACTTTTGTCACAACTGGCGTTAGGCTGATACCTGTGTGATTAGCACAGTCTGTGCCGTTGCCCTTCTTGTATATTGCCACTATAATCGATTCACTCCAGTTGTCCGGGATACTCTTCCTTCTAGATATGTTCGAAAAGGGAGTTCAGTGCTTTGCAGAGGACCTCACTTCCATCCTTTAATAGTGTAGGTGGGAGGGAATCTGAGCCAGTGGCAGGAAAACGATTGAGGGCTGTGGTCGCGTTTCGGACCTCGGCCTCCGACGGAGGCTCTAAACCAACTGTCCATGACTCTTCCTGCATCAACTGAGTAGGAAGAGGTTCGACAGCAGGGGTCCAACTGAACTGATCTTGAAAGTGTTCTGCCCAAACGAGCCATCTGGCGCTCCTTATTGTGTATCAGCGCACCCGCGCTGTCTCTGATTGTCTCACTGACGCATGGTTTCCTGGGACCAGTGGTGCGGATCAGCTAGAAGAGCTTGCGGTAATTGCCTACTGCTCCTGTCCCCTCCATTTCTTGAGTCCTACTAGTCCACCAGGCTTCCTTGTCAGCAGGTAGGCTCCACTCTAGTTCACGCCTAATAATCCGTCTGGTCACATTGTGCCAAGAATCAGTTGGGAGTTTGCCTCTGGATTATAACAGGTTCACCGGCTTTTCGGATATTCAGTAACTGGTGCGGTGACGATTGACAGTGCCACAAGCAGAGGATCCTACCTTTTGCATGGCGGCCGAGATCCTATTCCATTGAAGCACAGTGTCATGAAGACAAGACAGCATAACTTCGGTACGCAGTGCATCTTGATAGGCTTGCCTGATCGAGGGCTGAGACAAATTTCCAGTTGCCAGTCGAGGGAGACGCTTTGTGCACCTCACGGGAAATTTCATGAAGAAACGACAGCTTACTAAGACATGATCAGAGTCGACGCAGGTATTCCAGGACGAGCGGCAATCTACGCTAAAATCACCCCACCTGTAACTTATGGCAATGTGATCAATTAGGTTCCATCGCTGGCCAGCTACAAGAGGACGCCAAGTGGCACTTCGGCGCCTACTGTTCCTAAAAGCAATGCTACTAAGAAACAACTGGTGCTCTGCTCACGGTTGCAAAAGTCGCTCGCCGTTGTCACTGTGCGGAGTCAAGCCCATACTTCCACCTAGCTGGGCTTCAGAATAGCTCGGACGACCGCCTTGTGCGTTCAAACCGTCCGGAAATACTATGATATCTGAGCAATTAGCACTGCGTAGTAGCACATTCAGTTCGTGATAGGATGCGTCCTGGATAGCATTAGAACTGCAGTCAGTGAGTGCATACACTGAACTCGTAAGCAAATCGCGTTTTATACTACTTCTTGAAGCAACCTTAGTTGATATCTTCAAACCAGCTGCATACAAACGGCTGTTCACCGGAATCCAATCAGCCATCGATGGCTCGACTTTGGAGCTTAGAATAATACCTACCCCAGCTTGACCCGTGAGTGCCGCATCGGCGTCTTCGGATACGTCCAACCAATAGCGAGAGGACATCCTGGGCGCAATTAATTCAACAGCCCCATTAGACTTATTGATTCTAGTTTCGGACTGACACTGCGTTTATACCCAGTATGTCAAACGTACCGGTGAGTACGGCCTGTTTGTCTTGGAGTGTGAATGTTGAACGCCACCAGGGAACCGGGGAGCGTGGCCTTATAAGGGACTGTTAACGATCGACATTCGATGGGTGTTGTGGGAAAGTGGCTACAAATGGTTCTACTCTAGTGTCACTTCGGTTGCTGTCAATAAAACTGTGAATTATAGAAGAAAGGTTAGTAGTGGTGGTCATGATGGCAGTAAGAGAAACAGATTGCAAAGAAAGTAGGGAGGCACCAGCGGTAGCATGTTTTCGCTTATCCGCCCTGTTGTATGTAGCAGCAAGGCAACCCTTGATAATCTGCGCAACGGCCGATGCAGGATGTAGTTAGAGTTTTAGGAAATTGTCATGGTTGTATGTAGGCTGAGATACTGCCAGGGCGCTCAGACCTAGACAGGAGAACGATTAGGGTCCTCAACCAAAGCCTTTGACTCAAAAGCCTATCCGTAAGGTAGCGGGAGGTTAACAATGTTTTAGTTTTACAGAAGTGGATGCCATCCCATTTCAAACTCCTAATCTGGAGAAGCAGGAGACTGAGTTCTTCAGATCTCTAGCCATTGATCGACCTAGTAGGAGTTAATCTCAGGGTGCCCGGATGCACCACCCAGTATAGCTCAATGGGTCGAGGACGTACGCAAACCGTCGCACCACGTTAAGGTCCAGTCTCGTTGCTGCATTGTACACTACCCTTCAGGTAGAGAGTGATGCCGCGCCGGCGGCATACGTGGCGAAGGTCAGCAAAAGCGCCTCGGGCTTTTGCTATACGGTTCGTGGTCTCATCTCAAGGGCGCTGATACAACTTCCCGGGTAGTTGAATTTCTGAACAACTTCCAGCTGATTACCACCAAAATTCAACGTAGGAGGTGGTCGCTGCCAATTTCGGTGGAAAGCTTTACACTTCGGGAGTGTAAAGGATGGCCCGTAATGGCTGACAGCCAGCGCTACTCTGTCCAGTGCCTCTTGGCACGTTTGTGAGCTGTCACAGTTGATAGCAATATCGTCAGCACCTTCCAAGTCAAGAAGTCGTTCGCGTGGGAGTACCTCCACACCTTCTAAGTTGTGTCCTGTGAACGCGAACTCCGTGACTTCGTCAATGGCGTAGTTGAAGAGGAAAGGAGACAGCGGACATCCTTATCACACATCCCTGGAGATAGTGAAGGGCGGCGACGGCTTACCGTAAGCCCTCACTCTGCCCGTGCTACACGCGTTTAATCCTCGGATAATGTTTACCTATTTCTCAAATACACCTTTCCTGTGTACAAATATGGTGCCATCGGAACCATTGCAGAATAGGAAAACGGGACTAGAGTAAAAGAAGCACGACAACAAACAAATTTTTGTTCATTTTCCCCACTCACAGGTTTGCGTTTTTTTGATGTTTTCGATATCGAGAAACACAGCTACGGTGGGCCACCAATAAATATGACAGTGCTTTAACAGTTGACGTAAGAATGGGGTCGATGCAGCCTCGATCTAGACGAAACCTAGCTTGCTCTTCACGAATATGGCTTTCACGAGCGCCACTTAGTCTGTGGAAAACGACAGACGCAAGCAATTTGAGATCAGACTGATTCCTCTATGGTTATCGCATTTCGATGGTGAGCCTCCCTAGAATATTGAAACTGTAAGGGAGTGGCTCCAGTCGGTTGGGACAGTTTCCTGTTCCCACAGTTTCACTTGTAACTCTTTTAAATCATCAACAAGAGCAATGCGCCTGGTTTTGAAGAGGGCTGGAGGAAGATCATCTGGTCCCGCAGCTTTATTCAACTTCAACTGTCCGATCTCACGTTGGACTTTCGAGGAGTGGGCGAATCCAACGGGACAGCTCCTTGAGCAAGGCGATCAATGGCCGGCGAAGAATCGAACAATTCCGACCGATTAAATTGTTCTTCAAAGGGCTCAGCCTAACGCTTCAAGCGTTTTAACAAGTTATGGATAGGCTGTCCACTCTCGTCACGTATAATTTCAATAACACCATATCTCCTGCTGCCCGTTTCCCGTATCAGACGGAATCGCTTTCGATGGTTACTAAGGGCAGCGGCCGCTTCCTTCTCTGACGCAGGATGAGCCCACCAGGATTTCGGTCTTTCTTTAGGCTAGCACGTAGTTCTGCTCTTGAGTTTTTGCGGGTCTCGTTGTGTGCCCGCGCGCATCCATAATTCCCAGACTGCGAAGAGACCCAATGTCCATGTTGGCTATTAGACTTGCCACATGAGCTTTTGCCTGCTTCTAGTTTCATGGACAAAATCCATGATTCCACTTTTAATTAATTTTTCGTGTAATCTAACGATGACGGGAGTATGATGGATAAGTCGATAATTAGCGACGAGGGACAATAGACGATGTTTTTCACTGATTCGGAAATTAGCTAGATTCTAACAAGGCGAACATGTTCCACAGAAGCAGTGGTATGTGGTGGTCCACCGAGCTTAGTAACTGATGGGGGGATGCCATCGGAATCTGATTTGAGCGATGGTTTGATGGACTTCATAGCCTCTTGGATGGTCGTCATCATATACTGTTTGAGTCTGATGCGAATGACCGAAAAGAATTCTTTACTCAGAATCTGCCCCCTTTAATTCATTCTATTAAATGGCAATTTTCGGGTTGCTGAAGATGAGCATCCTCCGTGATTCAGTCAATGTCGATGTGCATGTTTATCGGATGCTCCGTCATCATGCTCCGGGATATTCTCTTCCTTTCCATGTTCCTCTTTGTGCTAGGACCTCTATGTTGTTCCAATCGAAGCGATGTCCTTCTTCGTCCGTATGTAATGAAACCAAGGAGAGAGCGTAATGGTTCTTACTAGCTTTTATGCTCTTGTATTCCTGTTGGCAGTCGCCTTCCTGTCTGACCCACATAGTTCTTGTCGCAATCTTAACACTTGATCTTGTAAACATTTCGTCTTTTGTGGACTCCAGCTCTAGCTTTTGGTTTCGACGGGGTTCTACTCAAAGTGGCAGTTGGTTTGTGAGCCAATGTAACCTTATCGTCATCTCGGAGATGTTCTTTACATAAGGTAAAACGATTCTCTTTGTTATCGCTTTAGCAGGCTGAGAGGTCGTAGCTTTGTTGTTTAGACATCTCGTATATCCATTTAGGTGAAACGATCTAACATATATTTCTCTTCTTTCCGCTTTGCCTCAAGAGTGCTGCTATATATTTCAATTCCACGAAAGAGTTCGCACGCAGCTTATTTTGTCACATTTTAGTATCTTGTTGCTCTGTGTTCCTTTCCTGTAGACCGCTGTTTGCGACTCTCCGTCATTCGTTCTGGTGACTAACACATCTAAGAATTGGAGCTGGGTTTCCATCTTCGATTCTATCATAAAAGCATATCTTAAATGGTTGTACAAATGCGAGAAAACAATCGAAAGGCTGATGACGGAAAATCTTTGCAAGCTATTTGACCACTGCCTCGCGACCTACTTCAATTTTGATGGACAGGTTTGTGAGCAGACGAAAGAAGCAGCGATACAATCCCCTGTGTCAAGGCTCGTTGCAGATATCGTAATGCAGAAACTTGAAGAGAATGTTCTACCCATAGTCAACCCAGAGTTGTGGATCCGATACGTCGATGATACATACGTGATACTGAAACGTAGTCAAGTAGAGGTTGTATATCAGTTGCCCAATAACGCCATTGAATTGCGCCCATTGGGAGCCGGCAACTGATTGCTCATCTCATATGCCTAGTTTGGTCGGTTGATAAAGGCGGACCCAATTCTCTCCAGAAGTTCAGCATTACCTTGATGGAACACAGAGGGAAGCAAGGGGCAGTGACTTTATTTAGTGGCGAGTCACATCCACCACGTTGCAGTATTACTAAATGGACACATGCAACTTTATTAGGAGAATGCATTACCCACACCACATATCTAGTGTAAACTCGAAGGAATAAGACCGGGAGGCATGTGGATGAGAGCCACGTCTCATCAGCGGAGCAGGTTCACACTCCAACATTCACAACAGCAGCATTCCTGTCCATCTAATTCACAAATCATGTGTACCAGACGTACACAAGGTGGTGAGCCGTAGATTACTTTACACTGAGCACTTTACAGTTTGAACACATCAAGGTAATGAGGAAGACGCACCTCGTCTCCCTTAACAACGACCAACTGTCTCCTGGAGACAGTATAACCGAAGTAGCGGTTTTCTTCAGTTAGGCGCCTTGTCAACATTCACATCAAGCGCAACCACACTAGGGTTATCAAACAGCAAACACATCATATGAAGAAAAAATAAACACGCAAACTGGATAGTAGATGTGCGATAGTAAACGAGAAAAGAGCAAACGCCAAATACTATTCAGTGAATCTGATCTAGTGTAAAGGTGATCTGGTGAAAGTGTAAGTCTGGGGATTTCTCAAGGGACGAAAACGACAGGGAAAGAGCGCAAAATAAATAGGATATACGAAGGAATAACAGAACTGATCAACTAAAAATAATGAATTAGAACAGAACAAACCTTAGTGCAAGCAACCGTAACCCAGGTGCAGTGAAAATGCACAATAAATGCAACCACAACCAAAGCATAAGGCACAACACATTCACATCTACATACACCTATACATCCATAGATCCAATTTCGTGGCAGACGTGTACATCTTCCCTATCACTCCTTGTGCCCTTACCATGAACACGTCTGCGCATACGTGCCTCGCGTTGTGGAGAACAAAGTTATTTATTTATATTTCCATGATTGTTCATTGTTCGATTGCCTCATTGTTCACAGAATTCGGTCGCTCGTGTACACAAATCCGGTCTTCTTGGGCTAACCATTATGGGAAATCCTGGTGAGTCGCACTATTTATTTTACTCCGAACGATTCTGAACCTACACCCACAGAGAAGTATATAAAACCGGATCACCACTTGTCGGGTTTTCTGCGCCAGCTAGTTTCAAACGGACGAAAGCTGTTTGTGATCTCGAACAATTCCGCCTCCTTTATGTGAGTCTTTATTTATTAGTGTCTTAGAGATTACGTTTCTTCCGTAAACATTACACTTCCTCACCCATGTTTCTGTTTCCTAGTGATCGTGGTCTCCGCTTCCTAATCGGTGACGATTGGCGACTTCTGTTTGACGTCATCATTTCCAGCGCAAAGAAGCCCAGTTTCTTCCAGCACGACACCAGGTCTGTCATTTTCTCCTCTTTTCGGTTTAATTTTGCCGATACTTATTCGTAGTGTTAAATCCTCCTTATGCATCCTCCGTGGAATCGTTTCCAATCACACATGTTACTCCAACCAGGTGATGGCCGATTGTTTGTCCAGTGTGCCGATATCACAATTGCGCTGATTGGTTCACGGCGCTACCTGTTCGATTGTAAATTCCACGAGATGGATATGTTCTACTCGCCTCTCATTAAAGCTTACCGTACTGCTCGTTAGATAATCCGCTATGATCAAGGTGCTGAATCGCAGTACGTTCAACTGCTGAGATTTACGCCCTCGTAACAGCGATTGCGAGCTGGGGGGGGGAGTATACAGATAGGAGAACGTTCACAAAAAACAAGGGAAAAGTGTATACTCCCCCGGTCGAACAGTCATAAAGCATTGACCAGTGGTTCTCAACCTGGGAGTAATTGCCCCCAAAGGCGGTCAAGTGGAATTTTGCTGGAGTAGATAAAAGTGCGGGGATTGCCAAACAAAATTAATAGCAAAATCATTTGTATCAAAGCATGTAACTGACCACTAACTCATCATTGATTAGCCAGTTAGTGACTAATCACTGACATGTGGTCAGTGAATTAGACAGTTCCCGGTAATACATTTTACAACTTAAAATATGCACGGTTGGCGGCATCCGGTTCCGGATTTGCCTGTCACTGTGGCCAGCCACAGGACGCCTGCGCCTACAGAGGGACTATGGGTGGCTTGCGCTGCACCACCCATAGCTCCATCGACACACCCCATATCTAGTGTAAACCCGAAGGATTAAGACCGGGAGGCATGCGGATGCGAGCTACGTTTCATCAACGGAGCCGGCCCACACTCCTTCGCAGCAAACACAAACACGCTGTATTTGGAGAATCAATTGCACACAAGGCGGTGGCTGGATCGTAGTCCGTTCTACACTGAGTGCATGGAGCCACTCTTCGAACCTAGCACGGCTACAAAGACCGTGCACCCCGTCCCCTCCAGCAACGACCAACTGTCTCCTGGAGCCAGTATGAACGATGTAGTGGGTAATAGACAGGTAGGCACCTTGTCAACATGCACATCAAGCGCAGCCACACCGATGATGTCAAGCTACAGCCAATCACATGAAAAGAATAACCAATAAAACAGGTCGAAAACACCACACGGATATGTCGCTAAATTAGCACATGATATAAATGGATTATCAACATAGCCGCAATAAATTGAAGATGGTAGATAAACAGATCGAGAAACATATACAAAATGGAGAAAAAAGAATCAAGCACCCTTCGTTTAAAAGATGTTTGCAATTTATTAGTTTATTCAGACAAGGTAAAAAAAGCATGAATACGAGATAGCAAACCCACCACCTGAAATAAAGAGATTCAGCACGCCGTTAGTAAATCGAATGCAGCGTACCTACAAACGATGCGCCGGTTCTGCTTACATTCTCTGCAACACGCATCGTATCGATGCCGGTCCCAAGTCCCCTCGCTCTCGGCTGAATGGACCTGCTTGACTCAGGTACTCGTGACCGCATCTGCTACAGCACCATGCACTCGATGTCAATAGAGTACACTCCATCGGCGCCTGCCGCTTCCCTACTTGCCGCTTCTTCTCTGCATGCACGAGGGCTTTCTCTTGCACCTCGACAACTACCCTCATGATCAGGTAGCGCCATGTACGCCGATCAAATGCCTTCGATTCCAAAACACTTGTAACCAACAGCAGAACGTGATAAGCTCATTTAGATCATGTCCTGGTAACGAAGCTTCGGTTTTTCCCCATGCCGTTTCTCTGCACTCAGTTGGCCATACAGCAGCTGTTTCGACATCCGTGTCGAATCCATACGCCACACACGACTGAGCCACCTCAAGTGTCTCAGCAGAAGTATGCAATCCACTTCGGCACAACACTTTCGTGTCTGAAACTCTGTCGCACCGACTGATGCGCAGAATCCGTCACAGACACTGTTGATAAAACCGCTCGAGATATCTCACACCTCGCCGCTACGTCGTCCACGTTTCGATTCCGTATAGAAGAACGGACTGCACCATGAATTTGTACACCATCAGCTTCGTGCCAATGGTAAGCTGATGGTTGTTCCACACTCGGTACTCCAGCTTCCCATATGTCGCCTCTGTCTTCGATACT
Source organism: Dicrocoelium dendriticum (assembly GCA_944474145.2). Classification (NCBI taxonomy): domain Eukaryota; kingdom Metazoa; phylum Platyhelminthes; class Trematoda; order Plagiorchiida; family Dicrocoeliidae; genus Dicrocoelium; species Dicrocoelium dendriticum. The sequence goes on along the minus strand of OX104063.1, from coordinate 149,269,637 downwards.
CGGATACGCAGCTCACTGTGTATCTGTTGGTCAGTCGACACCACCACACTCCCAAGGCAGCAGAAGCGGGAGGTGGTTTTCAATACGTCATCACCAAAGCTGATTTGGGGCAATATTGTAGATGGCACCTCCGCTGAAGGCTGAAAGAGATAGACAGTTTTGCTTGCGTTGATGGTGAGCTCGAATTTGGCCGCAGTCGAAGCCAGAGCACTAGTCGTGTGCTGCAACTCATCCGCGCTGTGTACAAACAACACAGTCGTCAGCAACCAGCAATATACGGATAGTTGTCTCACAGACTATTGTTCTCGCATCGAAACGACGGATGTTCAGCAACCCACCATCAATACGGTGCTCCACACGAACACCGCAAGCACAAGCCGCATCAAAAGCGCAAGACATCATTGCATGAAGATATATATTGAACAGAGCAGGAGCTAAGATACAACCTTGCTTCACACCAGAGATAACTGCAAAGTCATCCGAGGTCTCTTCACTCATCTGCTCCATCACCCGCATACCACTGTGCTGATATTCACTTAAAATTACAAACTTACGCGGGCAGCCAAACTTACCCAACAGCAGCCACAATGCCTCGCGGTTTACCGTATCCAATGCTTTTGTGAACTCAACAAACAGGGAGTACCACGGGTTGGTTTCGTTCTCTGCGTTTATCCTGGAACTGACGAGCAGCAAACACCGTATTTATAGTGCTGCGACCCGAACGTAATCCACACTGCTCTTCCGCCACGTTAGGTTCCACAACCTGACTGACGAGGCGGTTGAGCAGGATTCGGGCAATCACCTTGCCCACACAACTCGGCAAGTTGATACCACGATACTTCGTGCAACATTGCTTGCTCCCTTTGCCCTTGTATAGTGGTAGCGCAATGGTATTCTTCAGCTCAGGAGACATCTCCTCAATCCACACGCGTTTCGCCAAGTGATGCAGCGCAGTCACCAACGCAGGTCTGCCGTGTTTCCATACTTCAGGCGGAATCCCGTCGGCACCGGTACATTTGCCGTTTCGCAGCTGAGCAAGTGCTCTCTGCGTCTCACCCAGTGTGCGCCGGACTCGTCTTCACATCTTGCTGCTTAAGGCCGTTCAACGTAGGCCACTAAGTCTTTGACTGTTCAAGAGACAGCCAGATCTACATTATGTCTGCAGTCTGTGTGCAGGTAGCGCCTGAAATACCATCGATCAGCGTCCTCAGCGGCTCCACCCTCGTTTCATACACCGCCTTCAAGGAGTCAAAGAATTCCTTGTGTTGGCGACGTTCGGCGTAGCATTCCATCTGCTTCGCCTTCTCTGTCCACCATGCATTTTTACGCGACCGAGATCCTGGGGTCAGTCGCCGTCGAATTCTGCTAAACTTTCTTTTCTTCTCCAAGTGACATGTGCAGCAAATGCTTCATTCTTCTTCTACACCAATGCGCCACTCGTCCCATTGTTGTCATCAAACCAATCAGGCCGCTTACAGTTTGCGCGCCCGATGGTCTCCTTGGCAGCAGCTGTCACTGGTCACGAATGTGGTGCCACAGATCACCCACTGTGACTATGCATTCCACATCACACAGGCGTGGAGCCATCGCCTTCTTCAGCTCAATACGTTTCTTCACAGAACTGAGGGAGAGAATGTTAAATTTACGCTAATTCACGGCAGGAGTGCAATACATAGATTTACGAAAATATATATGCGGCTTGATTCGCACCACTTTGTGGTCAGTGCCACACTCGGCTCCACGCAGTACACGTCACATGCGCATTTCACGCATATCACGCTGACGTACGATGACATAGTCGAGCAGGTGAGCGTGACCACTCCGTGGGTGCGTCCAAGTTGTTATATCACTCGTACTGAGTGCAAACCGAGTGTTCGTGATCGTCAGGCCGTGAGTGTCACACAGTGAGAGCAGCCTGTCACCATTCGCATTTGCTGAACCAATGCCATGCGGACCGACGACATCTGTCCACGCCGCAGCATCACGCCCAAGGCGCGCGTTGAAATCACACAGAAGAAATAGTCGATCGCTCCTCGGCACAGATTGTATCACGGAGGATAACTGAGTTTAAAATTGATCACGCGTGTCATCAGGATAACACTTGCTTAGATCGTACGTGCTTATAAAAGTAGTAAATTTACCTATTCCGAGGCGTAGGCGAGCAGTCATCAGTCGCGCGCTGATGCCAGTTGGTTTACCCACCAGCTGGGCATTTAAGCGATCGAATATTTGCAAATCCGACCCATGTTCACATGGTGTTGAGGTGGCGTTGCCCACCCTGTAGAACGTGTAGCCAGCACCTGCTTCATGCAACTTACGTTTCTCAGCGAGCCGGGTCCTACTGAGTTCCGCAATATCGATGTTGGAGTGCGCCAGTTTCATTGCGTTTAGTGCAGTCCTTCGCTCGGGACGTTCACTGGTATTCTGGTCGTGCAAAGTCGCACGTTCCAGGACCCAATGTTAAGCGCTTTCCGCGGAGGCATACGATTGCATTGGCCGGCAGCCGTATGGGAAACGACGTCCTGGATTGGGGGAAGTAGTGGTTAGGTGAAATGATGACGGGGAGAGGATGTGCAGGGGAAGAGGAAAGAACGGAGGCGCTAGGAGTAGGTGTGGGCGTCCTGGTATCGTAGTCCAACAATGAATCAAATACGCATGCAAGCTTGCAAAACAACAAAGCTAGTAGGGCCTTTATCAGCTCACTCGTCGATCTTGTTTTTTTAGTCAGGTAGTTATTCACCGGGTCGAATTATAGAGTTGGGTGAGCACTAAGGTGGCGAGCATAGGTCAGCCGACGAGGTAAAGTCCCAAGTGAATGTTTACCAGGCAGAAGAAACAAAACAGCTGCTTATTAATCAGGACGTATGCAGGAAAAAGATATTTGAAACAAAAGGCCACTGACATCTGTTCCTGTATGATCAGTGGTCACACATCATAGCAAAAAACCAAATGAACTTGGAGGGCGAATTACAATATGCATTAGTCGATATTGCACCAGATATACGAGAAATCGTTAGAGCTAAGCAATATCAGCCATCGGACGGCACACACCACCTAATTTAATAAAAAGTTTACTCACATATGGTTCTTTTCTTTATTTTGATAATGAAAATTATTTGAACTAGTATTCTCTTTTCGCATTTCAGAGCAAAAAATGCAGTAGTTTATGGTTAATTTGCTTTCAAGCCAAACGTTTTTCTGGGATAAATGTTTATAGGGAGTCCGCTTTAGGGGTAACAGCCTCAAAAGGTTGAGAACCACTGACATGAACAGTGTCATATCCATTTCGACCGTACCATACGGAAAATTTGCATACTTCAGCCCGACCGGGTTCTTTAATTATTTTTTGCTCCTTCATGTTATGGGCTGACCACCCTAAGTATTTCCCTAGACGGTCACACACCGAGGTATGGGGATAAGAGGTATTTGAAAGGCACACATGTTGAAAGACCCATGTGAAATAAGACTATCGGTTTGAAACGCGATCGAAGCACACCTTTAGTACAAGTTATGGAGTCATGAGGGACTCCTCGTATATTGCCGTATGAGAATAAGCACAAAGAACGTGTGTGTAAATGGTGTCATCCAATTGCGTATACTGAGAGAAGTCACCATTCGCGCTCGCCTCAGGCCTTTGCCTTGATCGTTTGACCCCCAAGACGCGCAGTCCCATCAAATAACCGCGAACCACAGGTTTACGGATCTGTTCTCCTCATATTTTGGCTACTTGAAATGTTAACCGTAACTTTACCGGTAATACTTGCCGTCACTGCTTAGACACGTAATGTATCTGGTCCGAGCTGCGTTCGGCACAGCTCAATTTTCAGTGCTGAAGGATGCGTTGATTCGCCGTAGCCTAGCGTTGCATCGGTTGTGGTTATGTCTAGTAAAATATGGTAACTGCAAAATATCCAGTCAACTACCGAGTTTTTAATGTTGCTACCATCTGATCTGTAATCAGGATGTCCTCAGTACTTCCGAAGTGCAATTATAAACACATTCTGGATGTTTGTGAGTAGTGTCAGGTTTGTAGAAAGTAGAAGTCACGATTAAAATTCACGCACAATAATGTTTCTCGACGGGGAATCGAACCCCTGTCCACGAATTTCCGGTCCGCTGCTCTACCACAGCTACAGAGGGCTGACGATTAGGTGCGCAAATTTTAATACATGACGACCATCGCCCATTGGACATCTGAAGGACAGGTACTTTTGTCTATTGGGAAGTGACGGGTGAGTGAGCCAATCTGCAACACCAAGACAGGTACTGTGAGCCCATTGGCAATACGTCGCGCACCGAGCAGAAGTCATGTATTAAAATTTGCGCACCTAATCGTCAGCCCTCGGTAGCTCAGTGATAGAGCAGCGGACCGGAAATTCGTGGACCGGGGTTCGATTCCCCGTCGAGGCACATTATTGTGCGTGAATTTTAATCGTGACTTCTACTTTCTACAAACTATAAACACATACACTAGGTCTGTCGCATCTCGTATGATTTTAAATTTTCGTCACTCGTAAGCACCTTTGGAAATCCCCGTTTGACAAGAAGCTTGTTTTTATGTTCCTTTCAGGCCATTTCGCCATATGGATGAATGCGGTGGATTCAAGGATTGGGAGCCTGTAAAATCCCTCCATAAAAGTCATATTTATGAAGGAGTAGGTGTTCATTCCCACTCCATGGTTACTTGTCGCTTTGGTGTATTATTTCGATTCCCAGTCAGTTAATATCCATCTCTTTCATGGCCTACATCCGATTTAACCATGAACTTTTCATTGTTGTGCTAGCATTATTGGTCGCCTGTCATATGTCACACCTCACTGCTGGGTTTGGACAACAGCGGAATGCAACAAGTTTCTGACTAGGGGCCGCCTGACCTTAGGTAAATTAGTAACAGCTGTGCGCTTTTCTTCTCAGAATACTCAAATTTGTCGATCGGGCTACTTATCCGGAAACTGCGTATTTCCCATTGGCTGCCTGCATCAGCTCTAAAGTGCTTACGATTGATCGAACTAGTCATAGTTGCATGATCCATGCGTTTTACAAAATGATTGTCACAATATTGTTTGCGTCCCGTTTGACTGACGTCTTTTGCTTGGTGCTGCGCCGCCTACCAGCTTTTATTTAGCTTCAACCAGTAGTTTTGGTTTCGCACCTTGCAGCTGTGATATCTGAGTTCTTATTGAACATAGCCATTCACCTCTCGAACCTCGTATGAGGATATAGAAAATGAGTTTGTCTGACCTCTAATCACTTGGCTGTCATGGGTATCAACGACTCCGAAGGCACTTTTAGAGCGATACTTAATGCAGCGCAGTGACTCACAAACCATCACATCACATCGCAGTGTAGATATCGGAGCACACAGCGTCCGTGCCACTTCTGAGCTGGGGGAGATTGGTCCCGAATCAATCAGCGCAACCTGTACATATTTGGGCTTTTCCACATGCACTCGAACCTAATGACTGTCAGACCGCATGTTAATCAAGTCCTTACAAACTGTGTATGCACTCTACGGCACATCCACTGATCCACCCACCCATCGATGATAAGTGTTGGCCGTGGGCCGGCTGCGAAACAACCACGAATAAGGTATGTGCGCTGATTTCGTTCCTTCGGATTCATACACATTCACAGCTGACTCATCACAAGCACTGCTGTTGAACACTAGAGCACGAAAATATTAAAACAGATCCACGGACGTGGACCACGAGCACTTGTCTCAATCAGTACATCAGCAATTTGAACTGATGCTTCGCTGCCATTCAACCATGATGACCTATAAAATAAGGAATAATAAGAGGGAGAGAACGGGATTACCGGAGAAACTTAACGCCCTAAGGAAACATTCAGAGTCAAGGCGTCTACATCTTGTGTTAACAACTTACCGTCACAAACAGCTGGATATCGTGTACAGATAAGGCGACATCAGCGAGATAGCTTCCTTGCGACTTTCACTGCCCCGCGTCATTATCAACCATGAAACCGCCGATAACTCAGCACCAAACACTTTAGACAGGCAGTTCGACTAGAAGATGGCAGCAGACGCGCCACTGGTGTCGGTTGCGAGCCATGTCCTGTAAAGTCTCGAGTCAAGCACAAGACGAGTCCGGAAGGTGAGACCGACCAACGGCACCCAGTTTGGGCGTCAGTGATTTCATTTTCCGTCGCCAAGTCAACTTCTGTCCACTTCGAGCCTTGCGCCACCCTACACTTGGCAGACTAAACAAGGCCCTCCTAGGTAAGCGGTGACCAAGCATACGTAGCACGTGCCCAAGCCAACGCAACTTATTCCGTGCTATCTGTTGTTCTAAGAAGCTAGCATTATTATTACTACCTAATATTCGCCTACGCACGTCATCGTCTCGGACATGCTGGTGGCACCAGACACCAGCAGTGATCCGCAGACAACGATGATCGAGGACCTAAGGGGCCAAGTTTCACTTCCATAGAATAAGAGGGACCTCACTGTGGCCTTGTAAACACAACTTCTCAGTCGGACGGAAATTTCCTTCTGACGCCAAATATGCCGCAGGTTCAGGAACTCAGTTCTGACTTTTGCACTGCGTGAACTGACTTCCGTTTCTATGTGCCCATCGTTACTGATGCCGCTGCCAAGGTAAGTGAATCGAACACCCATCTCGAGTTCCACGTTTTCAAGCGGTCATCAAGTGGCTGGTGATCCTGCAGCAACACTGTACTTTCAAGGTGCGAAGCGCGCACCAAATAATGTGACAGCTCTGGAGAAGCTATTCAGGGTTGTTTGTGCCGCTGCAACATCGTCCAAAAGCAAGACGATGTCGTTCGCATAATCGAAATGAACTAGCGTTTCAGCAGACAGGACCTACATTGTGAGGTTGCGTAAGGGATCATTCCATGGTGAAATCCACGATGAAATTCAACAGAAACTAGGAAATCGGACAACCCTGACGAACGCCACTTGTGGTCGGAAAGCTATATAAAACAGGTCACCGTAGAGCCTGATGCGTCCTGTAGTGTTTGAGAATAGAGCACGTAGGATGTTCACATATTTCTTGGGAACACATTTCCGCGCAAGTAGTTCGAACAGAATCCATCGATCGACTGAATCGAACGCACTCTTGAAGTTGAGGAATACAGCCATTGTCGGTCTGCGGTATGCCTGGCGCTGCTCTAGCACCTGCCGCGGAGTGAAGATAAGGTCCATGCAGCCATCTCTTGGGCGGAAACTTGCATGCTCGTCCCTACTTGAGATTCCCGTTCCGCAGTGAGGCAACGAACAAGAATCGAGGCCGGTACTTTTGTCACAACTGGCGTTAGGCTGATACCTGTGTGATTAGCACAGTCTGTGCCGTTGCCCTTCTTGTATATTGCCACTATAATCGATTCACTCCAGTTGTCCGGGATACGCTTCCTTCTAGATATGTTCGAAAAGGGAGTTCAGTGCTTTGCAGAGGACCTCACTTCCATCCTTTAATAGTGTAGGTGGGAGGGAATCTGAGCCAGTGGCAGGAAAACGATTGAGGGCTGTGGTCGCGTTTCGGACCTCGGCCTCCGACGGAGGCTCTAAACCAACTGTCCATGACTCTTCCTGCATCAACTGAGTAGGAAGAGGTTCGACAGCAGGGGTCCAACTGAACTGATCTTGAAAGTGTTCTGCCCAAACGAGCCATCTGGTGCGGTGACGATTGATAGTGCCGCAGCAAAGGCTCCTGCGTCGTACATGGCGGCCGAGATCCTATTCCACCGAAGCACAGTGTCATGAGGACAAGACAGCATAACTTCGGTACGCATTGCGCATTGTTAGGCTTGCCTGACCGAGGGCTGAGACAATTTTCCAGTTACCAGTCGGGGGAGACGCTTGGTGCACCTCCCAGGAAATTTCATGAAGAAACGACAGCTTACAAAGATATGATCACGGTCGACGCGCGTATTCCAGGACGAGTGGCAATCCACGATGAGCCCACGCCACCTGTAACTTATGGCAATGTGGTCAGTTTGGGTCCATCGCTGGCCAGCTACAAGAGGACGCCAAGTGGCACTTGGGCGCCTACTGGGCCTAAAAGTGGTGCTACTATGACACAACCGGTGCTGCGCACACAATTGTAGGAGACGCTCACCGTTGTCAGTTAAACGCATAACTACCATCTAGCTGAGCTTCTGAAGAACTCAGGCGCCCTATTTGTGCGTTCATATGCCTTGCAGCTATTATAATATCTGAGCAAGTAGCACTGCGTAGTAGCACATTCAGTTCGTGATAGAATGTGTTCTTGACAGCATTAGAACTGCAGTCGGTGGGAGCAGAAACGGAAATCGCAAACAGCGTTTTTTACTACTTCGTGAATCAACCTTGGTTGATGTCGTCAAACGGACTGCACATTAACTGCTGTTCACCGGAATCTAATCAACCAACGATGGCTTGGCTTTGGAGGTTAGTATGTTACCTACCCGAGCTTCATGCGTGGGTGTTGCACCGGCATCTCCGGATGCGTGCAACCAATAGCGAGAGGATAAGCCGGATTCTGTTAATACAACAACCCATTAGAGTCATATATTTTCTGGTTTCGGACACACAATACACAGCAGTACCAAGTGGGTCCAACGTACGTGCGAGTGCAGCCTGTTGACCTATCTATCTTAGAGTGCGAACTTTGCACGCCGCCAGGGAAACGGGGGAGCGTGGCCTTATAAGGGACTGTTGTTGTTTCCACTGGCAGTACGGAAAACCGGTGCACCCAATTTGGTCAGGATACAGGCATTTCCTAAATCAGCAGACAAAGGCCTCTGACAGAACTTGCATGGAGCACCTGGAAGACAAAATGAACATCCAAAATATCGGGTGGAAATAAATAGTTCATGAGAGGAAGGACCTAGTCGAAAGTTCCTGACTATAGTAACTACTAGATGCGCGAAAACTCGTTTGTTGGCTGAGCAAGTAATGTGCTTACTTGAGGGCTTCAAGATAGATCATTCTGGTTGGTCCACTTCAAAGTAAAAAGATGCCATTGGCTTACTCTCATTGACTAGCCAATCGGCTACAGGCGGCATACAACCATTCTTCTCCGGGCTGCTTAGAGAGAGGGAGAGAGAGTTATCTGCTATGGACGGGCTCCGGTGAGTGCTACGAGAAGGTAGTTGCAGATAGCTCTACTCCATTGGCAATGCGTTAGCTGTCAATAAAACTGGGAATTATAGAAGAAAGGTTAGTAATGGTGGCGGTCCGGATGGGAGTAAGAGAAACAAGTGGAAAAGAAACGAGGCGCGAGCAGTACCGTGTTTTCGCATATGTGCCCTGCTGTTTGCAGTAGATCAGGCGACCCTTCATAATCTGCGCGATTGCCGACGCACGATGTAGTTAGCGTACTGGGAAATTGTCATGGTTCTATGTGGGCTGAGATACTGCCAGAGCGCCCAGACCTACACAGGAGGACGATTAAGGTCCTCAACCAAAGCCTTTGACTCAAAATCCTGTCCGCAAGGCAGCTGAGAGGTGACAATGATTTACTTTTACAGAAATGAACGACATCCCATTTTAAACCCTCGACCTGAAGGAGTAGGAGACTGAGTTTGCCTGACCTCTAACCATTGACCACCCTGGTAGGCGTAGATCTGAGGGTGCCCGGATGCACCACCCAGTAGTGGTCAAGAAGGTACTCAAACTGTCGAGCCACGTTAAGGTCCAGTCTCGTTTCACTTGTCCGCCTAGTGGTGTACATTTCATACACACAGCAGCGCACCTATTTCACTTGAATTTGTTAGACCAAGTTCACTAGGCTGTTTCGATTGAAACAAACCTGCTAGTGTAGTTGGCGAGCCAACATTTCACGTTTGACATTAAATCTTTGTCGCTGAGTGAACCAGAGTAGTATTTATAATGTATTTGGACGGTGTCGCGGCTACCAAGATGTAGGTTTGAAATCAGGACCTCTCGATCAGTTCGCAACACCTATCAACATGTGGGAAAAACAAACCTTATTTGATCCAACTTCGCGTGCAACTGACATTCTTTTGGTACACTGTATCGAAACCATGCGGTTTCTAAGTTAGTGAGCAGGCTGAACCATACGTCTGTTGTCGTGGCAGCTTATATCACGGAGTCATGCCGGCTGCTGTTTTTCTCTTTAGCGGATTACATAACATCTATGCACTGTAATCAATAAACGTGTGGGTACCAGTCATTATCCCTATCTGGGAACTAGGTTAGAGGACAATGACAGGCATTTCTCACATGGTGTCAACATGTATGATGATGAGGATGGTCAAACACCTCTTCTGAAGACAAATAAAGTACTAGTTTCATCAAATTTGCAAATACAACCTTCTCCGCTGATTGATCCTTGTGACAACGAAATCGGTCATCAATCTGAGCATGTTGAAGCGCGCCAGACTTAGCCAGGATCCGGTGCTCCAGATAGAAGCGGATGAACTGAGGGGGAATCAAGACAGCAATTGCCACATTAATTTCTTTGCCGACAGAGAATGCCTTAACCATATATTTTCATTTCCTGGATAGACATGACGCATACAAACGGTCTGTCACAATAGACATTCCCTGCTTTGGAGGTTACCCGTGATTACGTGGACCGCACCTGTTTGTGCCCATACCATTTCTTGAGTGGAATTATGCAGAAACGCCTTTGTCCGAATGTTTGCAGACTGCATCTCCCGGAGCAGTATACTGGAAACTTTCCTGAGCACACCACGAGAACTCAGTTATGTCAGCTTTCCTGTTTTTCAATCATGACCATCTCCATCTTCATCAGAAATAAACATCCTGGCACATGATCCAATGAAATTCTTGGAATGCGGTCTCTTTGGACTTGATGAAGCTTGTGCGTAGGCGTTGTTGGATAAGTTGACACATATCGCCGCACACCTTAAGTGGGCGTGTACCGCCACGCCCCAACTCACTATCGCTAAGTCCCCTCTTAATTTTGTCGTCTAATTCACTCGTTGCTCAATCACCCGGGTCTTTTGTGGCAGTCAAATCATCTGGTTACCGATATACCGCAGAGGTTCACGTGTCATTTCAAGGCCACAATTAATAACAGATGCCGCGAAACATCGAGCATTTGGATACTTGACACTACAGTGTGTTTATTATTGCCGTATGGTTCTGGGACATAACTAATGCGCGACGTGGCGCAAAAAAGGGACTGGTGCCCGCGATGCATCATTCCTATCCAACCAAAGCATAGCGTAGTACTTAGTTCCGTTCGTTGGCTTTCCATGGAGAAATATTCAAGTGTCGTTGTTAACCCCAAGCTAAACACGCTAGCTAGGCGGTGCCTTTGGCATGCTTACAAATCAGACCCCTCGCGGTACAATATTATACAAGCCAAGAGTTAGATCCCAGGGTCGTCATGGCATGTTGCATTCCTCGTAATTAGGTAGCGAAAAACACCACTTGCTCCTGGATTCTGACTGACAGATAATCAAAAAATACAGAAAACAATAGACTCGCTTTCCTCAGCATCAAGCTTCGTTTCTGAAAGCTAGCGTCATATGGCATCCCCAGATCACCGTTTTTTTCTGGCGTGCATCATTGCATTTAGAGGACGCTCCGTTCTTTATCTGCCTACCGCACGACGTCAGGTTTTTTGCTTTCACACTTTTGTTGCGGACATAGTTTCATTTTGTCGAACTTATTGATATTTCGTTGACATTGTGGGTGGTGACCTTATGCTCCACAGGGAAGTCTGTCGGAGCTCATCAGATTGACCAAATGGAATGCGAAGAATATCCTCTACTTCGGTGATCACGTATACTCGGACCTAGCGGTGAGTGTTCGAAGAATCTACTACAGTTCCTTTTGATGTTCATCAGAACCTCTCTTAAAACACCTTTGTTACTTACCTTCCACCTCCTCTTCCAAACTCCGAACGCAGGACGTATCCAACCTTCAAGGATGGACCACTGCCGCCGTCATACCCGAACTGGAGCACGAAATTAAGGTGAACAATAAAGTGGACTTCCACAAATGTTGGATCAAAGTTCAGGGCCTAGAGCGGTTGATCGATAAACATCAGGTGGGGAGTCATCTTCTCGACCCCATAATGTTTAATCCTGCCTCTTTCACATGGGAATTAAAGTAGTCATATCGACCAGGATTGCTCGAAATACGCAGTAGTCCGCCAATTGACTGACTGGTTCGAAGAATTCCTAACCAAAGATATTTTAAGCTTACATCCAAGCCATCAGTACATGCTACTTTAGCCTCACGTGGACGAATAAGTGAGCGATAAAATTCTGCGCCAACAAATCTGGCGATGTTTTTCCTAAGCTCATCACTACCATTATGAACAGTCAAGCTGTGTTAAGCCATTTTAAGTTCACCCTGGAACCGCGTGGCCCCGCGCATACCAGTCGGCTGCATGTTGAAGCTCTTAACCCATGTAGCTTCTACATCCCATAAGTATTGCTCCTCTAGGTGGATGCGAATGCCTAGCGAGTCGATCAAATGTTGATGTGTTAATCCAGTTTTCTGGTGGTCACCTTGGTCCGGTTGTAGAATCCCACACTATTCGGGTATCCGCAACATATATCTGAATCAAACGATTTCGTCATCCCGGAAGCGATAGCGAACTTTCATGTGTAAAGCCTTCATCAAAAGTTTGGACGCTGCTCGTTACTTAATACCACGACCCAGCGTCACAAAGCCATTATGCTTACATTCAAATGAAATAGACGATCCCCAGTGTTGGAAAACGCAAACAAAGGACCGTAATGGGGTTTGGCAATGCTGGTTGCTTGACCTTGTCCCTGTGCCAGGTTTAGCGTAGCTTTACCTTTTCAATCTGTTCTCACTTTACCTGTCATCTGCAACTTATGTGTCGCCCACGTGGCTCGCGCACATTGTTTGCCTCAGAATTATACATATCGCGATGACTTAACAGTTGCCCTGCCTGTGTCTTCTGTAGCATGTACGCTCATCTCAGGCCGTTGCTCTGTTGAACACATGGCACGCCGAACGAGAGAAACTGCGGCACCAGAGCAAGGTATCATTCAACCAGCATTTCGGAAGCATATTCCGTTCATTCCATAACCCGTCTTACTTCTCGCGACGATTATCCCAGTACGCCATCCTGTACACTTCAAAGGTAACAAACCTGAGTCAATATCCGTTGAACCACTACTTCTATCCAAAGCGATCCGCCCTTCCTCATGAATCATCCTAATGGTACAAATCATCTCACTAACCGGATTTTATCTGCCTGTTATTCTCGTTTCCCACTGTATCCGTTTGAACGTTACGTTCACGAAAAGGACTGTATCTTGTGCGCCGTAATGATCTCTCAGGTATATTCTCATACTGCGCTAATCTGCGTTTTGGACATTGTCTACTTCACTGGATTCCTTCGGCTGAGACTAATTTCCAAACTGCGTATTCTTAATTTTCGTGCTTTTTATTGAAATAAAGTAGTTATCCGAAAAAAAGTTGATCATTGCTTGTTTAATCGATAGTTGAAGTTGTTAGATCACTTTGTCGGGTTCCGCCACATCACAACCAGCGATAATTTGGTCCCCACGAGGCCTTGTTGATATTTTGCGCAAGCAGGTTGAGACTCGACAGTTGACACTTGGCAACACCTCTTCCAGCACCGCACTAGATCGTGTGTCCAGATAGCAGTGCTTACATCGATCGGGTCACGTTCTTCGCTGTTTGCCAAAAGCCTACCTAGGATCGGAAGACGATCACGATATGATGAAGAAAAAACCAATGAGCACATCAGTGTCTTATAGGCGATACTGAGGAGGCTAATCCCTCCTTGGGTTTTTGCATAGAGTCTGTTGGTCTTGATTAGAGGCAAAGATGACAGCCAACAACTGCCAGTCAGAAGGCAGCTTTCAAGTGCATCCTCAATAGTACAGCAGGATAACTGCATCGAGCGCCTACCGTCTGTCTCTAGCGGGGTAATGTCATTGGTCATGGGTAGTTCTTCGTACTCCCAGAGCGCTAGTCCGCATCGTATCCGCGGAGTGTTGTGAATCGTGATGTTGCTCTTGTGCTCCTGCTTTCTTCCTCCCATCACAAGAGGAAGTTAACTTCGCCAGTAATTCTCGTCCCTTTAGATCTACTCCATTGAATCTCGCCAGTGACCCTCCTTAAACTCCAATCTTCATTCCGGCTGACAGTCCCCAATCTTCGAACGTCCATACAGACCGAACAGCAGGCTGGCCTAATATGGTAGGTTCGGAATCGAAATAGAATTAGGCTCCAACCAAGCCCATCTTGACTCGTAGTAAAAACACCCGAATTGGAACTGGAATTTTGCGGGTATATTTTCTAAATCAACTGGTGAAAAGGAATAACAATGATCGATCATTGAATATTGTATGTACAACCATCACATCCTCCGCAGCTTGAATGAACCTCCAGGTTTTTGTAATTCGGTTGGGATTTCTTTTGCAATCTGGCGAATCTTCTTGGAGGCTGACTCTGCTCAGAACTTTCAAGAGAAGCTGCAACTGAATTGTCATTAGTATTCTCAGTGCACACAGAATCAAATGACAACTGATCGGAATCCTCGCATCGTAGCTGATCACGATGCCATTTATGTACAGAGCAGTCATCGAGATCCAGAATTTTAACCTTAAGATTTCCAAGTATGTTAACAATGATTCCGGATGAAGAACGTAAAGCATTGCCTCTAAAATAAGGTACTTCAGCGGTTCCAAAACTACGCATATTGGACCTCAATGATATGGATTCGCACAGTTTAGGGGGTATATCTTTAGTGGTGGAATGCATATAGTTACCATATTGAAGAAAAAAGTTATCAACACAGCGATCAACTTCATCAAAAGAAGTAGAACCACAGGAGGTAACCGAACGTTTTAAAGTTGCAACAAAGCTTTCAGCTAGGTCATTAGAGCACGGATGTCGTGGAGTAGTAAAGTGGTGACGACACCCAAGACGTTTCAGCTAATTGGTAACTATTGAAGCTGAAAAGTGAGTCATTGTCACTTACAATCTTCCCTACTAAACACTTTTCTCAAGATACGGGCAGTAAAATCAGCATTTGGTTTATCAGTCAGGAGTACTTTCGGCCACTTTGAATAAGAATCCACCACCACAAATGCATAGTACTTCTGTAGAAATGGTCCACAGTAATCCATATGTATCCTTTGCCAGGGCTCGCATGTCATCGGCCATGGTGTTCACTTGGACGGCTGCTGTAGAATCTTGTGCTTACAGTTCAGGCAATCAGAAGCAGTTCGTCGAATATCTGCATTTACTTCCGGCCACCAGCACAAGCATCGAGCTAACAGCTTCATCTTTTCAACACCAAGATGACCAGAATGTAAATCCGTCAGAACAGCTGATCTCAAAGTCGGCGGAATAACGACACGGTCATTCACACACATTAATCCATCGGGTGTGACACACAACTCATCACGACACATAAAATTGTGGAAACCCGTTTTGGAGAAACGGACCATGATCATTTGAGAGCAGAAATCAGTGACCCTTGATACTTTCTAGCCTCCTTTATGAGGGCTGAACTTGAGATTGAAATCGGCTGGGTGTGTAAATCACTCATCTTCGAATCGAATTTGATTGCCGTTGCATTTTGCGATAAATAGTCGACGTGAGGAATAAACTTGAACTTTGTGCTCAACCACATAGTTGTACGCGTTTAGATCAACACTGCACTTTTAAACCATAGCTGTTGAAGATTTAGCTAAAGAACTGACAGGGTTGTAAATGAACTTTAGAGCTTCATGATGTCACAACAGTAACTCTGAGATCAAACAAATATTTGTGAAGTCTACTGACTGCCCAGTGTACAGCCAAAGCTTCTCGATGAGTCTGAGCATAGCCCTTTTCAGCATTGCTGAGTCGTAGAAAGATACACAAAACAGGGTGCCCATCTTTCTTTTAACACAGCACCTATACCGGTTGGTGAGGCACCTATGAAAAGCACGGAGAGAATTTACAAAGAACACAACGAGAAGTAAGCATTTTCAAAAGCTTTCGAAGTACATACTCATGTTTGTCTAGCCAAATAAAACTCAAGGTGAATAAATAATCAACAATGGATGCAAAAATATGAATGAATTTGGAATAATACTTTAAGGCTCCCATCAGTGACAGCACAATGAATCACTCTTCAAACAAATTTTTGATGCTCTGGCCACCGCAGGGTGGATAGGGTTTGGATGCTACTGCCCAAGCCTCCCGGTCTTACGCTTTTTCATCCTTATCGTCCCGTTCCAGCTTCACTTTTATCCCCCCTGTTTTCAACCCCCAATTCTCGGCCCTCCCCATCTTGCTTCAATAGTCGCTTGTCTTTTAGTTTCAACTCACATGCTAACGCGGAGCGTCATTCCTGCCCTGTTAACAGGCCCATGTCCAAGCAAGCGGTCAAGCCCAGTTCATCGGCTTCCATTTGGAGCCCTCGATCCTCCTTTAGATTGGCATGCCACAACGTTCGCACATTGCTTCAGATCGGTCAACAGGCAGCACTTGCCTCTCGATCGATATCTGCTGCTTATCGAAGACCCGCCTGCAAGACTCGAGCTCTGTACACACTTTGCGATCCCCTTCAGGTAACACCAGCAACACTCTCATTGCGCCTATCCGGTGACGATGCAGATTCGAGTACCGGCCAAGCTGGTGTTGGTATTGCCCTGAGTCCCCGGGCTGAAGCTACTCTGGTTGATTGGATTCCAATCAGTAGCCGGATGTGTGCGGTCCGATTGGCTGGCTCGTTCAAAGCATCGAAGTCGCAAAGGACGGACAGTTGTCTATTCGTTATCGCTGCCTGTTCACCGACAAACTCTAGCGATGACTCGGTAAAAGACGACTTCTGTCGTCAACTGAACGAGCTCCTTAGCCACAGAAGAAGTTCGGACACTGTAGTGCTGGCTGGGGATCTGAACGCTCAAGTTGGAAAATTATCCACAGATGAGCTGCATCTGGGCGGCCAACATGGTGTAGGCTCCCGTAATGATAACGGTGAGCGGTTACTTCATTTGTGTGAGGATGCTCGCTTATTTCTTGCGAGCACTAACTTCCGACACAGCACCCGCCGGAGGGTGACTTGGCGCCCACCAGCCTCGAACCAGCTATGGACGCAAATCGATCACATTGCGATAAGTTACCGATGGAGAGGCTGCGTCCAGAACTGTCGCTCGATCTGGAGCACAGGTGTGGACACCGACCATGCACTTGTATATGCTGACATGCGGATGCGCTTTGGCGGACGCCCATGACGACTTGTGACCGCATTGACACTAGCCAACTGGCGAAACCAGCTTTTCTGAATGCCTATCAAAGTACGCTGTCATACGAGTTGGATGAACGCTCACTGGGTGCAATTGAAGCTCACTGGCCTCATATTCACCAGACCTTGCTAGCAGCAGGAAAATCCTCATGTGGTATGTCTAATAGTCAACATGGATATCGGGTCTCTTCGCAGTCTCTGGAACTTATCGATGCTCGCCGGCATATTCCGGCTGGAAGCGAACACAATGAAACTCGCAAAGAGCTCCGGGTAAATATCCGTGCTAGCCTGAAGAGAGACCGCGAATCCTGATGGTCTCATTGTGCATCAGAGGTGGAAATGGCAGCTGCCCTTGGTAACCATCGTAAATTATTCCGGCTGATACGGGAATCGGGCAGCATGAGACCTGGTGTTAGTGGAACTATACGTGACGAGAGTGGACAGCTCATCCACAATTTGTCAAAACGCTTGGAGCGTTGGGCTGAGCACTTTGAAAGGCAATTTAATCGGTCGGAATTGTTAGATTTCTCGCCGACCAGTGATCGCCCTGCTCCGTGGGCTGTCGCTTTGGATCCACTATCTCGTTCAGAAGTCGAATGTGTAATCGAACTGTTGAAGTTAAATAAAGCCGCGGGATCAGATGATCTTCCTCCAGCCCTCTTCAAATTTGGGGACATGCTCTTGTGGATGATTTACACAAGTTACTATTGAAACTATGGGAGCAGCAAACTGTCCCAACCGACTGGAGCCGCTCTGTCATAGTCCCAATTTTTCAAGGGATGCTCACGATCAGAATGCGGCAACCATAGAGCAATCAGTCTGATCCCATCGTCTCCAAATTGATTGCCTCTGTCATCCTTCACAGAATGTCTGGCACTCGTGAAAGCCAGATTCGTGAAGAGCAAGTCGGATTTCGTCGAGGTCGTGGTTGCATTGACCACATCTTCACTTTGCGTCAGTTGTTGGAGCATCGTCACACGTATTGGCGGCCCACCGTTGTTGTGTTCCTCGATATCAAAGGTGCATTCGATTCGGTGGATAGACGTGCACTTTGGTACTGTCTACTCAGGAAAGGTGTACCTGAGAAATATTATCCGAGCATTATATGCGCGTAGCTCGGGTAGAGTGAGGGCTTACGGCAAGCTGTCGTCGCACTTTAATATCTCCAACGGTGTGAGGACAAGGATACACGCTGTCACCTTTCCTCTTTAACTTCGCTGTTGATGAAGTCATGGAAATCGCGTTTACAGGACACGACTTAGAAGGTGTGGATCTGCAAACACTGCGGATATGTCCGACTTTTCCACACTGATGGCATTTAGAATTCCGATTCGGACAAGTATACCGGGAATGCAGTTTTCCACAAAAAACGCATTGTCCAATATTTTTGTCGGGTTGACTACACTTTGCATTGTTTGACTTTTTCAGGGCGTACGATTGAGCAATGCCGTGAGGTTTAAATGCGTTACGTAGCCACTGTTTTCTCGGCGCTTGGTTGAGCCCAACAAAACTTGTTGGTCAACAGCAGTCGCCTGGAATTTTGTAATGTCAGAAACATCCCGATATTGTAAACAGCTGGACTTCACTTGATTATAAGTCAGTTCTGGAAGTGATAAGAGCTGACGATATAAATCGGGAGTATTTATGCCAGCAATCAGGCGATCACTCAGGTATTCATCAAGCTTATCCTCAAATGCACAAGAGGAGGCATGCGACTGAAGTTGGAGGATGAAATCGCGAACAGATTGACGCATCAGTAAGTTGAACTTTACCCTTCAGGCAACCACGAAACTTTCCGGTAATAAATGCGACAAAAGAAGGTCCTTCAAATTTTAATAAGACGATTTCGACAGTAGCTGAGGATAAGCCAGATATTTCAGGAGTGAATAGGCCTTTCGTCCGACAACGGTTAAATAGTGAGCTCCTTTAATGTCTTCGCAAAGGTCACCTTTGGTGAGCCACCTTAGTTTGAATCTCTCTTTGTATTCTTGTAACTCGTGAAGAAATGCATTTACGTTTAAGGACTCGGTAGTTGAATTCATTTTGGAATGAACATTGACCACGAAGCCAATTATGGTGGGCTTGGGACGTGGAAGCCACTCGCTCGAGGAGCTCATCTCACTGCATCAGCTGCGGTGGTTGGGACACGTATTGCGCATGCCTGTCCAGCGTTACCCCCGTCGTGCGTTGTTTGCACTTGCTGGACAGGGCTGGAAGAGACGGTCTGGTGGACAGCCTACAACATGGAGAAGCCGCATGAAAAAGTTGACGAAACAATTGGCCTCGGCCGGTTGTTGTCGACTACCTGATTGGGGTCCGAGAGATGAGGATACTTGCTGGTTGAAAACCTTGGAAGTTATGGCTCAAGATCGATGTCAATGGCGGACGTGTGCATCAGTGTGTTGCGGTGTCCCTTCTTCCTCCCCCTAAAAAAACAAACTGAAAAAAAATTCAAGAATTGTGAGTGGTAAACTTGACAAGAAAGCATTTCTTGTTGCTCTTTTCTTATTATTCATATTGTTTTCCTATTCAGCCATGATTCCGATGGCACAATATTTGTACCACAGATTGTGTATTATATATATATATATATATATATATATATATATATATATGGTGGGCTCAAAACCGAAATAAAATTAGGCTCCAACTAAGCTTGTCACGACTCGTAGTAAGAACACTCGAATTGGAGTTCGAATTTCACGGGTAGATATATTCGAAGTGAATTGATGAAAGAGGATAACAATAATTAATCACTGAATATTGTGTGTACAATCATCACACCTATTACTCACCCTAGAGTCACTCGCTATCGATTTTTGTTGTCTTTCCGAATCTCAATTACAGGACTCCGGGACCGTGGTTAAGTTTACGTCACCTGCTGATCTCGGAACTAAATATATTTTCCGTTTGTCTGGTGATGTAGAATCAGCAACAGCTGACTTGGCTGTTTTTGGTATCGCAATGAGTGACATAGATCGTGTTGCTCGATTGGTTTCAGATTGACAGTCGACGGTGCGATTCGGCTTCAAGGCTCATGAAGGATCAATAGACATAACAAAAATAGTAATGATATTATGTACATTTCTCAGTCCGAAAAACTATCTGTAACCGTGAGGAACAATATGTACAAAATTAACCATGCTCTTGCATGAACAAAATGTATATGTGCAATATCGACGCATGCGATTTGTGCAACAGCGACTTAGTCGATGTTTAAGGCGAAAGCTAAGGTTTTGAAATGGAGGTACAGATATTTTTTGTTCCCTCTTGGAATAGTTCATCGAGGAATATTTCTCATGTGTATAATCATTGTTGTTATACTTGCTCGCGTCCACAAGATTACTGCTTAAGTGTTCAGTGAAGATACAGGTGTCGAAGCAGTGCACGTCCCATTACTTGCACAAAGCCATACAGGTTTGGCGAACTGATCGAAAGCTAGGTGTCCGATTCAAAAAAACACACGCGACGGTTACACCAGGTGAATCGTTAAACAACGTTGCGTCAGCGATTACGAGGGATTGCTGTACACTGGTCACCAGGCAAACGGCAATCCTCATGCATAATGAGAAACCTGGCATCCCCAAGGCCACTGTTATCAATCGACAGCGTCCACTAATCTGTGTTCAGAAAACAGCTGGCAGTGACACTAAGCCAACCGTGGTAGTGTGTAAAGCACCAATCGTAATACAGTTGACCACCACCGGTCGATTTCATGTGGCTTTGTTTTGAATCTTTTGTTAGTTGCATATACGTGGCCGACGAGTATGCATGTAATGACAGTGTCATCTCTCATTCTTCGTCTTCTGATATTCTTATTTGGAATTATAGAGGAAATTTCAGGGTTTAGATGACATTGTCAGTTTAGGAAATTTATCCACTATTTGGACACCCCTATTTGGGCGGATAAATCACCAACCTTGAATTCGCGGCAGCTCGGAGTTTACACAAAAGCAGTCCACCACAGGAACGGATCCCCTTACATGCATCCCTATCTCTCTTCCAACCACCAACTTTCTCACAAAAGATATGATCCGTAACCACTTTCGCAGAATTTCTATGTAGCGCCATTGACGTGTAGTAATTTGGAACAGCGGGTTTTCAATGTGAAATTGCACTGCCGCTTTACCGGACAGCGTACGATATCGTTATGTAGACTTCACATTTACGCAGAGGTAATCAGCGTACTTCGTTGCCCAAGCAGTTTGTTTATGTACGCTTAAGCCAGACAGTTTCCCTTGCACTTGTGACAAACGTCTCTTCTATCAAATTAGCCGATCGTGGAGCGAAAACAAGTTCATGTCTGGACCGGCACGCTTCCGTATCAGTAACAACGCACACGGCCAAAATCTGTTGCATTCGGCGATTTTTATAGCACAGCACTAATAAACCGAATTCAAGTGGCCAAGCCATTTTGCTCATTCAATGATAATCGCTCCACAAAAGGGAACGTATCCCGTCTATGGAGATATTTACCCATTTATTTATTATGCGCCACAACATATGACTCGCCTCCCAAAATGCAACTACGAGCAATTATTCCTGCACTCCTTTCCAACCAGCACTTTGAGACAAAACTTCCACTGGGTTACTGTTGTTAGTATAATTAGCCATAAGATGTGCATCTTGTATGATGATGAAGTACAGTAGCAAAACTGCATGCCGGAAAACCTAATATCAATCGTGTGGGGTAGTCTCGTCCTGAGGAGGTGGTACGGCAATTGGTGGTCGTTATTCTTGTCGTGAGGGAGCGATCGATCGACTTCTGCCGGAGCGTTCTGATTCCGGGTCAGCCAGAGTGTATGCTGGGCGGTAGCCACAGCGACCCGACTCCGTGATATATCGGAGATTTGGGTTCGGATGCGTATCCTCCATGCTTCCGATGGATGTGTATCTGTAAGCAAATAGGCGGGGATTCAATGTTAGTGTATGTTTCGTGCCATTTTTCGAATAAACGGAGAATGATGAAGAAATGTTCGTTGTCAAAGTGAGTAGCTATTTTCAAATTTTGTAGTAGTGAAAGATGGAACTGTGATCAAATTTTTGATTGAGATTCGTCGCAGTCAGACAGCCCGTGCACATCCGGAGAAGCACTGTGCAACTATTTCATTCTTTCGGGAATCGCCAGTAGTGTGCATCCTATATGTCTCCTGTCCGGCTAAAACGCAAACTGACGACGCATACGTGTCCGTAGTTGAAAACTGGGTCAGGCGAAAGTCATTTTTCCTCCACTGCTATGCACGCTTCTAACTTGGACAGGACAATGTTTGCCTCATTAGAAATAACATCGCTTGTTCGATGGCATCGTGAGGTGACTTGACCGAGTGCTTGTGTATAAAGTAGCGGAAGGGGGGGTCTAGATTGAATTTTCAAGTGGCGGATGGTAAATACAGTGATTGGAAGAGGGATTACTGTCAATGTCCCGAGTACTGTTAGGGATAAGTGCCCTGTCCTGTTGACAATGTGAGAATAGATGATTGATACCCGTAAGTTGGATAGGATAGTCCGGATATTCACGGGGCAGTGACTTCAATTTGTGGCGATTCACGAGTGCCACGTCGTAGTGTTGATAAACAGACATTGGCTTTTATAGGGAGAACGCTTGCCAGACGAAAACCCACCACGTTCTGCTACACTGCTGCCAAACTACTTACTGGAATGAATTAAACCTGAAACACCCAGCTGGCGCCACAAGGAGGTTGTTCGGCTAGCCAGGTTTATCGCTTCAAATATACGTTCGGCAGTAGCGAGGATGTGCGTGTCGACCAGGTCTTCTGCTTTGGACAACGAAGGTACGAAGTACGCGTTGAAACGTGGAGCGCTGTCTGTCCACTAAACGACACTTACACAACAGCTGGGGACAGCCCCAGAAAAATTTTGTTATCCGCGCACTCTAAGCTTAAGGACTATTTACCCGAGAACCTCCCCTTAAAAAACACAATATTGAAGAAAAATGGAAATATGGAGTGATCCCCATGCACAAACTTTGTTGCAGACGACTCAAAGCACAGTTTCCCACAACATAAACAACAACAACAAACACAAACCAGTAGACGCAACCACCTAAGTCAAATACAGTCAATAAAAATTGTCGTGATGAGCCTACTTAATTGACTACAACTATCCAACGGTGGTTCACGCACTGAAGTGTGGTGGACTCACGCCACCGAAATAAAAACGATAATAATAATAATAGCAACAGCAGTTTAGGAGGAGTGGATAGAAAATAACTTTGTCGAATGGAATAACTAATGCGCGGTGGGGACTACCAGACTTTCGACAAAGAGTATGCAGCAAGGGATTGCTGATTTCGTTTGGCTTTTATCCAATTTGCGCATGAAGACGCCTGCGAATAACTGCCGTAATAATGAACCCACTACCATCCCATGTGTCTAACGGTATGGAGTACCGTTAAACAAAAATTGTGAATTTCCGATACACGCCGTTAGTAGTTGACCCAATCGGTATTGTGAGATACCGATGTGATGCAACTGGATTAATTCGCATAGATAATCTATGGTTTCCTCCATGTGAACATTGGAGATAAAGGACACTACATCTAGTGAAAACGTATTCCGCTCAGGTTGCGTCACTGAGTCGGAAAAGTCAAATGAGTACCTCAGAGTGTATCTGACTAGGGCTTTTCTGACCAGTTCCAGCCGTTTGACAAACCACTTGGACCGGATGATACGGCAAAGATTTGCCGATCCATTTCACCAATGCACTTGACAACATATCATTATTCATCGAATTGGAGTAATTAATGGAATTGGTGTAATGAATACACATGAGCAATATCCGATAAGGTGTCGCCGGTTCTGGGAAATTCGTCCAGGGAAAGGATAGTCACTAATCCGATTCAGATCCTCAATGAGTTCCTTTCGTGCACTCCATCGATTGGCCATTTTGGGATCTGAGGTTTGACCCAACTAGATACAACGTTGTCAAGCGACGGACATCGATGTAGCTAACCCACAGGTGTGCGAACAACACAACCTAGCTTGCGTAAGCGATTCGAGTTCAGTAGACACCAACTGCTGCAGCAGTGGATATGCTGCCGGACACCGCATGATGATCTTCAGCGATG
Source organism: Dicrocoelium dendriticum (assembly GCA_944474145.2). NCBI lineage: Eukaryota > Metazoa > Platyhelminthes > Trematoda > Plagiorchiida > Dicrocoeliidae > Dicrocoelium > Dicrocoelium dendriticum. The sequence goes on along the minus strand of OX104063.1, from coordinate 149,245,343 downwards.
CTTACTTGGTTCTCCCATTAGACATGGCGTTCAAACACCGGCGGAGAACAGTTCTCCGGTCGCACTGCGGTATTTTTAACACCATTGAGCTTACGTGCCATCGTTTCCATAAAAGACAAAGGCTTTAAAAACCGCAGGTCCTTAACAATAACTAGGGCAACAACTTCAGTGGTGCAACTGTCAGAAGTAGCACAGTCACTAAGATAACCGATGAGCAGCTTCGAATGTTTGCTCGATGATAGCAAGAACCGCTTAGAACGTGGTGAATGGGTCTTTACACTTCACACAACGATGTGTCGGAAACAGCGACTGTCGTTTCCACTTGCTCGAAATATTTAGTCCTGTTTTCCGAATTTATTTGTACTGCAATTCAGCCCTGTCTCGCCACCTCTACTTCTTGTGGATATGACGAAAGTCGTGTTTGTGATGCGCTTAATCGTTCGCCTGAGTGACAACCGTACACATTCTTTGTACATGTTTATATTTCACCACGTCCCCAGTGACCGTGTGTGTCTGTGCATAAAGCTTAGTTCGACAACAACCTGAATGTCATTTGGAATGGAGATCAAAGTAGACATTAGGCATGATGCTCGTTGTAAGTCGAATGGCCGTTCGGTGCGCAACCGAATCAGCTCACCTCCTGACCGTGGAAAGCAATGCGGCGTTTGTTCAGTAGTGATGCCTTGAAACGTCAGATGTGGAGTTTGGTCTCGAATTGCTTTTCTGTTGGTGCACATAATTCAAGTGGGCACTGCATTAAGACGAAGCAACATATCAATCGTCCCATGATCGCGTCGTGCTACATTAATTGCCTTATCGGTTAGGTGTATTTGTTAGACAAGTGGTTTCCTGTCTGGTATTTCGGTGGTCATTCGGTGGCACACATACACATCGAACCTGTGAAAGGTAGTTTCGCTTGAATGACCGGGAAACATAGCCGCAGCGACAGCAATTCTGACAATTAGTAGTTTTTTTTACCATTCACGACACTGTCATTTCATTACATGTCTAATATTCATGCATCGAGAAAACTCCAGGTTATCCGGAAGAGCGGTTGAATTTGGGGTTCTCGGGAGTTCCTTCGAAGAAGTAATGGTTAGAGAAACACTTCTTGTGGAAGTTTCTAATAAACACTAGTTGTTTGTTTGTTATTTGTTTTATCGGGAATATTACATGTCCAGAGATTAGCTAAATCCACTGGATCTACTATTGTTTGGCAATAGAGTTCGAGTGGCGGTTTCCGCATTTTATCCCCCGCGGTCGTGTAAATAGACGCAGTTCCGTTGTTTTCGACTAAACAACCGTGATTTGTGCGCCAATGTGCAGTGGATCCAGTAACCCTAAAATGCACCACCAGGGGTAGAGGTTACAAATAACATCTCAATAGTCCCGGGTTCGAGGCCTGCTATCTCCACTTGATGAGATAAAATTGGGTGGAAACGCGTCGTGCAGTGTATTGTTTTCGGACAGACGAGCGACAATCAATGTCTATCTGATTCAGCAGTTACGATCCGAGTGATGGATTTGACCAAGATCCACTTTAATGGGAATCGCGGCCCACACTGAGATTGCGCGTCGCAATCCATTCACACAACGTGTACTTCAAAATGATCATTCAATCACAGTAATGATGATACCAATGGCTAATGATCCAAGCTTCGTGAATACCCCAGACCTGATAAGGTGTCTAAGCACCGATGTAGGCGATAGCCATCTGGAGAGATACAAGTATCAAACCGACTTAGTCTTTTAATGAGTCTCATGCCTTTCTGCCAAATCACCTCGGGGTTTAATCCAGCTAAAAGGAGTGTTTAAAACTACGCGCAGTGGCAGCAGACTGGTCAAGTTGCGGGGCACATTAATGAGCCAACTCAATGAAGTATTAAAGGAAAAAAATAAAATCCTTAAAAAGTCTTGTAGGATGACCAGAACGAGAACCGCAAATGGTGAAAAGAAAGCATAGTGGTAAAAAGAAAAGCGTTTTGGTGGACCCACCAGTGTCTGTAAACAGACAAACGTACCATCAGAACCATGGTAGAAGGGAAAAGAGAATGTAATGTCCAATGAGGAGAGTAAAACGTTACAAAAATGGGATTTTTCAGTTTCACACGCCGTTTTAATTTTTTTTGTTTTCATGTTTTGTTCAAAATTAAAAATTACGTGATGAAGAGATGGTAGAACAGCACTGACGCTATTGACTCCTATTGCGGACCGTATCCTCCAAGACTTCTAACCACTGGGAATCCGCTTCACGTGGTCCCCAGCCTGGGAGACGCACGGATCCAACTGACACTGGACAAGAAGTTAGAATCTTCATGCGAGGCATGTATAAGGATCAACCTCAATTGTGTAGGTTAATGATAGTTGTGCAATGTTCGCCACAGCATATCGTCTGTCGATACCTATACCTCATAATGTAGGTGGGTTAAGGAAACCTCAAGGCGTTTGTAACAGGTAAAGTGGGACTGGAATCAGCGTAATCTGGGAGGGCGTTCGATAACTGGCCGACACGAAGACTCTTCGTCGACATTCTAGCCGGCTGTACTGCGTGGGCAACTTGAACTGGTGGCCCCTCAGATTTGTGTTGTGAGTGAGTTGCGGTGGGTAGCGGCAGACGTGGTTGGAGTTCCTTAGAATCTAGTACGGCACGTGGGCGCCCATACTGACCGCTGTACAATCTTGGAGTCTACAGCCAAAGTTGATATGGAGGGCGAAACAACCCCGTGACGTGGCACTTCGCTGTGGAGTCTGGGGAGCTGCGAGATCTCGCTTGAGCCAGGACTGCCAAGTCTGGATAAGGTATTCCACATGAGGTAGCTAGTATGGGTTAAGCAACTGCGGGCAGACAGATGAATCAAACCGCCCGAACGTCCTCAGTAAACAATCTGATGGGCCATCGAATGGTTTGCTGCCACACAGAAGACAATGAACTTAATGTTATTCAGTTGGTTCTTCCACCACATATGAGAAAGGCTTCGCAGGCAGCGGTGAACAAATTTGGCCTGTTTCTTGACGTCCTCGAAGCACAGCGGCACGTTTTCTGACCCACAAGGTAATACTGGTTACATCACAACTTAGCAAAGCTCCCATTAACCACCAAGCTTAAATGTCGATGTGTCGTAAGTGGCTGATGTTTTGAAAACTCACAGGCCTTAGCAATGCATGCAGTGACCTCTTCGGTGATGAGACTGCCATAAGTGATGCAACTGCCTATACACGTAAAACAATCGAGTATTTCCAGTAGTTGGTAAGTGATAGTGAAAATTGTATTTGCACTTGGAAGATGCAGAACACGTGTCAAAGAGGGCAACGCCACATGCGGTGCTTGCACAGCAGCCAGATGCGATTCTAACATACTTTATATTTGACGATTGGTCGCCATAAAAAACAGATTCGAGAGAAGTGATAATTTCAACCACAGTAGTGGCAAAGATGATAGATAGGAGTATCCTGACGCATTCCACTCATCATAGCGAACTCAACAGAGGGTTCCCGTAAACACTTTCAAGGTCGCAGGAACCGAGATTTTAGAGCATAAAGATAAACGCCACCGCAAACAAGTGTGATCAACGAAATCGAACGCAGCTGGCAAGACAAAAATACTAATGTGATAGACCGACGAGCAGCCACGTGTGCTCCCGGTGGCGTCCGCAAATCGTGATACCGATTGCTTAATGCCTCACGTATACTTTACGGCTGTCCACTATGAATCGCCATTGGACATGGAGTTTACACTCCACACTGGGTCACCGACATTTTGCAAGACTACGCATTATTGCACCTAGACGCCCCTCCATACATTGCGATGCGCAGCAGTGTAAACTCAGTCCTAAAATAAAATGTAACGTCCGCCGTTGTATTCATCAAGTACACTCGTCCTGTTCATATAACTTTTAATCAATTATCTCCCATTTTTCTGAGAAAACCGAACCGCACCATCAAACTGCGGTATCAGAAGAGAAAAAACTCGGGAAAAATGTCGTCTCATTGCAAACTCACTAGACTAAAATACACAATGGTTCAAGGATGAGCTTTGTCATTCTACGCAAGCGAAGCGGAGCACTTGATTGCTTACGTCAGATACAAACATCTACTTTCGACTACTTAAGTGTGGTCGCACCAATTCGGCTGACTTTGTTTCGCCATACTAACCTCGGTATTCACAAGTTGACCAGACAAATCGGCATATCGCATGCACACAACCAATTTATTTACTGGTGACAACCTAACCATCAGTAATAATTGCCAAGAATGCATCATACGCCAAAATGGTGATTACGTAACGAACGTATTCGTGGTACGTATAGACTCTGTAGTTGACAAGAGCAATTAATGTGTTGACGTACTGCCATTTTGTAGTGTACAGCACTATTTATAAAATAGGTAAAGCAGACTGTGCTTACAGCAAATAATAACAGCTCAAACATGACTCATTTTCCAAGAATAAACGTAATTCGATTTCGTCCGAAGGGTAAGGTAATTGGGCCGTTTGAACGCAATATAAGCAACTGGTAATTTTTATCCATAGCAATGTAAAACAAGAGACTCCTGCAATTCGCGTCAAATCGGACCTAAAAGCCCACTCACTCACCCGACGTCGTACAGGCTGCAGTAAGGAAGCGAGAGCGTCCGAATGAACTGCCACACGTCCGAATAGGTCCAATCCAGTAGGGGATTGATGCGCAATATCTGTGGCCACCCAGCATCAGTCATGATCACCGGACTGAGGTGGCCTACAACAAAGGCAAAGAGTGCGATGTAAATGGATTGAAGTGGAAGCTACCAAGGGGATTGATGGGTTCGAGTAACGCGAGAAAACACACTCGTTTATTAGTTACCAAGTTTGGCAGATACCAAAACCGTGCATCAGAAAGCTGCCTCACAGGCCGTACTAAACAATCAGGCTATTTGAATTCGTGCATGGTTCTCAAGTGTTTAGGACTAAGTCAGTTTGATCAGCTGCATCTGATTTAAGATTCCAATCAACTTAAAAAGTTGGAAAGTGGTTCACCAACATAAAGAGCTGATGATTTTGGGCAAATTAAGGTGGAAAAGAGAATGTTAAAGAACCAGAGGTTCGTGTGCTTGGCCGACGGGTGACCGCGTGGACCACCTACTTTTGCACAAACAATGAGGCTAGACGCATTTGGAGATGACTGCTTCCTGCCATTTCACAAGAGGCATGATCCGTGCCCCGTGATTTGGTTGGTCACAGCTAATATGATAACAGATCGGTCAGCTATAAGGAGAGCTTTCCCTCTAACTACGGCTGCCGGCCGCACCGACTGGTGTTAAGTTCCAACACATGGTGCACTTTTTGGTAAAACTAATGATAACCTGGGATATGACGCTGGTTGTCACATCTCTCACGGACTATTACCCCCCAGTTGATGTGGGAGGCGCAACAAGCCCCTGACACTTTTAATCGTTCTTACACGTACAGACCAGACATAAGTAGTGTTATGCGTCTGCTGCGTTAAATGACAAAACCGACACATCAATAGCTGAAAAAATTGAGCAGCTATCGCAACACAAAGGATTCACATATTTCGAACTTGCATTCGCAAGGGACCGCCGTCCTCATTCTCTCTTCTGTTCGCCCCTGTGGTAACCGGAAGCGATTGTACAAATCGAGTTAACTGTGGAAACAACTCACATATCCTACTGAATTCGAAACGTTTAATACGCTGTCAGCAGCAGTTATGCGAAACCGCCATATCGAAAGGACTTGGTCATGTCACAAATGCATGTCAGAAATAGACCACACGTTGAGTAACGAAGCGAAAAGTAACTCACTGGCCCGTGGATCTGATAATCGCGTGCCCATTAACACGCCGCGCACATCCGGGAAGTCTTTAAGTAGTCTATCGAGGGAGGATTTAATATCTCCTTCAAAGACAATTAGTCCGCCATGTGATTTCTCGCGTTTCTCCATGGAACCAGCATTTACTGTAGGTCGCAGTATTGACTTAGATGAGAGTCTGTAAAATTGTAATGTTCGCTGCACAAAGTTTTCGAGTTCGGGGAACACAGACCTTGATCGAATGTAGAGAAGTCTCGGGAATTCGGAAGCCAAGCGTGCCCTGCAACCCGCTTCTGGAGAGTGACCAGCGATTCGACGGAGAAACACGGCGTAGACCAAATGCAGCAACACTGTACAATCCTTGCCTCCATTAAAACCGATAACCATCTCGGATGGACTGCGTGGAGAACAAAAAAAAATTAGCATACTGAGCCAACTATATATATATATATATATATATATATATATATATATATATATATATATATAGCCAACTTAGCTGAATAGTTTATCACAAGAAAACGGGGTGAAGTCACAGAATGGCGCCCACTGTAAGCCGGCGACCGATTTTTAAATCATGCGCCCTTGGTTTGGTGAGTTGCCAAGTGGGGGCCAAATAAATAAATGGCATATTTCTCGATTTCGTGAGAGGTTGATCCCACGCGGGGGGCGGGGAGGCATATCCAATGTGTCACAGATGTTTTGTGCTTTCGCATTAGGTTAAATATCTATGCCCAAGTGCAGAGATTAATATAGGACAGGGGTATGTTTGGATTCACTCATGATAATATAACTTGTCATAAAGGTTGTGATAGAAGTTTCAAATGCCTACACTCAGTTCGTTGCGTTCGGAGATGGCATCAATTGTACATTTCGTTGAATAACCGAAGTTAACCGAAAAGAAACAGTTGTAACCGGTATGTAGATATATCACCAGTAAAAGTTTAGTAAAAGAGGTATGACAACTTTCGGTTAGCAGCTTTGGAATTTCGGAGGCCAGCATCCAGTATGGCTGCACTAAAGACGTGCGGTTTGTCTATAAGAATGTCATACTTCAATATTTTACATTAAGAAAATAACAAGATTAGATACATAAGTGGTGGAGAAGGTTGTAAGTATAAGGGAAGAGATGAACCTGTGAACACCGACCAGGGGAATACACCGCTGTTTTATCCAACACAAATTCATATTGCCCATGCAAGAGCATGGTACTACCTGCACATATTTGATCTGTGCGGTTTGCGAAGCAGCTTGTTAACTTGTTGGAGACATTCGAATAGTGGATATATTTCAGAAACTCTGATTTGCTTATCTTTTGGAACACGGAAGATTGTTTCACCAAGTTATGGGATACATCAAATTCGAAACACTGCAAATGTGACTGGCAAGAAGCTCCTGGCACGAGTTGTGGAAGGATATATATGGTTGGCGGCCTCCGGTTTCGGATTTGCCTATCACTGTGGCCAGCCACAGGACGCCTGCGCATACAAAGGGACCATGGGTGGCTTGCGCTGCACCACCCACAGCTCCATCCACACACCCCATATCCAGTGTAAACCCGAAGGAATAGACCGGGAGGCATGCGGATGGGAGCCACGTTTCATCAACAGAGCCGGCTCACACTCCTTTATATATATATATATATATATATATATATATATATATATATATATATATGGTTGAGGATGACGTGTTTCATTTTTAAAAATGCTTAGCATCACTAGCTGTCCTTCAGTTCCGTTCGGTCTACAGTGTCTTTCAGCTGTATAGCACTTTAACTTGTTCTTAGAAGTTTCATTGAATCACAGTGCTAACCTTATTTTTCGAGCCCAATATCGACTATGTATCATATTTCCACCACGCATTTATTGACTCAAGTTTGAACTCTTCGGCAATTTAAACATTTTTTAACTTTGATTACAATCCCTAGTGCAATTTCATTGCGTTGTAAAGGTATTCTATTACCAAATTTCCCTTCTCTCATGCGATACCTTCAATGGAGTGTTCTCGACACACCAAACAGCTATCATCCTAGTCTGAAGCCTCCAAAGTGTCGATAAAAATTGTAATCTGTCTGTAAATTAACCTTCCAGTTATCACACTTCAAATTTCTGTAAAGCTTGACCTGTCCCATGTGAGAAACCGTAATTATTATTAAACCTTCACAGTGGACGGTACTACTTACTCCTGGACTGAATGAGGTGGAGCCACTGGAATCGGTGGATTGGTCGTCTATCCAAGCTAGTGTGTCGTTCTTGAAGTCTATCGAAGAAGACACTACATGTGTCGACAGGACTCGTGTGCTGTACAAGTTTTACCCAACTCCTACTCATGGAAACAGTTTTCCATCGACTTATCGGTCAACAGTGGACATGTTAAAACAGTGAGCCGCATCGCTGATTGTAGGGAAATGTTCGTCTCTGTTAAACCATCAACTGCGGAGCGTTGTTCATACCTGGGGGAGCATCAAGGGAAGAATGCTGAAATCCAACAATTGTCATAGAGCAGGGTACCTACTCGAGCCTGTCACGGCGAGTGCTGTTTACAGCTGCTACGCCTTTTGGGGTTAGTCCCAAAAGTGATCAGTCCATGGCATGGAAATATAGTATAAAGAGACTGCAGACTGAGCCACGTCGATGTATGCAGTTTTCCTAAACGAGTGTCTCGAAATCAATCACATCATTTGTTGGGCACATTGGCATTACGAAGTAGTCAGTTAATTATCTCTACATCTCAATAACACAACTCATGGTACATGAAGAGTTGCCCTGATTTGCAATGCGATGCGATGATGGTATCTACACGAGGAACATCGCATCGGAAACCGGACGTGTCTACACGTGGGTGACAAATGAAATGGTCGCTCAGTTTCGTCTCAATATTATACGAAGGTAAGATTTATGCATTCAAAATTGGCGCAATCATGAGATAGGAAAGGAAAGCACCATCATTTTTGGGAATAAAAATGCCCCTAGATTCGATCGACACAACAAAAGATATTGCTTGGTCGGATTCCACCGACGTAGAAGAAGTTCAATGCTTTCACCATGCGTTCACTCACTCCTTTGAAATGGGGATCAGTGGTGTGGTGGTTCCCATGTTCAGCACACACAAACCACATGTGCCGGGTTCGAGTTTCCATTCCCGAAGTATCCCAGTCCACAGCTATATGTCAGTGAAACAATAGTGAACCACTAGTACACAGACTGCAGATATAATGCAGATCTGGCGGAAACACTAGACTGTCTCTTGAATAACCGTTCAGAAATCGACTGGCCTACACTGCACGGCTTCAAGCAGCACGGTGTGAAGACGAGTCTGGCGGACACGCCGACACTGGATGAGACGCAGAGAGCACTTGCTCAGCTGCGAAACGGCAAGTGTGCTGGGGCCGACGGGATCCCGCCTGAAGTATTGAAACACGGCGGACCCGCGTTGTTGACTGCGCTGCACCACTTGGTGCAACGCGCATGGATTAAGGAAGAGGTGCTTGCTGAAGTGAAAGATGCCCTTGTGCTACCGCTGTACAAGAGCAAAAGAGAGCAAGCATTGTTGCGCGAATCATCGCGGCATCAACTTGCTGAGTTGTGTGGGCAAGCTGACTGCCCGAATCCTGCTCAACCGCCTCGACAGTCAGGTTGTGGAACCGAACATGGCGGAAGAGCAGTGTGGATTCCGCTCGGGTCGCAGCACTATAGTTACGGTGTTTGCGGCTCGTCAGTTGCAAGAGAAGTGCAGAGAACGACACCAGCCGTTGTACTCGCTTTTTATTGGTTCCAAAAAGGCATTTGATACAGTGAACCGCAAGGCATTGTGGCTGGTGTTGGGTAAGTCTGGTTGCCCGCGTAAGTTTGTAAGTTTAAGTAAATGTCTGCACAGTGGTATGCGGGTGATGGAGCAGCTGAGTGGAGAGACCTCGGATGACTTTGCAGTTATCTCTGGTGTGAAGCAAGGCCGTGTCTTAGCTTTCGCCCAGTTTAACATTTATCTTCATGCGATGATGTCTTGTGCTTCTGATGCCACTTGTGTTTGCGGTGTTCGTGTGGAGCACCGTATTGATGGTGGGTTGCTGAACATCCGTCGTTTCGATGCGAGAACTCTAGTCTGTGAGACAACTATCCGTATGTTGCTGTTTGCTGACGACTGTGCGTTGTTTTCACACAGTGCGGATGAGACGCAGCACATGACTAGTGCTCTGGCTTCGACAGCGGCCAAATTCGGGCTCACCATCAACACAAGCAAAACTGTCTGCCTCTTTCAGCCTTCACCGGAGGTGCAATCTTCAATATTGACGCGAATCGGTATTGGTGCTGAAGTATTGGAAAACACCTTCCGCTTCTGCTACCTTGGGAGTGTGATGTCGACTGATCAGCAGATACACAGTGAGCTGCGTATCCGCGTGTCGAAGGCAACGGCGGCATTCGGTAAGCTTGAATGCCGAGTGTGGAACAACCATCAGCTTACCATTGGCACGAAGCTGCTGGTGTACAAATCCATGGTGCTGTCCATCCTTCTACACGACAGGGAAACGTGGACAATGTACCGCCGAGATGTGCGATATCTAGAGCGGTTCCATCAGCAGTATTTGTGACGGATTTTGCGCATCGGTTGGGGAGAAAGAGTTGCTGACAGGAAGTGTTGCGACAAAGTGGGATGTATGCAGTGGACTACATTCTCATGCTAAGAAACCTGAGGTGGCTCGGTCATGTGAGCCGTATGAATTCGACCCGGATACCGAAGCAGCTATTATATGGTCAGCTGAGTGTGGGGAAGCGGCATGTGGGGAAACCAAAGTTACGTTACCAGGACATGATCAAAGTGAGCCTCTCACGTTCCAATCTTGATTGCAGGTCATGGGGATCGAAGGCGGTTGATCGGCGTGCATCACGTGCATCGGCGCGATCTAATCACGAAGGCAGTTGCCGAAGTGCTGAAGAAAGACCTCATACATGCAGAGAAGAATCGGCAAGTGCGGAAGCGGCAAGCACCGATGGGTTGTATTCCATCGACATCGAGTGCATGGTGCTGTGGCACATGCGGTCGCGAGTGCATGAGTCAGGTAGGCCTAGTGAGCCATGAGCGAGACCACTCGGGACCACTACCGAAGCGACGATAGGTCCTGCAGAGAACATAGGCAGAACCGGCGCAGTGTTTGTAGGTACGCTGCATTCGATTTACTAACCGCGTGCTTACATGCGAAGTCTATTTATTTCAGGTGGTGGGTTTTCAATTTTGTCCTAATGCTTTCCTTTTTCATATAAATGTCTACCTGTACTCTCTTCTATAAACTTGCACACGTCGCTTAAGCCAATAACATTTTCGTGTTTGTGGCATTTCCGTAAAATATATTTTTGACCTCGTGAACTTATCTCGGATTCTTTTGTGAACAACTTATTTCATATGTTCATTATTTTAAGATTTATGTCACCGTTTTCTTAGGCATTACTCGATTTATTTTCGTTGTTATCTTTCTCTCAAGTGATTGGCTGTTGCTTGATATCCCCGATGTAGCAGCGCTTGATGTGCATGTTGACAAGGTGCCTACCTGTCTATTACCCACTACCTCGTCCATATTGGCTCTAGGAGACAGTTGGTCGTTGCTGGAGGGGACGGGGTGCACGGTCCTTGTGGCCGTGCTAGCCTCGAAGAACGGTTCCATGCACTCAGTGTGGAGCGGACTACGGTCCAACCACCGCCTTATGTGCGCTTGATTTCCCAAATACAGCGTGCTTGTGTTTGTCTGTGAAGGAGTGTGGGCCGGTCCGTTGTTGAAACGTGGCTCCGATCCACATGCCTCTCGGTCTTATTCCTTCGCGTTCACACTGGATATGGGGTGTGTGGGTGGTGCAGCGCAAGCCACCCATGGTCCCTCTATAGGCGCAGGCGTCTTGTGGCTGTCTTGCGTAGGCTACAATGACAAGCAAATCCGGAACCGCATGCCGCCAATCATACCATGTGACGCATGCGAACCAAGAGGGTCAAACAACGTATAAACAGGTGCAGTATTCAGTTGATAAAATACGATCCGCGCAAAGAAGTACGGTGGATCCAGTTGCTTCGACTTAGGCCATCACGACTTGGGTAACTAATCATGACGGAAAAGATTGTAGAGAAGGACAGGAAGAATATACAAGTTATAACCGTCGGATGGAAGAGTAAGTATTGGCATCAATGGGACGAATGCAGAAGCGCCGCTAACTACCTGGCTATGCCGTTTGGTAGAAGCTCTAGGCATTGATGAGACCGATCCCGAGAACACAATGCGCAATGTCTTCTCACCGATCCTCTCATGTACTTTGCGATGTCATCGGCTGATACCACAGGAATTCCATCCAACTGGATGCAGCATTGACAAGAATACAAATGAGAGTGTGAGGCCGCAAGTCGTGCGAGGGACATAACTAAATCAATGTAGAATTATTCACTTCAACAGAAATTCCAGGACAACAACAGAGGGCCTGGTGTCAACCATTAAGGTTATAAATTCGGGTGGTTCCGATAGATATGAGCAAAGCTTTGCGAATATCGGTGACAACCTGAAAATGCAACATAACAAGGGCGATTGACATGTACCAAGGGGGAACTTACGTAAATCGATGGAATATATCTTCGATGATCTTGATAGAAGTGGCCACACATCTGCTCAGTCTATCGTGTTCGACATCGGACGCCAGCGCATATACAGCACTAGAAGCCTTCGTTACGGGGTCCGGTACATATGATATCAAGTCTAAGGAACGATGAGGCCGGTGAAAAGATTTGAAGCGGAAATCGAGCCCGAAAAATCTGGCAATGTTTTACAAATGCTGCAAGACGTACGATCTTTCAGGTGCTCGAATGCCTCCTGATAAGCAGATTGAAGCGCTGATTCAGACATGGAATCTAGAGCCACGCGAACTTTGTAATAGCTGTGGAGAGGATAAAATGAGTCCTAATGAACAAAAGGCATATTGCAAACAAAAACAATTGGATGAAAACAACCGCCGACCTATTCCAGTTTCATGCTGGTTTACCAGTCATACACGCGCGCACCATTGCTGATGATGAGGTTACGAAGAGGAAGAAGGAGTATTTTGGGGATTAGCAAAAAAATCTAGAGAACTTGCAATCAGCTGATCAGGCTCAAAATGTACATAATTTGAAAGCAATATGCAGCCACAACTAAGTGGCTGCGTGAATATTAAGGTTGATGTGAACAAGACGACCGGATGCGTCTCCCGCAACCACAACTCATTAATAGGTATCAACAAATTGATAATTCGGCAGTGGCGTGTAAATATAAGATAGGTGGACAGGTCACTAGAGAACAGTTCCATTCAGTTAAACAATCATGGTTCCAGTACCGAAGTGAGGTGGATCACGCTGACACGGTTGATACAGTTATGTTGTAGGAAAATGAGATAGAATGCTAGTAGAATACAAAGAGGGTTAGGGATAGATGGCCGAGTAAAATCAATCGGGTTGGAAGGCTAACGGCTGGATGAAAGGGAAGGAATATAGGGACGCCATTGAGTCTACAACCACGTCATCTCAGATACGATCAACAACCATCCCGAGATCCACATTAGATATGGGGTGCGTCCGCCTGAACAATTCTTTTTGTCAGTTCCATCAAGTCTTTCTATCGGGTCACTGACTGGGCCTTCTGCGGATTCGCTTAACTAGGCACAGCGGCAATAAACAAAGCACGTCGCAGCAGATGATTTGTTCAACGTAAGTGGTGCAAGTGCGGCACTGGAATGTTTCTTCCAAAATGGCTGCAATCAAGTTGCCAAGCTCGGCGAACAACACAACTGAGCAATCCTTCCGAGTAACTAGTGGTTCAAATAATTTTGAACACCAATTCGTGGACTCCAAGATCGCTCACTCGGTTTTTGCACCAGATATGAGCAATACTCCGCAAACACCGGTGATTAAGGATGACCAGCTTCGGCACTGAATAGTCGCGTGATTTAGACGGCGAATCCTAGTACGCCCAAATGGGAAATGATAGACGGTCTCCAAAGATGAATGCGACACCGGAAGACACAACTGCCTCTAAAACGCCTGACTACTTAGACTAAATGTCCACTGGTAACCGGAGTTAGTGGTGCGTCGAGCCGGTGTTATGTTAGCATGTTGTATGCCACAAGCACCGAGGTGTGTACAGAGTGGCTGCTGCAATTAAAAGATGAGCCAGTGACCCTATACTAGTTAGTGCCTTCAACTCTCGTTTCATGGGGAGTAGCTATCTATACAGAGCCACTAAGATACCATAACTCCAGTTGGTGAGTACCATGACTGGCCCATATGTTTTTGATGCAAATTTGCGCAGTAGCACCAGGTCAGGACTCTTTATAACACAACTTGGTAAGACCGACAACTTGTAGACAAAGATCAGGAGTTACAAGTTTTGACAACTGTGGAGCCCGCTAGCAAAGGACTTCTGATCTCATGCGTGTAAAGAGAGGCAGCGTTGTTCGATGGAAGTGAAATATCCTTTCAACGATGCAAGTGCATAACGGTGAATAAAGGGAAGGGTAATCTTCGAAACCAAGAGAATTATTCAATCTAAATGGTGCACTGATGCATGGTAGCATAAACGGCTCCGCGCTCTATTAGTGGGAACACGATCGATGCATTAGCAAACGAAACCATCCACAGACTGAGAGACGCTTCCGACGACTTGGAGTATGAAAATATTGTTGGCACCATCGTCCATGTGTCAAGGACGACCACTTTTATGTTAGATCATCGGGAATCTAAATGGCATTTGCTGATTCATGATACTCAACGAGGTCAGATAAATCAACTTAGCTGGTTGTGTGCTTGGATACAAGCTAACTGTTTCCGGCCAATACGCCGACGTAGGATGGGTTTATGTGCAAAATATATCAGATTCACTGCCGCGAAATGAAAAGAAAATAACGAACGCCATCTGTAGCCAATGATCAATGCTAAGAAGGCGTAAAATTGTCCACCCAAGGAAGCCGACGCAGATGGCGCGAGTGAAGCGCTCCCAATGTGACTTTCAAAAATCTGAGTTCGGAGTTAATGACGTCTAATGTTTTGGAAAGTCAACCAGATGCAATGCGTGTAAGTAAATTAATTTATCGCTTGAAATAAGAGGTAGAGGGTGAGAATACGCGCTGGGGTATGAATCAAGTAGCAGAGTGTCCGAAGACTAGTTGGACTCAAAGATGGAATACTTGAGAAGCATATCCGAGGCTGATACAAGTAGAACCTGTCTATTCATTGCACTATCATTCGCATAGCAAGCGATGATGGCAGACGAAGAGAGTTAATTCATAACAAGAAAACACAGTGCTTGACGTGAGCGGCAACTTTGATAAAACAGTCACCATTCCTCATTGATCCCTTTCATCCGGAAATGGTAAGTCTTATCATCACAATTCTAGTCACACTAAGCCCTGTGCATTCTGTAGAAACTCCTTACACACATACATCGAGTCCCAGCGGCAAAGGACCACGTGAGTACGAAGCTAGGGTTATCGCACACGAATGGTATTTCGGAGTTAACGATCCGAAACCAATGGAGGAGATTTTGATGCCTTTTTAGTTGGTTCGTCAGAGATGAATTCAAGCAGAAAGTCGCCACACGCGTTGAACAGCGGGTACGCCCTGTCCTCGGTAGCGCGCAGCCCACCCCCGCAAAAGCAGAGGGCATTTGAACACGTGGCTATTAACCCACGATGTTGTAGCCTAAGCCACCTCAGGACAAACTTGATTGTTTATATAAACTCCGAAGTATACAACTATTAGTTGCTGACATTTTCGAGCAAGAATAAAAAACAGGGCACAAATGTGAACTAGACGGTGAAAACGGACATGGCGCGCGTATGGACGGCATACAGGTGGTGACACTTGCCTGTTGTTGAATGTGGGGTAGGAGCCCACACCGACTTCTTCCCTGTATTTGTCGGCCAACGACGAGAGGAAAGCAGCAATCACTGTCTCTCCCTGAGTCACATACAGAGAACGGCTGTGGAAGCAAATCCGTCGATCGCGCAAGTGCTCCTGTATAGATGGGGAAGGGAAATACGCAAGATACAACGCAAGTGACCGTCAGACGTGTCAGAGAAATTCCATGGGATCGATCGTCAAATAGGTGTTATTGATGTGAATATTAGGTCTGAAATCAGTAAAATGTGATTAAAATTTTATGAACTAGTTGAAACTTGACGTGAGTTACTTGGAAGATGACCGTCCTCCGTTAAATAATTCTTGAAACTCCAGAATGTCTTTTTCAAATGAATGTAGTACTGATGACGACGGAATGGACATATATATTTGCATCTGGAGTGTACAGGAAATAGGTGTTACAATAATCAGATTGCAGGCGGTACGAGCGGAAGTCGGTACCACACCGACACGTTGCAATGGTACCTGACTAACATGCAACGGTCTCGCGCGAACCATGACACTGCAGGAGAAGCTAAAAGCAGGCAAGAGCGGGACGTCGAACCTGAAGCGACAGAGGCCTGAACGACCAACACATCACGGTTAAGATGGAACGGTAATCAACTGCTCCAAATAACATCAGTCCTTTGTATTTCATGAGCATTTACTTCCCAATAACCACCTTGATTCGTAAAATAAGTGCGGTCCCTCTAGTCTTCTAAAATGGAGTCCACTATTGTGCGCTGAGGCTGGTCGTGGCTAGATCCTGACAGATGGTCTACCCACTGCTGCTACTGTTGCGCCATTGGCTCATGTCCTGTACGCCCCCCTAATGGCGACCGTTGGGTGGGAGTTGGGTTACGCCCTTCTCCCTGCTAAGATCAAGGACACCAATCCGTATGAGTCAGTGAACTGACCATGTGCTAGACCCGCTGCCTTTCGGGAGTACATTTAATCGAAGACTTTGGCTGAGGACCCGAGTCGTTCTCCTGTCAGGTGTGGGCGCCCTGCCAGTATCCTAGTCAATCCTCTTCCGAGGTTAGGAAGTGGTCGATGGCCCTCTTCCCGTAAAACCTACCCATGACAGACAACAGGTCTACGGGTTATAAGCTCACCGCTAGATTGGCGTAGAGGACGAGCGTCACGCATTGTCTCTGACGGTGGGAGGGCACCTCCGGGTGTTCAATGGTTTGCTACTGCCCGCCTCAAGCCAGGCAGCACCTGGTCAAATTGGTGCAAACCTGCTAAAACTCTCCTGCGTCTGACCGTGGTCGCAGATGCGGATCACACCACGGTCCCAAAATATATATATGAATAATTCCAGAACTCTAAAGGCTGCGCGTGACGGCCGTCAAGCAGATCACAATCTGTCTCTGCAATCACATTCCCGAGCTGGATCTGCTCCGCACTGCCTTGTGGGTCAGGCTATTGAGCCAAAGGCTCCGGGCGGAGTCCCTCAAGCAAACCTCCGAAGCATAACTGCCACCTCGCGTGCGATTGCCCACCAATACAATCGTATACCTTCGCGCCAAGCACTCAATATCGGGTGCTGGAACGTGTGCACACCACTGGAACGGAACTCGAGTGAGCGCCCCGAGCGACGGATTACACTGGTCGCGAAGGAACTAGCGCGCTCCAACATCGACATTCCGGAGCTCAGTGAAACCCGGTTCGCTGAGCAAGGTAAGTTGCATGAAGCAGGTACTAGCTACACATTCTACTGGGTGGGCAACGCCACCTCAGCACCACGTGAACACGGGGTCGGATTTGCAACATCCGATCGCCTCCATGGCCAGCTGGTGGGTGAACCAACAGGCATCAGCGCGCGACTGACGACTGTTCGCCTACGACTCGGAAGAGGTAAGTTTGCTACTTTTGTAAGCACGTACGGTCCGACCATGTGTTATCCTGATGACACGCGTGATCCATTCTACACTCAGTTATCCTCCGTGTTACGGTCTGTGTCGAGGAGCGATCGACGATTTCCGCTGGCTGGTTTCAACGCGCGCCTTGGGCGTTATACATCGGTGTGGACAGATGTTATCGGTCCGCATGGCATTGGTTCTGCGAATGCGAACGGTGACAGGCTGCTCTCACTGTGTGCCACTCACGGCCTGACGATCACGAACACTCCGTTTGCACTGAGTGCGAGAGACATAGCAACTTGGACGCACCCACGGAGTGGTCACGCTCACCTGCTCGACTACGTCATCGTAGGTCAGCGCGACATGCGTGAAATGCGCATGTGACGTGTACTGCGTGGAGTCGAGTGCGGCACTGATCACAAAATGGTGCGAACCAAGATGTATACATATTTTAGTAAATCTATGGATTGCACTCCTGCCGTGAATCCGCGCAAATTTATCATTCTCTCCCTCAGTACTGTGAAGAAACGTATTGAGCTGGAGAAGGCGATGGCTGCACGCCTGTGTGATGTGGAATGCATAGTCACAGTGGGTGATCTGTGGCACCACATTCGTGACCAGTGACAGCTGCTACCGAGGAGACCATCGGGCGCGCAAACTGTAAGCGGCCTTATTGGTTTGATGAGAACAATGCGACGATTGACACATTGGTGTCGGGGAAGAACACAGCATTTGCTGCACATGTAGCATACCCCAGTGAGTTGGAGAAAAAAAGAAAGTTTAGCAGAATTCGACGGCGAATGACCCGAGAGCTCCGTCGCATTAAAAATACATGGTGGACGGAGAAGGCGAAATAGATACAATGCTACGCCGAACGCCGCCAACATAAGGAATTTTTTGACTTCTTGAAGGCGGTGTATGGACCGAGATTGGAGCCGCTGAGGACGCTGATCGATGGTAGTTCTGGGTCTACCTGCACACAGACTGCAGACATAATGTAGATCTGGCAAAAACACTGACTGTCAGAGATTGACTAGCCTACACTGAACGGCCTCAACCAGCACGATGTGAAGGCGATTCTGGCGGACGCGCCGACACTAGATGAAACGCAGAGAGCACTCGTGGACTTGCGGAACGGCAAATGTACCGGTGCCGACGGGATTAGGCCTGAAGTATTGAAACACGGCGGACCTGCGTTGGTGATTGCGCTGCACCACTTGGCGAAACGCGTGACAATTAAGGAAGGAGTGTCTCCAGAGCTGAAATATGCACGAACGATAGTGACATCAACTTACTGAGTTTTGTGGAAAAGGTGGTTGCCCGAATCCGGCTCAACAACCGCGTCAGTCAGGTTGTGGAACCGAACGTTGTGGAAAAACAGTGTGGATTCCGCTCGGGTCGCAGCACTATAGATATGGTGTTTGTGGCTCGTCAGTTTCAGGAGAAGCACAAAGAACGACAGAAGTAATTGCACTCTTGGAGTTTGTTGATTTCACCAAGGTATTTGATACAGTGAACCGCGAGGCATTTTTGTTAGCGTTCCTTAAGTTTAGCTGACCGAGTAAGTTTGTAAGTTTAAGTAAATGTCTGCACAGTGGTATACGGGTGATGGCGCAACTGAGTGGAGAGACCTCGGATGACTTTGCAGTTATGTCTGGTGTGAAGCAAAGCTGTGTCTTGGCTCGCGCCCAGTTTAACATTTATCTTGATGCAATGATGTGCTTTTGATGCCGCTTGTGCTTACAGTGTTCGTGGGTTGCTGAACATCCGTCGTTTCGATGCGAGAACTCTGTCTGTCTGTGAGACAACTATCCGTATGTTGCTGTTTGCTGACGACTGTGCGTTGTTTGCACACAGTGCGGATGAGTTGCAGCACATTACTAGTGCTCTGGCTTCGACATCGGCCAAATTCGGGCTCACCATCAACACAAGCAAAACTGTGTCTCTTTCAGCTTTCACCAGAGGTGCAATCTTCAATACTGCCGCGAATCAGTATTGGTGCTGAATTATTGGAAAACACCTTCCGCTTCTGCTACGTTGGGAGTGTGATGTCGACTGATCAGCAGATAAACAGTGAGCTGCGTATCCGCGTGTCGAAGGCAACGGCGGCATTCGGGAAGCTTGAGTACCGAGTGTGGAACAACCATCAGCTTACCATTGGCACGAAGCTGATGGTGTACAAATCCATGGCGCAGTCCGTTTTTCTACGCGGCAGCGAATGGTGGACGATGTACCGACACACTCGCGTATGTAGCATTTTCTTGAAATATATTCTCTGACGTTTTGAACCTTTCGCGGAGTTGTTGGTAAACAGTTTATTTCATGTGCTCATTTAGTGATAAGCAGTGTCACCATATCTGTATGCATTATTCGATTTATTTGATTTCATCTTGTCGTTTCAAGTGATTGGCTGTTGCTTGATATCCTCGGTGTGGTTGCGCTTGATGTGAAGGGTAACAAGGTACCTACCTGTCTATTACCCACTACCTCGTTCATACTGGCTCTAGGAGACAGTTGGTCGTTGCTGGAGGAGACAGGGTGCACAGTCCTTGTGGCCGTGCTAGCCTCGAAGAACGGTTCCATGCACTCAGTGTGGAGCGGACTACGGTCCAGCCACCGTCTTGTGCGCGCTTGATTTCCCAAATCCAGCGTACTTGGGTTTGCCTGTGAAGGAGTGTGGGCCGGCTCCGTCGATGAAACGTGGCTCCCATCTGCATGCCTCCCGGTCTTATTCCTTCGGGTTTACACTGGATATGGGGTGTGTGGTTGGAGCTATGGGTGGTGCAGCGCAAGCCATTCACGGTCCCTGTGTAGGCGCAGGCCTCCCGTGGCTAGACACAGTGACAGGCTTATCCGAAACCGGGTGTCGCTATCCGTATCTAAGTCAAAACACCATACTGAATGGGTCAGAACTAGCAGTTTTAACGTGTCTGTTGTCGTCCCTGGTTGGGTTATCTATTTGCATGATACAAAATCAGCCGTGGAATGAGATTGATTATGGGCACGGTAAAAGGCACCATATTGGCACGCCGGCGCGCGCTGATGCCCCGACGCCACGTGACCATTACCAGTCAGTCGCGTGTGGGGGCTGGGAATACTACAAAATCATCTGCACCCCCAACCAAACTCGAGCCGGAGTGATCTATGGACTGAGAGCCAGACGCCGGAGCCACTAACTCGTCACTGGCTAAAGTTGGCTATCTTGCGGAGTAGTGAGAGTTGTAAGGAAGCGCTATTTCCCCAAGAGCATCCTATTCCCCCACGGTGGCAGGCAAATTGTAATCTGAACAATGCGGTAAGAAGACGTAAGCTGGTAGATGAATGCATTTCGTACTGTTTCCACAGAACCATTAACGATAACCAATATGCAACCATATAAATAACTATGGGTGTGACCAAACAAGTTTGGGATGCAAAATGAATGATGGAATTTCCATATCTATGTTCATGGCAGCCGTATAGCTTCTAAACGCGAATTCGTAGCTCCAAGGCCAACCACTGCCCTATGTACAGTTCGTAACTGGCAGGGTATTGGAGGATGAGAAGCGCTATATCATAGTCAGCTCAGTCATAAAGGTCCGCCGTCTTCACCCATGTCTTAATGGCACAAGATGCTGGCATCCGGAAGTCATGGGGTCGGTAGGGGACCGAGGAACGCGCACCACTGATGAGACCCAGAAGGTCGAAACATCCGTCTGGTGCTTTTTCAGACTGTGAGAGCCTGAGAAGGGACTGCGACGAACTGCACCTTAAAATCACAAATAATTGTTTTTAAACACACAGGGATTATTACTACAGCCCCGGCGGAATGTATTACGATGGTGAACGCTGGTCCGAGCTGTATCCGGCGGTGCGTGACCAGTAGGTGTCTACCTATTGAGGAAGCTAGTGGCGTGTGCGAGCACGAAGATTCAGGGGGGGGGGCAGAAACGCCGGTGAATTTCACAGTGAACCCATCTTGGCGCATGTTCCTTTATTCGGGAAAAAACCAATAAGTTCTGCGTATGTAACTAGCTCCACAATTACATACGAATTAGTATATGCACTATGACTTGGCCTCGAATGGTTGAGCTTCCTTTGTTGAAGGCACCAGCAAATTATGAAATCGGTTAATGACCACAAATTGAGCAGCATGGTTAATTCTCTGCGTACCAGAAATTAAGCGTTTGGTGGTCCTCGGTGTAAGGAAGTCACACTTGAAAGGCAACTCGATATAGATCTTTTTCTTGGCTGCCGTATGCATCAAGTGCTTCGGGCCTCGCTATTGGGTGTGTTTCTATGAATCCGCGAGGATAACCATTCGCCATGAGCGTAGTTGTAATTAACTATAGCTCGTCGGCCAGACAATCCGCTGAGCAAATTCCTCTAGCGCGAAGAACTAGTTTTTACAAGTGTCCGTTTGTATCGCACTGATGTGATCCTGGTGAAGTGCAGGTATTGGCCGGACCATACTGTTTTTCTGTAGACGGATCTCCTAATGAGTTCGTCATCCCTGCGACAAATAAGGATGTCCAAGAATGAAAGATAGTTCTTCTGTCCCACTTCACAGGTGACCCGCGAATTGGCATGTGCGCCGTTAAGCTGCTCCATCAACTGTCGGTTTTAGCGAAGTCTGGACCTTACCGTGGTGCGATGGTTTGCGTGTCTCAGAGATCCATTGAGCTATGCTGGGTGGTGCATTTTTTGCACCTTCAGAGCCACTCATACCAGATTGGTCTATGGTTAGAGGCCAGACAAACTCAGCCTCCTGGTCCTCCAGGTTGGGGGTTGGAATGGGGGTGGCTCCTCATTTCATAAAACGAGCTCTGTAGTCCAGTGCCAAAACCCGCTGCCTTGCGGTAAGGTTTTTGAACCAAAGGCTTTGGTTGAGGACCCTAATCGTTCTCCTGTCTAGGCCTGGGCAACCTGACAGTATTCTGCCCACGCAATACAATGAACCTTTCCTACAATACTTTCTTGATGCTCTGGCCGTCACAGAGGATAATAAACGGCGCCCTATCTGCTGCATCGAGCAGGCTGGATAGGGGTATGGATGCTACTGCTCAGGCCTTCCCGTCTTCTTATACCCCTTCTTGCGCTTTTTCATCCTTATCGTCCCGCTCCAACTTTACTTATATCCCCCCATTTTCAATCCCCCAATTCTTGGCCCTCCCCCAGCTTACTTTAATAGTCGCTTGTCTTCTAATTTCAAATCACACACAATCGCAGGGCCTCGCTCCAATCCAGTCGACAAGTCCATGTTCAACCAAGCGGACAACGTCAACTCATCCGTTCCCCTTTGGAGTCCTCGTGTCTCGCTAAGATTGGCATGCATCAACGTGCGCACCTTGCTGCAGATTGGCCAACAGGCAGCACTTGCCCGCACACTAGATACCCTGTCGATCGATATTTGCTGTTTATCAGAAACCCGCCTGCAAGATTCGAGCTCCGTGCTTACCCTGAGATCCCCCACAGGCGACACTGGCGGCACATTCTCATTGCGCCTGTCTGGCGATGATGCAGCTTCAAATGCCGGTCAAGCTGGCGTCGGCATTGTTTTGAGTCCCCGGGCTGAAGCTGCCCTGATTGACTGGATCCCAGTCAACAGTAGAATGTGCGCCGTTAGATTAGCTGGTTCGTTCCGTGCTACGAAGTCGCGCGGGGACAAACGGTGCCTGTTTGTCATTGCGGCTTACGCCCCTACAAACTGTAGCACTGATGCGGTAAAAGATGATTTCTATCAGCAACTTCACGAGCTCCTCCGTTACAGAAGAAGCACGGATACTCTGGTGTTGGCTGGTGATCTAAACGCCCAAGTCGGGAAATTGTCCTCTGATGAGCTTCATCTGGGCGGCCAACATGGTGTAGGCTCCCGTAATGATAATGGTGAGCGATTGCTACAGCTGTGTGAAGATGCTCGCCTCTTTCTCGCGAGCACTAACTTTCGACACAGCACCCGCAGAAGTGTGACTTGGCGGCCAGCAGCCTCGGGCCAGCCGTGGACGCAAATCGATCATATCGCGATCAGTTACCGCTGGAGAGGCTGTGTCCAAAACTGTCGCTCGATTTGGAGCACGAGCGTGGACTCTGACCACGCACTTGTCTGCGCCGACCTCCTAGTGCGTTTCGGTGGACGTCCGCAACGTCGATATGAACGGATTCACACCAGCCAGCTGGCGAAGCCAGATGTTCTGAATGTGTACCAAAGTGCGCTGACATCTGGGCTGAGCAAGCGCCCACTAAACACCGTTGAAGATCACTGGTCGCATATTCGTCAAACGTTGCTGTTAGCAGGCATGTCTTCATGTGGCAAAGCAAATTGCCAAACCGGACATTGAGTCTCTACACAGTCTCTGGAACTTATGGATGCTCGCCGACGTATTCCGGCTGGAAGCGAATACAATGAGACTCGCAAAAATCTCAGGGCAAAACTACGTGCTAGCCTGAAGAGAGACCGCGAAACCTGGTGGTCTCATCGTGCATCGGAAATGGAAACAGCCGCTGCCGTTGGTAATCATCGTAAGTTATTCCGTCTGATACGGGAAACAGGCAGCAGGAGACCTGGTGTTAGCGAGACCATACGCGACGAGAGTGGGCAGCTGATCCAGAGCCTGTCAAAACGCTTGGAGCGTTGGGCTGAACACTTTGCAAAGCAATTTAACCAACCTGAGTTATCGCTTTCTTCTTCAGGCATTGAGCGCCCTTCTCCTTGGGCCGTCTCCTTGGATCCGCCCTCACGTACAGAAGTCGAACGTGAGATCAGACTGTTGAAATTGCATAAGGCCGCAGGGGCAGATACAATTCCTCCAGCCCTCTTCAAATTCGGGGGACCTGCTCTAATGGATGATATACACGAGTTGCTAGTAAAACTTTGGGAGCAGGAGACAGTCCCGACAGACTGGAACCGCTCCGTCATTGTCCCAATTTTCAAGGGAAACTCCCGTTTGGAATACGGCAATCATAGAGGGATCAGTCTGGTTTCGATTGCCTCTAAATTGCTTGCCTCTATCATTCTCCACAGACTGGCACTCGTGAAAGCCAGATTCGTGAAGAGCAAGCCGGATTTCGTCAAGGTCGCGGCTGCATCGACCACATCTTCACCTTGCGTCAAGTGTTGGAGCACCGCCATGTTTATTGGCGACCCACCGTTGTCGTGTTTCTTGACATAAAAGGTGCCTTCGACTCAGTCGATCGATGTGCCCTTTGGAACTGTCTGTTGAGGAAAGGTGTGCCTGATAAATATGTAAATATTATCAAAGCGCTGTACGCGCATAGTTCGGGCAGGGTGAGGGTTTATGGCAAACTGTCGCCACCCTTCAGTATCACCAGCGGTGTGAGACAAGGATGTCCGCTGTCGCCTTTCCTCTTCAACTTCGCTATTGATGAAGTCATGGAAACAGCGTTCGCTGGACACGACCTAGAAGGTGTGGAGCTACTTCCTGGTGAGCGACTTCTTGACTTGGAGTATGCAGACGATATTGCCCTAATCTGTGACTGCTCCCAAACATGCCAAACAGCACTGGACCGATTAGCACTGGCTGTCAATCATTTTGGACTATGCTTTGCTCCATCGAAATGCAAAGTACTTCTCCAAGATTGGCAGGGACCCAACCCTGCGCTAACGCTTGGTGGTGATCTGCTAGAAGTCGTTCAGGAATTCAAGTACCTGGGCAGCTATATTAGCACCCTTGGGATTGAAGATGAGGTTACGAACCGTATAGCAAAAGCTCGAGGTGCTTTTGCCAATCTCCACCATCTGTGGCGCAGACGTGACATTAATCTCGCCCTGAAGGGCAGAGTTTACAACGCAGTCGTCCGTTCAACTCTCCTATATGGTTGTGAAACCTGGCCCATCAGGTCGACAGACATAAAGAGGCTCGTCACATCCTATCATCGCTGCCTTCGCAGCTTAGCTTGTGTCTGGTGGGAACACCGCGTGAGCAATGAGCGTGTTCGACGTCGCGTATTTGGTGCAGGAAGAGCGAGTGAACCGCTCAGCACCATTATATCACGCACCAGGCTCCGATGGCTGGGCCACGTGTTGCGCATGCCAGCACACCGACTCCCACGACGTGCATTGTTTGCGCGTTGTGGGTGCGGTTGGAAGAGGAGGAGGGGAGGCCAAGTGATGACTTGATCAAGAGGAATGAAAACCCTCACTTCGAAGTTGGCGTCGGTTGGTGCATCCCGATTGCCTGGCTAGGGTCCTAAGGATGGTGAACACGTTTGGTTGGACACACTCGCCGATATGGCTTGGAGCCGGCCCCAATGGCGTTTGTGTTGTGAGTTCCTTTGTCCATCCCCCTCCTGCTTAGCATCCCCTTCCAATCATGATCTCACCTGATAGGTATAATATGACTCTTTTACGGCAGCCAGCTGTTAACTCTCCGGAATGAAGTCCATCCGTTACTGGGGACTCAGCGGGCATGCCACCGTTTGTTTTCCTTTTCTTATCTTTTGTATTGCGGCACAATAGCTGAGGTGTTTTCCACCTCCAGCTAACGTGTAATGACGATGATGATGATGAAGTCTGGGTACCTTATGCTAGGGCATACAGCGATGTATTGACACCCCACTGATAAAGCCATCTCCCATGATCGATGGCTGGATGGAGACGAAACGTGTGCAAAGTAGTAATACAACGCCGACGGTGGTGATGATGATGTCTAACCGAGTCTATCAGTGATAGGCCGCCAATTTCTAACAGACACGTCCAACTGTCTCAGTGCAATGTTTGGTCCGCGTGCCGACAAACCAGTGAGAACCGGCGTAAGTCACACGATCGCCATACTCGTCAATTTACATGCCATCCGCCATCCCAACGTCTGTACATTGGGTCACTAACCAGGCAGCCAAAACGGAAGCCGCCGCGGCTAGACACGCGTGCGTACGCGGCACACAACGCACACGAACTGGCCAATCATGAGCGGCTCCGGCGGCACCAATGTGGGCAATGTGTGCTAAAAAGACGCAATCCATAAACTTGTTCAAGCGACCTTAGCATGTGATGGAAAGAATCCCGAGGGGCTGTGTGGTGGGGTTAGGCCAACCGATGTTGGATATGCTGGTAAAAGCAGACGAAAATTTGTACACAAAGTATGGCCTCGAAAAGGATAACGCGATTCTCGCTCAACCGCAACATACGGACCTTTACTCGGAGATCGAGAACAACTACGAGGTTGAGTACGCAGCCGGAGGGGCCACAATGAACACAGTGAAAATGATTCAGTGGATTTTGCGGAAACCGTACACGTGTGGCTTTGTTGGGTGTATCGCGTCAGATAGCGTTGGTGAAATCCTCCGCAAGGATTGTGAGAAGTATCAGATGCATTCGTGTCTTCAGATTACCAACACCGATTCGGGGACAGGAAGATGCGTGATACTGATCCACGGAATGAACCGCAGCATGATCAGCTACCCGGGTGCGGCGCCTGAGTTAACACAACAATATGTAAAGGACAACGCGGTATGGACACTTATAAAAAATGCGAACGTCTACTATGTTTCGGTAAGTATCCATTCGATGTATGTGCAGAAGGTTAACAACATTCTCTAGGGCTTTATGCTAGCCGCAAACCCAGACACTGTGATGGAAATCGCCAGATTTTCGTT
Source organism: Dicrocoelium dendriticum (assembly GCA_944474145.2). Classification (NCBI taxonomy): domain Eukaryota; kingdom Metazoa; phylum Platyhelminthes; class Trematoda; order Plagiorchiida; family Dicrocoeliidae; genus Dicrocoelium; species Dicrocoelium dendriticum. The sequence continues at coordinate 149,218,184 of OX104063.1, read as the reverse complement.
TGCTCAAGGAAAAATTTTCTGCTTTAATCTCAGTGCACCATACGTAGCGACACACTTTGCGGGACAAGTCGATGCGCTGCTTCCATTTGTCAACATTCTGTTCGGTAACAAGGCGGATGCGATCGCCTACGGTGACAAACATGGTCTAAAAAATGAGCCCATTAGTAAGATCGCGCAACACCTATGTTCGAAAATATGTGCACCAACCAGAGAGAAGGAAAGTATCGTTCTGTTGACGCAAACTGCTGAGCCTGTGATTATGGTGAGATCAAGCGGGTTGAAAGTGCAGGAGTTCCCAGTGGCACCGATACACAAGGAATACATTGTGGACACTACTGGAGCGGGTGACGCATTCGCTGCTGGATTTATAGCTGAATATTTACTCACAACGGAACCAGATAAAGCGGTGCGGAAAGGAATCAAGGCCGCGAGATATATCATACAGAGGCCTGGTTTCAAACTAGGATCAAGAGATAAATACGATTTGTGATCCGACTCGTATGATAACACTTTTCTCCAATATAGATTTTTTACTGTTTACACAATTTTGAATTGTCAACTTACTTTGATGATTTCGAAAGCCGTATGAAAGAGTGTTGGGATCCCAGGTAAGGCGTAAATATTCCGGACCTTGACAACTGGATAGTTACTTTGTCGTCCGGTGGAGTGGTCTATCCCGTACACCAGCTCGGAAGAGGCTGGGATACAGGCAAGTCTGTGGAGTGCACCGAGAGAGGAATCGAAGCCGAAGAAATTCTCGACCACGTGTAAAAGCTCAGGATGGACCAGCGTACTTTCGTTTAGCGCTTTCGCCAGACCTAGGAAAAAGCCCAGTGATAAAGGAGAAACACTAGGATCACCTTCGAATGTCACATCGTCGTGAGTTGGACCAATGCCACCGGAAGTCAACACTATGTCAAATGAGTTCATGAACTCTCGTGCCTCCTGTGCAATCAGCTGAACATCGTCTGGTAAGATAGTAATCTGGAAGCGCATTTGCAAGGATTGTCGGAGCGAACCTTTCTAAGCTTCAATCCTAGGGAGGGCGCAGCAGCGCAAACCAAACGAGAATTGCATTCCTCTGTCTTCCCATTGAGAATCTCATTACCAATAACTGAAGATACAAATTGGGAATAGAAATTAGCAGCAACACAAATTTGAAACGTTGCGAGCAAATAATACGGCAATAAACACTAACCCTAAGGGGAAAAGTTGCAAACGCTTCCGACCTCCGATAATAAGCACTAAGAAAATATCGCTGTCACATGGGGATGGTAAGTTTATGCTTCGCACTCAGTTCGATACATCGAAAGTTACAAATTAACTAGAAGTACAACTGAATCCGGTGGTTCGTGAGACGTTTACTGAAAACGAAAAGATGAATTTATAAGGTACATACTATTCGCCCTTCTGTCTGAGTAGCGCGTATGCAGCTGTGTTGACTGCTCAACAACCTGAACACGTAAGAATTAAAACAGATGTCTCTAGTAAATGAGAACGCGAATCAGTTACAATGGGTAATGTGGCAACAGTAAAAACGACCAACGAGGTTTCGTTCGTTGCACAATATATACATCAGTAGAGTGTAGCGATAATTCGAGGCAAACATACCAACAACGGGAATTTGAGAAGCAACGTAGGAAAGGTGGATAAGTATTTTGTCTAGAAAAGGAGTCAGAGAGATGCGGTGGGAATGGGGTTCAAAATAAGTGCCAAGATTAGCAATCTTCAAAGTCAGTGAATAGGTTAAATAATGAACAAAAGTGCAACAAACAAGAGTAGATTAGATCATTTTCAAAGAAAAGATCAGCCTGATGTTAGAATAGCGCGTTGTACATTACCAAGACGGATCTACTGGCGTCCAGATACCGCCTGTTTTTTATAGATGGGGAATAGCACTCCAATAGCAATGTGCCCGGAGTAGGAACTTGTGAGGCCAGATGTCAAAGCGGAATAAGATGACCGGATGCATGTAAAAAACTGAATGGCTTTGGAACTTCCTGAAATCGAAGGCATATAGTATAAATGCAACTTCTGACATTATCATACCGAGCATCAAATGGTGTTATCTCCTTGGCGTTGATAGTATGCAACTGAGAAGAGACGGTGTACGTTAAATCGGCCAAACATTATGGAGCAAGGTGAGTCAAAACGGAATCCCCGCTCTCTCGCAACATCGGCCGGGAGGACTTTTGCACTGATCCTGCACTAATCCATCGAGTGTTGCAGCGCAGTCACAACCACTCATAGTTTCAGCAAGGACGCAAGCGCTCTATTTGCCCTACTGGTAATGCGAACAAAAGTGTCCACATACGAGTCATCATCATCATCATCATCAACAGCAGTACATCAGCCATTTGAACTGATGCTTCGCTGCCATACAACCATGAGGACCTATGAAATAAAGAATAATAAGAGGGAGAGAAGGGGGACTTACCTGAAAACCTTAATGTCCTAAGCAAACATTCAGGGTCAAGGCGCCTACACCTTGTGTAGACAACATACCGTCACAAACAGCTGGCTATCGTGCAAAGATAAGGCGGCATCGGCGAGACAGCTTCCTTGCGACTTTCACTGCCACGCGTCATAATCAGCCATTACCCCACAGATAACTCAGCACCAAACACACTTTAAACAGACAATCCGATTAGGAGACGGCAGCAGACGCGCCACTGGTGTCGGTTGCGAGTCATGTCCTGTAAAGTCTCGAGCCAAGCACATGGTGAGTCACGTGGACTCCAAACCGGAAGGCAAGAAGGACCAACGGCACCCAGTTTAGTTGTCAGTGACTTCATTTCTCGCTGCCAAGTCAACTTCTGTCCACCTCGAGCCTTGCGCCATCCTACACCTGGTAGACTGAACAAGGCCCTCCTAGGTAAGCGGTGACCAGGCATACGTAGAAAGTGCCCGAGCCAACGCAACTTATTCAGTGCTATCTGTTGTTCTAGGGAGCTAGCATGATCATCACCACCTAGTACTCGCCTACGCACATCATCGTTGCGGACACGATGGTGCCATCCGACTCCAGCAATGCTTCGCAAACAAGGATGATCAAAGACTTGAAGGCGCCTCAGATTTTCAGACCGAAGGGGCCAAGTTTCACTGCCATAGAGCAGAACGGCCCTCACTGTGGCCTTGTATACACGGCCTTTCAGACGAAGGGAAACTCCCTTCTGTCGCCAAAGATGCCGCAGGTTCAAGAAGGCAACTCTGGCCTTTGCAATGCGTGAGCTGATGTCAGTTTCTATGCGCTCATCATTGCTGATGCAGCTGCCAAGATAAGTGAATTGATCAACCACCTCGAGCTCCTCGTTAGCAAGCGTCAAGGGGTCATCAAATGGCTGGTGGTCCTGCAGCAACACTTTACACTTTGAAGGTGCGAACTGCATACCAAATAATGGGACCACTCTGGTCAGCCTATTCAGGGTTGATTGTGCCGCCTCAACATTGTCGAAAAGCAAGACGATATCGTCCGCATAATCTAGGTCAACTAACCTTTCAAAAGGCAGCACTTTAATGCCTACATCGTGAGATTCCGCAAGGGAACACTCTATGATAGAACCCACGACGAAATTAAACAGAAATGGGGAAATTGGACAACCTGACGAACGCCACTTGTGGTCGGAAAGCTATCCGACAGACCCCCATAGACCCTGACGCGGCCTGTAGTTTTCGAGTATAGAGCACGATGGATGTTCACATATTTCGTGGGAACACATTTCCGCGCAAGTATTTCGAACAGAATCGATCGATCGACTGAATCGAACGCACTCTTGAAATCGAGGAACACAGCTATTGTCGGTCTGCGGTATGTGTGGCGCTGCTCTAGCACCTGCCGCAAAGTGAATATATGGTCTATACAGCCACGTCCTGGGCGGAAACCAGCCTGCTCTTCCCTAATCCGAGATTCCCGTTCCGCAATGAGGCGACGAACGATAATCGAGGCCAGCAATTTTGTCACAACTGGTGTTAAGCTAATACCCCTGTGGTTCGCACAGTCTGTGCGACTGCGCTTTTTGTATATTGCCACTATAATCGATTCGCTCCAATTAGCCGGCACACTCTCTTCGTTCCAGATACGTTCGAATGGGGAGGTCAGTGCCCTGCAGAGGACCTCACCTCCATCCTTAAATAGTGCAGGTGGGAGGGAATCCGGGCCAGCCGCACGAAAACGATTAAGGGCTGTGATCGCGTTTCGGACCTCGGCCTCCGACGGACGCTCTAAACTAACCGTCCATGGCTCGTCCTACATCACCAGAGTAGGAAGAGGTCCGGAAGCAGGGGGCCAGCTGAACTGATCTTCAAAGTGTTCAGCCTAATGAGCCATACGGCGTTCCTTATTGTGTATCAGCGCACCCGCGCTGTCTCTGAGTGTCTCACTAACGCCTGGTTTTCTTGGACCAGTGGTGCGGATTAGCTGGAAGAGCTTGCGGTAATTGCCTACTGCTCCTGCCTCCTCCATTTCTTGAGCCTGACTGGTCCACCAGGCTTCCTTGTCAACACGTAGACTCTGCTTTAGTTCACGCCTGATAGCCCGTCTGGTCACATTGTGTTCAGAGCCAGCCGGGAGGTGTCTTCTAGATTCCAAGAGGTTCACGGACCTCTCGGATATCCAGTGACTTGTGCGGTGACGATGGATAGTGCCACAAGCAGATGCTCCTGCGTCCTGCATGGCAGCCGAGATTCTATTCCACTGAAGTTCAGTGTCATTAGGATAAAACAGCGAGAGTTCGCTATGCAGTGCTTCTTGATAGGCTTGCCTGACCGAGGGCTGGGACAATTTCTCAGTTGCCAATCGGAGGAGACGCAAAGTTCACGGAGAAACGACAGCGCACCAAGGCGTGATCAGAGTCGACACAGGTACTCCAGTATGAGCGGCAATCCAGAATAGAACCACGCCATCTGTAACTTATGACTATGTGGTCAATTTGGGTCCATCGCTGGCCAGCTACATGAGGACGCCAAGTGGCACTTCGGCGCCCACTGTGTTTAAAAGCAGTGCTACTAAGAAACAACTGGTGCTCCGCACACAGTTGCAGCAGACGCTTACCGTTGTCAGTCCGTTCGCAGTCAAGTCCATAATTACCACCCAGCGGAGCTTCTGAAGAGCTCAGACTCCCTACTTGTGCGTTCATATCCCCTGCAAGTACTACAATATCTGAACTAGAAGCACTGCGTAGTAGCGCGTTCAGTTCGTCATAGAATGTGTCCTTCACAGCATTAGAACTACAGTCGGTGGGAGCATTAGCGGAAATCACAAACAAACAGCGTTTTTTACTGCTTCTTGAATCAACCTTAGCTGATGTCGTCAGACGGGCTGCACATAAACGGCTGTTCACCGGAATCCAATCAACCAACGATGATTCGGCCTTGGAGCTTAGAATGAAACCTACACCAGCTTGACCCGTGAGTGCTGCATCGGCGTCTCAGGATGCGTGCAACCAATAACGAGAGGATAAGCCAGGCTCAGTTAATTCAATAACCCCGTTAGGGTCATTTATCCTAGTTTCGGACACACAACACACATCAATACCTAGTGTGTCCAAGGTGCGTGCGAGTGCAGCCTGTTGACCTGTTTGTCTTATAGTGCGAACGTTGAATGTCGCCACGGAAACGGGATACCGTGGCCTTATAAGGGACTTTTGCCGATAGGTGTTGGGGGATGATGGCAACAGATGGTTTTACTCCAGTGGCACTTCAGTTGCTGTCAATTAAGCTGGGAATTATAGAAGGAAGGTTAGTAATGAGGGTCGGGATGAGCGTAAAACAGGTGTTAAAGAAGGAAGGGAGGCGCCAGCAGTGGCATGTTTTCGCTTATCCGCCCTGCTGTATGCAGCAGATAAGGCGACCCTTGATAATCTGCGCGACGGCCGATGCAGGATGAAGTTTATGTTTGAGGAAAATGTCATGGCTGTATGTGGGCTGAGATACTGCCAGGCCGCCCAGACCTAGACCACATACGAGTGCCCCTATCTTGATGTTTAATGTTGCATATACCGTGCTTCTTCACAGCAGCTGGGCTACACTGACTTACTTCTACCTTACCGTACCTTACCATCACCAAAGCCTCAAAACACTATAGCTATTACAGTATCCAGAAGCAACGCTTCCTTGCTTTGGTGGCAAACTGCAATCAGGTGGACATGTCCAGATTGGACCACGTATTCAAAGACAAATCGCTCCGGAACGTTCGTGGAAAGTGAACAGCCTCAGCAAGTAACTGACTAGTGATTAACATGATAATGTTGATCATCAGTTTATTTATTCATAGTAATTAGAGCTGCAATTCCCGTTCTTTATCCACCAACTTTAACTTAGCTCAGTTTATGAAAAGCATTCCACTTAAGCACATCATTTCCCTGCAAACCTGAAATGTTGCCCACTCACGCCGCGTTAGCTTTTTACATCGCTAATGTAAGACCCGGCTGGGTACAGGTTTGCCATCAGCATCAGTATACACGTTAGATAGACGTGTAACAAACCCCAGCGACAGTGCCGCAATACATAAAACAAAGAAAAAATACATACAACAGTTGCATGCCTGCTGAGCTACCAGCAACGGATGGGCATCGTTCCAGAAAACTACCAGCCGGCTATTAGGCAACAATAAAAATTCGGATGTAAAATTATATTACGTTACGAAATGAGATCGCGGTTGAAGAGGGAAGCTAAAAGGGATGGGGAGGGACAAAGAAACTCACATCAGGAACGCCACTGATGTCGGTTCCTAGGCATGTCAGCAAGTGTATCTAGTCAAACGTGTTCATCGTATTTTGGACCCCAACCAGAGAGCCGTGAAGCTCCAACCGAGGCCAGCTCCGAAGTGAGGGTCTTCATTCCTCTCGACCAAGTCATCGCTTGGCCACCCGTCCTTTTCCTACATCCACACCCCCCGGCGAGCAAACAACGCACGTCGCGAGAGTCGGTGGGCTGGTATGTGCAAAACGTGGTTTAGCCATCGGAACCTGGTGCGTAAAATCACAGTGCTGTGCGATTCGGTTCCTTTGCCTGTGCCGTAAACAAGGCGTCAAACACGCTCGTTGCTCACGCGGTGTTCCCACCAGATGTGAGCCAAACTGCGAAGACACCGATGCTCGAAACTAACTATGCCTCTTTATGTCTGCTGATCTAATGGGCCAGGTTTCGCAGTTGTACACTCTACCCTTCAACGCGAGTGATGTCGCGCCGGCGCCATAGGTGGCGAAGGCTAGCAAAGGCATCTCGAGCTTTTACTATACGGTTCGTGATCTCGTCTTTGATCATAGGGGCGCTGATCCAACTTCCCAGGTAGTTGAATTTCTGAACGACTTCTAGCTGATCTTCACCAAGGGTCAGCGCAGCAGGCGATCCCTGCCAATCTTGATGGAAAGCTTTGCACTTCAATGGTGCAAAGCAAAGCCCGAAGCGGCTGGCAGCCAGTGCTAATCTGTCCAGTGCAGCCTGGCACGTCTGGGAGCTGTCATAGATGAGGACAATATCGTTCGCATACTGTAGGTTAAGAAGTTGTTCTCCTGGGAGCAGCTCCACATCTATGTCATGTTTTGTGAATGCGATCTTCATGACTTCATCAACAGCGAAGTCCAAGAGGAAAAATGACAGCGGACATCCTTGTCTCACATCACCCTTGATACTGGAAGGCGGTGACAGCTTGCCGTACGCCCTCACTCTGGCTGTGCTACGCGAGTATAATGCTCGGATAATGTTTACATAATTTTCGGGCACACCTTCCTGAGTAGACAATTCCAAAGGGCACATCGATCAACCGAATCGAAGGCACCTTTGATGTCGAGGGACTAGATAACGATGGGCCGCCATTATGTGTGGCGGTGTTCCAAATAATTAACGCAAAGTGAAGATATGGCCGATGCAGCCACGACCCCAATGAAACCCGACTTGCTCCTCACGAGTCTAGCTTTCACGGTAGCCAGATAGTCTGTGAAGGGTTACAGAGGCAAGTGATTTGGAGACGATGAGGTTCAGACTGATTCCTCTATGGATGCCGCATTCCGAACGCGAGCCTCCTTAGAAGGTGGGAACAATAACGGAGCGGCTCCAGTCGGTTGGGACAGTCTACTGTTCCCACAGTTTCACTAGTAATTCATGTAAAGCATCAACAAAAGCAGGAGCCCTAAATTTGAAGAGGGCTGTATGAAGATCGTCCGGTCCCGCGGCTTTGTTCAACTTCAACAGTCCAATCTCACGTTCGAATTCTGAGCGAGGGAATCAAAAGGGACAGCCCACGGAGCAGGGCGACCACTGGCCGCTGAGAAAGCTAACTATTCAGGCCGATTAAATTGCTCTTCAAAATGCTCAGCCTAACGCTTCAAATGTTTTGACTTGTTGTGAATAGGATGTCTACTCACGTCATAAATTTATCCACTAACACCGGGTCTCCTGCCGTCCTTTTCCTATATCAGACAAAATAATTTTCGTTGGTTAACAAGGGCAACGGCCACTTCCATCTCTGACGCACGAATAGACCACCAGGATTTGCGATCTCTCTTCACATTAGCACGGAGTTTTGCCCGGAGCTCTTTGCGAGTTTCATTGGGTTCGCTTGCAGCCGGAATACGCCGGCGAGCATCGATAAGTTCCAGAGACCGCGAAGAAACCCAATATCCATGTTGGCTATTAGACGTACCACATGAGGATTTGCCTGATGCAAGTAAGGCCTGGTGAACATGCGACTAGTAACCCTCAATCGTCTCCGCTGAGTGCTTAGTTAACCCGTATATCAGCGTAGTTCCATACCCATTCAGAACAGTTGGCTTCGCCAGCTGTTCTGGTGTCAATGAGCCCATAGCGTCGTCGTAGACATCCGCCAAAAAGCATCTGCATGTCAGCACATCCAGGAGCATGGTCGGTGTCAACACATGTTCCAAATCGAGTGACAGTTGTGGACGCAGCCTCTGGGGTACCGTTCTTGTCAAACATGATTAAATACTGGCTCAGTGGAATGCAGTAACTTGACTGCACTTGACTAAGATGAAAGAGCCACAAGTCATCTATCCTTCATTGGGCTTACTTAAACCGGTTGTATTTAATAATCCACGTGTTGCGAATTAAACGTTTGCACACTTGTTGCATAAGGATACACTTGCCACCTCAAGCGGATGCCGGTACGGTGATATACCGAGACGGAGAACTATGGCATCTTCCTCTTCGTATCATTATCTGTCTGCCATTCATCTTACTACGTAAGGTCCATAGTGTTTCTCACCAGATTATGCGACGCTGCCGCTATCCCTTTTGCTACCGACATTCTGCTCCTAGAAATCGATTGGTAGATGACATGACCCTATCTTGACCAGGTACCCGATACTAACTAGCATGACGCTTAGAGAGCCGGCACATCGCAGGATAAAGGTGCAGTCCATCCATGAGATCATTCATAGTTTGCGTGCGCGCGCAGTTTCCGAGCGAACTGATTTGTTGTTACGGATCTAAGCCGAAGTGGAAAATTATTGAGTATGTTTCCAGCTTGGCGCTAAGGCGTGAACCATAGGTTACCAGCGTTTAGCCGCTTACAGTACCCATAAAGTGTAGTGTGAAATTCGGAATACAATACAACGATTGCCCTTCGTGTGACCACGTTGGACAATGCATTCGAAGAGAAAGCGCCCTGGAAAATCGGTGACAAGTGAACAATCCTGACAATTATTTGGCTAGCGTTTATCTTGATGTCGGCAGTTTATGTTCCGCACCACATGTTAGTAATGAGAGTGAACATCACCCGTTGTTCATCATCCAAAGTGAATTTACCTACGCTTATAAAAAGTGATAGTGGCGTCTGTGCAGTGTGCGAGTCCAACGCCAAGCCAGTCAACAGTTAAACTGTTCCTATTGGTTGGATACACCAGAGACAGTGTGTCCGTTAACGCCAGCTAACCAGTGATTAGACTGTCTGAACTTATGTGAAGTTCTGTGTTTGTGGCGACGCAATACATTCTGTGTATTGCTGAAACTGACGTGTTCTACTTTCACGCGCTGCGGACCGAATACTGCGTTCTACTAAGTGTCGTGGTTCAGTACGTCCCGAGTTGTAACACTGGCGACGGATTTGGGATCAACTTTGAATACCTGTATCATGAGCCAGCTTACTCCACCTGAACCGTTTTGGAAGCATGCATCTTGTACGCCAAGCTATGCACATTAGATTCGTTAGAAGAGAAATTTCTGCGATCACCATGAACTACCACAGTAGCAAATCCTCACATTAATCTTACCGAAGCCCAATCTGTCAAACTCCTGAGACAATTTCTTGGTGCAGAAGGTCAAAGTCATTATAATGCACTGCGTTTGTACGAAAACATCTTTGTCCGACAGTCTTAATGCACTCGATTGTCTTTGGGAGCCGTGGCAACATGTCTTCACGGCACGCCTGAGATTTTCCCGATTACGACAAGGAGAGGATGAAAGTGTTAATGAATTCGTCAGCCGTATACAACAATCCCTTCCAGACTGCCGTTATAATGAAATTCCACCCACGAAGTTTGAAGAGACAATGGCCATCCAGTGTCTCTTGGTTGGTATCCGGGACGATAAAGCCGGGGAACGTCTACTTTCGGAAGACGAGAAGAAACTTAATGGGGAGACAGCATATGCGCTGGTCAGACAACGCGCGAAGTTGGTACATTAATTGGTTCACTATCAGAACGATTCTCTTCCAGTTGCAGTTCACGCTATCAAAGCGCGTCCTCAACCAACCGTTAAACGTTCTTTTACTTGCTACCGATGCGGTGAAAGGTATGAAAATGCTGCGGACTGTAAACAAGCAATCTACCTGTCACAAATGCGGCAAAGTTGCACATCTTGCACACGTATGCCGTTCGACGGTTCACCAACGTTCGGTACCCCGCCCTGCACAAACTGTTGTTCGTTCAGTAGAAAACTGACGAGTCCATATCGTATTTAATATCCCACACTACCACATTCATATCATGGGGATACCTCCATATACTGTGGAGTTGGACATAGAAGGCCAGCTAGTACGCTTGGAAATCGACACCGGGGCATCATTAACCTTGATCAACAAACGAACATTGCCTGATCTGGTTCTGACACGGACTCAGTCTACGTTACGTTCTTACACGGGAGAGGCGCTCGATTTATTGCGTGTGTGTGATGTGAGGGTAAATAAGTGAAGCAATAAGTTGACGTCTCCCTTACTCGTGGTTAACACCGATGACCCGAACCTGCTTGGGAGGAATTGGTTGAAACACATGCCGGAAATACTTCGAAATGTCAAAAGGTGGACCGCATTCCCGATCTGTCTACACTTCTGAAAGTTTTTGCTACTGTTGTTGATGCAAATCCGCCCGGGAAATTACGTGATTTCCAAGCTCGTTTCAACATTATGCCAGGTACTCAACCGAAATTTTTCAATGCACGTAGCTTGCCTTTGCGATCCGTCCAAAGATGGGGTCGGAGCTGGAGCGCCTTTGAAAAGACGGAATTATCTTCGCTCTATGCCACTCACCCGGAGCTGCATCGATCTTCCCGGCTTTGTGGTGAGTACGAACTAGCGGCTAATCAAAAGACGACTACTGAAGGCTATCCTATCCCACGAATAGATGACCTCTGTGTAACCTTGTCGGGTGGACAAAAGTTCTTCAAACTTAATCTGAGCCACAGTTATTCTCAAGTGGAGCTCCATGAATCTGCTAAGTTACGATTATCAATACACACTTGAGGTTGTTTCCCTATAACCGGTTACCGTTTGGAATAGAATCTGCGCCGGCGATCTTCCAGTAGATTGTAGATAATTTAGCAAGAGGTATACCTAGAGTGTGTTCTTACTTGGATGATGTCTCAGTTATTGGCAATACGGATTACGAGCATCCGACGGCACTCACTACTGTTTTGGAGCGCCTACAAGTGAGCGGACTGTTAATGGGACGGAACCAGTCAATGAGAGCGTTTTACGCTGAGGGCTATTGATTTGGCCATAAATTGAATGTACCGTTAGTTGGACGTTAAGCAAATATACGTGCCAGCCGTACGCCGGTCTCCTGCTTTGGGAAGTCGGGCTGATCAGAGTGCACGCTAGCAGCAGGTCATCGGTAGGTCAGCCGAAACCATAACATATATTTTTGGCGACGGAAGGTAGTGGATCAAGATGTCAATTTCAGCGGAAGACCTGAAAATCATTTTGTTGCAGCAACAGCAGCAATTTGAAACAGTACAGCTGCGTATGATTGAAACCCTCACCCAAATGTTATCAGTGCAGCCTACGGTCGTTCAGAACAATGGGAAGCCTTCGGCGGATGCGATGTTCAGTAGTGTTAATGAGTTCATATTCGATCCTGACTCAGGATTAATATTCGATGCGTGGTTCAGGCGCTATGAAGATGTTTTCAGGGCAGAGTTGTCAGGTCTCGATGATGCATCTAAAGTTCGCCTTTTGTTACGAAAACTCGGAACGGTTGAACATGACAGATACATTAACTACATTTTGCCAAACAACGCGCATGATTTCAGCTTTGAGCATACAGTTGCTCGACTCACAGCGTTGTTTGGAGACCAGTCGTCTCTTTTCAATAACCGATACAATTGTCTAAAGCTATGCAAAAAGGACAATGACAGTCTTATTGCTCACGCGGTGATAGTCAAACGTGAATGCCAGAAATTCAAACTGAAGTCGCTCACGGAAGACCAGTTCAAGTGTTTGATACTAGTATGCAGTCTACAGTCCCCAAAAGACGCCGAGATACGAACGAGAATACTTGGTATGTTGGAACGCGACACAGATGTTACATTACAAAACGCCATTGCTGAAGCCCAAAGAATCATGAATTTAAAGCACGATACGGCTATGGTGGAAGATTCGAGAGCACATTCCGCAGATATATCTGTCCAGCAAATTTCAGGAAACAACCCACCGACCGCTCAACCTAGCAGATATCCACAATCCAAACCTCCATCACCTTGCTGGCAATGCGGAGGATGGCATTTTGTGAGATGGTGTCCTTTCAGCAAACATGTTTGTCAAAGGTGCTTTAGACGGGGGCACAAGGAGACCCACTGCAGATTCAAAACATCATTTAGATCGTCATGTGATACTCGAAAAGCAGGTTACCGAAGGTTCGCGACAAGAGTAAACGTTAACTATACGGACGATGTTAAAGATAGAAGAAAGTTCGTCACTATTACCATCAACGGAAGAGTAGCGCGTCTGCAGATTGATACGGCTTCCGATATTACAGTCATTACGGAAAAATTATGGAAAGCTATCGGTTCATCTGACATTAAACCAACTAACCATAAAGCGAAGAGCGCATCAGGTACGAGTCTAAACTTGATCGGTCAGATTGAATGTGAGTGTCGCTTTGCCAACTTCACCGCTTGGGGAACTATTTTCGTCACAACACACAAGAATTTGAACCTCCTTGGATTAGACTGGATTGAGCGATTCAACCTCTTAGATGTTCCCATTAATCAAATCTGTGCAAGTGTACACTTACACAAACCAAAAGTCCCCAAGGCAATGGCAATCGAACAAATTCGAGAGAAATATGCACCTGTTTTCCGTGAAGGACTTGGTAAGTGTACAAAGTTGCAAGCCTCATTGTCCTTAAAACCCGATGCTGTTTCTGTTTTCCGTGCAAAGCGGCCAGTACCTTACGCAGCAGTCCCAATTGTTGACCAGGAACTTGATCGTTTGGAGAAACTTGGGGTTATCTATGCAGTGAACTACTCTTCTTGGGCGGCTCCAATTGTGGTTGTCAAGAAGCCGAACGGCCAGATCCGAATATGTGCCGACTTTTCTACTGGGCTGAATGAAGCGTTAAACACGCATCAGTATCCTCTGCCAGTCCCAGATGATTTGTTCTCGAAACTAAATGGGGGGTCAGTGTTTTGCCAAGCTAGATCTATCGGATGCGTACTTACAAATAGAAGTTGATGAAGCTTCTAGAGAATTACTGACGATAAGTACGCACCGAGGTTTGTATCAGTATCATCGACTTCCATTCGGAGTTAAGTCCGCGCCAGCAATTTTTCAGCAAATCATGGATACTATGCTAACAGATGTAGATGGTGCTGCCGCATATTTGGACGATATCATTGTCGTCGGAACTAACCCAGATGACCTTTTCAGAAAGCTGCACTTAGTACTTGATCGCATACAAGAGTACGGATTTAGACTTCGCCCAGAAAAGTGCACGTTTTTCATGGACTCCATTAATTTTCTTGGCTTCATAATTGACAAGAACGGTAGACGTCCAGATCCGTCAAACATTGATGCTATAAAAAAGATGCCACCTCCCAAAGATGTGCCTAATCTGAGGTCCTTCTTAGGACTCGTCAGTCATTACAGTCAATTTCTGCCACATATGCACAGCGTGCGTGGACCACTCAATGAGTTACTCACCAAGGACAAACGTTGGCACTGGTCCGAAGATTGTCAGAAGTCCTTTGAGGAGGTGAAGCGAATGCTGTGTTCTGACCTTTTGCTGACACATTACGACCCTACACTTGAAATCGTGGTGGCGGCAGACGCTTCGAAGTATGGCGTGGGTGCAGTTATCTCTCATAAGCTTGCTGACGGATCGGAAAAAGCGATCGCACACGCAGCTCGATCACTGTCGCCAGCCGAAAAGAATTACGGGCAGATAGAGAAAGAGGCATTAGCGATAGTCTTTGCAATAAAGAAATTTCACAAAATGTTGTATGGCAGGAGGTTTACCCTGCTTACCGACCATAAACCACTCCTAGCCATATTTGGATCAAAGTCCGGTATACCCGTTTATACCGCGAACAGACTGCAGCGTTGGGCCACGGCCTTACTCGCCTATGATTTTGCGGTGAAGTACACGGCTACAAAGGACATAGGTCAAGCAGACGCACTTTCCCGGTTATTGGAGCTACAACAGCATCAGCAGGAAGAATCTATAATTGCAGCAATCTCCCTTGAATCAGAGGTCAATCAGGTCTTGATGGAGAATTTTAGGAAGCTTCCCGTGACGTTTGACATGGTACGTGACGCAACTGTGCGAAATCCCCTCTTGCGCCAGGTAATCAAATTTCACACTACGCAGTGGCCAAGTGATACTCTATCCGGAGAGCTACAAATTCTCTCTCGGAGAAAGAACGAACTTTCGATTGTAAATGGGTGTTTACTTTTGGCCGAGAGAATTGTCATACCCAAAGAACTTCGCCAAAGAGTCCTTCAGCAATTTCATCGGGCACATCCTGGAATTAACAGAATGAAAAGCATTGCTCGGAGTTTTGTCTACTGGCCAAACATTGATTCGGAACTCGAGCAACTAGTAAAGTCATGTCCCAGATGCGCGCTTGCTAGTAAGGCACCGAGAAAAGCTGACTTAGCTTCCTGGCCGTTGGCAACAAAACCGTGGGAACGCGTGCACGCTGATTTCTTTGGTCCCCTAAACGGTCAGCAGTACCTAATAGTTGTTGATTCCTATAGTAAATGGCCTGAGGTCTTCTGTATGGAGCGTGCGACAAGTGGTGCAACAATTAACATTTTGAGGAGACTTTTCAGTCAACACGGAATACCAGAAACCTTAGTCACTGACAATGGTTCTCAGTTCACTTCTTCCCAATTTGCCGAATACTGCGCACAGCATGGTATCACGCATCTACGGTCGCCACCGTTTCACCCTCAGTCAAATGGACAAGCAGAGCGCTTCGTCGACACGTTGAAGCGATCGCTACTAAAGATGCGGGGGGGAGGAACCACACAGGAGATACTTGATACATTTTTGCTCGTGTACAGATCAACTTCAAATCCCCAAGTACCAAAGCAGTTGTCGCCGGCAGAAGCACTAATGGGAAGAAAACTCCGTACTGTGAATTCCCTGCTAACTCCGAGGTGTACTAATGAGCAAGAAAGGAACGTTAGGATGGAGCAGTACTACAACGAGCGACACAGAAATCAAGCACGCCGCTTTTACCCCGGACAGCGTGTCCTAGTAAGAGACTATCGCGCGGGAAACCCGCAATGGGTGGTAGGATCGATACGGAGAAATATTGGACAGGTGCTATATGAGGTTAATGTGGGTAATTTGATTTGGACCAGGCATTCCAATCAGCTGCGACCAACTAGCATCCCTGCGGGCACAAGCGCTCGGTTACTACCGTTAGATATTCTACTAGAGAGTTTCGACATGCCATCTAATCCCCAAAGCAATTCGGATGCATCCCGCACAGAAGTCTCAGAGGAACCGAAGGTCCAGACCCGGCGCTGTACTGATCGACTACGGAGACCTGTCGTAAGAATGCAGTTGGATCCAAAAATGAAGTCTTATGTCAACTTTTGCGGGGGAAGGTGTTAATGGGACGGAACCAGTCAATGAGAGCGTTTTACGCTGAGGGCTATTGATTTGGCCATAAATTGAATGTACCGTTAGTTGGACGTTAAGCAAATATACGTGCCAGCCGTACGCCGGTCTCCTGCTTTGGGAAGTCGGGCTGATCAGAGTGCACGCTAGCAGCAGGTCATCGGTAGGTCAGCCGAAACCATAACACGGACTTAAGCTCAAAGAATCCAAGTGTGTCTTTATCTCCGATAGCGTTGAGTACCTGATATTTCGTTTGGACAAACATGGGTTACATGCATTGAGGAAGAAAATTCAACCCATTCTCGATTCGCCGACACCGCGTAACATACTCGAACTGCAATCATTACAGTCGAATTTTGCCCAACCTACCAACTACCTTTGCGCTCTTGTATGCATTGCTGCGTAAGAATACCCGATGGCTGTGGTCACCAGAACAACAAAATGCTTATGTTGCTGTCAAGCTGGCTATAAGTAAGGCCAATTTGCTGGTACACTTTGACCCAAAGAGGCCGATTACTCTCCGGTGCGACGCATCACCCACAGGGCTCGGAGCCGTGCTATCTCACAAAATGGAAGACATGACCGAACGACCCATAGCTTTTGCATCCAGGAGCTTAGCACCAGCTGAAAGGAATTACGCCCAGAGAGACAAGGAAGCCATCGCAGTTATCTTCGGGATCAAGAAATTTCACCAATACCTTTGGGGAAGAAAGTTTGAAGTGTTTACAGATCACAAACCGTTATCAACTTTGCTCGGCGGGGGAAAGAGCATCAATCAGATAGCGTCCCCTCGTATGCAATGTTGGGCCCTACTGTTTTCGGCCTACAACTACAAAACCTCATATGTTCTTGGGAAAACGAATGGAGTCGCTGACGCGTTAAGCTGCTTACTGTTAAGTTAGTTGGCTGTTGAACTGTTCACTGAGCTTGGCAAGTTTGTTGCAAACGTCGACAAGGTCAAGCGTCTAGTATCCCAAGGATGGCCTGATAAACGGGAGCCGCAACTGCTATCATATTTTGCACGACGCTCCGAGCTTAGTCTTGAAGGTAGATGTCTACTCTGGGGATCCAGAGCGATCATACCAACCCAAATGCGCCCAGATGTTCTAGAAGAACTGCACGAAACTCACCCAGGAACCAGGAGAATGAAAGGACTTGCGCGATCTTACGTGCGGTGGCCCAATATTGACAGACATTGAAGAGTTAGTTCGACAGGGCGACACTTGTCAAAACACACAAAGAAGCGCCCCTCTTAGATCATTCACCACATGGAAATGGCCCAGTAAACCATGGGAGCGCGTACAGGTTGACTTCTACATCCCACTTGACGGGAAGGTGTTCCTTCTCTTGATCGACACTTCCTTGAAATGGATCAAAGTTTTCCCGTTAACACCAGCCACGTCAGAGACTACAGTTTCATGCATGCGAATGTGCTGCACAACCTTCGGAATACCACACACGTTGGTGACAGACAATGGCTCGATGTTTACTAGTCAGAAAATTCAGGAGTTTCTGAAAAATAACGGCATACGTCAAGTGAAGTCAACTCCTTACCACCCAGCCTCTACTGGCTTAGCTGAAAAGCCGATGCAAACGGTCAAGAAAGGGTTCCGAAAACAAGCGCCGCCTCCATTCCCAACAAGGTTGGACAAATTTCTTTTTGATCATCGCTTCATTCCGAATGAACCGACTGGTAAGAGCTCCGGTGAACTAATGTTCCGATGCCTTCGATTCGGTTGATCGATGTGCCCTTTGGAATTGTCTACTCAGGAAGGTGTGCCCGAAAATTATGTAAACATTATCCGAGCATTATACTCGCGTAGCACAGCCAGAGTGAGGGCGTACGGCAAGCTGTCACCGCCTTCCAGTATCAAGGGTGATGTGAGACAAGGATGTCCGCTGTCATTTTTCCTCTTGGACTTCGCTGTTGATGAAGTCATGAAGATCGCATTCACAAAACATGACATAGATGTGGAGCTGCTTCCAGGAGAACAACTTCTTAACCTACAGTATGCGAACGATATTGTCCTCATCTATGACAGCTCCCAGACGTGCCAGGCTGCACTGGACAGATTAGCACTGGCTGCCAGCCGCTTCGGGCTTTGCTTTGCACCATTGAAGTGCAAAGCTTTCCATCAAGATTGGCAGGGATCGCCTGCTGCGCTGACCCTTGGTGAAGATCAGCTAGAAGTCGTTCAGAAATTCAACTACCTGAGAAGTTGGATCAGCGCCCCTATGATCAAAGACGAGATCACGAACCGTATAGTAAAAGCTCGAGATGCCTTTGCTAGTTTTCGCCACCTATGGCGCCGGCGCGACATCACTCGCGTTGAAGGGTAGAGTGTACAACTGCGAAACCTGGCCCATTAGATCAGCAGACATAAAGAGGCATAGTTAGTTTCGAGCATCGGTGTCTTCGCAGTTTGGTTCACATCTGGTGGGAACACCGCGTGAGCAACGAGCGTGTTTGACGCCTTGTTTACGGCACAGGCAAAGGAACCGAATCGCACAGCACTGTGATTTTACGCACCAGGTTCCGATGGCTAAACCACGTTTTGCACATACCAGCCCACCGACTCTCGCGACGTGCGTTGTTTGCTCGCCGGGGGGTGTGGATGTAGGAAAAGGACGGGTGGCCAAGCGATGACTTGGTCGAGAGGAATGAAGACCCTCACTTCGGAGCTGGCCTCGGTTGGAGCTTCACGGCTCTCTGGTTGGGGTCCAAAATACGATGAACACGTTTGACTAGATACACTTGCTGACATGCCTAGGAACCGACATCAGTGGCGTTCCTGATGTGAGTTTCTTTGTCCCTCCCCATCCCTTTTAGCTTCCCTCTTCAACCGCGATCTCATTTCGTAGCGTAATATAATTTTACATCCGAATTTTTATTGTTGCCTAATAGCCGGCTGGTAGTTTTCTGGAACGATGCCCATCCGTTGCTGGTAGCTCAGCAGGCATGCAACTGTTGTATTTATATTCTGTTTTCTTTCATTTATTGCTGCACAGTAGCTGACGTGTTTCTACAACTCTAGCTAACGTGTTTAATGATGATGCTCAGAATGTGTGGCGTAGAGCGAAGACAATTCCGTCTTTTCAAAGGCGCTCCAGCTCCGACCCCATCTTTGGACGGATCGCAAAGGCAAGCTACGTGCATTGAAAAATTTCGGTTGAGTACCTGGCATAATGTTGAAACGAGCTTGGAAATCACGTAATTTCCCGGGCGGATTTGCATCAACAACAGTAGCAAAAACTTTCAGAAGTGTAGACAGATCGGGAATGCGGTCCACCTTTTGACATTTCGAAGTATTTCCGGCATGTGTTTCAACCAATTCCTCCCAAGCAGGTTCGGGTCATCGGTGTTAACCACGAGTAAGGGAGACGTCAACTTATTGCTTCACTTATTTACCCTCACATCACACACACGCAATAAATCGAGCGCCTCTCCCGTGTAAGAACGTAACGTAGACTGAGTCCGTGTCAGAACCAGATCAGGCAATGTTCGTTTGTTGATCAAGGTTAATGATGCCCCGGTGTCGATTTCCAAGCGTACTAGCTGGCCTTCTATGTCCAACTCCACAGTATATGGAGGTATCCCCATGATATGAATGTGGTAGTGTGGGATATTAAATACGATATGGACTCGTCAGTTTTCTACTGAACGAACAACAGTTTGTGCAGGGCGGGGTACCGAACGTTGGTGAACCGTCGAACGGCATACGTGTGCAAGATGTGCAACTTTGCCGCATTTGTGACAGGTAGATTGCTTGTTTACAGTCCGCAGCATTTTCATACCTTTCACCACATCGGTAGCAAGTAAAAGAACGTTTAACGGTTGGTTGAGGACGCGCTTTGATAGCGTGAACTGCAACTAGAAGAGAATCGTTCTGATAGTGAACCAATTAATGTACCAACTTCGCGCGTTGTCTGACCAGCGCATATGCTGTCTCCCCATTAAGTTTCTTCTCGTCTTCCGAAAGTAGACGTTCCCTGGCTTTATCGTCCCGGATACCAACCAACAGACACTGGATGGCCATTGTCTCTTCAAACTTCGTGGGTGGAATTTCATTATAACGGCAGTCTGGAAGGGATTGTTGTATACGGCTGACGAATTCATTAACACTTTCATCCTCTCCTTGTCGTAATCGGGAAAATCTCAGGCGTGCCGTGAAGACATGTTGCCACGGCTCCCAAAGACAATCGAGTGCATTAAGACTGTCGGACAAAGATGTTTTCGTACAAACGCAGTGCTTTATAATGACTTTGACCTTCTGCACCAAGAAATTGTCTCAGGAGTTTGACAGATTGGGTTTCGGTAAGATTAATGTGAGGATTTCAAAGCTTAATTTAGGAGCACGCTGTGTGGTTGGGTTGCAACTGGAAACCTCTATTGGGGTAAACCTGGGCGTTCCCATCTCGAGGACCTGAACGCAAATACTTGGGTGTTTCTCTTCCCAACCCTGACACATCACGACCGCGGTTTCGTCTTGGTTTACACTCATCAGGTGGAGATAGCCTGAGCTAGGGTGGAACTCTGAGCTTAGTACTTCATGGCTGATGCCCTGAGCACTATGCTACTGAGATCCGCGAGTAACGCTTGGCACAGCGGAAAGTAATTCAAAGCTGCATGTAAGGAGCACGCTGTGTGGTTGGGTTGAGACTCGCAACCTCTATTAAGACCTCGGTTCACTTTGAGGTGAACCTTGGTCATTCCGATCTCGAGGACCGTATCCACACAGCGTGCTCCCTAAATTCAGCTTTGAATTACTTTCCGCTGTGCCAAGTATTGCACTCGGATCTCAGTAGCATAGTGTTCAGGGCGTCAGCCGTGAACTACTAAGCTCTGAGTTCCACCCCAGCTCAGGCTATCTCCACCTGACGAGTCCAAACCAGGACGAAACCGCGGTCGTGGTGTGCCAGTGTTGGGAAGAGCAACACCCAAATATTTCCATTCAGGATACGGTCCTCGAGATCGGAATGACCGAGGTTTACCTCAAAGTGAACCGAGGTCTCAATAGAGGTTGCGAGTCGCAACCCAACCACACAGCGTGATCCCTAGATACAGCTTTGAATTACTTTCCGTTGTGCCAAGCGTTACTCGCGGATCTCAGTAGCAGTGTTCAGGGCGCCAAACGTGAACTGAAAGCTCTGAGTTCTACCCCAGCTCAGACTATCTCAACCGGACAAGTCCAAACCAGGAGGAAACCGCGGTCGTGGTGTGCCAGTGTCGGGAAGAGCAACACGTAATGTGAGGATTCTTTACGGAGAATAGTTCAAGGTAACCGCAGAAGGTTCTCCTGCAGCGAATTCAAAGCGCTAAGGTTGACGTACAAGATGCAAGCTTCCAAAATGGTTCAGATGGAGTAAGCTGGCTCATAGTAAGGGTATCCAAAATTGATGCCAAATCCGTCACCAGTGTTACAACTCGGGACGTACTGAACCACGACACTTAGTAGAACGCAGTATTCGGTCCGCAGCGCATGAAAGTAGAACACGTCAGTTTCAGCAATACACAGAATGTATTAGGTCGTTACAAACACTACGTTTCGCGTAAGTTCAGACAGTCTAATCAATGGTTAGCTAGCGTTAACGGATACACACTGATTCTGGTGAACTCAATTTATATATTCAAACAGCTGTACCCACAGACGCCGGGGATTTTTGGATCACCGTGTGCTGGACACTACTTTTGCTTAGGGCTACTGTGTTATCAGTGTTTTTGCTGCGTGCATTGTGCAACAATATCCTTCTTTTAGCGAATTTTCCAATCGGTGCAAATTTGGTGGCTATTCTTTGGCTAATTCCGGAGATCTCATTGATTTGCCCTACTGCCATCTCTGTCCGCCATCTTGGATTTGCTCTAGCTTGTGATGCCGTCTCAAGCTACTTGTGGTTCGTGTTCGAAAGTTGTGGGAAATAAGGCTCATGCACTTCGGCTGCGATATTTTGTTCCATCTTTCATGTATTGGCTTATCCGTTGACCTGTTTCGAAAATCTCTCGACATTCGACATCGGTTTTTTCAAGATGTATGTGATAAATGTCGCTGTGCAAGACATCAGAATGCACAGCGACCACCAACAACTACGGGAAAATCTCTTTCGGACAAACAAAACGTTTACCACATGGGGTCAAACGCCCTCGTGAAAGTACCTCTGTCACCTCGCCTTCTCTTGTCACTCCGCGATCTGCACCACCACCAGCGTCTTCGACCCCGGCCGAGCCTCAGGTTCAATGTTCCCCACCGATGGAAGACTCAGACTCGGAACCTACGAAATGCCGCTTCACTGATCGGTCCGTGAATTTCTCAGAGCCTGTCTGTGAACTTCTGAACACCGAGGATCCATGGACCACTCAAAAGCGCAAGGGGCCACGTAATCGAGTTCAGACGTCCCCTGCTGATAAACAACAACCCAATCAGTTAAGCGCCTCTAGTTCTGCTCCCACAGGTTCATCACCGATTTCGCTGAGGCGTCATAATCTCATGGTCTTCCACGTACCAGAGTCAAAAGATGAAAACCCTCAGATACGTTATGATCACGATGTTGAGTTCCTCCAGGGGCTCATCGATAGACTCTTGGATGTGGGCGAAGACAGTGTGACGATTAAACAAGTAATCCGACTTGGCCAGAAAACTAACCAGTCATGTCGACCTCTGAGAATCACCTTTGCAAATCACAATATGCCGCAGCTCATACTGTCTCGTCTGTCAAGACTGAAAGGCATAAAAGTTCACATCCGCCGAGACTTGGAACCCGAAGACAGGGATCGTTTGAAGACTGCGGTCATTGAGCTCAAACGCCGTACAGAAGAAGGTGAGACTGACTTACAAATTGTAAATTTTCGGGTGATCAAGAAGGGTGTACGAACCCGTATCAACCGGTTGCTCAACCTCCAGGCACGTCCCGCGGTACCTCCCAGGACCTCCGTGTGGCATTCGCCAACGTGTGCAGCCTAATGAACAAACGTGACGAACTGTGCCGCTTCGCTGTCTCGGAGCGGCCGGACGTTTTAGGACTTGCAGAGACTTGGCTGAACTCCGACGTCATACCCCAAGAAGTCGTGTTGTCAGGATACTCTTGTTTCCGATGCGACCGAAAATCAAAGGCTCACGGTGGTGTTCTGTTGTACATAAAATCGTCACTATCTGGCAAACTTACCAGCACCTATCGGAGCGAGGATAATTTATGCGAGCAATTGTGGTGCACAATCCGCCTCAGACGCGCAGAACTAATAGTGGGTGTTATCTACCGTAGCCCATTAAACCGTTGTTGCGATTGGCTACCACATGTACAGAAGCACATGAGCCGCCCTCAGTTCTTACTGATGGGGATCTAAATTTACCTAAGATATTTTGGCCAGACGTTCGACTTCTTCCCGGTCATGGCAACGTTGAGGCTCAATTCGCTAAAATGACTATTGAAATCGGGGCAACGCAACATGTCATCCAACCGACGCGCGTAACTCCGCACTCGGCATCTTGTCTGGACCTAATGTTTACGAGCTGCGAGCAGAAGCTGAACGAGATCAGTCATCGAACCTCTGGCGAACAGTGACCACTGCTCCATTGTGGCAAGCTTAGAACTGTCGTTACCGTATTACAACCAACGGAAGCCGACATTCAACTATTGGAAGACGGACTTCAACGGGCTCGTCCAAGCCGCAAGTCAGACTGATTGGACACTACCACAGGATGCGTCACTTGAGGCCTGTTGGTCATTAATGAAGGGGAAGCTTAACTCGTGTACTCGGTTCGTTCCCCTGAAGTATTCAAAAGTCGGACCTGTCAAACCGCATTGGTTTGATACGGAATATAGACAGTTAGCGCGACGGCGTCGCAAACTTTGGGATAGATACATCAGCTCGGGTTGTGATGAAGATTACACGGTGTACAAGAAACAGCGTAACTTATGTAACGCCGCAAAGATCAAGAAACGCCGGCAGTTCGAAGAGGAGCTAGCATCCTCGGCCACAACTGCACCTAAAAGAATATTTGCCTACTTGAAACGTCAACTGAAACCTGGGGGCGACCTACCGGTCTTAGAGAGCTTGGACGGACAGACGCTCATTTCAAGCGCGGAGCGCGCGGACGCCTTGGCTACGCACTTCCTCACCGTATTTTCCAGTAAACCGGCGGCTGTTCCAGTACCGGCACAGGTTGCGCCAGTCTTGCTCGACAGCCTACAATGTGATGCAGTCGAAGTGTATCAGCTACTCGTCAACCTCGATGGTGCAAAGCCCCCCGGACCAGACGGACTTCACCCACTAATACTCAAGTCCCTATCGATTATCATCTCACCAGCCGTGACAAACCTATTCAATAAATCACTCTCTGAAGGATCTGTCCCCAACGACTGGAAATGCTCGATAGTGAGACCGCTTCCCAAGGGTGGTGATCCGAGTAAAATAGAGAACTATAGACCGATCTGTTTGACTTCGATATTATCCAAAGTTCTCGAGAAGGTTGTGAAAAGTGTCTGCTGTCGTTCTTCGAATCGATGGACGTATTGACGCCAGCGCAACACGGCTTTACGAAAGGGCGATCCTGCATCACCAACTTGATGTACGCAAACCACCAGTGGATACGAGCTCTCAACGAACGGAAGGATGTTGACGTGGTGTACATCGACTTTAGTAAGGCGTTTGACAGAGTGAACCACGAGGTACTCCTTCGTAAACTGAGGACATACGGAATCGGTGGCACGCTACTTCAGTGGTTACACGAGTTTATTGTGGGACGAAAGTTTAGAGTACAGGTCAATGACTACCTGACAGACTGGTTCCCATCGACCAGTGGCGTGCCTCAAGGAACTGTACTTGGGCCAGTATTATTTCTTATTCATATCAACGATCTTCCGCAGCAGCTCCAGTCACCATGTGCCCTGTTTGCAGATGATTTGAAAATCTGGAGGATCATTGAGAACCAGGACGACTGCGCTCGCCTCCAGCATGACTTAGAGCGACTGTCAACGTGGTCCACTGAAATGCAACTCCCTCTTAACGCAAGCAAGTCGGAGTTCATCAGTATCACCAGACGTCCAGCCACTCGATCATACAGCTTGGACGGCCAGTTGCTCCACCCCAACACATCTGTCAGAGACTTAGGAGTGCTCTCGCGACGTGATATGAGATCACTAGAAAATACAGAGAAATTGTACCGTGCGGGACTTCGTATGCTCTGGGCATTAAGACGCAGTTTCTCCACATGGTCCGAAGAAACCGTCCTCGTCTATTCACCTCGCTCATTAGACCAATCCTTGAATACGGTGCCCCAGCTTACCATCCGATAACCCAGTGGGAAACTGAAAAGCTGGAGAAAATACAGCATATCGCAACTAGAATGATACCGAGTCTACGAAAGCCTCCGTATGAAAAACGTGAAAGGCTCGGACTCTACACACTATCATATCACAGTAAGAATTGACCTTATTATGACCCATCGAGTACTACACTTGAATCACTTCCCCATACTGCGGCCAATATTTTGCCTGCCGGAACCGTGTAAAACCCGAGGACACCGTTACAAACTTAGGGTCCCCAGCATGAACAAATTATCGCGTCAGCTTTGTACCGAACGAAGAATCGTAAACTTATGGAATACACTACCAGAAGGATTAATAGAGGCCGATTCTGTGAAGCGTTTTAAAACACGTATCGACGATTATTTCGGAAACCTGTGCTTTTGTGAAACGATGCACATACAATGCCAAAAGAAGACATCGTATGCCCGGAAATAATGACACCAATACAAATTCCTAACCGAACAAGGATAAACGATTAACTGACCAGACACAACCGCTGATGATTCACAACTAAATGTTTTTGATTTTTCATAATTCGATAGAGTTGTACAGAAACCTTTCTACTTGCTCTTAAATACAGTATCAGCATCAATAGGAAAAGTCTAATCGATGATTGGCCTGGCGTTGAAATGGCGCAATGCACAGACGCCACTACCTGTTTTTATAAGCGCAGGTAAATTCACTTTGGATGATGAACAACGGGTAATTTAGCTGTTCACTCTCATCACTTACATGTGGAGCGGAAAATAAACTGCCGACATCACGATAAACGCTAGCCAGTTAATTGTCTGGATTGTTCACTTGCCACCGATTTTCTAGGGCGATTTCTCTTCGGATGCATGGTCCAACGTGGTCACACGAAGGGCAATCGTTGTATTGTATTCCGAATTTCACACTACACTTTATGGGTACTGTAAGCGGCTAAACGCTGGTAACCTATGATTCACGCCTTAGCACCAAACTGGAAACATACTCAATAATTTTCCACTTCGGCTTAGAGCCGTAACAACAAATCAGTTCGCTCGGAAACTGCGCGCGCACGCAAACTACGAATGATCTCATGGATGGACTGCACCTTTATCCTGCTACGTACCGGCTCTCTAAGCGTCGTGCTAGTTAGTATCGGGTACCTGGTCGAGATAGGGTCATGTCATCTACCAATCGATTTCTAGGAGCAGAATGTCGGTAGCAAAAGGGATAGCGGCAGCGTCGCATAATCTGGTGAGAAACACTATGGACCTTACGTAGTAAGATGAATGGCAGACAGATAATGATACGAAGAGGAAGATGCCATAGTTCTCCGTCTCGGTATGACCGTACTAGAACTAGAAACGCCGCACAGACTTTTCCAAAGGTTCACTGATCAATTCCTTTGAGGACTCCAAATGGTTTTCGTCAACAATGACGATATTCTTGTAGCCATTTCCAATCATGATGCGCATCTGTCACACCGATCGATATTCGAACGTTTTGCTCAGTATGTCGCTACGAGCAATGTTGACAAGTAGATTGTTGGCCAAGGTTCTGCTTATTTCCTGGGTCATCGAATCGATTGCAACGGCATTAGTCTATTCCCCAAGAAGACACAAACGATGGCCGATTATCTCGTGCTACAATCGTCAGCATGGTTAATTACTGCAGCCAGGTTGCGCTTGGTTACTCCAGCCACTGACCGAGTTATTTAAAGGCTGGTCACGAAAATTCGAGTCCACTCAAGAAGCTATTGTTGCATTCGACAAGATCAAGCACGCGTTGTCCAACCCTACCGCGATTAGTCATTTGAGGACTGATGTTGACGCAACTCACATCCTCAAGACTGATGCATCTCAGACCGCCGTTGGGGCTGTACTCCAGCAAGGAATCAATGGTCAACCAGAGCCCTTATTCTTTTCTTCTCCCAAACTTCAGCCTGCACAGACGCGATACAGCACCTTTGGTCTAGAACTTTTAGCTATCTACCTAGCTATCAAACATTTTCGGCACCTGCTTGAAGGTCACACATTTACCATTCTCGGCGATTATAAGCCACTTGCTTTTGCTTTTCGTAGTTCATTCGACAATTTCTCCCCCAGAGAAATCCGTCATTTGGATCGTATCTCACCGTTTTCAACCAACAATCGCCAATTCGATGCTGCCAGTAATGTTGTCGCCGATGCCATGTCGCGTATCTGCCTTCAGGAAGTTTTGCGGTAGACGATCAACTTAGTAGACATATCAGCTTATCAAAAAGGAGATCCTGAGCTTGTGCAGTTGAGAGCAAATCCATCGATCAAACTATCACAGCTGCTAATTCTTAACTCAGGCTCTAAATGTTACTGTAATATTTCTAACGGCAAGCCCCGGCCCTTTGTCCCTCAGCAGTACCGATGAATCATTTTTGGCCCGAGCATTCGAATCATCATCAAGCTACATTTGGCACAACATGCGCTCCGAGATCCAGCAGTGGGCCAAACACTGTATCAATTGCCAAACCAGCAAGAGCCAACGTCACACAATTACCGTCCCAGGCACGTTTACGCTTCCCGACGCCCGTTTTAAGCATAGTCGTCTTGACGTCATTGGACCCCAGCCTCCATCCAACGATTTTGTCTGCTTATTGACATGTGTTCATCGTTATACGCGTTGGCCACTTGCTGTGCCTTTACGTGATGCTTCTACGGAAACTGTGGCGCGAACATTCATCGAAAATTGGATTTCCGCCTTTGGTACGTCAGCCACTATTACTACCGATAGAGGGCCCCAATTCAATTCGGTCTTGTTTCGTGACTTGAACCGCTTGCTCGGTTGTTCCTACCTACGAACAACCACTTACCACTCAGCTGCAAATGGCATGGTTGAATGTTTCCATCGCCAACTTAAAGCCGGTATTACTGCTTCGCAGTCGAACTTACAATAGCCAGAACGTCTACCGATTAACTTGCTTGGTATTGGTAACACCATTAAGGAAGACATTGGCTGTTGTCCCGCTGAGCTGGTCTTTAGCACTACTCTCACACTTTCCGGAGAAATGGTGCTCGACTCAAGGGTGAGTGGTGTAGTTGATCCAACCTCATTGTATTGTATTGTATTCCCAACAGTCTATTAGCTAGACAAAGAGCCAGTCTAAAACCATGGAGATAAGGAGATAAACAAGATTCAAAGCGTCATAATCATCGTGGCATGCTAGTTGAAGGTGAGCAACACGCTTCAACTAATATGCCGCAGGAAGAATGGAACGGTTTGATAAAAAGCAGGACAAAACATTTTTAGTTTGTTTTTCACACGCCGCTTTTGTTCTGTTTTTGTCATTTTAATGTTTGTAGAATTAAACATGTGAATCAATACAATAATGTACACAATTCTTCCACTGATTCCGGTTGCGGGCCATATCTTCAAGAGTGCTAAGCCATTGGCACTCCTCATCTTTGGGTCCCCATCCTGGAAGACGTACGGATCCTACAGCGGCTAGACACGACGTCAGCGATTTCATGTGCTGCCGCCAAGTGGAAGGCTGACCACCACGCAGTCGCCTCCAGCCAGGTCCTTGACGAGCGAATAGAGCGCGACGCGGTAGACGCTCAGGTGCCATGCGTAGAACGTGACCGAGCCATCTCAACTGGCGCAACAAAACCAGTTTGTTGAAGGAAATACTCGCATTCCCCAAGATGCGACGTCGAACGTCATTACTATTAACTCGATGTTGCCACCAAACACGAGCGATCCTCCTTAAGCAACCGTTATCGAACGCAGAAAGACGACGCATGTCTTCCACGCGAAGCGGCCAGGACTCGCACCCATACAACAATGTTGAGCGAACTGATGCACTGTAAACTCGGCCCTTTAGTGAGAATGAGACGTCGCGACGACGCCACAAGTGCCTCAAATTGACAAATGCCGATCGAGCTTTAGCGATACGAAGAGAAACTTCTTTGTTGATAGTGCCATCAGCAGAAATATAGCTCCCAAGGTAGACGAAACTATCTACCTGTTCAAGTTGTGCACTATCGAGAGTGAGTACGGGAGCAGGTAAAAGCCAATCTTTGAGCGGTATTTTACACTTCGATGGGGCGAAGCTCATGCCATACTTAGATGCTTCAACCGCCAAACGATCCAGAATGAGTTGCATACTCTGAGTATCGTCACCAAGTAAGGCGATATCATCAGCATAATCTAAGTCGGTCGCGCGCTCACCCGGTAGAAGCTCTAGGCCAAAATGTTAGAAACCTTCTAGAGCGTTCGACAGAATGTCTTCGATTGCGAAGTTGAAGAGGAATGGGGACATAGGGCAGCCCTGTCGCACACCGCTATTGACAGTGAATTGCGAGGAAAGCTTGCCATAGACCCTCACTCTGCCGGATGAATGAAGGTAAAGTGCTCGTAAGATGGCGGTATATTTCTCTGGCACCCCGTTCTTTAGTAAGCAACGCCATAAAGCAGGTCGGTCAACGGAGTCAAAAGCGGCACGTATGTCTAGAAATGCAACGACAGTGGGCCTGTGATAAATGTGGCGATGTTCGAGGAGCTGGCGGAGCGTGAAGATTTGATCCACGCATCCGCGGCCAGGACGGAAACCAGCTTGTTCTTCACGGTAGTATGATTCACGTACTGGGGATAGCCTGCGAAGCAGAATGCATGCCAATAGTTTAGAGGCAACCGAAATAAGACTAATCCCGCGATGATTTGCACATGAAGTGCGAGCGCCTTTCTTGAAAATCGGGATAATGACTGATTCTCCCCAAGAGGAAGGCACTTTCTCTTCATGCCAAATTTTTGCGAACAGCGCGGTCAGCTGGTTAATGATCGCCACACCACCGTACTTGAATAGCTCCGGAGGAAGTCCGTCTAAGCCGGCAGCCTTGAAGCGCTTCAAGCGTCGAATCTCAAGGCCGACTTCCGCTTCGCTGGGTGGATTCAGAGGGACGAGCCAGGGTGGACAACAACGTGTACTGCATGTACTGATGGATGGTGGAGGCAAGTTGAACTGCGAGTGAAAGTGCTCGGCCCAGCGGTCCATACGCCTCTGTTGGTTGGTGATCGGAGACTCATCCACCTCACAAATGACCTCACTGACACCAGGCTCCCTGAGGCCAGTGGACCGAATGAGTTGGAAAAGCCTGCGAGTGTTGCCAGAGAGGGCAGCGGTCTCCATCTCTAAAGCACGTTCAGACCACCACGTTTCGCGATCCTTGCGTAGGCTTTGCTTGAGCAGCCGGTTGGCAGAACGGCGCCGCTCGTTGCAATCTGATTCCGCCAGGATATCTTTGCGGCGTTCGAACAGCTCCAGAGAACGAGCAGAGATCCAAGCCTTCAATGGGCGCCTAGTTAGGCCGCAGCATGACTGTCCGGAAATGGTCATTGCCTTCCGTATACAAGTCCAGTGTTGTTCCACTTCTTGAGGTGGATTGCAACTGAGTGCATATGCCAATGAAGACTGATAGCTCGTCTGGACAGAGGAATCAGTTAATCTGTTTACATCAATCTTGCGGTGCTTCGTGTTTCGGGATCCTCCAAAACACATACAGATTTTCGCGCATACCAGAGCATGATCTGAGTCAACGAATGTGGACCAAAAGGACCTGCAGTCCAGTACGCTGCCGCGCCATCTGAAGCTAATTGCAATGTGATCAATTTGAGACCACGGTTGTGTTGAAGAAGGGGGACGCCACGTTGCGGAACGCTTCTTCGTACGCCTGAAGTTAGTGCTCGAAAGAAACAGACGGTTGTCTTCGCACAATGTGAGAAGTCTCTCTCCGTTATCAGAGCGGTTCTCATCGAGCGTGTGATGACCACCAAGATGGCGTTCGTATGGTAACAGGCGGCCAACCCGTGCATTAAAATCCCCAGCAAGGATAACGACATCCGACTTTTTAGCATTAGTCAAGAGTTGTTGTAGATCCCGATAGAATTCGTCCTTGACCGAGTCGCCACTGCAGTCAGTTGGAGCGTACACAGAGATCACAAACAAGTTGTGTCTCTCTTCGCGGTGCCTGTTGATTCTACACGAACCCCGGAGCCGAACTGCACATAATCGGCTGTTAATAGGGAACCAGTCCAGTAGTGCCGCCTCGGCCTTGTCACTTAGTGCTATACCTACACCAGCCAGACCCGCTGAGGCTGCTTCTGGATCTCCAGAAAGACGTAGGTGATATCTGGCTTCGTGGTCTGTGGGGGATGTCAGTGTAAACACAGTGCTGGGATCTTGCAATCGGGTTTCTGAAAGGCAGCAGACATCAATGTCTAGGGAATCTAGAGTGCGCGCTAGACCGGCTTGCTGTCCAATCTGCATGAGTGTCCGAACGTTGAAGCACGCCAGACGGAACGAGGATCGGGGACGAAGGAGAGCCATGGGTTTAACCTCTTGGTCTGCGGCGCAACCGGAATCGCAGCCAGATTGCTGAGCACATGAATCGGGTAAAGGAAAGTGAGGATTGTTAACAAACAAACAATTGGCGTGTGATGAAGTCGCGTGAAAGTGACTAGCAGAAACAGCAGCTGATGAGCAAGTTGTAATACAGTCCATGGTTTTGCAAGAGGGCGTGATACTACCCGGTTGCCCAAGCCGAAGTAGGGAGTTGACTTAGGGGACTCCACCCCGAGCCTTTGGCTAAATAACCTACCCGCAAGGCAGCGGGGCGAATTTAGGGAATCGCGCCCATTGGGAGGCGTTGACTGAATGTTCAGTTCAGTTTGTTTGGTAGATTACCAAACAGGGGCCCAATACTCCCCATATAGTCAGCACACCTGCTGGAATACAATGTCCCACCGAGGTGGAACATTGTCGCCGAACACTTTGCTGGAACGGGGTACACCCGAACCACCCAGCTGGCACCACGAGGAGGTAGTTCGGCCAGCCAGCCTCATATGACACCCCTGAGGCAGCACTCCAGCTCCATTCGTCCAACACTACCAAGAACCAGCCCACGAAGTCAACAGGTACACCCGGATTTTCACACTTGCCACTTCGTTCACGTGCGTGTCAATCCCGTCCGTAAACTTCTGACCGCCTTACGAGGACCCCTTCTAGGTGGTTACCCGGAAGGAGAAGTACTTCGTGCTGGATATAAATCGTTCTCAGGATATTGTGAGTATTGACCGCTGTAAGCCGGCCCACCTCGAGACTCGACCACTACCAAAACCCACGGACATTCCTGTCACCGACCAACCCACCTTCCCAAGTACGTCTCCTACACATCCCATGTGTGATACCTGTTCCCTCTCCTGCACCTCAAGCATCTCATGACACAAACTTGAACTCGCACCACCGAACACGCTTCGGACGTACAGTTCTTCTCTCTTCCAAATAAAGATAAATGCGACACAAGTATCGAGCAATGGTCTCAGCGACTAACGCTCTAGGGGATTCTGTAGTGATTCTACAATTCTATCCTTCCAATTGTACTTTCCTATCTCCCTCTCTCCGACCCAAAGCTAGTAAAACATCGTCGAATGCCGATTCGCCTTCCGGTTTCGGCTACGCATGTTGTGCAGTCGATCGTCAGTCTGTTAGGCTGGTTCATCGATTATCGGGTCTACCGCCTCGAGTTATCGTACTGACTAAAGTTTCATCTTCCGGACCGGATTGCGCGACCGAGACAGCCTACTGAAAATTTTGCTTCACCGAAGGTCAGGTCCAACATTCTTACTTTATAAACTGTGAACTCTTTTATGCAGGTAAGTCCTTTTAGTTTGGTTTTTCCACTACACTTTCAACTGCCTCACTATCATTATGTACGTCTCCTTCCGCTATCCCCGCGCACAATCGAAGTCGATACTCCTCCGCTTCTTCAGTGGGAGCGCTTTTGAATGACGCAGAGCACCAAGGCCACCGGTGGAAAATAGTTAAGCCCAGGACACTTCGCGCCCGTCCGCAAGCTGCTTTATCTTCCAGGGTAGTAAATGACTAGAACAGTCTGCCGAAACACATTAGTGATTCGCAGACACTTTCAGGCGATTGCTAGACTCTCATCTAACGCACATGGCAGGGTCCTGCTGTTCTTTAAAGGTGGCCATCTCAGAAGCACTAATGTCTCTGGACAGCAACCACCCACCTTGTACTAATTCGGAACCGATGGAGCTGACCAGAGCACTCCCACCTGCTCTCAATATCCCAATGAATCCCCAAAATTTTAAACAGTTGTCTCCTATTTATTGGACGCTCTCTGCCATACTAATCGGGCTTTTTAGCCGAAATATTGCGGAAACGGTGTTTGAGTAATCAATTGAAACGTAATTTGACTATTGTCAAATGTATCTGATCCGAGATATCTTGGATGCATCGAAGTGGCACTGGACAAGACGTTTTGGCGCATATTAGTAGATCTTCCGGTTATTCCCAGTTTTAATCCCGTTTTGCATTTTACTTTTGCTTTTTCTATTGCGTTCCTTTTACTATTGTATACGTGTAACAAATATGCTCTGTCTTTCACGTGAACATGTCTGTCTCGCTAAACACAGACGGGTGTACCCTTGGGGTCTTCATCTGATGAGTCTAGTGCAGCCTGCGGACAATCTACCTGTTCAAAGCCAGTCATAGATCTATCTGGCTGTATGCAATTTGACATTTGCTACCGCTGGTATCACGGAAATTGTACCGGGCTACAAGCGGACCAGTACACGATGCTATCGCTCAGTGTGAACTGTGATGAATGCTGCGCTCAGAGATTGTCTCGCCTGGTCATCATCGGTGCTAAACGTACAGCGCTGGCGTCAAGATTGCCAGATGTTAAGAAGGCGGTAGCTGAGCTCGCCTCTCTTGCCTCGCCCAATACCAAAGTGGATTTGATTTGGAAATCCCTGAAGGTTGCGATCGAGTACCCTACAGCAGACTGTACCACTGCTGATGATCCATCCGCTGGTGTCTGTCAATCGATCAAGTAGTTTCATATCCTACCGGACATCAGGTAGCATAGTTGACTCTCCTCATGAGCCCATCAGAGTGAAGCAAAATAGGGTGCAGAAATGCCATAAGCCGTCTGCTAAACCCAGAGACTTAGCTGGTAAGAAATCGAGAAAAAAGCAGATGCCGTCACTCGTAAAGTCGCCTGGCGGTTGTGCACAAAAGAAGATTCCGATACGCACTACTTGTCAAAGATGCTGACCGTCTCGGCTGCCACTGACTGAAGCGGCCCGTTTTGACGACTTGTTGGTCACTGCTCAATGCGACACAAGATCAACGGCCCCTGCTTCGCCATCCAAAAGAAGAAGCGGAGTAGGACTGCCCTTAAAACCTCGGGAGGGTTCGAAGACCCAGTAAATAGTAAAACACCGGCAATAAAGCGGAAAATCTACGCCACGGATGCTTTGACGTCGTTTGAAGAAAACAGGGACAGCTCCATCACCAGCGGTGAAAACACTTGGCTTAAATGTCAAATCTAGGGCACGAGGGTAAGCACACACCGCCGTAGCGACTCTTTCACGGATGATAGCAGCGTTATCTTCAGTCACGTTGCTGTATCTGCGGCTGCTCTACCCAGGGAACGCATTTTGGATGACATCAAGTGGCTCAAATTGTGCATCACCAAGCTACTTCCACCTGGTGTTACTGTCAAAAAGCTGATCAGATTGGGGAATGCACTGCTTAGAACTGATCGCTCCGTTGGTCGTCAAGGCGGAGGCGTTGCCCTTGATGTGAGCTGTAAATTAGATGTGTTAAGTACCTGCACATTTCAGCCGTAGAATCAGATTGTTGAAGCCCTATCGACTGTTATGTGCACTTCCTCTACCCAGTTTACAGTTGTAGTCGTATACAAGAGTCCTGGAAATTCCTCCAGGGAGATAAGTGACTTTATTCGCACTCAGTCCGCGAATAAGTGTTTAGTTCTAGGGGATTTAAACCCCTCGTAAGTCTGTTGGGCCAATTTTTCTTGCAATTCAGTGCAGACTTTCTTGAGCTGTCTCTCAAAGTGCCTTTGCGCCAGTTCGTGGACTTTTCCACTAGGTATATGGACAACCAAATACAATCTACTTTAGATCTGGTTTTCGGTAAGTCTCTCGAGTTCGTACTTGACGTTTCATACGGTGCACCTCTAGGATTCAGCGATCACGCATGCATATCCTTTTGAGGTGCTCTTCCAAGACACCAAAAGACCGCCGTTGAGTCACTTCCGAATATTTGGTGGGCAGACTTTAGTACAATGCAAGCTAGGGCTTCAGTTGTGAACTGTGGAAATTCGATGGCTGACTCTGTCAAGTTAGCCTGCGATAAATTCAAGGCATATCTTACGGAGGTTTCTACTCGTTATATTTCACTCATGAGGAAAAGAGGGTTAGGAGTACAGCCTCCGTGGATAGATTCCACAGGCAAATACCTACACAAGAAACGGTTTACATACTGGTGAATCTAACAAGCAGCGCAATCAGCCAGTACTTAAGACAGTTATCGAGAGATTAGAAATAAATATAAGCAACATCTCAGGACTGTTCGTCTCCAATACGAGCAGGGTTTGGCGGACTCGGCAGCAGCTAGTCCCAAGAAGTTCTTTGTTTACGTTAAAAGACGCAGTGCGGCGGAACTGTCTATACCAACGTTATTGCGAGCAGACAGGACCCGTGCGCAAACCGACTATGATTAGGTTTGTATAGTTAGTGAACATTATACTGGGGTCTTTACTCAGAAGACCTGTTCAAGTATGCGTTCGATTCAATCGATCGATGCATCCTGTTAAAAATACTTGCGCGGAAATGTGTTCCCACGAAATATTTGTACATCCTGCGTCAGGGTCTGGTGACCGGTCGGATAGCTTTCTGACAACAAGTGCCGTTCGTCAGGGTTGGCCGTTTTTGATCAATTTTGTCGTG
Source organism: Dicrocoelium dendriticum (assembly GCA_944474145.2). Classification (NCBI taxonomy): domain Eukaryota; kingdom Metazoa; phylum Platyhelminthes; class Trematoda; order Plagiorchiida; family Dicrocoeliidae; genus Dicrocoelium; species Dicrocoelium dendriticum. The sequence continues at coordinate 149,181,807 of OX104063.1, read as the reverse complement.
GACTTTTCCCTTACGGAATCTCACGATGTAGGCGTCAAGGTTCTGTCTGGTGAAAGGTTAGTTGCCCTTGATTATGCGGACGATATCGTCTTGCTTTTCGCCGATGTTTCGGCGGCACAATCAACCCTGAATAACCTCTCTAGAGTGGTCCCATTATTTGATACGCGCTTCGCGCCTTCAAAGTGAAGTGTTACTGTAGGACCACCAGACACTCGATGACCCCTTGACCATTGATGGTGGGGAACTCAAGGTGGTTGCTCGGTTCACTTACGTTAGTAACTGTATCAGCAACGATGGGCGCGTTGCAAAAGCCAGAACTTGATTCTTGAAGCTGCGGAATCTTTGGCAACAGAAGCGAATTGCCCTCCGTCTGAAAGGCCGTGTATACAAGGCCACAGTAAGGGCCGTCATGCTCTATGGTAGTGAGACTTGGCCATTTCGGCCTGAAGATCTGAAGCGCCTTCAAATCTTCGATCATCGCTGTCTGCAGATCATTGCTGGTGTCGGGTGTCACCAGCGTGTCCGCAACGAGGATGTGCGTAGGCGAGTACTAGGTAGTGATAACCAAGCTAGTCCCTTAGTACCACAGATAGCACTGAATATGTTGGCTTGGGCAAGGAGTACGCATGCTTAATCACCACTTACCTAGGACAGCCTTGCTTAGTCTGCCAGGTGTAGGGTGGCGAAAGGTTCAAAATGGACAGAAGTTGACTTAGCAGCGTGAAATGAAGTCACTGACGACCAAACTCGTTGCTGTTGGTCCATCGCGCCTTCCAGGCTCGATTACACGTGAGTCGCCTTGTGCTTGGATCGAGACTTTACAGGACATGGCACGTACCTGACACCAGTGGCGCGTCTGCTGACGTCTCCTAATCGGATTGCATGCTTATAGTGTGTTTGGTGCTGAGTTATCTGCTGGGTAATGGCTGATTATGATGCGGGACATTGAAAGCCGCAAGGAAGCTATCTCGCTGATGTCACCTTATCTTTGCACGATGGCCAGCTGTTTGTGATGGTAGGTTGTTAACATAAGGTGTAGGCGCCTTGACCCTGAATGTTTGCTTAGGGCATTAAGGTTTTCAGGTAAGTCCCCCTTCTCTCCCTCTTATTGTTCTCTATTCCATCATTATCATCATCATACACGTTAGCTAGAGGTGGGAAACACCTCAGCTACTGTGCCGCTATACTAAGAAAAAAGAGAGAAAAACAACTGGTGAAAGCTGGCTGAGCTACCGGTAACGGATGGGCATCGTTCCGGTAAGCTACCAGCCGGCTGCTGTGCACCCAAAAAAATTATTATGCAAAATTATATAAGGCTAAGTAATGAGATCGTGGTTGGAGAGGGAGGCTAAGAGGGATGGGGTGGGACAAAGAAGCTCACAGCACGAACGCCACTGAGGTCGGCTCCTAGCCATATCAGCAAGTGTGTCCAACCAAACGTGTTCATCGTCTTTCGGACCCCAACCTGGGAGCCGAGACGCTCCAACCGAGGCCAGCTCAGAAGTGACGGCCTTCATTTCTCTTGACCAAGTCATCGCTTGGCCACCCCTCCTCTTCTGCCATCCACACCCCCGGCGCGCAAACAAACACGTCGAGGGAGTCGGTGGGCTGGCATGCGTAACACGTGGCCGAGACATCGGAGCCTGATGCGTGAAATAACGGTGCTGAGCGGTTCATTTCCTTTTCCTGTGCCATAAACAAGGCGTCGAACACGCTCGTTACTCACGCGGTGTTCCCACCAAATGTGAGCTAAATTACGAAGGCACCGGTGGTCGAGCGTAACTAGCCTCTTCAGGTCCGCTGCTTTAAGCGGCCAGGTTTCACAACCGTACAATAGGGTCGAACGTACCACTGCATTGTACACTCTACCCTTCAGGGTGAGAGTGATGTCGCGCCGGCGCCATAAGTGGCGAAGGTTAGCAAAAGCGCCCCGAGCTTTTGCTATACGGTTTGTGATTTCATCTTCAATCCCACGGGCGCTGATACAACTTCCCAGGTAGTTGAATTTTTGAACGACTTCTAGCTGATCCCCACCGAGGGTCAGCGTAGGAGGCGGTCCAGACCAATCTTGGAGAAACGCTTTGCACTTCGAGGGTACGAAGCAAAGCCCGAAGTGACGGACAGCTAGTGCTAATCTGTCCAGTGCCGCTTGGCACGTTTGTGAGCTGTCACAGATGAGGGCCATATCATCAGCATACTCTAAATCAAGAAGTCGTTCTCCTGGGAGTAGCTCCACACCTAAGTCGTGTCCTGTGAACGCGATTTCCATGACTTCGTCAACAGCGAAGTTGAAGAGGAAAGGTGACAGCGGGCATCCTTGTCTCACGCCGCTGGAGATATTAAAGGGCGACGACAACTTGACGTAAGCCCTCACTCTGCCCGAGCTACGAGCATATAATGCTCGGATAATATTCACATATTTCTCAGGTACACCTTTCCTGAGTAGACAGTCCCAAAGTGCATGTCTATCCACCGAATCGAATGCACCTTTGATATCGAGGAACACGACAACGGTGGGCCGCCAATATATGTGACGGTGCTCCAACAACTGACGCAAGATGAAGATGTGGTCAATGCAGCTATGACCTCGACGAAATCCAGCTTGCTCTTCACGAGTGCCAGTCAGTCTGTGAAGAATTATGGAGGCAAGCAATTTGGAGGCGATGGAGATCAGACTGATTCCTCTATGGTTGCCGCATTCCGATCGTGAGCCTCCTTTGAAAATTGGGACTATGATGGAGCGGCTCCAATCGGTTGGGACAGTTTCCTGCTTCCACAGTCTCACTAGTAACTCGTGTAAATCATCCATAAGAACAGGTCCCCCGAATTTGAAAAGGGCTGGAGGAATGTCATCAGGTCCCGCGGCTTTATTTAACTTCAACAGTTTGATTTCATGTTCAACTTCTGAGCCAAAAGGTTGAATCAAAGGAACAGCCCACGGAGCAGGGAAATCACTTGTTGGCGGGGAATTCTATTCCTTAGGTCATCATGGTTCTATGGCAGCGAAGCATCTGTTCAAATGGCTGATGTACTGCTGTTGTTGAATGACTGATTGACTTGTTTACGCCAGGTTGAATTGGTTGCAAGAGTTCCAGAAGATTCTTGCTTAGCTGAGTTACACATAACGGAGACTCAGGTCTTCGAGGTACTGCAAGGCATTAATCCCTCTAAAGCTCCCTGTCCTGATTCAATTCATCCGAAGATGTTGCATGAATTGGTCGCTGAGCAGAGTGGTCCTCTCACATACGTGTTTTCAAAATCGCTTGACGGCTGCGTGTTATCTTCCGAATGGAAGGAGACAACCATCTGTCCAATTTTTAAGAGCAGTGACAGTGATGTGTCCGCGAACAATCGGCCTGTCAGCTTGACAAGCGTAGTAAAGTTTGAAAAGCTGTTAAGGGATTTGGTGGGGAACCACCTGAACAAATTTGACCTCAGTGTTGAGCAACATGGATTCCGCAAGGGATTTTTTGCATCGGACTAATCTACTTGTAACTCGTGAAAGCAGGGCCGAAGCGGTAGACAGTGGCCACGTTGTAGACGCGCTATTCGTGGACTTTTCGAAAGCTTTTGACACTGTTTCTCACCTTAGATTCCCACTAAAGTTGAGATCTTACGGGATTTCTGGTCGCGCCCTTAAATGGGTGTCCGCTTTCCTGGAGAGTGTGCACGCGTTGGCGTAGCTTTTCGCTCAGGCAAGCTGTCCTTAGTGGCGTCCCCCAGGGCTCGGTATTGGGGCCATTGTTCGCGATCTATGTAAATGACCTGCCGGGGGAGCTAGGAGTGTCATCACTAATATTTGCTAACGAATTTAAGCTCTGGAAGATTGTAGATATACCGGGGGTCCTGAGGCAATTCAGTGTGCCTCTGGGAATGGTCTACCTTATGGTTGATGCCAATAAATCCAATCAAGTGCTTTGTTCTCCGAATCGGAGCTGCTAATCCTCCCACCCGATATGCTGTCGGTAGTGGTGAAATCCCTGTTGTTACTAGGCAGATTGATTTTGGTGCCGTGCAATCATTAGTTCTTCACTCTGACGACAGTAGGAAGAAGGATGCTTATCGAGGGTTTCGTATATGGTTTGTCAGCCGCTCTTGCGGAGCCCTAACGGTCAATATATTTGTGAGGCTATTCTCGGCATTCGCGCGACCTCACTTGGAATACTTTATCCAGGCTTCTCCAAAATGGACTTGGAGAGGGTGTTACGAGTGGGTACTAGGTAAGTGCAGGGTCTACGGGGACAGACGTATCCTGAACGCTTACTTAGCTTGGAAATGTACGCCATATACTACCGAAGGATAAGAGGGGACTTGATACTCACTTACCGTATTCTGACAGGTAAGATCGGGCCGAAGATTTCTGGGCTATTTAGTCCAGCTGTTACCTAATCTCCGCGGTCATCCATTGAAGTTGCACCAACCACGGTGTGATCGGATTAGGACGGAGACTCGTTTGTAACGCCTAGTTACAGACCGCCGGAATTCGCTTCCAGATAATGTGGTTAGGGAAGTTACGGCTAAGGGTTTTGTGCGTCAGCTCGATGATTTTAAGTGATAACAACAAACCTTTCCATTTTCCTAATAGACTCATCTTCAGTCTTCAGTTCTTTCTTCAATGACTCGAAGATCTTATTGCTCTACTTATTTAGCTCTTTCCTCTTTCTCTTCTTGTCGTTTGCGTTTACTATCTTCTCTTTCTTGACTCATGCAACCGGCCCAGCAAGGACTGCTAGGGCAGGATACGTAGGCAATAATTGTTTGGAGAGTGTGTGATGCAGCCATTGTTTTAAGTCCATCAGTATTCCAAAGAACTTCGACAACTCTTGGTTCAACGACCCGCTGAAGAGGGAACACTCGGGATAATCCTATCGTTGCAGTCCCACTTGAACTTATAACGAACGATCGAAACCATTTTTGGCGCGCGATCAAACTTGAATCGCTGCTTTGATGACACACTTCTCGTCTGTCCTTCATAGCGCCATTGCTATACAATTATCGGAGGACAAGAATCTGAAGAAAAAGGTTAACTGTGACGTGTGTTCCTTCTCTTTTTATGTTACCCTAATTCTCCCCTATAGAGCCTACGTGTGGTGTAATAGATGTTCCGTCTCAAACCTTGGAGTTCTCCCTTGCGTGCACTTTATAAGGTAAGGAGATCATTGTGCTTCGCGTAGACGGCCATTGATTCTTCCACTTCTCTTTCCTTTCACATTTGGTTTACTGTGGTCTATTACTAGGTGGTTTTGATTATCGCATGATTATCGTGTTTCACCGTTAAAGCTTTTTATTCTTAAAAGACCCTATTGGGAACAACACTTGTCAGGAAACTTTGTCAGTTGCTCCGGTGATTCAACAGGGTTCTCAAATCTACTTACTGGGAATCCATCATCAGTGGGCTTCACGCCATGTCCAGCTCACTGTGTTTGCATTGTACCAGTGGTTACTCAGGGTATTCAATGTATCACTTGCAATTACTGTGCATGTGGTCAAAAACGTTGCTCGCAACTTGCTGGTTCGCTTTTTGAGACCTACGCTGAACACAGGTTTACCATAGATCTGCCGAGATTGCATCGATGCTATTGCTTTGGCAAGGCGACCGCTGCATCAGAATCATGAGATGCTCGTCTGTTCCTTCCGCTAGACGAGCCAGAAAGCTCGGCACTATCTTCCAGTGAACACCCAAAGAAAACGACTAACCAAGCTGTAGACCTAAATCGCACCTGTCCTCCCGATAACTTGGACACGGTGCCCTCACTTTTGTCATACGGCGCGAATGTTTCAAATGGCAACCAAGGCAGCATGACAGGCAACTCTGAAGAGTCACCTGCTACAGTCGCCGACCGTGAAACCATGAACGATCCACCGTGAAGTGTCGCAGACAGGAAACTTACGGCAGCGATTCCGAGCACCGCTGAGCGACCTTCTGTGTTGTCTGAAATCAGTTTGCTCTACCCACGCAAACAATGATGACCTTCCACGTAAGGTTATTATATATGGAGGCAATGGTAATGGACAATACAATTACAATGCACTTATCAACGAAAAAGTAAAGACAATCGAGTAATCGCTAGTTGCCAGAGGATCCAGGACCTGAATTTCATATACACGTTGCTCGCTACTAGTTAATAGTAGGTCCAAGCACGATGGAGCGGAATGTGGTGTAACGCGCGTCGGTTGGAAGGCATGTTATGCTGCCCCAGTCTCAAATATCATCGCCGCAAAATGCGCCTCGATTTCACAGTGACCGGGGAGAAGTTGGACCTCAGGCCACAGAATTCGAGGGAAGTTAAAATCGCCCATAAGCAGGAAGTGGGGCCGACTCATGTAGTTTCTTACATGCCGGCAACCAATCCAGACATCGACTTCGCGGGTTGCGATGAGCTGCACCCACAAACAATTCACCCTGTCTCAGGCGGATCGAGCACCATAGTTGCTCGCACAGGCTATCTGCGCTGCGGTAGTTGTGTACCAGTCTCTCGCACATTGAAGAACGAATAAATAACAGCACGTCACTACGCTCCTTTGATAATCTGTCACAACGGAAGCACGAGCAGCCACTGACCTGGAATTCCTGGGTAGTGTCCTCAGGATTTACCCAGGTTTCGGCCAGTCCCAGTATGTCTGGACGACGAGACGCAACGAAGTGATACAGATCGTCACCTTTGATAATTAACCTACAAAGATTTGTGAAGGCTACGCGCAGGCCGCGGTTGGAACCGCCGAGCGTGCATGAAACGTCATTGACCCGTTGATCCGGGTTCGGCGGAGCCGGGGAACTACCCGAAAATTCACAATGCGGAAGTTACCTTCTCTACTATCGGTAAGGCGCTTCAACTCAATGATAGCGGATTTCAGTTCCTCTCGGTCCGACGGATTCAAATCTGGACGAATATGGATCTTCAACGCTTTTAGCCTACCGAGGCGGGATAGTACCACCCTCGGACTCGCGTCATCTGCAAAGCTGACTCGTAGAGGCCGAATCTTACCCTCCTCACTTTTTCCAAGGCGGGTGCGTTGTTTCACCATCAACCCCTGTTCACCCACGTCGAGGAGCCTATCAATCAGGCTCTGCAGAAATTCGACGTCGTAATCATGATGAGTCTGAGGATTTGTATCCGTTGACTCAGGCGCGTGAAATATCATAAGGTTGCGATGCTGCTGGTCGTTGGTAGTTGCTCTCTTCTTCTTACTTCCTTTTGTTCGCCATTTACCTCGATTTGTGTTATCTCACACCGGGTTGCTAGTGTCCGTGGGAGGGCGGCAACACAGACACAGACAGACCAGGTGAGTCCCCCTAAACGGATGGACATCGCCCCGGAGGACTCGCAGCCGGCAGGCAAGTAGGCTCGTCCCAAACTAGGGGTGACTCAGTTTCTGACGCATGAGATGAACCCACGAAGACCCTCGTTATGGAAAGTTTCGCCCGCCTTACTTTCTCGTAAGTGTTATCGACTGCAGATGATCGCACTTCAAGCTGACACATTTTACTCAAAATTTGGACAAAATCATGCCGGAGAGCAAGCAGAAGTGTATGTTGGTCCACAGATAAACCGATGCACAAAATATGGAAGTTTATGCTGCAGAAAGTGCATGTAATCACGTTTGCGCGATGACCAACCATTTTAGAACAGCTGACACGGGGAGCCAGCTTAGCCATTTAAAAAACAGATACCGATCGATACGGCTGAATCAAGGTAATAAAGAATCGCTCCCCAACCAGGGAGTACAGGTTCCAACCGAGGCCAACGTCGAAGTTAGAGCCTCGCTTGCTCTTGACCAAGTCATGGCTTGGTCACCCCTCCTCTTCTTCCATCCACACCCGTGCACAAACAACGCACAATGCGGAAGTCGATGGGCTTGCAGGCGCAATACGTGGCCGAGCCATCGGAGCCTGGTGCGTAAAATAACGCCGCTGAGCGGTCCATTTCCTCTTCCTGTGTCATAAATAAGGCGTTGAATACGTTGTTCAAGCAGTGTTTCCACCAGATGTGTGCCAAACTGCGAAGGTACCGATGGGCGAACGTAATTAGCCTCTTCATGTCGGCTGATCGAATGAGCCAGGAGAGTTGAGCGGAGGACTACAATGTACACACTACCCTTCAGGGAGAAAGTGATGTCGCGCCGGCGCCATAGGTGGCGAAGGTTAGCAAAAGCTCCTTTGTGATCGCGTCTTCGACCTCAATAGGGCTGATACAATTTCCCATTGAATTTTTGAACGAGTTCCAGCTGATCCTCGCCGAGCATCGGCGCAGGAGGCAGTCCCTGCCAATCTTGGAGGAAATGTTTGCACTTCGGTAGTGCAAAGCATAGCCCGAAACGGCTGATAGCCAGTGCCAATCTGTACAGTGCCACATGGTACGTTTGGGAGTTGTCATAGATTAAGGCAATATCGTCAGCACATTCCAAGTCAAGAAGTCGTTCTGAGTCGTGTCCTGTAAACGCGAACTTTCTGACTTCGTCAATAGCGAAGTTGAAGAGGAAAGGAGACAGCGGACATCCTTATATCACATCCCTGAAGATAGTGAAGGGAGGCGACAGCTTGACGTAAGCCGTCACTCTGCCCGTGCTACGCGCGTATAATGCTCGGATAATACCTACATATTTCTCGGGCACACCTTTCCTGAGTAAAGTCACAAAGGGCACATTGATCCATCGAATCGAAGGCACCTTTGATAGCGATGAACACGACTACGGTGGGCGGCCAATATATGTGACGGTGCTCCAACCCAAAGTGAAGATGTGGTCGACCTCGACTCAAGTGGCAACGAACATGTCAAGTTAGATGACTAACTAAAGCAGTACAAGAGCTTTTCTTTCGGCACAGATGGAAAACTAGTCATTCCATTTAGGTGTAATCAACCACACGTGTACAGAAAAATAGTATGAGTATAAAAATGGTGTATTAGGTCCAAATATGACATGAAATATTATAATGCGCCGTTAACGACATCGGTTTTTATTTATCAGTTGTTACTTTTCAATAACGCGAGTGACCGATAAGCTACCGCTGAGTGACACTTTTTGTGCTTATGGCCGTTTCAGTGAGACACTGTGGTGAATTTCAGTCACTCATAACCATATCTTGGAGTAGTCATAGCACAATTCGTGAATGCACATTTCAGTTTGCGAATACCGTAAGTACCTAGTAGAAAACGATCAAAAAATAGTCCTAACGCATTAGTAAAGACCTAATGCAAGGCTTAATTGTTAGAGACCGAAATGTCCCCCACTGAGACAGACAGGTGCGTGTAATATGGTCATCCAGCTGCAGCCTAACGGTCACGCGAGGTCCCCGTTCGCAAAGATGGATGGCCAATCGTCCCGATTTGGTGCGTATTTGATCAGTCGCAAAAGCAAAAAGAAAATAGGAGAAAATATAGAGTGAAATGTACAGGCACACTATTAAATATTAATATGCACGTAACACCGTCGATATTCACCTATGAGGCGGGAGAGCCTATGGTGCGCTGAGGCTGGTGGTGGTTAGATCCTGACAGATGGTCTACCCACTGCTGCTACTGTTGTGTCATTTGCTCATGTCCTGGGCGCCTCCTCGTGGCGACCGCTGGGTGGGAGTTGGGTTTCGCCCTTCTCCCTGCTAAGATCCAGGACACCAATCCGCATGAGTCAGTGAACTGACCATGTGCTAGATCCGCTACCTTTCCGAAGTTCATAGAATCGAAGGCTTTGGCTGAGGACCCGAGTCGTTCTCCTGTCAGCAGTGGGCGCCCTGCCAGTATCCTAGTCCATCCTCTTCGGAGGTTAGGAAGTGGTCGATGGCCCTCTTCCCGTAAAACTTAGCCATGGGAGACAACAGGTCTACGGGTTATAAGCTTACCGCTAGATTGGCATAGAGCACGAGCGCCACACATTGTTTCTGACGGTGGGAGGGCACCTCCGGGTGTTCAATGGTTTACTACTGCCCGCCTCAAGCCAGGCAGCCCCTGGTCAAATTGGTGCAAACCCGCCAAAACCCACCTGCGTCTGGCCGTGGTCGCAGGTGCGTATCCTACTACGGTCGCAAAACATATACAAACCGTTCCAGTATCTCAAAGGCTGCGTATAACGGCCGTCAAGCAGATCCCAATCTGTCTCTGCAATCACATTCCCGAGCTGGATATGCTCCCAACTGTCTGTTGGTCAGGCTATTGAGCCAAAGGCTCAGGCCGGAGTCTCTCAAGCAAACCTCCAAATCACCCACTGTCTTGTGGGTCAGGCTATTGAGCCAAAGGCTCCGGGTGGAGTCCCTCATCATCATCATCATCATCATCATTACACATTAGCTGGAGGTGGAAAACACCTCAGCCATTGTGCCACAATACAAAAGACAAGAAAAGGAAAACAAACAGTGGCAAGCCCGCTGAGTCCCCAGTAACGGATGGACATCGTTCCGGAGAGCTAACAGCTGGCTGCCGTAAAAGAGAGTCATATTACGCCTAACAAGTGAGATCGTGATTGGAGGGGGATGCTAAGCAGGAGGGGATGGACAAACGAAGTTAACACAAACGTCATTAGCGCCGGCTCCAAGCCATATCAACAAGTGTGTTCAACCAAACATGTTCACCGTCCTTAGGACCCCAGCCAGGCAGTCGGAATGCACCAACCGACGCCAATTTCGAAGTGAGGGTATTCATTTCTCTCGACCAAGTCATCGTTTGGCCTCCCCTCATCCTCTTCCAACCGCACTCACAACGCGCAAACAATGCACGTCGCGGGAGTCGATGTGCTGGCAAGCGCAACACGTGGCCCAGCCATCGGAGCCTGGTGCGTGATATAATGGTGCTGAGCAGTTCACTCGCTCTGCCTGCACCAAATATGCGACGTCGAACACGCTAATTGTTCACGCAGTGCTCCCACCAGACATGAGCTAAGCTGCGAAGGCAGCGATGATCGAATATGACGAGCCTCTTTATGTCTGTCGACCTGATGGGCCAGGTTTCACAACCATATAGGAGAGTTGAACGGACGGCTGCGTTGTAAACTCTGCCCTTCAGGGCGAGATTAATGTCACGTCTGCGCCACTGGTGGCGGAGATTGGCAAAAGCACCTCGAGCTTTTGCTATACGGTTCGTAACCTCATCTTCAATCCCAAGGGTGCTAATATAGCTGCCCAGGTACTTGAATTCCTGAACGACTTCTAGCAGATCACCACCAAGCATTAGCGCAGGGTTGGGTCCCTGCCAATCTTGGAGAAGCACTTTGCATTTCGATATGGCAAAGCATAGCCCAAAACGATTGACAGCCAGTGCTAATCGGTCCAGTGCTGTTTGACATGTTTGGGAGCTGTCACAGATTAGGGCAATATCGTCTGCATACTCCAAGTCAAGAAGTCGCTCACCAGGAAGTAGCTCCACACCTTCTAGGTCGTGTCCAGCGAACGCTGTTTCCATGACTTCATCAATAGCGAAGTTGAAGAGGAAAGGTGACGGCGGACATCCTTGTCTCACACCGCTGGTGATACTGAAGGGTGGCGACAGTTTGCCATAAACCCTCACCCTGCCCGAACTATGCGCGTACAGCGCTTTGATAATGTTTACATATTTATCAGGTACATCTTTCCTCAGCAGACAGTCCCAAAGGGCACATCGATCGACTGAGTCGAAGGCACCTTTTATGTCAAGAAACACGACAACGGTGGATCGCCAATAAACATGGCAGTGCTCCAACACTTGACGCAAGGTGAAGATGTGGTCGATGCAGCCCCGACCTCGACGAAATCCGGCTTGCTCTTCACGAATCTGGCTTTCACGAGTGCCAGTCTGTGGAGAATGACAGAGGCAAGCAATTTAGAGGCAATCGAAATCAGACTGATCCCTCTATGATTGCCGCATTCCAAACGGGAGTTTCCCTTGAAAATTGGGACAATGACGGAGTGGTTCCAGTCTGTCGGGACTGTCTCCTGCTCCCAAAGTTTTACTAGCAACTCGTGTAAATCATCTACTAAAGCAGATCCTCCGAATTTGAAGAGGGTTAGAGGAATTCTATCTGACCCTGCGGCCTTATGCAATTTCAACAGCCTGATCTCACGTTCGACTTCTGCGCGTGAAGGCGGATCCAAGGAGATGGCCCAAGGAGAAGGGCGTTCAATGCCTGAAGAAGAAAGCGATAACTCAGGTTGGTTAAATTGCTTTGCAAAGTGTTCAGCCCAACGCTCCAAGCGTTTTGACAGGCTCTGGATCGGCTGCCCACTCTCGTCGCGTATGGTCTCGCTAACACCAGGTCTCCTGCTGCCTGTTTCCCGTATCAGACGGAATAACTTACGATGACTACCAACGGCAGCAGCGGTTTCCATCTCAGAGGCAGGATGAGACCACCGGGTTTCGCGGTCCTTCTTCAGGCTAGCACGTAGTTTTGCCCTGAGATTTTTGCGAGTCTCATTGTATTCGCTTTCAGCCGGAATATGTCGGCGAGCATACATAACTTCCAGAGACTGTGTAGAGACCCAATGTCCGGTTTTGCAATTTGTTTTGTCACATGAAGACATGCCTGCTAACAGCAACGTTTGACGAATATGCGACCAGTGATCTTCAACGGTGTTTAGTGGGCGCTTACTCAGCCCAGATGTCAGCGCACTTTAGTACACATTCAGAACATCTGGCTTCGCCAGCTGACTGGTATCAATCCGTTCACATCGACGTTGCGGACGTCCACCGAAACGCACTAGGAGGTCGGCACAGACAAGTGCGTGGTCAGAGTCCACGCTCGTGCTCCAAATCGAGCGACAGTTTTGGACACAGCCTCTCCAGCGGTAACTGATCGTGATATGATCGATTTGCGTCCATGGTTGGCCCGAGACTGGTGGACGCCAAGTCACGCTTCTGCGGGTGCTGTGTCGAAAGTTAGTGCTCGCGAGAAAGAGGCGAGCATCTTCACACAGCTGTAGCAATCGCTCACCATTATCATTACGGGAGCCTACACCATGTTGGCTGCCCAGATGAAGCTCATCAGAGGACAACTTTCCGACTTGGGCGTTTAGATCGCCAGCCAACACCAGAGTATCCGTGCTTCTTCTGTAACGGAGGAGCTCGTGAAGTTGTTGATAGAAATCATCTTTTACCGCATCAGTGCTACAGTTTGTATGGGGCGTAGGCCGCAATGACAAACAGGCACCGTTTGTCCCCGCGCGACTTCGTAGCACGGAACGAACCAGCTAATCTAACGGTGCACATTCTACTGTTGACTGGGATCCAATCAACCAGGACAGCTTCAGCTCTGGGACTCAAAACAATGCTGACGCCAGCTTGACCGGCATTTGAAGCTGCATCATCGCCAGACAGGCGCAATGAGAATGTGCCACCAGTGTCGCATGTGGGGGATCTCATGGTAAGCACGGAGCTCGAACCTTGCGGGCGAGTTTCTGATAAACAGCAAGTATCGATCGATAAGGTCTCTAGTATGCGGACAAGTGCTGCCTGTTGGCCAATGTGAAGCAACGTTCGAACATTGAGGCATGCCAATCTGAAGGAGGATCGACGACTCCAAATGGAAGCCGATGAACTGGAATGGACCGCTTGCTTAGACATGGGCTTGTCGACAGGAGAGGAGTGACGCTCCGCGTTCAGATGTGAGTTGAAATTAGAAGATAAATGCCTAGCAAAGCATGTTGGAGGAGGGCCAAGAATCGGGGGTTGAAAACTGGGGGGATATAAGTGAAGTTGGAAGGGGACGGTAAGAGTGAAAAAGCGTAAGATGGGGAATAAGAAGACGGGAAGGCTTGAGCAGTAGCATCCAAACCCCTATCCACCCTGCTCGATGCAGCAGATAGGGCACCGTTGATTATCCTCTGCGGTGGCCAGAGCATCAGCAATTTGTTTGAGGTATGATTCATTGTATTGCGTGGGCAGGATACTGTCAGGTTGCCTAGGCCTAGACAGGAGAACGATTAGGGTTCTCAACCAAAGCCTTTGGTTCAAAAACCTTACCGCAAGGCAGCGGGTTTGGCACTGGACTACAAGGAGTCCGTTTTAAGGAATAAGGAGCCATCCTCATTCCAACCCCCAACCTGGAGGACCAGGAGGCTGAGTTTGTCTGGCCTCTAACCATAGACCAATCTGGTATGAGTGGATCTGAAGGTGCAAAAAAGCCTCACCCAGCATAGCTCAATGGATCCCTGAGACACGCAAACCATCGCACCACGGTAAGGTCCAGCTTCATTGACAAGGTGCTAAGGAGCAGTTCGCGTAGAGTATTGCAGAAGGTTAAGCACGCGTTGTCAGCTCTCAAATGAAGTTCCGGTCACCAATTCTTTTCGGAAATGAAAGTGCTTAACTCTTCGTAATCAGTAAGCGTTTCGTGTAAGTCAGTGTGCCGACAAGCTTTTTCCGCAAAGCATACATATTCGACGTGCTCAACCATCAGTTCTTCGTTGGTGAGGATGTAGTGCAGGAGAGATGGTTGACTGTTGCTTCGGAATATGTTTGGCTGTCAGATATGGTTAACAGCGGGGCCGTGCGAAGTAGCTCAATGAGGCTTGACGCAGAGGAGCCTGTCGTCGATACGGAGCGACATAGACCGGATAAATTGAAAGCACCCGTGATAAGGTGTGTGTATCTAAGGGATAGAATGAAGTGGATATCGCGCGACAGTTTTGCGTCATTCTCGGATGAGTTATCTGGGGGCGATAAATGAGACTAAGGGAGCAAGAGCGTTTGATAGTACGACTTCGCATCACATGGTGTCAAACTAGAGCAGAGTCGGCCACGATGGTGCAACGGAGTGAGGTGCCGTAGTACAGTGCGACACCACCTGGGGTTACGCGATCGGAGCGGAGGACGGATATGTGAGGAAGTTGGATTTTAATATGGGTGATGTCGCCGGACAGCCATGTTTTCGTGATGGCTATTAGGTCCGCTGGTGTTGACAGAAGTCGAGACTAGAGTTCCGGAAGTTTGCGTAGGAGGCCCTGTGCATTCGTGTAAATGCAAGCAAGGCTTCTCTGTGTGACGAGTTCGGGAGCAGTTACCGCGCTGACGGCCAAAATGTGACCGGGCAGTACACCGTATATTTTGTTTGGAGAAGCAGAGCGGTAAAGGTTGTTTGAACTTGGGGGTGCAGGAGTGGGTAGATGCATGAGGTTCGTTGGGGGGCTGCCGGTAGGGATGTGTAGGGGAGCAGGTGACTCCAGGCAGTGGGGCAGTTGGTTCGGTAGTGGACAATCTAGAGTTAGGGCAGCGTGTGGTGAAGGCATCGTGGGGGCTGCTGCTGCTGGGGGAGTGTGGCAGGCTGAGTCTTGTCACCGAGTGGTTTTCTGGACGTAAGCATCTAGTGGTGCTAATCTTTTATTAGCATATCAGACGGTGAGGACATCGGTTGCCATGCTAGTGGTGAAGAAAGTCACTTTCAGGAGACGGTAGACAGTTCCAGTAAAACTTGTTGGACGGCGCAAGTAGTGAACGTCCCTCGTCGTTATATTGACAATGGTCAGTTACTGCTGAGGAAACCGCAATTGGACGCAGTCATGCTGTCATGTTAAGGTCGCCTCGAAGGAAACTGCTGATTGAACAAAATTCGTCCAAAATTTGTCTCGCCGGAACAGGGCCCTATGATCACCCAAGCCGGCAATTTACGGTTATTTCTGTTATGTGGATTGACAGGGCGCATGGTGTAACTAAAAACACGAGGTGCGAGATGTCGCCAATGCTCGCACGATGTATTGCAGTTCGATGTAAAATGGAAAATAGCGACTCTATGAGTATTTTCTTTTTTAATATCTGGAAAAAAGAGCGGTTAGATCTATAGGAGTCAACCATGATTGTACCCAAAGTTCTGAAGACGTTAAATTTACAAATAAATGAGAACAATCGCGCCGTTTAAATCTAGATTCAGATGGACTGGAATGATAGGAAAATCCCTTGAGTGTTCCTTCTTGAGCAAATCGTTGAGCCAGGAAATGATAAGGTGCTAGGTCTTGATAGATCTAAAACGAAACACCCTGATCAACTAATTACTGCCCACGTTCCCTGCACTGGCAGCCCACCGAGAACGTAGCTCGAAAGACGGAACACAGCTTGATTTACGGGCAGTAGCCACAAAGTAGACCAGTCCCAGAGTCTGTCCAATGCATGCTGGATGGCCTCAGAACCCCCAGGAACATTTACAACATTCCATAGCTTAAGGTCATCAGCAAACAATAGGGATGATACCCCAAGCTCTCCAGGGAGATCGTTTACGTAGATGGAGTACAGCATCGGTCCATTTCAAGGCAGGAAGGTCAGGTCAGGTCAGATGGACGAGAGAGGCTTCCGCCTAACGAGCGTTCAGTTCTTGTGCCGGTAAGTGAAGCGGCCCCCGACACTTCGAGGTTGGATTGTCTCTTCTTGCTTCTGCAATGGAATGAAGCAAGAACAAGAGCAATCTCTGCATTTTCTATGCCAAAAATACAAGCTAATTGACTAATAAATCATCCGTGGTAACACAGAAATGAAAATTAACCATGCCGCTATGTGTCAGGTACCTATAAGTCCGAGAGTCCGCGGTGTATGCATACCACGAGAAACCAGCAACATGAGCAGCGGGAGACGCATATGTGGCGGGACGATGCTGACCGGTAGTGGCACAGCAAACAGTGGGGATTCAAGATGGCGTAGCTATGCGGTTGGCTGCAAGGATGTGTTCAGAATTGCTTAGAAACAAGTGCTCTTTAGTTCTTTTAACCTAAAATGCTGTGTTCGAATGCACTAATATGATAGTTACTATTGGTAACCTTTGGTACCAAACTGAAATGCATGTAAGAGGTAATTTGAGAGGGAAGTTGTTAAATGAGAATGAGGATGATTTATTATCTGGTGGGCAAAATTACGCGTCATTGTATCTTCATTGGGAAACGAAGAAACAAGCCGCTATTTCTTTGGCTGTTGTGAGTAGCTTATTGACAGTCAAAATAACTCACTTCAATGAAGCAAATCTATAGGATTCTTTTCGTATCGAAAGGAAGACTCGGGTCGATATTCTGGAAATTTCTGTGGCCGCATTATGCTAAATAGTAGGGTAATAGAGAGTGTCAGATAAGATTGAAATGGCAAATAATGTAGGTAATACTCCAGCTCTCGGGAAACAAAAATCTATACCGGTTCACTGGTACTGCATAGATGAAGAGAGGAGGCCACGGTTTTTAAATAAAATATATAGGTGAAACAGGTTGTATAAAAGTAAAGATGTTTTTATTGTTATTTAGCGGGTAAATGCCAGCGAAGAACCTCAAAATCCGTCCAGATGTTTCGCTCTGTACCCGAGTAATAAAGGTTTGGAAAAGACTGCATGACTTGATTGTCAGCGCGCAGTCCGAAGCAACCTTTAAAGCTTTGCTAGACACATTCTTACTCTGTGCTGCATGATCTAGCAGGGCTGGTACTACATCCTGAGCTTTGCCACACCTAATAGGCTTTCAATCCCTATAAGTTTGGGAATTGAAGGTGCTGACAAGGGACCACGCTTCTACTCTCTACCACTTGACGAACGCAACGATTAATTGCAAAAACAGTTAGAACGCAACTGTCGTCGTGAGACGAATACATCAGCTATCTGGACATCTAATGTACGAGCCAGTAATATGCATGTCGGTTCGAAAACCTCGGTTGAACGAAGCATTGCATGATTACTGAAAATAATTCGGGTCGTCTTATATTTCTAAAGTTTGATACCGTTTGCTGTTGTCAAAAACTGTAAAGTGCTTCATGCCCATGGACTGTAGCACTTGCCAACCGAAAATCAGGTTCGCTTTCTTTTCTTGGACACATTTGAATGCGGAGAGCATAACTGCGACACTTTGTCAGCTCTGTCACCTACATCGTGTGGAAGCCTCGCTGCAGTAGGAACAAATATCATGGTGTTGAAGGGACATTGGATTATTGGATGAAGGGAAGACCTCTTTCAGCGCCGTCATTTACCGATCGTTACGGAAGGAAAACACAACTGTGGATGCTGTAGGGAGGTAAGTCAATATTAATGGTTGCTAAGGCAAAAGATATAAACTCTGAAAAAATATTTTTAATAAACAACTCAGTAAATGATGCTAAGAATGAACCCCAGTGCCACAACATTGAACACCTGCATCGCATAGTTTTCTGGACTCCCAGTATCCAATACGATCTCAACTTTAATGAGAAGCGTGTATGTAAGACGGTATCAGAGGCTTTCGCAAAGTCAAGGAAAAGCACCAAATAGGGTGGCCGATGTCTACTGTCTCAGCCCAACTTCCACGGGTTACAAGTGTTTTTGACAGATACCGAAAGACCTTACGTAAAAATTGCCCTGCATCATTAGTATTTTTAGTATGCACGTTAGCTAGATCTGCAGAGCCTCTGAGCTACTGTGCCGCGATAGCTAAATGGAAATAAAATGCAACAGGTACTAGCTAGCTGAGCTACCGGTACCGGGTTGATATCGGTCCGGTAAGCTACCTTCTGGCTACTATGCGGCAGAAAAATAATTTACTGTGCAAAATTATAAAGAGCTAAATATTGCGACCGTGTTTGAAGGGTAAGCTGAAAGGGAGGGTGTGTGACAAATAAAGTCCAAGCACGAACGCCACTGAGGTCGGCTCCTAGCCATTTCAGCAAGTGTATCCAGCCAAACATGTTCATTGTCTGTCGGATCAAAACAGGGAGGCTAGACGCTCCAACCGAGGCCAGCTTCGGAGTGAGGGCATCCTTTTCTCTAAAACAAGCCAATTAGCTTGACCACTTCTCCTCTTCTTCCATCCACACCCCCAGCGCGCAAACAACGCAGTCGCGGGAATCGGTGGGCTGGCATGCGTAACAAGTGGTCCAGCCATCGGAGCCTGGTGCGTGAAGTAACGGTGCTGAGCGGTTCAATTCCTTTCCTTGCAGTAACCAAGACGCCGAGCACCCGCTGCTTACTCGGTGTTCCCACCAGGTATGAGCTTAATCCGAAGGTGCCGGTGGTCAAACTTATCTAGCCTCTTTATGTCCGCTGACCTAGAGGGCCAAAGTTCACAACCGTACAGTAGGGTCGAAGGTACCTCTGTATTGTTAACCCTACCCATCAGTGCAAGTTGATGTCACGCCGGCGCCATAAATGGTGGATGCTAGCAACAGCGCTTCCAGCTTTTGCTATACGGTTCGTGATCTCATCTTCAGTCACACGGGCGCTGATACAACTTCCCAGATAGTTGATTTTTGTACGATTTCTAGCGGATCTCCACCAACGGCCAGCGTAGTTGGCGGTCCATGCCAAGCTTGGAAGGAAGCTTGGCACTTTGAGGGTGCAAAGCAATGTCCAAATTGATGGACAGCCAGTGGTAACCTCTCCAGTGCCGCTTGGCACGTTGGTGAGCTGTCACAGATTAGGGCAACGTCGTCGGCATACTCCAAGTCAAGAAGTCGTTTTCCGGGAAGGCCGCGTTTTTCCGGCCTCTAACCATCGCCCAACCTGGTATAAGTGGCTCTTATGGTGCAGAGGCACCACACAGCATAGCTCAGTGGATCTATGAAGCAGAAAACCATTACACCACGGTAAATTCTAGCCTCATTGCGATGGTGCTGTGCAGCATTGTGAAAGATAAAATTAATCAGGTGCCTATCCACCGAATTTTTGAACAGTGTTGCAAACCACTTAACTGCTACTCATGTCAAGCTGACAGGAATATGGTTCGTTGGCATTGAGCTGTCACCCGTGTCCCCCGTGTCGTAATGTAATCTGTGGACGACAGGGAGGTTGAAGTCAGCGCTTATTAGACAATTATTGGCCGACTCAGTATACCACACCCAATAACCCCCCACGAGCTACTTCCAGGACTTCGATATTCCGTCACAACTGTAAACTAGGCATCACCAGCCTAGTGGGCTCCCTTTGGGATGAAAAGAATATGAGCCATGCACCAGGATGGCATAGGATATTCGGAAGGTTGAGTGCACTACAGCATCATAACCTACATTTTATCCAGTTATGATGATGCGAGTAGCCAGTTGCTGGTGCATCCCGGCAGACAGTTGCGGGAGATCGGAAAGAATACAGAAGCATTCAATATTTCTGTCTCGAAGACCGTATACATATCACCACAGGTCTGGTGTACTGGTGCTACGGCAGCCTACGTAGGTCTCTTCATTGGCACCATCAATGCCAGTTATCAGCTATGCATGCAAATAAGCAATTGCATCCTTGCAGGTGCATATATCATCTTACCTACGTCCCATTGCATTCGCGCCATAACGGACGGTCACGTGGGCTGGAACATAGCGGTGCATGCACGCTGCGCCAGTGCGTACATTATCCCAAATGTGTCTCTTATTGCAATAGCATTAATAACCGCGGTCACCAGGCATCCACACATAAGACCACAAGTGTCGTGGGACGATGACGCAGTAGCGTAAAATGTATCATTTTACTATCACTGTTATTGCCAGTCCGTGAGTATTTGTACATAACACCAAAGGCTTCGTCCACCCCTTGAGACCGTAAGCCACCGATGTCATTGCGGGAGACCAAAAACATCGGTCACGAAACAGCTGTAGACAGGTGTTTAACAGCACTGGGACGGTGCGGATATGATCCCATGCATATAATTACCGAACTGTCAAGAAACCTATAGGCACAGATAAAATTTCCGGAACCGTCGTCGTTCAGCCTTATGCATAGTGCTCACGCAAATGGGCCTGACACGTCATATGTGTCACGTCAACAAAGCGGATCACTTAGGAGTGGGGTAAAAATAAGATGACCAACGAAAAGCATTATGAATAAGGAAAATAAAGGAAGTGAAGCCTAGTGAAACAGTACTTGGGTCATGCGTGCGAGAAGTACAAAGCTACCGCCCGATTTATTTGCCGTATGTTCCAATCAGTGCCATCCACGGAGTAGTTACATCGAGTTGGCAAGGGGGAGCACACAGTGGTGAAACAGGAGTGGCCCTAAGAAGGACCAATTTTGCTTCCTCACAGGCTGGCTTTTCCGCACTTTGGCAAAGTCGGAATCATCGGCAGCAGTGGGTTAATGACAATGGCACAGGACTTGCTGTCTGCCAGCGACATGTACTGGTAAATTGCGCAGGTGTACGTGATAGTTGCACAGTCGATGTCATAGCCATGGTGTTGATCTTGAATAACAATTTTTGGAAGTAGAATCATACACGCTGGCATACCAGTCCTGCTCCAGTGTCTGAGTACAAGACACAGAACTTGGGTGTTGCCAGATGACGCACAACCAGGATGCCAGCGTACGTTTTGAGACGGCCCTGCAGGACCTGCACGTAGGTGTTACCTTCACCTTCAAACACCTGGTGTCTATCACAAAAGTATGTACACTGCATCTGAAATTCTTTCGGTAGGACCTCAGTGGGTTTCCACATTGTACACACAGCCACAACAAGTCGGTCGGAAGCATGCGGGACTTTCTACAACTTAAGATTGGCATTTCTGATAAGAGTGTCGGTGGTGTTCCCAAAACGCAACAATTCCCGTTGTGGGTAGATCACCCACGAATGCTGGATGGACATTCAATGCGATGTTAGATGACATCCTATCTGCGGATCCCTCTTCTGAAGTAGGCCCGGCTCCTGCTGGAACCTCGAACAGTATGAATGTCGGAAACGTAGCAGACTCGATCTCCGTATCTATTGTCGCCCTTCGGTGAAATAAGCAAAGTGTGAGGAAGCTTTTTGTCGACAGAACGGAGTAAACAGTTCGCTTAACTCGCTGCTTTCGAACGGCCTCGCGGATGTGAAATTAGCATAAGGAAAAGTCACAATGGATTTCTGAAAGCGTAGCGCGCATTTGCGCAACCAACGTATACATAACGAAAGTGTCTACGAAGAAAACGTTGCCCATGACATCATGAGATGAACCGAAGAAACTTCTTAACGCTTTAAAATCTCCTTACTCAAGAAACTATAGAACACCTCTCGGCAGCAATCCATGCTGTATGTTATCATGAACCGGTACGACTTAAACTGTAGCGAAATTTAACGACAGACATACTACTTACCCAAGGCGGTTTGTACCATGCGTTGCATCCACGCACACAACATGCTGAAATCGTCGAAACATTTGCACTCACTAAGTGCGCGCAAACCACGCGTGCGTAAGAAAGCCTTTTCAGAATTGGTATGCCCGAAACCATCTTGTTCCATGCGCTGAAGTGCCTGCCACATATTTACTAGCAATAATAACCTGCCGTTTCACCTACATGACAAGGGCGAGCGCACCCTACTGCCTACATTACGGGCGTCGTGGCTGGTGACATGTTTCCCGAATGCATCCCCGAGATATTACTTTAAGTCGCACGTTGGGAATTGTATCGAAATAAGTCAACGGATTGATTACATACCTCCTCCGTAGGTGGCCAATTTAGAGGGTGCCTATCGAAAGGGAAAAGATTGAATAGATAGTTGTGGGCCAGATAGAATTTTAGCATCTTTAGCTTACGGCCATCCCGAAGAACATTGACGCCAGCACTGTAACCATTGTCTCTAGAACTGAATCAAGCGGTCAACAAAATTATGAACAACATAATAGACTCGCCTTATTCCTTTGCTGCTTGTTCTGTGGCGCTTACAGCGCACGCATCTATAAACCATGCGATCATACTTCACGATGGATTACTTGCTACGTTTGCCACTACAGCCGGCAAACTTGACGTGGTTGCGATACACAAAGGACGTAGAGGGCTAAGTGAGTGCAGCACATCTAGGGAAAGAATGTTCAAAGACGATGCTCTTGAGTCAGTCGCCATGATTGCAATCCGAAATAACAGTCAAAGGCGACCTAATTCATTAGACCTCACATAAAGTAGCAATGAACCACAGTTTAACGGTATTAGTGCTCTTTTAGAAACGCGTTTACCTAGTCGAGTTTGAAGCGCAAAAATTGAGGTAACTTATTTTTTGTTGCACACATTTCTCGCGGTTCTTACTGTGCCACTACGTCGCAAGGTGGACAAGTGGATCGTCGAATGCGGCTGCGCAGTAGTAGCGGACTTAGCAAGGTAGTTTAGGGATGGCGATATTTACTGATTGGTTGGACGGGAGTGTGATAAAAGTGACATCTAGACTAGGTCATGCTAGTCTAATATACCTATGAACTATGTTTTAATGCGCTAAATCCCCTGGCAATTGTCTGTCACGGACTCGAATGCGCGTACATAAGGTCAACGAAAATCTTCTACTTTGGTTATTCGTTTGAGCAATAATGTGCTAACTCCCATATGTTCTAGGTTGCCTGTTCTGCGTAGTTAAATATTAACAAGCAAATATAGGTCCGCTTTCATGGTTGCTGTAGGTACCTATGTCGCAGACTTTAAAGTCGGTTTGCGACATCGCATTTCGGTCACTTGGACCTTGTACACAATATATTTTGACAACCCCGTCGGTAATGGCGTCCAATACAAGTCCGTGGGGCTTCCTGTAAGTATCCTATCGAAACACTGAGTAGCCATTTTTGGACGCAAAACGGTCTCAGCCAAAATGTGCAGCAAACCGGTTTTGAAGTGCATGCAAACTGGTTCCCGCTCAATCAGCTGTAAATGCCATGTTGCGTAAGTGTCAATACGCAACTCGCGTTAATAAGTAAGGATTGAGAAAAAGAGATATGTAATGCAAGCAGTTATATTCGCCTTAAACGTGAGCAAAACAAATTCAATATTAGTAACTACAGTTGAAACTATTCACCATAACGTATAACATATAGGCATATTTTTGTGAGCCTATTTATTAAAACTAAATGCACTGCACTGAGGGTGTCGACCTGGACTACCTAGATAGTCTCCTGTGGTGCAAACAAGAAAGCCACAGAATTTTAAGGTGAAACGCAGTATAAATATGATGAACTAAGTAACACCTTCAGTTTGTGTGTATCCTAGCGGTTGCTACATCATCGCAGGCGTATTTAAGTGACTTCTGTGACTGCGAATATTTTGTAAAATCCTAGGAAGCTTTTGCTAAACTAAGGGTACATATAGCTTATCCTTGTATGCGCAAAGATGGAGTTCGTGCTTTCGCAGTGGAATATTTAGTTGGTCGCTCGTGGTGGAGCTAAAAAAAGGAAGATATCTGGCTTGGTACCTCCACAGATATTGTTAATCAATGTTCTAAATGCTTATCGGCACCGTTCCTTGCATAAAAAGCGTTCCTTTTTACCGGTACTTCCAGTTAGCGCGGGTGATCTTTTAAGCGTCATGGGTTACAAATTCTTGTTTCGTCGGCCGCCGAAATCGGCTTTTTGGACGCCTTCTGACCATACAAACGCATTCCATGTTTAGCCCAATGGCTACGATTTTACCTAAGTAAAAGTCTGGAATCGATTTCCGGGTAACGTTGACGGTATGTTTATCCCGTCCGCGCAAGTAGCGGCAACGTGTCTTCAAGCGTAAACCTTGTAGCGCCCTAAATGAGCAAATTTTTGGCCTTCAGGAATGTAATTGCAACACTTAAATAAATAAGTAAATATTTTTCTCTAATTCATCGAGGCATACCAACTCAAGTAGGATCACAAATTAGTAGCAATTGGGTGGCGCAACAGCTACGTCACAACGCAAGTAATTAGCTACGGCCAAACTGGTACAATTTGCAGAAACATTTGAAGCACTCATGAGGAGCAAAATTAAGAGTGGAGTGCCAATAAAATGGTTTCAAGTGTGCGTAGAGTAAACAAACATAGCACAGTACTTAGAGTGGGGACAGTATGTGAAGAAAGAGTAAATCTGTTGTACGCGTCAGCGGAATAGCGAAAAATGACCAGTCGATATTCCAGTGTGTACCAGTGGGCAGTGACTTTATTGAGTGGCGAGTCACCTCCGTCACGTCATGGTGTTGATAAATGGACTGTTGTGGCTTTTATAGAGAGGAGGCAAGCCAGGCGAAAGCCCACCACATCCTGGAATACTATCGTCGATTGCTTAGGACGGTCATGTACAACTAGCAAAACATTTTATGAATCCTTTGTTCATTTAGTTATTCGCAATCGATTGACTCCTCCGTTGGGTGAACAAATGGCACCGTCAGCGTCCAAGATGGACCTTGTCAGTCGAGGAGGAGGTCCGAATTTGCAAGTAAGTAGAATATCCGGGGATGGAGTCTCACCATCTCTGATTTAGTATACTTGCTGGATTGTGAAGAATTCCTGTCCAGCTATCCTCATTGGACATCGGGGGCTGAAGCGTTGAGTGTCGTTGGTTGGGTTTGAAGTAAGGCCATAGTCCATGTAAGTCCTCGTTGGTTAGTTCGTCTTAACTCAGAGGGAGACAGTCCTTTAGTTTAATCCCGGATCTCAAATATGTTCACAACCTGAGAAAAGGAAAAGAGAGCTACACGTGGAGAGAAGACCAAAAAGGACAGTCATGATACCAAGCATTGGGGAAATCCTACTTAAGACATTTACTTGACACAAACTGGTGTACCATGTGTAACGAATGCTACGCTGGACATGTCTTTGATTTATGCTTATGCAGCCCATGGCCAGGCCAATGGGTAAATTACTTTCGTGTACATGAGGATGAAGAGCAGGGATCCGGTAAGAAATTCAGGAGGTATTAGCTTACGGCGTTAGAATTCAACGGGAGATCAGGTGGCTATGTAATCACCATAAAATAAATAAATAAATCTTTTATGTAATTTTGTGGGTATGTGTATGTAGCTGTGTATTTTGTGCTTGTAGTTGTGCTGCTCTAATCTTTAATGTTTGATATTGTCATCAATATGCGAGTCGGAGCTTGGTGTCCGTGGGTTGGAGAGAATTATCCGGATATCCACGGGGCAGTGACTTTATTTTGTGACGAGTCACGACCGCCACGTCAAAGTGTTGTTAAGCAGACATTTGGGGCTTTTTATAGGGAGAAAGCTTGCCAGGCGAAACCCACCACGTCCTGGAACATTGCCGCCGAACTATATGCTGGAACGGGTTAAACCCGAACCACCCAGCTGACAACACGAGGAGGTTGTTTGACTAGCCAGCCAGAAGATACACAGACGATGTGGCGATATTTATATATACTCTACCAAATTTGTATTATCTAAGACCACGGGTGTATGAGGATAGGAAGCTGAGCATAATAAATGTCCGTTAGGATTAAGTGGATACGGACGGAGGACTAGGTCTTAAATGTAAGAAGATCGAGAGATGGCACCAATAGACTGGGTTTCGGTGGCCAAAATGCCAGTTGGGTTAAGCATTCTAGTTATTAAGGCATAGCTACAGTGTCACAGAATAGGCCAAAGAACCAGAAAAAATATGTGAGGCAGACAGTCTACAAGCATGCAGTTGGAAAAATAAGAATTGTCTCCTAGCAAGCCCCGAATATGCGCAGGGATGCGAGGAGCGCACGCCAGATCGTGGTAGCTAGATGTGTTAAAGTTGAGACAACCCAGATAATAGCGTTGGTGGACAGCTCCTCAGCGACAAACTGCAGCTACTTGATTGAGAAATTCGGTCCCATGTGGGCACCTACAGTGTCACAGAATAAGTCACCCATCCAGATGAGTTGTGGTGCAAACGGGCAAAGAGACTAAAGGTTGGAGACGATTAGTGGCTCCAAGCAAGCTTCGGATATGCGCAAAGATGCTTGGAGCCTACGACGATTAGCTGCTTCCAAGAATGGTTGATGCGCGTAAGGGGAACGACAGATACCGGCTCTAAGAGGGAGCGATCAGTTGCCAGCAATTGCGTGCAGGTTAAACCTTTAGCTACTAGTGGATAACTACGGTGGCACAGAATAGGTCACCAAACCAGCTGGGCTGTGATGCACACAGCCAAAGGGAATAACCATCGTAGAGAAGGGATGGCTACTACCAAACTCTGGAGCTCCGCACAATTGCATGGAGCCCATGGCGACTAGCCGCTGCTAAACTGAAATAATGACTCTAGGGAAGGTCGTATATGGCTGATGTGGCCATATCATTAAGACGTTTGGTCACTAGTGTTTACCTGGGGATCCAATGAATAAAACAAGCCAGCGAGGATAAGAAAGCCATTCCAGGAAAATAAAGTTTGGAGAAGGAAAGAAGTGGCTCCTTAAAGCTACAGATTTTCACCGAGATGCACGGAGCCAAAAACGACTAGCTGCTTCCTAGAAGAGTTAAGCAGAGTAAACTAAATGACGGAAAACGACGTCAGGAGAGAGGTTAGCGGCCAACAATGGCAACCTGATTATGCCTTCAGTTACTAGTGGATCCTACTTGGCTGTAAACGCTCCAAGAGAATAAATGTTGTAGAGAAGGAGAAGCTACTACCGAGCTCCATATATCCGCAGGTTTGCATGGAGCCTATGGCGACTAACTGCTGCTTAACCGAGAGAATGACGCAAGAATAGTATCAGTGGGTGGTTGGAGCTATTTTACTAAGGCTTGGTCACTAGTGGATACCTAAAGTTTCAGGGAATAAGTTACCGAACCAGCTGAGTTGTGATGCAAACGATCCAAGAGGATAAAGCTTGGACCTAAGTTGTATTTCCAAGTAAGCTCCGGATACGCGCAGGGATGCATGCAGCTTACGACTAGCTGCTGCAACTACTCGCCTTAGCGCTATCGCGCTGGATAAGGAAGTGCTCTTAGTTGTGAGATGAGAGCTAATGCGCGCTGAGCGGAAGAAAGCCTGTGTACTATGTCTACAGCCCTACACAAAAAGCGAATGCAGAACTCATGCAAAAAGGTAAATAAGGGTTGCTAACGACACAAGTGAGCTGCCCCACGCAATGGGATTCAGAGGTGTTGGATCAGCAGCCGAAAATAAATAAGTCAATCGGACTAATGGGAAGATGTGAGTGGAACTAGATATCCAATAATTTTGTGGCGCAGGACGTTGAAGCTGTCTTGTGGGGTTATGCTTTAGTAGCGATCAGGTCCAGGCTCGCACAACTCATCTTCAGGTATGTATATTCCTAGGAATACCGATTTTGAAGTGGTGTTTGGAAATCTGTGGAATGAAGTTCGAAACTCTAGGATCGTCTTGGCTATTCGGACGTTCATCTGCAGCCGATTCCATGTTATGGCGTATGTGTGTAGAAAGAATTTGTAACTGTCGCTGAATCAAGCCCTAGGCAGGGTTAGGGAAGGCGGTCTGGCTCGTAGGGGGTACCGGTCATTGTCTACTTGAAGAAGAAACCAATGTGTATTGACCTCTGGGTTTTATCTCATCTGTAAGAAGCACGAGATAGATCATGAGCCTGGGTAGCCACAATGGTTCCTGGTTAAACGGTTTGCATCTGCCTTGCTAACTAAGCATGGAAGAACCAAGGAGAAGTTTTGTAGACTTTCGTTGCACCCTTTCAATTTCTATATGGTTAATCTTGCGAGAACGAGATAATATTTTCGTAACACAAAATAGTTTCCAGCGCACCCCAAAAGTCAGAAATGAAATTTTTGTGGTCTCGAAGATCGTAAACCGAAAGCGGAAATCAACCTCCCATTTTTTAAGTACGCAATGCTGTAACAGTCCGACTAAACCCATAATGAATTTAAATGACCAAAATTTGTCCAAACTGAACAAAATTGGGATGGATTTTAGTCCAGCAGAAGGTTTTATACGAAGCTGCATTACCCCGTATCGTAAAAAAGTGCCACTGACGTAGCCACTATCCTACAACCACGTGCCTCGGAGCCGAGTAATATTACAACCCATTTGGGTCTTATTGCATTAGCACCAAATGTGCCGTTGGTACAGCCCCTACCCTAAGACGAAGATCCTCGGAGCCGAGTTTTAATTCAACCCACTTGATCATGCCTTTAGAGGTGTGTCTCGTTTTACAGAAAATATACCATTTATTTATTTATTTACTTGTGTCCTATTACTTTGGCACCAAATTTACCACTGAGGGCGCCACTATCCTGACATCACGGGGCTTGGAGTCTGTCGTAACCGGTCTAGGTGCTATTGCATTGTCATCAAAGATGGCCCTGATGGAGCCTCTATCCTACGACCACAAGCGTCGCAGTCTGGTGCTCGGTGCAACCGGCCTCGATCCAATGAAACTGAAGCGAAAAATGCTGGTGATGAAGTCTGCGTATCTCAAGCACTAAGTTTGAAGCCTGGTACTCGTACACTGGCACCAAACCTACCTCTATGTCATAGCCTTGTGAGAAACGCTTTACTCCCGAAGTAGCGCAGAAGCCAAGCCAACAGCTGCGGTTTATATTGATCAAAAAGCAGCATGAGTAGAGGTACAGTGTTTTGCTTTAAAGCTGTTTTCTGATTGCGCATGTCTCATCCAGCGTGTCATTACACAAGTCATATTCATTGGCCACAAGGTAAAGTAGTATGAATAACAACCTAATGTCAGTCAAGTATATGACAGATTTTAGCTGGACAGGTTTTCTCCCTCTTAGTGTTTTCTTGACTAGGCTTGCATCCATGTCGACACTACAATAAAACGAAAAGAGAAATTTGAATTGTACCGAGTAGCTTACTCAGGCACTGCATTCTGCACAATACCTTCAGTTGCGGAAAACTCGACTGCTCCCTTGCGAAAACCTAGTGATGAAAGATAAGGAAAACCTACTCAGTAGCAAGTCCAGGTGCTATAGGATGAGGTACAGTTTGCTGACTCCTACTAG
The DNA here is from genome assembly GCA_944474145.2 of Dicrocoelium dendriticum. NCBI lineage: Eukaryota > Metazoa > Platyhelminthes > Trematoda > Plagiorchiida > Dicrocoeliidae > Dicrocoelium > Dicrocoelium dendriticum. The sequence goes on along the minus strand of OX104063.1, from coordinate 149,152,313 downwards.
GAACGGCGGGAATCTCAGCCTGACTGCCTGCGCTGGAAACGGTTATGCTGAGCTGCCGCTTGCCTTCGTAAGCGGGGCAGGTTGATGTGTTAGCAACAACTGTGAACTCCGGTGAAGATGAACGGCTCATAGCTGAACATCGAAGGAGAAACCTTCTTTCTTACCAGTAGTACAAATAGGCACCGCTAGCATGGGCACGGATGTCGTTTGTGAAGCATTGTCGCAAATCGTACAACGGGCTCCTGGGTTCACTCGCAGACACTTTTGATGGTAAAAGTAACCGATCGCGTGCACAGCAAACTGCGACACCCACAACCGGCTTGCTGCAGGTGAAACACAAACCTGCGGGCAAAATAGATTTCGGCCAAAGCGGCTGTTTCTGCTCGTTGACCGTTGGAGGTGTCATTAGTTGATTCGATGGGCGTTCGCAAAAAGTTCTGGTACGGTTGTGGAAATTCGGATGGACTAATCTCTTCAGCACTTCAGTTGTGCGACTACAGACGTTGTTGCTTTCGTGACGGAAGCGTTTAACGTCTGCAACCGCATGGCCACTGCCCGTAGGTTGTGGTGCGCCGGCCAGCGGATGCATAAAGATATCGGGCTTGTCAAAGGAAGCACACATCAGAAACGGCTTACTTGTCTGGTAGGCGTACTGCTCGTATGCCGTCATTTAATGCACACACAGCAGTCACATGGTTTAATTAAATGGATAGATACATGTTCTCAAGGAGCAATTGATAGTGAAGCGGTTTCTCTGGTGATTTATTCAAAGTATGAAGCCGTCAGCAGTTTTTATGCACGTACCACTCCACCTCCAAGGTCCAAGTAAACTACTTGTTACGTAGGTGTTGCTAAATGGCGTATCACTAGGCTGCTTGCGTGTGTAGTTGGGAGGCAACCTACGAGGTGAACGTATACGCTGACTTTTAGTAGCCGACGCCTCTCACAGAAGAAAGACGCGGGCTGCTGGGACAGTTTCAGGAGAACTTCCAAATACTCACAGTCTTTGCGAATGGCTCCAGCAAGGCGGTCCAATGCACGGGCCAATTTCGACAATCTCAAGATAGCAACCTCAGGGCCGTTTCTTGTTTTATTTCTAAAGCGTACAAGTCCAGCTTGGTCGTGTTGCGCCCACCAGCGTTTTAGCTACAATAAGTGCGACGCAAGGTAACGCGAAACCTGAGGTCTGTTCCTTGACGCAGCTGTGCATCTTGATTAAAGCTAGAACAAATATATTACATATCGGAAGTGAATTGGCTCAGTCTCCGTGTCTGAAGTTGCCATGCCATGAAATAGCTAACGCGACCGAATAATGTTTATCTACAGAGCGTAACGTAGGTTTATCACTTTCATGCTTCCTGTCGGCCTAGCACAACCAACGGTCGCAGGGAAAAACCGCGCTCGTTGCACGTATTTGAGCAGCCAGTTTCTCCATCCTACTTGAGTTAACGAAGAACTCATAGACTATAATACCTCGAAACGTTTTGAAAAATGTAAGCATGGATGCGTAACCTTCACGATGCAGAAACGCAGAAAATACTGGCTGACTGTAGCCATCCCGGCATTTATTAAAAATTGGTATAGGTTGCAGCTGCAAACAACATATGATGCCGATATTAATCATTACCTCATTAGTGGCGTCCAATTAAACGACATGTGGAAATCAACTGACCAGTTTTATTTATTGATGCCCAGCGTACAGTACATTTGTGCACAAACCCTTCTCCAACATAAGTCCCGAAACCCTCTTTTCCTCCATATGCTTGATAACTGGATGCAATTTTACTGCAGGGAGTAAAAGCCTCAACCTCTCCTTACACTCAACGCCAGGTCTCACTTTACGACGAACATTGTGGCCATCACGACTGGTACCATGCTGTCCGAATCGAACTTCAAGGGAATGTTTGATGTCCCTGGTTGGTATATTGTGACGGATAAGGTCCAAGGGCTGCCTGAACTCCTCGTCCGTCAGGCAAGCTTGATAGTATGTCGCACAAAAAGACCTTTAACTGGGTGATGGTACGACAGGTCGAAGTTTGTGAATTTCAGCTTGCGCCCAGTTCTTAGGAGGATCATACGTGGTTAGCAGCTGGTGTCATCTGAACTGAAAGATTTAGAATAATAAAAGTAAAATCGTGCTGAACACGTCTCATTACCGGCCCTGCGGTATTTCACTCGTGACACGCTGCACTTTTGCTGCTGTGGCATACGTGCGACTAAATGAAAAACCATGGTCTGAAAACAAACTATCAAACTTATAAAACCAGCAAACTACCACCCTAAAAAGCTGTTTCGGAAACCAGAAGCAATGGCGTAGAGATTCGAAAATATTGTTCCCACCGAGTAGCTCGGCTGAAGCACATATAAACCATTGGAATGTCAAAGTTGCAAACAATTGAATGAAACTGCAAAGGTAGCAAGATAGCCGGGAATCGTGCCATAATGGGGCTATAACTTCTTTATTGTACACTAGGTTGAACGAGATAACGGTGCGGCAGTGAAAGCGGTGTAGACTTGAGATGACGAGGTCGTCCGGTTATCTGAATAGTCGTCTCCAGAATTATGTAGAGGTTGTGTCTTTCTATGCTAGCTTACCTAAATATCAGTGTTTTAATGCGCCAATATGGTGATAACTATTGGTAACCTTTAGCACCAAAATGACATGTGTTTAAGGATCACTTGTGACTTGGTTAAATGCGTGGGACAAAGGTTTACTAGATGGCATTTTAAAACTCCGCACAACTGTTTTTCATTTAACTACCAAGAAATAAGCCAACGTTTCTCCGGGAGTTGAGTGTTGCTTATTGGCAGTCAAATGCTTGCCCATTCATTGTAGCGATGCTGTAGGACCCTCTTCATATCGGCAAGAAGTCTCGGCTCGATATCATGAAAAGTTATGTGGACGTGCTATGCTAACTAGAAAGGTAATAGATTGAGAGACAACTAGCAGACGAAGGGTGATGAAAGTGTTACCCGGCTGTCTAGAAACAGAAATCTATACAGATTCATGATGTAAGACAGAGATGAATAGAAAAAGTAGCGGTTTTAAATGGTATTGCTAGGAACTGTTGTGAAACATTCATGAGAGCTCTAGCTGTTTAGCCGGTTAATGTCAACGATTAATTACAATAACAGTTAGTAACTTAATTGTCGTCGTGCGCAGAATACAGAAGCTATCTGTAAATCCAATGAACGAGCTTGCACTATGCAGGTCGGTTCGAAAGCTTAGATAATAAGTAGTATTTAAGGGTTGCGGAAAATAACTTATGTCGCCCTGTAACTATGGTGTAATATCATTTGCTGTTGCAAAACGGTGCTAACGGTGTCCTACATGCTGTTGGAAATGGTGCACCTGCCGTCAGAAAATTGGTTTCGTTTCAGTCTTTGGACAAGTTGGAATATGGAGAAGAGAGCGATTACACCCTGTCAACTCCGTCCCCTCATCATCCTTGTGTGGATGGCTCGCTGCGGTCGCGGCAAATGTTGCGGTTGTGAGGAATTATTTGTTCCTTGGATGATAGAAGTTAGGAGGTAGATGCTTGGTCAGCCACGTCGTCTCCTGTGCCTTGCGAAGGAAACGCGCAAGTATGGTTGATGTACGCTTGGTTCGTCAATAGCCGTGGTTGCCAATGACGTAGATATACACCTTTTGAGGTCGGTTTCATAAATAACATACAGTAAGGATGCTAAATGAGGCAACACCTTACCGCGAACCTAACCAGGCTTCCAATTGCTTTTTAGGCTGAAATAATTTTAAATAGCGTGTTTGAGTAAACAGGGATTTAAATTTCACTGTCTGTCTCTTCTCAAATACAAGCGAACTAAACGAATTCACTGTTCTCGAGCAATGCGGAATATTCCCATGTAGGCATGATCCTGATCAAGTTGCTATTAAATCCCGGGAAGAGGTGGCAAATAAACTACAACTAAGCCATCGTCCACAATTAGCCTTTCTGTAATTGTCCCCAGATTAGAACACCGGTATGACTGCTACCTAGATTATTTGGCTAAGTGACAAGAGGGAGCTCGCTTCTATCAGTTAGATGGTGCGTGCATGGACTAACACCTCCAATGCGAAACACAGAATATTTCTCCTGATTTATGGTCATCGACCACGAGGGTCAACAACCACAGAGCTAACCGAAGGCACGCTGAATTGCCTTAGAGTCCCAGGGGTATCCACAATGTCCTAGCGCTTGAGGTCCTCAGCGAACAATGGGAATGATACTTCAAGCTACTGGGGTTGGCTACTGACTAAATTACGAAAAGCAAAGCGGCAAAACCCGGGCACTGCGGAACGCCAGTAAGCACTGCTTGTTTAGGCGAAAGGCTAGGTCTCGCGAGCATACAATCTGCTCTTCACTCTAGAAAAGCGACATCCATTTAACTTCGCCTTAGACATCCCACACGACCTCAACTTTACTGAGAGCCGTGTAAGGGGACTGTATCAGAGACTTTCGCGAAGTCAAGGAAAAGCACGTCAAGAGCATGGCCGTCGTCTACTGCCTCAGACCAGCTTTTATGAGCTACAAGCAATTTCGTCATACCAGAAAAGCCCATACGGCATCCTGCGTTGAGGCACTAAGAAGGTTAAACCTCGTAAGGTGGTTTCCCACCGAATTCCTGATTAGATTTTCAAACGGCGGAACTAATAAGTTTGTCAAGCTAACAGAAGGATGGTTCGCGGGTACAGCGCTGTCACCACCCTTAAAAATCGGGCAGATGAGTGCCCTTCTATTCCTAAGGTATGGCCAAGCTGTCCAGTGATATTGTAAACCCGCATATAAGACGGCCACTAAGCTCAGCGGTTGGTTTATGCATTAGCTTCGGATGATATAAACTAGGCATAGAAGATTTGGAAGGACTTAGCCCTTGCACTAACCCGACTTAAATCAATAAATAAATAAATGGTATATTCTCTGTAAAACGAGAAACATCTCTGAAGGCATGATCAAATATGCATACAAGCATAGCTTCTTTGGAATACTAAAACATTTCGTTTTAATGAAAAGAATAAACGAAAAGATGTAGTCCATATGAGGGAGCATATTGTCAGGTAATAGTCAGATCAAATACCATGATGGCGTTGTGGCGCGCAAAAAGCTGTTGCGTCAAGATACAAGTGGTGGTAAATTTGCCATGTAGTGATCCATGAGCACAGGAGCCTAAACAAGGTTTAGTGCAATCAATGACCATTACGAAGCCGGGATGGTCTGTACTCCATTAAAGCATTCTTCATACTAAAATCAGTTGCACAGGTTGGATGTAGGAGGCTGAGGACTGCGTCAGTGTTAAATGTATAACTGTGACTTTATTTTGTAGTGAGTCACATCCGCCACGTTGCAGTGTTGTTAAGCGGACATTTGTGGCTTTTTATAGGGAGAACGCTCGCCAGACGAAAATCCACCACGTCCTGGAACACCGCCGTAGCTTCCGTTAAACTGTAGTGCTAGTCGGTTATGCATCGTATAGACCGATTTTGCACTCTATTATTCGCAGTCGGTAGAAAGCCAAAATTCTTACTTGGTTGGCCGAATGGCTAAGTAATGATCCGGCAGTAGTTGTTGAAGCCGGTCAATGATATAAAAGAGTCGCGGAGTCGAATGATATTGATGCAGGTGAGTAAACACATTGTTAATAGAGGCCGGCTTTTTCGATTTTATTGTCCGGCTCGCAACCCGTGTCCAGCTATCCATGCTGGACTTGTCATAGGGACGGTGAGTGCAGTTGTTTCTTGTGTCTGAATATGTCAATAACAGGAAAAAATGCTATTCTCCGCAAAGTGGACTAGTAATTACTTCAAATGTAAGTGTAATTGTCTCCATGGCCAAGTGAAAACTCCATGAAAGGTCATCGGGAAAGCCGCTTATACGCGCGCAAAGCTGTCCATGAAATGGCATCCGAAAAGCTCCAGGTGACTGGAGAATCGGAATGCATGAGGCAGTGAAGGTAATCACGCCAGATTTGTCTGTCTTCGGTTGTGGAACAGTGGATCCATGTAAATACATTATTCCAGGTGAGTAAATTGTTCTACTGTGAGTAAGAGGCGAGCTAAACCCATTTGTTTAGACCTCGTGGTGGTAGCTTCTCCAGAATGGCGGAAAGAGCTCCATTTGGAACGATATGTAGGTTCTTCATCACCCGGAGAAAAGATCAAGCATGTAAACCAGCTGGCTATTGAGGGTGGGTCGACCAGTCCCAGCGGATAAACCTTCTTGTTTTGCCGGATGTATCTGTGGAAATCTCCGGAGAAAATGGGCAACGGACAAGCGGCAGCCAAACAGAAAGACCGCAATTAATCAAGAAGCACAAACACAGACTGGTGGCACGCAACAGTGACTATGATACATTAACACTTATGTAATTTTGTCAAAAATCCATGATTTGCAAGCGCCTTCTTTACGGTACGTCGTTAGAGTGACTCAGACTACAACTATTAGGTAGGAAGAAGGATCTGCATGCGCAGGGTCAAGAGACGGATATAACAAAGCGTGTTGACAAAGTTAAGCGATTAATATGATTGTTGGAGAGTAACAGGTAAAACGATGATGATGACAGCAGTCCGAAGGCGAGCGGCATCTTGGGTGAAACTAAGGACAACTAGATTGAGACCGAATGCGGAAGCAACATAGGTAAAGCAACGTTCCAAGCAGAAAAGGAAATTTTAAGAATCAGCTATGAGCGGAAAGGTGAGGACGGCAGTGCGAAGAGTAACTCGTGAGAGTAACTAGGAGACGATAGTCAGGATGAAAAAGGTTTACTACTAAAGTGTGGTGAAGCCAAGGACGCTTTCGTGCGAAGTGTGAATGGTTCAATTCTGAAAAATCACCTGTAACATCCCGGTAGTCTGAGAGTACTCTGAGAGCCGGAGACCGAACAGACGAGACTTGAATAGTCGACACTTACTTAGGCCTCGTAGTAGTCCCAGAGAATTTCACTGATCAGATGATGACAAAGAAGGGCATGGCACTAAGCGTCGGCCGTCCACTTGAAGGTTTGAGGGTACAAGTTACTGATGGAAGTGCTTATATTAATAAAGGGTAAACAAGTCTACCCGGCTGTCAATGTAAGCGAGACATAGTTTTGAGTCTACAGAGATTAGATCGGTATATCTTGCTAGTTTGGAAAGGTCAAAGGAGCATACCGGTCAGAGGAGACTAGGTTATTACAGGGCACTGAGAGTTGGCAGTCCGGTTAGAGAAGAAATGATAGTAGAGAGCGCCATAAGGAGAGGGGATGGTCCGGATAGAGAGAGGTTTACTTATAAGTTGTGGAAAAGTCCATGGGGCTGGAGAGGTAATGGGGACAGAGCGTTTGGACTTATCATCAAATGCCGGTAACGTCACAGCAGTCTGAATAAATTCTGAGAGCAGGGGACCGATAAGACGAGACTGGTTTAGTCGGCACATTGAGAGTAAGTAGAAAAGTTAAGGTGGGAAGATAAATAAAGGGTCAGCGGAGACGGATAGGTTTGGGATGCAAGAGGGTGCATGAATATAACGTATGCAAGTCCGGCAGGGTCGCAATGTGAGAGAAGTTGTGTGTTGGTGATACAGAGCCTAATACTACATTTCGCTAGTTAGGAAGCAATCAAAGAGGACAATAGGGCAGGGCTCTGAGAGCTCGCTATGCGGATGAAGAAGAAATAAATACAGGCCGCGACAAGGAGAGGACAGAGTCGAGAGTTTACCTTTACCGATAAGAAATGCGACAGTTAACGTGGCTCTCGAGGTAATGGTGACAGAGCGTTCAGTCTTCCGAGCATGGAAGGCAGCGTAGCAGAAGTAGGAGAGAAGAAGACCGATCTGCCGAGGTTGGATTTGGTCGGCGCATTTTGATTGAGTCCTATGATTCATTTGGGAAGGTAAGTGGTGTCAGTAGGATTGGACTGGTCAGAGATAGAAGTGATTATATCAACATAGCGCGAACAAGTTCAGCAGGATATCAAGGTGAGGAAGGTAGTGCGTTGGATCGATGGAGCCTAAACCGCTGACATCTCGGTAGCCTGGTAGCAGACCCATAGAATTTGGCTGATCAGCTGAGGCTGAGTTACGGATGACAGAGACTCAATCGTCCTATTGAAGAATGATTGATTACAAACGGCGTTCAGTCATCTGAACGATGGCTAGTAATGTCACAGGAGTCTGAGAGAAGTTGGAAAGCAGGAGACCAATCAGACGAGACAGGATTAGTCGGTGAAAAGAGATTGAGTCCAACAGCCAATGGTTGGAGGGCAAATGGAGTGGGTAGAGAGGTGGAGATACCTATATAAATAGAGGGTGAACAAGTCTAGCTGGCTGTCAACGTAAGTGCGACATAGGTTGAGTCTACAGAGTCTGGACCGTTTAAATGTTGTTGGTCTGGAAAAGGTCAAGGAAGCAGACTGGTCAGATGAGACTAGGTTATTTCAGGGCACTGAGAGTTGGCAGTCCGATTAGAGAAGAAATGATAGTAGAGAGCGCCATAAGGAGAGGGGATGGTCCGGATAGAGAGAGGTTTACTTATTTTAGTTAGACAAGGATCCTATGAGACTTATGTGGCCGAATCACATTGAGGTACAGCGGTGTAATAATAAAAGACACCGGTATACTGCTCACCAAGTACAAAAGCTGTATCATAGTTGTTATGCGCACAAGTCCTGTGGGCCGGTGGTAAAGCTGGCATGGACGAATTTGTACTGCTGCGTCTCCTTATATAAGCAAAACCCTTATTCGGCTTTTTGCGGCTGATTCAGCCAAGGCCTTCCCGTACTCAAGGCTAGCAGCCGCAACATGTTGATTACATATATTTCTAACCGCTCGATAGCTTTTGTGGGTGTTGATTGATGCAGCCGATAGTAGATTCAATGGCACTTCAAGCGCTTCTAGAGCAGGCCCTTACTATCAGGATCAATCAGAGGAGGCTGCGCCCTTGTCAATGGTTTCTTAGGGACTAGGGTGTGGGGAACAGAGCACAAGTTGTGGTACTACTTAACTTTTCTCGGGCTTTCTCAAGGTCGGAAGCCAAGTCCATCGCGCAACCTCGAACTGAAGCGTTACCTTGTATTTCGTTAAAGTCTGCCCGAGAAATATTTAGAGATGACCCAGCAGTAACCCGATACCATTTAGTTAGAGCACATCGAAAGGATATGCAGACATGGTCATTGGCTCCTAGAGGACCGCCGTATGCAATTTCACATACGAAATCGTGTGACTTTGCAAAAAGTAGATTCAAGGAACGGGAAGTTTGTGGTTGATGTATCTAGTGGCAGTTATAAGGTTAGCTTGAGGAGATCCGAACCGAAAGTGTGCACGGGCGACTTGCAACATGGATCAGCGCAGCAGGCTTCAGGGATTTTGAAGTCACCAGGTATTAGACACCTATTTGCCGCCTGAGTGCAACTGTACTCAATTACCTCATTGGAGATACTTCCAGGATGTCGATATAACGCTACATCTGTTAACTGATTAGAGGAAGTGCACAAGGTAGTCGACAGAACCTCACCAGTTGGATCAGGCACCCGGAAAACTCAGGTACTTAAGACAGCAATTTTACTGCTCACCTGAAGGGCGACGCAACAACTCAACGATGAACAGTGGGAGCACATAATAAGCAGTGCTTAGCCGGGTAAAAATAACTCACGTTTGTTCATATCCGGGTACAGTAAGTATAAAACTGTGGGAATGGTTCAGATGAAGGAACGAAAACAGTAACAATGAAGATTGTCTTCTATAGAACATATGGACAATTGTCGTAAAGCCATGGCATCGAAATCGGAGTCGGAGCAGTCTGTGTAGAGATGGCTCTCCAGAGATAAGGCGACGTACTAGTGTGAAATGGATACAGCTACGAAGCAGCAAGCGTCAGCGTTTGGATTCGAAATAAATATATAAATAAATTCATAATTCTTGGGCAAAGCCAGGCACCCTTATACTGACATAATCATGTTAGGTACAACTAAATATCACGGAAAGTATAAATTTGGAACGTCTTCAGCTTGAACCTCGAAGCTGAGGTCATACATGTATGTAGGAGTGAATATGCCTATCTGTTATTTGCGTTAGGATATGTGCCGCTGCAACTGTGGTTGGTCGCGTGGATAGAGTGAGAAATGTTGCGTGACGTCCATGATGGGGGAATAGTTAGTTGAATACTCATGGAACCGTGATATTAGTTAGAGGCGAGTCACATCCGCCTCGTAGCAAGGCTGTTAAACAGACCTAAGTGGCTTCTTATAGGAAGACGATGTATAGATTTTGAGCCTGTTAAGAAGAAATGAGAGTGAGCTGCGGGCTCCTCTAGGCCTAGAAGTCTTCCCAGGGTTAGCCAGACTGAGCTAGGAAACTACAGGCATCAAGGTTGGGAAACCGGAAGGTGATAATAGTAAGAATGTATGGCCACGGAGACATGTAGCATAGGCTTAGGATTGGAAAGGTTGGTATGTCAGAAGATTGTGGGCACTGAAGCATCAGGAGCCTTGTTGATGTCCTTTGGAATGAAGTGACGGCGATCCAGAAGCCGATGGAAATAGAAATTTAGAAGCTGAGAGCCCTACTACTTCCCAATGCACATAGTATCCTGTTAGATTTATGCGCTTAGCCAGACGCTTGTGCCTCCAACTAGCTAGACGTGGGCGGTATGAAAGAAGGTAGTAGAATGCAGAATCTAGTGGTTGGTGCCTAAGAGATGAAAAACGTAAGGAGTATTCAGAAGGTGGTGAGGAGATTAGAAGGGCGGTGGGTTGTATGGTCCGAGCACTACGGCCAGTTGCGATCTTCAGCGCTGCGAGCGCGAACACAAATGCTAGCGGAGACTACCCTGCTTCATTGTCGGTTACCATTGCACGTAGCGGACGAAACGCCAAGGCGAATAATCCTAATATCAAACGTAGCCGGCTCTTACATGCGTTCGGTTCGGAGCCCGTGGCTCCTGCTGTTGACAGTAAAGATCTTACACCCACAGCATATGCAGCAGTTGTTACGTCCCAATACTTTGACCCCGTTAATGTCGGTCACGGAGCCTCCAAGTATAGGATCGCAGGCCTGGTGTACCGGTGCTATGGTAGCCTACCTACGTCTCTTTGCACTAGCACTAATAATGTAGGTCCCAGAGCCCCTATGCATATCACCGCAGGGATAACGTACCAGTAATGCAGTAGCTTACGTAGCTCACGTTACACTGGCATCATTACTGCCAGTTGTCAAACGAACATACAGAAGAGCACATGCATCCTGTGCCGGTGCATATATTACTGTATTTGGGTGTCATTACATTCGACCATTAATGACCGTTAAGGAGCCACAGACTCGGTGTACCGGGGATAAAATACCTTAAATAAGTCTCTCTGCAATAGCACCAGTAGTGCCGGTCACGGAACCCCCAAGCATAGAAGTACAAACCACAGACAATTAAGGCCATTCAACGATCAGCTGTACATAGCACTACAGGCTTCGTGTAGCGAGTAATATAGTAGGCCTCAAACCTCCTAGCAAACGCAACACAAATGTCGGTCACGAAGCATCTACAGATGGCTGTTTAACAGCACTGCGACGATGCGGATGTGATCCCATGTATATAATAAGCAAACGCACAAGAAACGTATGGGCGCAGATAAACTGTTGGCTGGTTATATATGTCACGTTAACAAAGCGGATCACCAAGGAGCGAGGTAAGAGTAATATACCCAAAGGAAAGCCTTGTGAACAAGGAAAATAATTAAGCTGCGGCCCCGTTAAACATCAAATGCGCAATACCAGAAAGGATAACGGAGCCGCAGCCCGATCCCTTTGCGGAATGTTCCAATCAATGCCGTCAACCGATTGGTCGCATCAGGTTGGCAAGTGGGAAGCTCAGTGAAATGAAACAGGGGATGGCCCTAAGATGGGCTCAGTTTGCGTTCTCACAGGGTTGGCTTTTACCAGTTATGCCAAATAGTAAACAACCGCTGCATGATTTTAATGACAATGACTCAAGACGTACTTTCCGGCAGGCAAATCATGAAAGCCCTCCGTAAAACGGAGGTCGTTCCTGCAAACGGTTCATATACAGTGGAATCCAGATCTAAACTGAGGAGGATGCACCCAACAACATATCCTGACATACGCGAATGCAGCTTCTCAGATAGGCTACTGCTCCTCCGACCATGCGAGTGTTTCATTTCCTTGAATGTAAATTTGTTTGTTAGTGCATAAGCTTACCGGGTGTGTTGTCGGTACTGGGTGACACATATCGATAGCTGCAACAGTGTACCGCGCCACGTTCCTTCGAACTATCTGCGCGGTGGTATATAACTACTTACTGGCACTTGCCGTGGTACACGGAGAAGTTACGGGAGGGGATGACATCTTTATATTCGGGGATGGTGTACGGCGCAAAGTTAAAGCTATAATACTTGGTTCCAACTCACGTATGTTGCTGCTACCTGACGATTGCTTGGTAACTGTGAGTACTGTTAAGCCCTTGGAGCAAACGTTGCAACCGATGATTGTGTATTCCGCCAAACGTTTAAGATGGTGTAATAGCCGGTTGCGTGCGCAACGAACGCCGGTACCTGTAACAGTTTCATCGCAAGCCAAGCTAAAACTACTCTATATACCGGACTTGTGCCACCGCAGTTGGTTACGCGATGGTTGACAGTGTGATTTATGACCTTCTACAGATGCACCTGGTGCTAATTCGATGAGGTCATCTGTTTGTTTAAAGAGGCTATCGACGAACTAGGATACCGCATTAGCGTTTAGGTTTTCGAGGCACTTAAGGCGAGCAAGACGTTTTGCTACGTACGAGGCGGGCGGCCTAAAAGTCGCCACCTTTATCATCCGAAGCAACACGCACTCCTCCAGCGTGTTGCAATTTGCAAAGCAGCGATTACGGATGGATATGGGTTCTAAAAAGTAATGGAAACATTGTTTTATCGGACATATGTTGATTTTCCTTATATACTGTCATAACATTGACGCGCGGTAGTCACATGTGCTCGTAAAATATACGGGTGCACGCGTCATTTGCTCAGTTGATGTCATTTCGGTGGTGCTGGGCCTGAACAACAAACGGAGGCAATAAAACCATACAAGTGCGCACACCAGTTTTGCCCCAGTGACTGTGCACATGACACCGAACTTGGGTGTTGCCAAGTGACGCATTACCAGGGGCCAGTGTACTGGTTGAGACGGCCTACTGGAGCCTGCAGGTTACCTTCGTCTTCAAGCACCTGGTAACCGTCAAAAAAGTATTTACACGGTATTTGAACCGCTTACAGCATGACCTCAGACAGTTTCCAGACTTTAAACCCAGCAACAACAGGACGGTCTGAAACCTGTATGACTTTCTTTAATCTAAGGTTGGCATTCGCGGTACGGTTGTCGGTGGTCTCCAAAATGCGCCAATCCCGCTTGAGCGCAGTTGGCCCACGACCGCTTGAGGAACCTCCAGTGGGGTGTCCGATAGCGTACAACAGGATTATCCGTCTCCTAAAATAGGCTAAGCTCCTGCTGGATCCCAGAACGGAGTGAATGTTGGAAACCTAGCACAAGCTGTCCCCAAATCCACTGTAGCAACTAGGTTATATGTGTAACGTGTGAAGGAGCTATACCTCTACAGAATGTAATATAAATTGCTGCTCTCGCCTGCTTTCGAACGGTCTCGGGGATATGAAAGTAGTACAGCGGAAAGTTACAAGCTAATACTGATTGGATGCGCATGTTAGCAACGACTTTATAAGTAAAGAAAGTGTTAGGGCGAACGTATCATCCATGGTATCACGAAATGAACGGCTTGAGGTTACTAAGGTTTTACACGTTCCCTCACGCACGAACCCACAGCACACCGGTCTGCCGTAACCCATGTAGTCTGTTATCAAGAGCTAGTGCAACGCGAAACTAGTGCAGCACAGCAACGAATACCATACGTACCCATGGCGGTTTGTTACTTGAGTTGCATACACGCAAATAATGAGTGAAAATCGCCGAAACAAGTGCACCTGCTGAGTACAAGCAAAGCACACGTGCCTAAGCAGTCCTGTTCCAGCACTGATTTATATTACATCATCCGGTTCCATGCTATGAAGGGTCTGCCGCATATTGTCAGGCAACCTAAACCTGCAATTGTACCAACATGACAAGGGCGAGCGTATCTTGCGGCCAACACTGCGGACGTCCTCACTATGACATGTTTCCTGAAGGTGTTCTCGATATATTGCTTTAGGTCGCAGATTGGGGTGTTGCGTGGGAGCAAGACAGTGGATTGTTTGAATTCCTCCTCCGTAACTCGCACCTACAGATGGTGCCACATGAAAAGAAAGCGATTGCATAGATGGTTGTGGGCCGGATAGTGTGATAACACCTTCAGCTTATAGCCAGGTCGAATAACCTAGACACGAGCTTTGCAATCGTTTTCCCTAGAACAGAAATAATACCGTCAACAGCATTATAAGGCACATGCAAGGCTCGCCGTATACTTTTGCTTCTGGATTTGCAGCGCTTACGGTGCAAACATTTAGAAAAGAGGCGAGCATACTGCAGGTTGGAATACTCGCACGTTTGCTGCTATAGCACACAAAAGTAGGGTTATTGCGATGTGTAAACGAGGTAAACGGGAAAAGTGTGCATCAAAGTGATGGTAAGGATGTCCAAGAAACCTGTACCTGAAGTCAGCCTCCATAAATAAATATTTTATTATCGAGAAAGCCAGGCAAGTTTTCTGAGTATGGTCAACACAGTGGCACATTGCACGCAACAACATGATTAACGGGACCAAGAGCAGGCGTAGTGCAGGTGGAACCAGCAGTGTAGGCCCACATAGAACAAAGCTTGAGTCAAGTCTATCCTCACAGATTGCGAGATGCAACAAGCATTAGACCATTGCAGTGAAGTATATTGGTGAGGAACTGCTCCGATGTGGTTGTGTACACAGTGCGGATCAGGTAAGTAAGCAAGAGGAAAATGATGCAAAAATATTTTAAGCATAGTAGCATGTCACTAATCAAATATCTAGACGTATTTGTGTGTGAGCTAAATATGTGCACGGTAGTTGTAAAATGTGGTATCGGTCAACCTGCCAATACGTTGTTGCGGCTGTGACTTTATTAACTGTCGAGTAACGTCCGCCACATAGTAGAATTGTGGACCACTGTAGGTAAAACTTTTGTCAGGTAAACTCCCATCCCTTTCTGGAGCACTACCGACCGATGATAATACATTGACAGGGTTGCATCTGACCGATGGTTTCCGCGGAAAATTCGCAGTCATATTTCACCGATTTATAAATAAATAAATACATAAATAAAAACTTTATTCTCGACAAAGCGAGACACGCCTTTTGGGCATGATCAGCATATTGCATTATTGTACATGATAGCGGAATAAGCAGCACCAACAGTGGGAGTAGTGCAGTTGGAGACACTAGTGTGAGCCCATAGAGCCCAAATGTTGTATGTAGTCTATGTACACCGAATGCCAGAGGTAAAGATAGTAATCAGATCAAAAAAGTAATCAGATCACTTATATGGTATGTTGATGAGGAACTAATCAGATGAGGTCACGTAAGCAATGTAGGTCAGTGAGTGAAGTATGAGGAAAGGGGTGAAAAATACTTAAGAATAGTGGTATGTCAGTAATCAGATATGTAGGCGTGTTCGTGCGAGAGCCGATATATACACAGAACTTGTAAATGTGGTGTCGGTCAACTTGCCAATGTGTTAGGGGCGGTGACTTTATTGAGTGGCGATTCACATCCGCCACGTCGCAGTGTTGTTAAACAGACATTTGTGGCTTTTTGTAGGGAAAACGCTTGCCAGACGAAGACCCAACACGTCCTGGAACAATGCCGGCTGTTGATATAACATTGACAAGATTGTATCTGACCGATTACCCTCGCGGATATTTGCAGTCACGTAACGCCAGTTTGTTTACTATGACTGTGTAGTCGGCTTCGGAGTCCAGTACAAGTGGTTGGAGCTGTTGAAGTCGGACGACTCAGGTGACTTGTATTGGATTGATCAGTTTCCTAGGTTCATTGGTGTGCGGGTTTTTCTTTGTTCTTTATTGAATCCGTGCCCATGGGAGCGTCGCAGGTACGTCTTCAGCGGTGTTCGGTGCAGGTAATGTTATCCTGTAGAACAAGGGTGAGAAGAAAAACGGACCGAGCAAACAGCCAATCAAATTGAACAGGACTATGTTATTGTATAAATAAAAAATTTATGGTAAAGTTGTGCTGGCTGAAATCAATGGAGTGACCGATGAGCTGAGGCTAGTGGTACCTATACCGCCAATGATTAGTTGCGATATGAACGAAGAGAGACGCCAAACAAGAGAGGAAGACGTTAATGTGGGCTGAGATACATGATAGTGGAGCCGAGAGCCAAACTCAAGTAGAGACGGAAATTCGGATATCAGTAGACGTTACCAAGCATAGAGATATTGATTAAGACAAAGAAGAGTATCATAAGGTTGTAACTTATACCAATGAGAACTTGACTCGATGGCCGCCGGTGCTCAAAATAAGAGAGGCATTGGCTTAAGACCTATAGGCATTTGGAGCCTCAGAGGACTGACATGGCCAAAATGTTTTGGATTGAGACGCACAGAAGGAAAGGAAACCAAAAGAGAACTAGGATGTTGCGCTGACTCTAGTGATAACTATTCCGCCATTGAACTGTTGCGGTATAGACCAGAAGAGAGGCAAAACAAGAGGGGGACGTAATTGTGTGCTGAGGAGCATGAGAATAGAGCCGAGAGGCAAACCACAACCAGGGACTTGAGATTGCAATTTCCGTAGAACGACCAAGCATGCAGATAATGTACCAAACGGAGGCGAGCACACAATGCAATTATTTATACCAATGAGAACTTTAATCGGTGGCAGTCCATCCTCAAAAGAAGAGAGGAATTGGTTTGATGCCTATGGGCATTTGGGGACTGAGAGGCCGGACTAGTCAAAGAGGTTTAAAACTGAGTACCACAGTAGCAAAGGGAATCAAAGAAAGCCTAGGATGTTGCGCTGACGCCAGTGATACCTATACCGCCATTCAACCGATGCGATATGGACCGAAAGAGAGGCCAAACAAGAGAGTGGAACGTAATTGTGAGCTGAGATTCATGATGGTGGAGCCGAGAGGCAAAAGTCAATCAGAGACCTGAAATTGCAATTTCGCAGGGAAGCAAGCATACACGTAATGAGCCAGACGGAGGCCAGTATCATGAGGCTATTTCTTATGCCAATGAGAACTTTAATCGATGTTGAAAGGAAGACAAGCCTTGGTTTAAGACCCATAGGCATTTGGAGCCTGAGAGGCCGGACTAATCCAAAAGGTTTAGGAGTGAGAGTCACAGTAGCAAGAACATATAGCGACGTCTGGGATTAGGCACACAGATAATAAATCGGACGGAGACGAGAATCATGAGTCCATTACTTGTACGATTGAGAACCGTAATCGATGGCAGCCGATCCTCAGAGGAAAAGAGGCCTTGGCTTGAGACCTATAGGCACTTGGAGCCTGAGAGGCCGGAGTAGTCCAATGGGTTTAACGATGAGTGCCATAGTAGCAAAGAGAATCACACAGGTGCTAGTAAGTTGGATGACGTTAGAGGCACCTATACCGCCATTGAACCAATGCGATTTGGACCAAAAGAGAGGCCAAACAAGAGAGGGGAACGTAATTGTAAGCTGAAATTCATGATGGAGGAGCCGAGAGGCAAAAGTCAATCAGAGACCTGAAATTGCAATTTTACAGGGGACCAAGCTATTCTAATGTGTCAGACGGAAGCAAGTGCATGAGGTTGTTTCTTATGCTAATGAGAACTTTAATCGATGTTGAAAGGAAGACAAGCCTCGGTTTGATGCCTATGGGCATTTGGAGCCTGAGAGGCTGTATAGTTGTCTTCAGAGTCGACCGCAAGTGATCAAAGCTGCCTAGGTCGGACAACGCAGGTGAGCTGTACTGATTCGAACAGTTGTTCGAGTTCCTTCAGTTGTCAGGATTGCAAAGTGCGGAAGGTTTGCTTGTGCTGTGTTGATTCTGTGGCTAGGTGAGCGTCGTAGTTATGTCATCAAAGTTGTTTCGTGCAGCTAATGATATCCCATAGTATAAGGGAAAAAGAAAAACAGACCGAGCAAACTGCCACGAAAAATTAACGGACCTATATTAATGTAAAAATAAATTTTTAGTAACGTTTTAGTGGCTAAAAACAATAAACTGACCGAAGCTGTTATACAGCATATCTGTTATTTTGCATGCAAGTAGGGGATTCGATATTTGTCGAATGCGAGAAACAAAAGCTGACGGATTGGCCTAGCGTATTAAACAGTCGTCCTGTGTGGAAACCGGTGGTATCTAGCGTTATTAACAGGAGAAGTATTTAAGGGAACCAGAAGCACATAGTAAGTAGTGGAGAATGCGACTAAGCTGTATATTGGGCGATGGATGGACAGTGGTGGAGCTTATCGTTCGAACACGTATGAGAGTCGGCGGCGTTTATACGTCGGGCTAGAGACCAACGAGAGGAATAATGTAACAAGTTCTGTTCGGTTGTCCCTCAACTTCCCTTTCCTCCGAGGTCCGGAATTTCTTGAGGATCTGGGATTGGACTGAAGAACAGATTTCACCCAAAACGGACGTAACCACCTACAAGGACCTACATGGAGCATGGTGGTAAACCAAAGGGACTAAACTGCAACCACCACAACTGCTGCCTAGTATGGAGAGCCGGGCACATCTTCACACTCTCGCAAAGAATACATCTTAAAAAATCTAGACAGCAGCTCGTTTAAATTTTGCTCACCTGGACACACGACAAGACGACTTTTCGCGATGTTCCCATCCTCAATCGGCCTCAAGAATTATTGCGGGCATGATCAAGGTACATGTCAAACCAACAGAGGAAATTGGAAGCCATTTGACTGCGAATAAGCAAATATAAAAAACAGTCGTCAGGCCGCTTTGACAGTTATTCAGTAGTGTTCAAAATGCTTTACGGCAGTGTTGCAGGACGTGGTGGGTTTTCGCCTGGCAAGCGTTCTCCCTATAAAAAGCCACAAATATCTGTTTAACAACACTGCGACGTGGCGGATGTGACACGCCACTGAATAAAGTCACTGCCCGCAACTACATAATGGCAAGTCGGCCAGCCCCATATTTCAAATTTTTCCGACAGTGCAAGAATATTATACTTTAGGCCTACATGCACCGTTTCATTGCACTTATGGTGCCTTGACCGTTTTAACTACGCACGATTGAACCCGAAGTATCGCTGTGATACAACATTGCCTGTAAACTTTGATCATGCCTGATTTGATGTGTCTCTATAAATTTGAGAATAAACTGTTTATTTATTTACTTGGAAGCTAGAGAAATAGCTTGGTGCTGATGTGCGACGGTGTCAGGAGTTGCTACTAGAATAGAAAGAAGTATATACTACAGCTGTAGCAAGAATACGGTTGCAAAACATGCTCTGTAAGGAACCTGGAATAGCGGCAAACGATAAGCCGCAGAATTAACAGCTACTGAGTGTTCCATTCCTAGGTGACTTCTACAGCATAGCATACAAATCCCACAGACGGCGGGATACAGTGATACTGGGAGGCGGATTAATTGTGAGGATAAACCTGCCCGCTATCTTAGGACGAGCCACGGACTGATAGGCCTTTATCATCAATACAGGGGTGATAAGAGAAGGGATTACATAGTACGGCTTTAGTAAAATGACCGTTGCAGAGCCATCTCTGAAAGGAGCCAGTTGTAGCAGAATAGTTGGCGCAGCGGCGTCAAAGCATACTGTGTTTTACCGTAGGGTGGACATCCATGTTGGAAACTAAAAGAATCAGACGACTAGGGAGTGAGTTGTTTGCAACCCGACTACTTAAGAATAAGGAGCGGCGCGATTTCCTGGGAGCAGGCATAGACTAATTAATATACACTGTTATAAGCTGCAGGAAAAACTGACAGCACCACGCACAACAGCTGCAGCGAAAAACGGTTGTGGAGCCAGAGCTGCTACTGACTAAGGTAAGGGAATAATATAGGTAGCCCCACCAGAAGTACCTGCGTTTCACTCCAAGGTTTGCTTTTACAGTGCGCCACACTGCTTTAATACGTAAGCAGAGAAGAATAAAGGAGCGTACCGGCTTAGTTGTGAAGCAGGAGCAGCGCGCCATAAAGAAGTGACACGTACTAATAGGTCTTCAAAGTTAAATCTAGGCGTGATAACAGACGGTCATACCTACTACAGCTATGACAAGATCACCGTTGCAGAGCCAGCTCTGAAAAGGTACGGGGTACCGGATTAAGCTGAGCAGCAGTGCCAAAAGATACTGCGGGTTTTACTTTAAGGAATGCTACAGTAAAATATTGGTATCAAATGAACGGCAGGGAAGCGTACCTGTGCCTGTCGCGTTAATTAGGAAGCAGGAGTCGCTAGCTAGCTGAAGCAGAGGCACCTATAGTTGAAAGCTGGAACGTAAAGTAACAGGACTAGATACTAAAGTTGTATCGGAGGGATGATTGAAGAGCCAGCTATGTAGGAAACGTGGGGAAGCAAAATGATATGGGCTGCACCGTTAAAAGGTACTAAGTGTTCCACTCCAAGGTTGGCTGCGACAGTGAAAATTACAAGTCCAACAGACGGCCGAGAAGAGTGGGGTCGGTGCTGGATTAGCTGTGGAGCAGTGGCTGCTTACTACGTAATATATGGCACGGACAAATAGCAATTCAAGGTTGAAAACAAGGGAGCGAAGAGAAGGAGGATAAATTGCAGCAGTAGCATGAATACGATTGCAATGCCGGCGCTGAAATTACGTGAGCTAACAGAGTGATCAGGGTTGCAGAGTCAAAAGATGCTTAGAGCTCTAATACAAATTGGACTTCTACATTGTAACGTGTAAGTCTAGCAGTCAATAGAGAAAAGTGCTGATAGAGCCGGCTGTATTTAGAAGCAGGAAAAAACATTATCGTAAGACTAAGCATGGACTAGGAGACAACCAACGTTAAGCACTGGAGCGAGAATGAAAGCGATTGCATGCTACATCTGTAGTGAAAAACAGTTGCAACCACACCTATGCGCAGGACAAGAGGTAGCAGGAGGTGATGGTAGCGTGCAATCTTACAACCCGCTGTAGCGACCAAATTATGCATAATCTGGCAAATAAATGCTTAAAGCCTGTTAGGCAGCATTGTTAAACTACAAAGCTTTAAAAGTGGAAGGACTTCTGCTTTTTGCAACCTTTGCATTGCTTTTGCTTTGACAGACGGTTTTTCAACTAAATTATACTGACAGGCATAACCTGAGTATAGCCTAATTGTAGCGTGCCAACTGTCAGCTGCCCGGTCAGGGTTCGAATCCTTGTAGGCCGCCTTTATACTTGCTCATGCGGTACCTATACTTAAATTCGAAAAATCACCGTGAAGCTTCAGATGGCTAATGCGCGTGGATGACATTCCAAAGTAAAAAATGTTTGTTATACGCTTGAACATCTACAGTAAGACCTCACTACTTTACAACATTAGGCTTACACATTATTCTGGGTTGGGCCAAAAATCCAAGGCACGCTTTTGCGCAACACTGCTTAAGAGATTTATTGCGTGTCAGTTTTTATTCATTTCATGCTCCCAAGCTCACCGCTTATTTACTGCCCGCAGTCCAACATTCACGCGGTAGTCGTAACTCCTGCTACCAGTCTCCATGATAAATAAATAAATAAAAATAAATATTTTCTTCTTGACTATGCGAGGCACGCCAAGTAAAACTTGCTCAGGTATGTACAGCTGTACAGACATTTTATGGCAACTGTAGTGACAGTAGAAAATTGTTCATATGTCCATGCTTGGACCTGGACAATGGTGAACATTCGAAACAACAATTTGGTTTTAGTGGATCAGAACCCATTTGGTTAAACATAATCGCTCTGCCATATATTGCATTCATACCGCGAAAAATAATAGATTGAGAATACTGAATGATCCAATGGAAGATAATTGAAGAGCACGCCAAAATGATGACGCTAATTGATCTGCCAGAGTGAAGTCGTGGGCTGTGCCTTTACTCGGAGGCGAGTCACATTCGCCACGTCGCAGTGTTGTTAAACGGACCTTTGTGGCTTTTTTATAAGGAGAACGCTTGCCAGGCGAAAACCCACCACGTCCTGAAACACTGCCACCAGTCCATTGAATAGCAAGTTGTAACTGGCTATGTTTCTCGTTGAACGTTTGGTTGCTTCGTTATTCTCAGTCAAGTTGCGTCCAATTTTTCTGCTGACTGATGCGGGCCTGGGCCCTGTCCTGTGCCAGGTCGGTAGGTCAGGAACTAAGCCTTCTTTCTGGATATGATGTGTTGATCATCTGCAGAACCACGTGACGTCACCGAAGGATAGAGGTTGAAATACGTTGAAGTATTGGAGGATAGGATAAGGTTCCGAAGAAAGAATCGCAGATCCCCTGGGTATGTAGTGAAATTGCTTAGAAATATGAATAACCACGGCCATTTGAGCGGTCAAAGCGGATTGAAGAGCTCAGAATGACAGATTGCGCAAGCTTTGTACCGGCAGGAGAATGTGTCTTCCGAAGGCGAAAGTCCTCCAGTCAAGAGATATGTGGAAGAGGTAGTGTTAGGTAAATTGAACTCCGTGGTTCAAGCCGCGGAAGAATTGTACCAGTGCAAGATATCAAATGATTTGTCCGGTTGGTAAGTTGCAAAAGAGTTGATAATTTTCCACTCATGTCCAGGTAAAGAAACTGTGTGCCTTGTATCGTTGTCGCAACGCTGGACAATTCCTTGGGTGCGTGTCGCCGTACCTGTGACAGCCTCGGGATTATAATTAAAAATAGACAAAACGGCCTACTTCATTCGACCTCACTTGAACTGATAATCATACTTATTCTTCACGCTTTCAGTTCTCTGTTGGAAAATGGCCTACCTAGTCGAATTTTAGATGAAAAAGTTGATGTACTTCAATTTTTTGGTCACATTTGTCATTTTCTGCCATTACGTGTCAAGCAACAGGAGCGCATGCAAAAAGCCCTGAACCCTGTTCTTTACATGAAATTTGCTCGGTTCGAATATTCCTTAGGCTGCTGGATACATCTGCAACTAACCAGTGGTTATCTCCTTGGGTTCTAACAGTCTACAAGGTAAATAAGAGTAACGATAGAATAACACAAATCTAAGGTGCAACGGCACTTAACTGTACTTAAAACACCAGGCAAATTATTTCACTTGGTATTCTTAGAAATATTATGTAAAAATTTGGTTTGCTTAATCGATAGCTTGTTCGCTACGTCAATGATAGTTTCTTTTACGGTCGTTATTTCCCGCGTTTTAACTCTCAGCATTTCAAGCTGAGGGTTTGCTGCGAAGTCGAACAAACTAACTGCTGCGCACCCGTCAAAAATCCCCGCAAAAACGCGCCAGAAACCCCGGCAGAATGGCTCTGGAAACCGAGGTCCAATTCCTCCCCACAAGGTAGCAGAGCTCAGCCACTCCGAGACGCGGACAACCGCGCACCTTTCGACAATGCTCATTTGCAAATTACCACCTCTTCGTGGTGACTGTTTTCCATAATTTAACCCATAGCACTGGCTGTGATTACCCCTTGTTGGTCGTGAAAGAGCCTATAGAGGACCACTTGCCTTTTCTTTCTCTTCGACTCAGTTGGGAGTCGGTCGGGTCACGTGATTGCGTGTGAGTCGTTAGCTGGCCAGCCATGGCGTCTAAGTCATTACCTCGCGTCTATTGTAAACTCCCCTCTCGTGTGCATCCGTTCCGAGGGCTCGCGTCTATCCGAACACGTGCGGCTAGGATTGTTCACAAGCTCGCTGAATTATAACAGTCGTTCCGCAATTATAACAGTGGCGACAGAGTTGACGAACCATAACTGACGAATACGCTGATTTAAATAAATAGATAAATAGATGGTTTATTCTCGAATATGTCGAGACACACCAAGCAACGCATGCTCAATATAATTGATGCTGCAGCAACAACTTAAGTTGATGTCCATGTTAACCGAAAAGCTCTTTAGTTCTTCCCTTTACGCAGGTCCAAGCGCTAATTCTCAGTGAGTGGACCATGTGATTAGCGGCATCGGCGAATTCCTCTACGACGCCAAGGCCGGGGTAACGTCCGAATCTTGGTTCAGGCGGTACAAGGACCTGTTCACCGTTGACTTGGCATCCCAGGACGACGCGTGGAAGGTCCGGCTGCTCCTTCGCAAACTTGGTACGCTAGAACACTAGCGCTACACCAACTGCAGCTTACCGAAGAACCCACTCGACGTTACCTTTGAAGAGACGGTCCGAACGTTGTCACAGACTTTTGGCGAGCAGTCCTCTCTGTTCACTGCTCGTTATCAGTGTCTCCACCTGGCCAAACGTGATGTCGACGACTTCATCATGTATGCAAGCGTGGTCAACCGTGAATGCCAACGTTTTCAACTTGGCTCGCTCACCGAAGATCAATTCAAATGCCTGATCTTCGTCTCTGGCCTTCAGTCTCCCCACGCTGCCGATATCCGGACGCGCCTCCTGTCCAAGCTACAACAGGATGGATCAGTCACACTCCAGAACCTGGTCGAGGAGCGTCAAACGCTGCTCAACCTGAAGCACGATTCTGCAATGATCCAGAACGCCGCCGCACCTGGTATGGTCCAGGAAGTCACAGCACCGAGGGCGCAATCGTCCGCGCGCCCCACCCAATCCGACTGCGCGAAGTCCCACCCTACGCATGCCGATTCTGTGATGCCTGGCATTTCCAGCGCGACTGCCAATTCCGCCAGCACCGTTGTCATCCTTGTGGCAGAATGGCGTACCGGGTTGGTTACTGCCAACCTCCATCTCCCAAGGGGGCCAAAACTGGGTTGGCCCCCACCCGCGGTCCGAAGAAAAGGTCCAGACCCAGACACACACCCAAACCTGGTCCGGTTGGCAACTCCCTGGGCCTGCTGGCCACGTTCCAAATCAATGCTGCGGATCGGAGAAAGTTCCTCGACGTCTTGATCAATGATTAGTCCATCCGATTGCAGTTAGACACTGCGTCAGACATCACGATCATCTTCGTAGATCGCTGGCGATCCCTTGGCAAGCCACCGTACGAACCGACCTTCTACTCCGCCACCAGCGCCTGTGGTGGTCGCGTGCAGCTAACTGGGCAGCTGCACTGCTCCGTCTGTTTCCGGGGCGCCACGTTCAACGTGATCTGCTACATCACAAAGGCGAAGCTCAACAAGCTAGGTCTCGACGGGTTCAAAACCTTTGGCTTGGCCGATCTTCCTCTTTTGACCACATGCCACGTGGTACATTCCCCGACAGTACCAAACGACCGAACCAGCTACAAAGCCAGTTAATCCGCCACCATGTTCCAGGATTGTCAACAAGCCTCAAAGATGCCACCATACCAACCCCCAGTTCCTTTGCATTCCCCAGAAAAACCGTGGTCTCGAGTGCACAGCGAATACGCTGGTCCCATCGATGGCATTTCCTTTCTGGTCGTGGTCGACGCCTTTTCCAAATGGCCAGAAGTGGTCTCCGTCAACCCACCAACCGCAGCCGCCACTCTGGCTTGTCTCCAACGAAGCTTCAGCCAACATGGCCTTTCCGAGATATTGGTGTCCGACAATGGTACGCAGTTTACGTCTTCCGTCTTCGAAGACTTTTGCCGCTGACACTGCATCGAACACCCCCGCTCACCGCCGTACCATCCCCAGTCAAATGGTCAAGCGGAGCGATTTGTCGACACCTTCAAGAGGGTGCTTTGGAAATCTCGCGGGGAGGAGACGGTGGATGAGTGTCTTCAAGCGTTCCTGTTCTCGTACCGGCCCACACCGAACCCAGCTACGCCAGGATGCCAGTCACCAGCTAAAGCATTGATGGGCCGCAATCTACGTACTACCAACGAAGCGCTCATTCCGACTGAGAAGCCACCTACTCACTCTGGTGCTTGCACCAAACATAAAGAATTAGCCGTCGGAGCCCCAGTCTACTCTCGCGATTACAGAGCAGGTCATCCTCGCTAGATCAAAGCAACGATGACGGCCAGGCGAGGAGACATGCTGCATGATGTCTCCGTGGGCGATGACACCTAAGTTCGCCATCGCAATTAACTTCGTCCGCGCCACGGAGTAACCTTCACGCCAGCCAGCTATCCCGTGCGCCTGCCGCTGCACATCCTGCTGGATATCTTTGGAATGGCTCCGCAACGGGAGACCACGTTCGAAGCCGCTCAATCACCGCAGCGTCTGGAGAACCTGCCTTGCCGACGAACAGGAAGAATACGGGGGTTGCCGAAATCCCTCCATGTTAATCCTCGCCAGAAGCGGTACGCTTTCCCTTCAAATGGAGGTGCTGCGGGCCCGTCAAAAATCCCCGCAAAAACGCGCTAGAAACCCCGGCAGAATGGCTCTGGAAACCGAGGTCCAATTCCTCCCCACAACGTAGCAGTGATCAGCCACTCCGAGGCGCGTCCCAACTGCCAACCTTTTGACAATGATCATTTGCAAACTACCACCTGTTCGGGGTGACTGTTTTTCCTAACTTAATAACCCAATGCATCGGCTGTGATCTCCCTTTGTTGGTCGTAAAAGAGCCTATACGGGACCACGTGCCTTTTCTTTCTCTTCGCCTCAGTTGGGAGTCGATCGGGTCACGTGATTGCGTGTGAGTCGTTAGCTGGCCAGCCATCGCGTCTAAGTCATTAGCTCGCGTCTATTGTAAACTCCCCTCTCGTGTGCGTCCGTTCCGAGGGCTCGCGTCTATCCGAACACTGCGGCTAGGATTGTTCAGAAGTTTGCTTAATTATTCGCCTTACCGGCTATGCTGGCCTCATCAGTACAGCGCAATTCCGTTCGAGTGGTCAGCGTAATATGCCGTCATCTTATGCGCGTCTAACCGTGCCAGCGACACACTTATCTGGCAATTACACAATCATAACAAGGGGCGGTTTTCCCTCAATTATAACAATAACTGTCTACCATATGTAGCTGTTCTTTTTAATTGCGGGTTGAACGGACCAGTAAAATGGTCTGTTTACCAACAACCAACGTGCTCGGGGTAGTGGCTACATTTTACCTGAGTTAGTTCAATGCGGCAAAAAAGTGCAATTATGAAGACCTTATTAGTCACGCCAGATGAATAGGTTCGACTGGTTGTCTTGCTGATGAGCTAGAACTAAGCCTTCGCGTTACTGAATAATGGATACCGACAAAAATTTGACCGGAAGCACGGCCAACTCCTTATTTAACGTTCCTATACCAAATGTACCTAATGAAGTAGGTAAGCTTAAAGCAGCCATTCAAAGAGGACATTAGCTTTTGAGGACTAAAAGCAGGCGAGTTTCAGTCACACAGAGCACTTTCTGTGCTGTCAAATTTGTAAGCACCGACCGAACTCATAAGCTATCGTTGCCTCCGCTAAAGAAAACAGCCTTTTGTTGCAAACGCATAACGCGTAGGTCAATCAAGCAACTAAATAAATGAATATTTTGTTTTTGAATTCCTTGAGACCCCCAACTCAGGCATCAGCAAAAGTTAAAGGCAAGTACGTTGCACAAAATGTACAGTGCAATGTTCCTAGTTGACTGTGGCCAAAAGTTGTACAATTCGCAGAAACGGAACAAGTGGGCGTGAGGAGAAAAGCCACAGTTGGGCTGACGATATACTGGATGCAAGTGCGCTTAAACAGAAAAACATAATGGGAAAGGTGATGACAGTGTGCGAAGACTGACAGTATCTTTCTTGTACATGTCAATGAAGCTGTGAAAATGTTCTCCAGTCAATATGCTAGAGAGCAACGGTGGGCAGTAGGGTGACTCAGTGGCCAGTCACATCCACCAAGTCGCAGTGTTCCTAAACGGACTTTTGTGACATTTTATACAGAGAAGGATTGCCAAAGCATACCCCACCACGTCCTGGAACACTGTCATTCATTGTTTTGAACAGCCATCTACGGCCGAAAAAGCCACGTAGCAACCATTCACGCAAAGTTATTCGCAATCGAATGCTCCCGCGGTTGGCCGAGCAGACAGCTCGGTCAGGGCCCTCCGTAGAGGTTGAGGGTAATCAAGTAGGTTGAATAAGTGTGCAGCTAGGCGAAAGGTCCAGCGTATCTGGGGTCCCATTTCCTCTGACCTTGTATGCCTGCTGCAGTGTCAGGAATCCGTGCCCAGCTATCATCACTGGACGTCGGTCCTTGTGTTGGGTGAAATTGGTTGGTTTTGATATAGGGCCACAGTCCACGTGAGTCTTTGTTGAATAAAATATTTATTTATTTATTTAATAATTTGCCTTAACTCAGGCTTAAGCACTCCTTGGGTCTAATCCCAACTCTTAATACAGTTCCCGACATCGAAGAAAAGGGCAAGAGGGAAATATGCCAACAGAAAATCATGGAACCAAGCAGTGTGAACAGCCTAATTTGGAAGTTTAGACTTAGGACAAACTGATGCAAAGTTTGCAGCAGGTATTACGCTGGAAAGTTTTCTTAAGCATGCAACAAACGCATGGCCCATTGGGTAGGTTGCTGTTACGGAGTGCTTGTTTCCGTTAAACAGTCCACGAAGTATCAGTTTAAAGCGTGGGACTAATATGTAGGAAGCGAGAGAAAGACGGCTCAAAGGCGTGTGGCGATAGAATGTTGAATAACCAGTAGCAAATCAGCCTATGAGCCAGCAAATGTGGAACAGGATAGCGCATTGGCGCTTCAGTAGATTAGGCGAACCAACGAAGGTGGCATTAGTTGTTGCTAAAAGAAGGCCAATGAGAAGCAAGGAAGCCTCAGGGGAACCTCCGGAGTAGCAGCAGCCGCTCGTTTTTGATAGATTAAGGAAACATGTATTGCCGAGCATTCAGGTAAGTGTAGGAAGCTAAAAATGAGTGCACACGGGTCGCAGCCGGAGCAAGGCTTGGGTTATGTAGCCAGCGATACTATAACAACAGCTGTGGAATAAGATGGCGCAGCGATGCTTCAGTAGGTAAGGGGAAGAACCCGAAGGTGGCGTTCTACGGTGTCAAAAGGAAGCCAGCTGGTCGCAGAGGGCAGTGGGGTTAAGAGTCGGATTATCCAAGTCACCGAGGTCATTCTTTAGTAAGGGGTTAAGGTACATCGACCGCGGCGATAGTTACATAAGCAAAACAGATAGAACACTGTGTTCACGCTTAAAAAGACGCATGTAAAAGATGGGTTCAAGGCGGTATTATTCAGCAAGCAAAACTGTAGCATACTACTAGTGTGTGCTGGCCGCCGGCATCTTGGATCAACAGACACTTATTGACCTTGGGTTACCGAACTGAAGTCAACAAGGGGTTTAGGATGCTGCCTCGCCATACCGACATCCAGCTCCTCCCGTTTGCTGAGGTTATTGCCATTAACCGGAGCAAGTTATTGCTTTGTGTGTAATAGCTATTCTCAGTCAGCCTCAGGCTGCATTGCTTGTAGAGGAAAGACCTCCGCTTTTCTCTAATTTGTCGGTATGTATGTTTGTCCGCACAAAATGTTTTATAAAATTACTGGTTATCCTTATGGGCACTGAGGAAACGATAGGAAATGCGTGTATCTGCCGAACTGCATCTTCTAAGTGTGCTTCATATTACGAGGGAGCCAAGAATCATTACAAAGCTCTGTTCCACGGTCGGCCCTTACAGCTGCCTTGGTAGCAGCAGGGACCCAGCTTACGCGTCAAGTGAAGAGCTAAAAGCCGCTAATACAATTCCTCGCTCGAGGCGTAGATCAGATGTTTTGGCAAGTTGATCCAGTCATTTACAACAGGGGTCAATAGAGCGAGACGGAACGAATCTCGATCTTCTGGGTTTAAATAATTTCCTGTTGGGTGTGTGTATGCAGTGATTTGTATGCGTACCTATGGCAGCCAACGGTAAACCGGTGACTACCGTCGCTACCAGGACTCGCATATCGTGGCGAAGTACCAGGACAGCGAAGTCAAGAAAATGCTCCATGCGCCCAAAGCAAATGCCCAACGCACATTTGACAGTGTGCCACAGCACATGAGCAACAATAACAAAAATGAGCAAGTGAGTAAGAGGAATGAAAGTAAAGTTCCAGGGGTTGTGTGGGCCTTGAGCTTCCCAATTGCCCAGCCGAAAAAGAGGGTTGACTTATGGGATCCCATCCTGAGCCTTTGGTCTAAGGAGATGACCAGCAAGGCAGCCAGGTGATTCACGAAGACCATTGAGAGCCAAATGGCTCCTTTGCACTCTTGGTGTTTGGGAGCCGTCCAACGAGAAGCCGGTGGCCAGCGAGGTTTCTTCTCCGCCCTCCGTTAGATACTCACCCCATGTTACGGGACTCAGTGGTCAGTGATCCTGTAGCTGTTCACACCAGCTTTAACACAGCGACGTACGAGCACTTTTGGTATTTATCGGAGAACCAGAAGACCAGCCCGGAACTCCCCATGCTCTGGGAGGCAGCCGCTGATGGTCCGCGACTGCTCATTCATCTCGCCAAACAAAGCAAACGAGACATATTCACAGTTACCTTCACAAGGTAGGCATTCCCCGACCCGTAACCTGGCGACGTGCCCGATAGCCCACAGCACCGCAACCAAAACATTGCAGGTTCCGAAGTATGCTTAGCAAGTTCCCCTGCTTATATTTAGCGAGTAGCCTTTAGCGTGAGTCAAGAGAGGGATATCAAAAGACAGGAGACGTTTTAGAGTAAGATTAGTTTGTGCAGCAGAAGGTTCACGGTTGCCTAGCTGTAACCAGTGACACCGTAGACACAGCTAGCTAGGGGAACGGAGAATATACAGCACACATGACAGTCGTGTGAGCGCCAACCATAATGACGGTGCTGAAGTTAGACATTCGAACACAGCAACAAGTACAACATGCAGCATTGGCTGCCTAAGTTTACAATAAAATGACTATTCTAATTAGGATTGTACGCAAACAGATCAAGGAATCGTCAGCTGCTACAAAGCATTCTCCCAACAGAGACTTTGTAAGCAGTCCATCCATATCCATGTGGACTGTCCGTCGCGGGACGGCAACCTTCATGGTTAGGTTGTGAACTTTTGTGCAGCTGCAGAGGAAGAACCATGTAATCGGACCCAGGCGGGCCAATTATCATGTCCTTTCTACCTTGTGGCAAAAGTAAACTATGTTTGTTGAGGTCGGTTCGTAAAGTTCACGTAGCTTGCTGAGCAGGAAGTTCGTTTTGCTTCCAGTTGAGGTACAGGGATCCAGCGAAAAACGAAACCAAGGGGTAACCGACGGACCGATTGTATTTGAATAGCAAAAGGGTAAAAAGCAGCATGAGTGCATATCAATATAGCAATGTGTTCAACGCAAAAATGTGCGAAGCTCTTTTAAAGTTTCAAAATGGGTTAGCTCTTTCACGGTAGTTTTAAAATGTTCGTTTTATTTATAGGTTTTAGAAACCCATTTTGTGGGTGGAGGCTGCGCAAGGAGTGTTGCATGAAGGTAAAAAACAAAAATTTCGGAAAAACTTACTAGGGTTTGGCTTCCCTACGACGTCGTTTGATAGTGGGTCGTATAAATGTGATGGTGGTTGAGCCTATCGGTTCCGCTAAAGCAGAGAGACCTTGCTGGGTCTGTAGTGCTGGCCCTGTTGGTTGTTGCATTAGAGAGTCTCAGACGTCAGGGAACGCGGAGTTGATCCCATCGACGCTATTCCTCCGTGTTTTACCATTATAGTCAATGGTAAATGGCTTGTCGTTTGCGTGCTACGCGGTAAGGGCTAGAATAGGGAGGTTATAGTGTCCAGGGTACGCTGTCAGTACGAACAAACATAAGAGTGCAAATAGCATGGTGTTAGTGTACGCCAATAGGTTCGCTCTGCGCTCTGGGTTGCACAGGCTGAAGGTGCCGCATATTGTGTTAACGGCGAGCTGCGTAGTCGCCATAGGCGAAAGTTGCTGATGGTTTGGTTGAGACGAGTGCACCTGGCAAGCGTTGCGAGCTGCCAAAAGCTAGCAAAGCTGGAGGGGCGTGCAACTCCACTTTGCTCGTGCCCCTTATACCTAATAGAACAAGAGGAGGTGCTTTTTGACGATATGTGCTAAACTGGGCATAAAGTGGCGCTTTGGTTAGACGTTGAAACATTTTTACCATCTCGTTAGCTGCGGGGTGGTATGTCATGGTTCATTTGTACTGGAAACCGGGCGCACTGAAACGTTTGCCGAAGGCTCCACTATAGTGCGAAGCGCTGTCGTTGCTGACTACGCTTTGGCAGCCAAATTGATCAACCTAGCGTTCTAGGAAAGCTTATGCAACTTTTCAGGTAAACAGTTATTATTCGGAATCGTTTACGGCCAAGGTGTAAACCTGCCGATACAGATGAGTAGGTAACCATAGTTTGCACGTAGACAGTGGTCAAATGAGGTCGACAAGTGGGTGTGCGAAACAACAGTCCGGGGCTGGAAAGCTTCCGAGTGGGCTATTTTTGTGGCTGTAAACGTTGGCGCGCTGACACCTTAAGAAAGCGCGAGTCCAAAGTTGGACATCCCGGTTAACGTTAGGCCATACGAAACGTTTGCCAACGAGCTTCTGCGAAATGCGTATGCTTGGGATGTCAAAAACGGTGTTAAACGTTAAAAGCTAGCTGGCGCACTGTCGTAGGAACTACTGAGCGTGAGGATGTCCATCAGACGTTAATAATATTGGTGCCGCCAGAGAACGTTAGTGGAACGTTCCGTACTTTCTGCGAGGTGTTACTACGAAGCATGTCTATCTCAGGATTGGCTGGTTAGACGGTAGCCATAACGGCTAGGTCGACGTTGGCACCAAGAGGTAGATTGGTCTGGCGCCTTAGTGGCAAAGCGTCTGCGACTGGACAAAGAGCCCCTAAGGCCTGTCGTATGTTTGTCGTAAATTAAGAAAAGTAGTCAAGATATCCAGTTTCCGGCGAAGCGTACTTGTCTGGTGCCTCCTTGATTGCATAGATCAGTGGCTGGTAATCAGTGAGACTGTGCATTGTCGACCTGCCAGCTAGTGACGGAAATGTCGTAAACCGAAGTAGATTGTTAGTAGCTGTCAACCGATGCTGCAACGCGATTCGGCAGGTGGCAAACATTTCAAAAAGAATACTAGTGGTATACAGGGATGGTCGACGTTTGTTTGAAGAACTACACCGAGGACGATGTCTAATGCAGCATTCGTAAGCAAAAGTGGCGCGCCTGAGCCTAAGTGAGCGACTAGCGCTATGCTTGAGATAGAGTCCTTTAGCTACTCAAAAGCCAATTTAGCGCCGTCCTGAAAGAGAAATAGCGTTGGTCGCCGCTGAGCACGGCGGCCATGGACCGCATTAGGCCCGCAAAGCGTGAAATAAAACGTCCGTATTAGCCGGCCAAGCAAAGAAAGCTGCGTAGCTAATTGAAGGAACTAAGAGCGGGATAGTCCTTCAGTGCCTCGATTTTGTCTGGCATGGCTTAAATGCCAGAGGAGGATACGCTGTGGCCAAGAACTTCGCTGAAGCTCTGGCCAAGCTCGCGTATACCGGGGCTGAAGGTAACACTACGTTGCGTCGAACTTTGAATGAGAGCGTCGAGCTGAAGATGATCATCCACAGAAGGGCTGGCGGTAAGTATATCATATGGATACGGATAAATACATTGGAGCTCTCGTGTTACCTCATGAATAAAACGCCGAAAATTTTGAGCTGCGGCGCTGAAACTATACCGAATATGTAGTCGGTAGGCCGACTGGTGTGATGAACGCTGTTATAGGATGGTCGTCCGCCACCACTGGACTCTAATGACAGGCACAAACTAGGTCGACCTTGCTAAAGCCGGACTTGTTAGCTAGAGATGAGGCCAACTGGCGCACGGCCGAAATGGTACACGTATCCGGCACAGTAACTTTGTTAAATTCCCTGTAGTCACCGCAGGCTGGACAGTCACTGAATTTCTTGGGTGCCGTGTGTAATGGTGATGCCCAAGAACGCTTAGACAGGCGGTTTATTCCCCGTTCGAGCAAATGCTCTAATTCTGCTTCAGCCTCTTTGAGCTTATTCAGGGCTAGGCTGCGAGGGCAAGCCGAAGCAGGTGGACCCTTAGTGTAGATGTGCTGCATGATGGTGGAGGTCACAAGAGGTAAGTCGTTCGGAAAGCCAACTAGTTTAAAAAGCTTGTTGATAAGGCTTATAAAAGGCTATGAAGCCTAAGGCAGGACAAGGATGGGAGGGCTATCGGCCACCTTACGTTAATCTGCTAACACTAAGCGGTGTCCCAGTGTCAACGAGCTGCTTCCTTTAAGCTTTGCACACAAAGTGGAAGTGTTGAAGTAAGTCTATGTTTATGAGGAGGAGAGACGCAGCTACCATGATGATAGGTAAGCGAAAAGTTCACCGAAGGCTTGCTTTGAGTGTTAACAGCATTTTGTACAAGCTTACGGTTGGTGTGCCATTGGATACACGTAGCCTGGTCGGGAAGCTAGAGACCACACCATGTGAGCTACGGGGCAGAACACTAACTTCGGCTCCAGTTTTGACCAGGAACTCGGTACCGGAAGGTAAATGCTTAAAGAGGATGTGGCGCATTTGAGGTTTTCTGGTCGAGTCCGTCGCCATCACGGACCTGCCGATAAGTTTCCCGGCTTCCCGGCGAAGCTGCGACGCTTTACACACACGCTCTGCGGCACGAAGTTGATGATAAAGCCAACAGAAAGCCCGTCTGTTGTTAGACATGGAGCGTTCTGTGGGCATTTTGATCATTTGTGTGGACCACGGTTGATGGTGAGCCGTTGGAGTTGGCGACTAGGTATTTCAACCTGTATTTGTGGGGCTGCTGTATTTAACTGTGAGCCAGTGTTAGAAGTGCCATGGGAGGCGACGGCATTGACAATGCCCGCGTCCTCAAGTGGTTGATCATTCAATAACTGGATAGCTAACCCTGCTAGTTAAGTAAGCCAAACAGTGCTCACAATGGATAGAATCACTTGTAAAATTTCTGGTAGCCACTTCCACCCTAGTTTACGGAGTAGGGTCACTTTCATTGTTTGGTATCTAGCTGTGGTTGCTTAAATGGTAGCAAGTTGAAGAGAGTTTGTCGCCTAACTGCGGCTCCGTGAAAAGCTGCTGCAGACGCACTTCTTAAGACGCTTGACACTTGATCGTGGCTTCCTTGAGGGTTACATGGTGGCTATCGGCTTGAAAAAGGTTGTTAGCTGGCCCCGCCTTGATATAATTTTCGGGAGATAAAACAGAGTTAACTTTACAGCATAATGGATAGTAATTTTGTGGTTAGCAAATTCTGCCTTAAGTTTTGGAAGTGTTTAGTTAATGAACGCTGGACGTTTTCGAGAGTTATTCTACCGCTTTTCAGAAAGTTGTTGTATACTGTTGTGCAGAATTCTGGCAGACAGGCGCAAAATTTGTAGAGCGTAATCCCGGACTCCTTGCTGGTCATAACTTTTAAGGCGTTGCTAATGAGGGGGCGAGCATTAACTGAGCTGTAGATTAATTGTACGGCAAAGTTTAGCAAACAAGTAGTGTCTTCTTAGGTCTAGTACAGTAATGCCGTTAGATAGTAATGAGCCGTTGATCGAAAAGTCATTGGGCGGTGCAGTGCAGCGATAGGATCTAACCGTTATTTAGCAGGCAGTAATTCCAATTTCAATGCGTTGCTCCAAGCCTTAACGGCCTTGAAGTCACTTAGAACGTTAGCTTGTCTGTTGTGTAGTGACTTCGGTGGAAAAGAGTACAGCACTTTTACGTCGTCAGCGATGACCAATGGTTTGCAATATTCAGTAAGCTGGAATACGTCGTAGTGAATATCAGGAACAACAGTAGTCATATTAAAATAACTTGAAAGACCTCATTTGTTACTGGTTTGAAGAGTGGCTAATTCTTAGTCTGCACTTCTTACCCTTCACTGGTTGGGTTCCAGATGTAAGGTGTGAGCGAAACCAGGACAGGAGTTTATGCTTGACTTCATATGCATCTAGGTTGAGCAGTAATTTCTGTGTGTGGTAATCGGCCAAAGGCCTTTTCATGTCAAGGAAGGTAATAATCAGTGTCTGTTGAATGTCGATCCGTGGCGTAACTTAGTTGAGATAATGCAATTGGCATGTCTGGCTTGAGTTGGAGGGTAGACATCTCCACTGTGATCTGTTGTGTAGGTTGCGATTCATCAAAAATTTTAGCGGATTTTCTTTGACTATTTGTTCAAACACAGAGAAAGATGAGGGTGTGGCTAAAGGAGCAATATTTCTCGATTAGTTATCTATTACCTTTTGGTTTGGGTATGACTATAGAGTAGTTCTCAGTGACTGGTAAGGTAGGGGTTTGCATGTAAAGTGTAAACAAGCTAAGATTCAGGGCTGAAATGCCGGCTTCTCCAAAGATCAGCACTGCAGCCTGGAGACAGGCATGGCTAGGGTACGAATATATCCTGAGTGTCCGATTGGTTTGGGTGATTGACGGCATTTTAAAGGCAACGCGTATCAGCGGGTCGTTGGTGCGTTTAGATATGCCGCTTAATGCAGTATGCTTGGGTATGGTGGACGGGTCACAGAAGTGTATGTACAGGAGTTCGCAGTTTTGCAAGGTTACTGGCAATGGAAGCGTCTAGGAGCCTCAGTGGACTGATGGCGGTTGAGGCATGTTTGCTTTGTATTTTTTTAGTTTGGTTTAGGCTTTGGTTTTTGTTGCCTAAGCGCAGTGCACTCCTTGGTTTATTGTGTTGCGGACTTTAGGTGAGGCCATTTGTTGAGGGTTTTCTTTACTTTGTAGATGAAGTTGGGAAGGATTTTGGTCTTTGATTATCCTTGAGGCATTTTCTAGAGCGTATGTTTAGCACTCCGCTTGCAGTGGCTGTACTGTGATTGTGTTTCCTTCTATATACAAGCACGAATGGGATGTCACAACAAGGCAGTCGTTGCTGTTAGTGTACAGGTCTCGGATGGTTGAGTCAATCTCACTGGATAGCTGAACGTTATCCCAACATGCTGATCGCATAACTAGTGGGAAGCTATGTTAATTGATGCAGTTGAATACTGGAAGGTATGTGGCTGTATTGCGTGCAATGTATTACGGGGTAGAGTAAGCAAAATAGTGATTGGCCACTTTGGAGTCACAGAAAGATAGGTGATCTGGTATATTCGCCCTTGCGTTAAGGATTCGTTGGGCATAAAGGAAGTCCAGCGCGTTGAAATGTCTAGTCAGAAGGTAGAGTTTTGTACACCAGTGCTTTTCTTGTATGGGGTCAACAAGGGCCCTTTACCTGGGGGTGTGGCGTGATAAAACCAAAGAATGTGTGGCACGCTGAAACCGCCTCAGACTATCTGGTGGCATGAAGACGTACACGCAACTTCTGTAAAGAGGTTGGTTAGATCAGTGCTTCCTGCATTGGAGAAATGAGGTGGAATATTTAATGCAACCAATTAGGAGGTCGAGGTGACCTCCTTGGTCTGGATCCATACTGTGTCTTCTGGGTTACCTACAGTTAGCTGTCCAAACAACAAGCTATCAACGTCTACACGGAGGTAGCTAAAGCCTCCAAGTTTATGTTTGGTGCGGCGTCCACTGCAGTACATGATATAGCCAGGGATACTACGTGGGCCATCGGGAACCGTTGGTGTGCGCCATGTTTCCTTGATTACCAATCTTTGTGGGTTCATGAAAAGTCTATAGGGTCCTTTAAGACGCAGGTTATGTGTGACGGACCGAGCATTGCGACGTATCAAACTGTGTGGTCTGTTTGTTGCCATATCATTTGGTAATAAGCCTACGCCATTAACCAAGCATTTGGGTGTACCTGCGGTTGAGGTCGGATGGGAGTGTTTGTCAGATATACTGGGAGCTTGGAAGTTCCATGGCGTGCAGTTGACGGGTTAAAGGCATGAAGAGTGATGGTCAGCATTTTTGTTCGATAATGTTGGTAGAGGCTGGAATATTTACCAGCGTAGTTGTACTAGGAGCAAATGGCGTGCTGATTTGTCTTGCGGGATGATAGTCTCTGTTTAGGTGTGTGCTGTAGAGCTCAGCACTAGAAGCGTACTAGATGAAGTAGTGACGGAAGATACATATTAGGAAGTAACTGTTTAGTGTGCGTATCAAAATAAATATAAACGTTGTGAAATGTCGCCCTGATTGCCGCGCCAGTGAGAATTTCTAGTCAGTGATTTATTCCGTAATGATCCACATCCAACACTTCGCAGTGTTGTTAAACGGACTTTTGTGTATTTTGCAGGGTGAACGCTTGACAGGCAAAAAACAAACGCTTTCTGGAACACAATCGTTAATTGGTTTGTTTAGTAAGGTATAACCGTCAATGGATCGTACAGTCCGATTGTTCATTTGGTTAATCGCAGTCAAATGACCTCCAAATTTTTGCGTTGGCTAGCCGATTTGCTTAGGCAACGTCCGCCACTGGTCGTTGCGTCCGGTCGGGAAATAAAATATCCGGGAGGATCTGGTGAAGAATTGTGCTGGTGGTACGCGTTTCAGCGTAATTTAGTTTACTTTTTCTGTCTTGGCATACTTTTCCTGGTGTGAGGTCTTTGTGTCCACATGTCCGCAACAAACAAGTCAGGTAGTGTGTCTAGTTGATCCTTATAGTTAAATTTGTCCTACCTCAGGCAAAATGCGACTTCACAGAAACTACGGCTTAATTCCTTTTCAGACCGTGAGTCGAATTATCAGTTATACTGCTAAATTCCTGTGGGCTGGCAATGTAGAATAACAGTTTCTACAGAAGGGATCCAAATTGCTTTTATAGGTAAGTTAGGATCAGTCAAATTTTCTTCACGTCCAAGTAACAGCTCCAGGATTTGCCATCAGGAAAGTTTTACATAAGTAAACTATATAAACATTCTCACATAGATCAGAAAGACGCCGTAATCATTTGTTCGAACATCAGGTGTATGCAGCAAAGCTGCGCACGTAATGGTGGGCTAAGCGCGACGAAAGAAGCCGTCATCCTTGGAGGCACACCGGATCCATGTATGGACATAATTCTCGGTGAGTTAGTAGTTGCATTAAACAAATAAATAGGTATTATTTTCCCGAGAGCTGTCAGAAGGCACTTGGCAGCTTAGGTGAAGCCAACGTCAACTGAAAAGCCATGCCGATCAGAGAGCTGTCAGTTCGTACAGCATTGTTCAAAGTGGAGAAGCAAAATGCAAATAATCGGTGAAGAGCAGTTATATACGAACAGAGGTCAAGTAAGTTGATAATTGGACGGATGACGCTGAAGTACTCATACTATCGTACGCTGAACTTCGTCATAAACCAGAGAAATGGAACAGATGAGACCCAAATTGTGTTAGGCTTGAGGGCCCTTATTCGGGATGGAGTCGGACTGTGAAGGGAAGTAGCAAGCGTAGTAGCAACGTCCATAGGGTAAAGCAACAACGAACACGAGTCAAAAGGCAGCTACCTGCATGAGGACGTAAGTTGAGTATATTAGTGCATGTAGTAGCACATGCGACGCTTAAACAGCCATCTCGCTGGGTCCCCTCAAAAGCAAAAAGGACGGGCTGAGTTCCACTAGAGCAGTGCCAAGCAGTTGAGGCGACATGCTTAGTGAAGCGATTTTAAAATTAGGAGGAAATAACGCACCGCAACCTACAAAATAGTGTAATGATGGAGCCAGACAAGCCTCAAATACCGACAAAGGTGTGAGAAACATACGTTGAGATCGCCTCGCATGGCTGGTACCGGTGCCAAAGTTACAGCGCTGGAGTCAATGTTGGCAGGTGTTGAGGAGACGAGAGTCGAGCTCGCCTAGCTGGCTACGCTCAATACCAACGTAGTTTTGCTTCTGAAATCTCTTAAAGTTTCTTTCGAGTCCACTACAACAGACTGCATCACTGCTGATGATCCATTCGCTGGTCTCTGTAAATCGATCAAGTATTGGCACCAAAATAAATAGAGGTATTTGGCTAGATTCTGCTAGAAGCTGTGCTCTCCAGGAGTCAGCTCAGGATGTACAGTAATCATAGACTGTTGCATGAGTAATAATGGAGTTGAGGTCATGTGCTCCTTGATCATGTGTGTCGCACCAGGCTGGCAGAAATGGCTTAGTCGCGAATAATAGTTCAAAGCGCGATTGCTACGGAAGCCTGCAAATAGTGAACAGAATTCCAAGCCTTCCATGATAAAGTAGATGAATTACGTACACGACCACCATACTCCTCAATATTACCGGCTGCGTCTCATTTCAAACAGACCAGTTTGTGCAGTTAATCACTCTACGCCAAAGCTGCAGGAACCGTCTCTCAAGGATTTTCATTCCAACTACATTAGCCATTTTTGTCAGCTTTGGGGTCTGGATAAATGGTGGGCTCATGTTAGCATTGTTGCCTCTCCTCGTGAGACCACTAGACTGAAGCGAAATAGGATGCGGAAATGCCGTAAGTCTTCTACCAAACCTAGAGACTTTGTTGTCACGGCATCAAGCAAAATGCAGATACCGTCACTTGTAATGTCCTCTGGCAGTTGAGCACAGTAGAAGATTCCGTTACGCATTACTTATCATTTATAGAGGCAAAACTTATCCGCTTCCAATGAAGCGGCTCAATTTGCCGAGTTGTTGGTCACTACCTAATGCAACACAAGGTCAACGGCCCCTGCTCACATCAGCCAGAAGAAGAAGCGGGGTAGGACAGCTGAAATAACCTCGGGAGGGCTTGAAGGCTCAGAAAATGGTAAGACTCCGGCAATAAATTGAAAAAAATACGCTACATTTGCTTCGACGTCCTTAAAGGAAAAAGGAACAGTCCCATTACCGGTGCCAGAGCCAAGGCATGCAAATTCTCAGGTGTTCATGCGATCGCCTATAGGTTTGATGCAGCACCAATACCAACTGTTCCATTAACGCTACTTTTGCCTCTAATAGCTGGCTACCCCACGTGCTGCTCATCCGCGCAAGGAGTATCATCCATGCACAGCTCCTAGCCTGCGTAAACTAAGGAAGAAAACATAGGCACTTTAGAAGTAAACCGTTTCCCTACAAACATTTGAATGTTTGATGCGGCCAAATATTTTGACATGCACGCAATGTGCCTCAGCACTGCTATACGTAAATTTAACGAAAAACATTAAGGTATTATATTACTGTACTCATGCATAAGTTGAGATATATATGGGCTCTTTATGTGTAAACCTTGGTGTAGGCAAAAGGATATTTCCTTACACCGTTATAATATTTTGTATGTGTTCAAATACACGCAGCTTCATCCGAGCACTTATGTATAAACTTAAGTAATACACCTCTACATAGCTAGGAATGCTCCATAGCAGTAAAGTTGCATTTCTTAAAAATCAACGTACTAGGAAATACAGCAAATATAAGGCATACCATGTATAGTGTACGTGTGTCCTGTTGCAATCTGCTGCCAGTCCTGGTTTCTGAGGGCTTCTGTGCTCGGTGGGTCCCATTAGGCCGAGTGGTTGGGAGACAAAAACACACTTAGTAGGTAGCGTGATGCCCACCTATTAAGTGTCGCAGTTGAATGCACAGTGGGCTTGTGTCAAACCTCGCGGCTAGCTTGGCGGTACTGCCTCAACTGCGGACAAAGGACCGAAGGCGTGGTCACTAGATGTATGGCATGAAAGCACGCAAGAGACATGGCGGCTCTAAGGAGACTGAAGACGAAACGGAAGGTAACGCGATGAGGAAACGATATGCATAATGCAGTTTACGTATGACGA
The DNA here is from genome assembly GCA_944474145.2 of Dicrocoelium dendriticum. Lineage (NCBI taxonomy): Eukaryota > Metazoa > Platyhelminthes > Trematoda > Plagiorchiida > Dicrocoeliidae > Dicrocoelium > Dicrocoelium dendriticum. Next base: position 149,110,729 of record OX104063.1, on the reverse strand, counting down.
CAAATTACTTGTTGAATTGCCAACGCGGCGCTGACGAGCTACACTTCATATGTATGCAGTTATATTTGCCAATGTTTAGGAAACTCGGGTATGCTTTGTAACAACGCAGCTACGAGCAATTTGCTCGGAATATTTGCAACGAATTATTGGAATATTAGACATTTATCTTCACATTAAACAGGCCCTTACAATTATACATCACTCACAAAAACAACTTTTTCATTATATTCAGATTATAGTATTAATGAATCTAATACTTAAAGTGGTCTCCAAATAATAACATAAATATTGCAATAACGGCCTCAAAAGCTTGCGCAACATACGTAAGTCATTATCAAATCTACACAGGCGGCAGCATTATCGACAGTGCTGATGTTCTATTTTCACTTCACACTCACCGAGACCCACAATTGAAACGCGCGTAAAAGTCTCAGTTATGTGCAACCATGTCTGCAAAACAAGCATACTTCAGTAGTGTGCTTAGCTTCCTGCACTGTAATTAAGGGTAGCACGGAGGTCCCGTGACATAGTTATCATTCCAGCTGATGATCGTGAATATATTGCTAGGTGCACAAACCATCTTGCAACAAAGAGCCTTTGAAGCTATCGCTAAGTGAAACTCGATGTGGTCTTATGCCATAAAATCAGCCGCGCTATTGACAGAGCATCTATTCTTTAACCAAGAGCCTCTGAGCCTGGTGCTTTTTGAAACCCGCCTAAGGCCCAGTACATAGGACTATTGGCGGCTTCATCCCCTTCATTTTTGTTGTTTACTAAACTGCTGTAGCTTCCATAATAGGCCACTGAGTGAAATGGTAGCGTAAGCTTGAACGTATGGATGCATATTGCACTTAACCGTTCAGAGACTGTGCGATATCACACCGGCTCTAACGGTCGCGAATATTGGCAAAATTGCCGCAACCTTCCATTTTACAGATCATGCAGAGAATTTGCCCAGATATAAATAGGGCTGAGGGCAAAATAACGGCAGTCCGAGCTCACGTTCGACCTTTGAGTAGAAGGAAATAAGTGATGCGCAGGTCATACTGTGCTGCATTGGCTAGGTTATTGCATGCACTGATATGGAGTCCATTTCAAGTCAATACTAACAAAACTTGGTAACCAATGCAAGGCAAACTTTTGAACCGGTTCCGGATATTCACCTCAGCATGAGTGCACTTGACCACTTTTGCGCAAGCACAGAGGAACAGTTTTTGGTAAAGTGCAAAATAAACACATTAACACCATAAGCATAACATAATCCGTTATACACATACACAAAGGCTGACGGACTGTCCGCCAAATAAGTTCCCAAGTAAGGAGTACTCAGAGATAAAAACGCAGTCGGCTATTGATGAGCACAGAGTCACGCGCTTTAATCCTACTACACTTGCTATAACTATCTAGCTGACCAAGCATCTATCTACTAAACACAAACCCGAACCCGGCTGCTTTTTGCCACCCCTTGCAACAAGTACACGAGTTCAGTGCAAACCAACCAGATGATAATGAGAACAAAATATAACAGCGAATACAACGCGGTAGTTTGCACTTATTCCAAATATTTACGGCAACATGTGAGTGTACAGCGCACCTGACCCACAGAGCGTAAACACTGAGGAATGGTGTTTCGTATTGTCGTACAGAATCGTTTGCTAATAATATGCACTGTTCTCACTCACGGTTTGCTTACCGATTTTTGCGGTTGTATGTTGCGCACATCTAGGCAGTCAGTTGGCTCGTTCGCCAAATATACTTCCAAGGAGTGTTACTTTTAACAAAGCAAGGTATCATTCACATCCTCATCAGTGTCAGCAAAAGTATGCAGTCCACTGCATTTATTCCATTTCGGCGCCACATCGCCCTGTCCACTACTCTGATTTTCCAATGGTGGCGCGGAAGCCGCTGCAAACACTGCTGACGAAACCGCTTGAGATCTCTTACGTTTCGCCGGCACCTCGTCTATTTTTCACTGCCGTATAGCAGAACGGGCAGTACTAAGAATTATTACACAACCTGCCTGGCGCCAAAAGGTTAGCTGGTGATTGTTCTACACTCGGAACTCAAGCTTCGAGAATACCGCTACTATCTTCAACACGCGGATACGAATCGCATTGCATATTTGCTGATTGGTCAAAACTCCACTCATACATTGGCAGGAGCGACAGATGGTTTCAACTACTTCATCATCAAGGTCGCCTTGTGGAACCAATGCAGATTGCATGTGCGGTGAAGGTTAAATAAACAAATAGTTTTGCTTGCGTAGACTGAGAGCTTGAATTTAGCTGCTGTCTAACCCAGAGCACCAGGCATATGCAGCAACTTATCCACACTGTGTGCAAACAACTCAAAGTCGGCAGCGAACAATAACCTCTAGATAGTTGTCTGAGCACTAGGAGCATCGCACTGAAATGACGAAAGTACTGCAGTGCACCGGCAACGCGTAGCTTTGCCCTAACTCCGTAAGCAAGAGCAGCATCAAAGCTGCACATCATGGCATGGCAACTAATAGTAAGCAGGTCAGTAGCAAAGAATGAGCCTGGCTTCAAACAAGAAGCAACTGCAAAGTTATCCGTGGTCTGTCCACACAGCTTTCCCGGCGTTGGTTTAGCACTGTGTTGGCATTCCGATAAAGTACAAACTTGTGCGGACAGCAAAGTGTACCCAACGCCGGCCACCATGCCCTGCCGTTAACTGTATCCTACGTGTTGTTGAAATCCATAAAGCGCGAAGGCAACGGCTGGCGTGGTGCTTATATTCCTGCAATGGATGAGCCGCACATACCACGGCAATGATGCTGCTACCCAAACGGAAGCCGCGTTGCTCTTCCGCCGGATTCGGATCCATCCCCTGGCTGATTAGGCGGCAGGGTAGGCTTCGTGGAATCCTCGCGTCTACATAACTCAGTAAGTTGGTACCACAACGCTTCGTAGGATAACGCTTGCTTCTTTTGCTCTTGAACAGCGGTAGCGCAATGTAAGCCCTCGGCACCGGAAGCACATCACTCACAACAACACACGCGGTGCACCAACTGATGCAGCACATTGGCCAACGTGCATTTGTCGTGTTAAATATATAACTTCCTTATGCGGTATCCTGTTGGCATCGGTATACCTGCCGTTTTGAAGCTGAGCTAGAGCATTCTGTGTCCCATCTACTGTCAGCGCGTCCGCCAGTCTCACTTGCATTACGCGTTGAAGCACGCCGTTAAACCTAGGCCAGTATATCTCTGAACGGTTGTTCAAAAAATAGTCAATAATTTTACCAAATCTGTATTATGTCTGCCGTCTGTGTGCGGACAACACCTTAACTACCATCCAAAATCTCCGACGCTCCAACCTCGGTCCAAACCTCATCTTTAAGCATCCGAAGGAGCCTCTGTGCTGGCGGAGTGCGGCGTATCATTCTAGCTGCTTCGCCTTCTCCGTCCACCATTCACTGTTAATAAGACTGAGCTTTCGAGCCAGTCGCCTAGGAATTCTGCCAATCTCCATTATCTTCGCCGTCATTGAGGTCTGCCAAATGTGCAACAAATGTTGCAGGCCTTTAAGACATTAATGCGCTCATCGGCGCATTGTGCTCATCAAAACAATTGGGCCGCTTACATTATGCGCGCCCTTTGATCTCCGTAGCAGCAGCTGTCAACCGGTTGCAAATTTGTGCCACCTTTCACAAATGTGCTATGCGTTCCACCTCAAACAGACTTGCAGCCAACGCTTTCTATAGCTCAATCTGCCTCTCTATAGTACCGAGGGAAAGTGTTATACTTCCATTAGTTCACAGCAGGAGTGCAATTCCTACAAATACGACAATATATGGTTAGTTTTCCTTGCACCAGTTAGTGATCAGTGCCACGCTCAGCTCAACGCGGTACAGTTGTCACGCTCAATTCCTGCACTCATGCAGACCAAGGTTATATGTTCTAGCAAAAGTGCTTGACCAATCTGTGTATATACAAAGTGCTATGTCACTCGCGCTCAATGTAACCTGCGTTCGTATTTGTCGAGCTATGAGTGGCACGCAGTGAGAACAGGGGGTCAACGTTTGCATTTGATGAACCAATGTCATGCGGACCGATTACATCTGTCCACGTCAACTCATATTGCTCAAGACGCGTGTTAAAGTCGCCCATCAGAACCGTCGGTCGCTCCATAGCACAGGCCGTATGAGGGAGGATAGCTGAGTCTGATATCGACCACGTGTGTCAACAGGATAACATATGGTCTGCCTGTACGTGCATATAAAAGTGGCAACCTTACCTATTAAGAATCGTAGATGTACAGTACTCTGTCGCTTGCAGGCTGCCAGTCGGTTCACTCAACAGCTGGCCACTTAGAAGACCGGATGGGAGAAATCTGACCCCATGTTCATGTGGCGCCGGGGCGGCGTCACTTACCTGGTAGAAGATATAGTCAGCACCAGATGCTGAAGGCTTTGAGCGCAGGTGCACGAGGGCAGTGAGGGGAAGTCACACGTTGGTTGTTAGTTATACTTCGGTGGTTTGCTAGAGGGACTTTACCCGGACTCTTTGGCACAACAGCCTGAGACACAAGGTAGTGGGATTAGAGCTAGTTCAGGAGTGGGATTGGACAGCCAGATCAGAAAATGCTTGAGGTACCTCACGCACAGACTTTGGAGAGTTAGAACCATTCACGGGTGTACTGCGACCGTAGTAGGAGATGTAACTGTGACCACGCCCAGCCGCGGGAGTGTTTTGACGTGTTTACGCTACTTTCATCAAGGGCTGCCTGACTTGGTGCGGTCGGCAGAAAAGCGCTGAGCAACCGAAGGTACGTCCCACCGTCAGAGACAATGCGTGGCTATCGTGCTCTACGCTAATCGAGCTGTGAGTTTATTACCCGTGAATCAGTAGTCTCCCATTGCTAGGTTTCGTGTGAAGAGGATCATCGACTACTTCCTAATCTCTGCAGAGGTTGTGGTTTAGACAAATTTACTGGCAGTGCACCGTTAGCTGGCATGAGGACCCAAGTCCTCAGCCAAATCGTTCGAGTAATTGTACGTCTGAATGGCAGCGTGGCCAGCAAACGGTCGGTTTACTGACTCACGCGGATTGGTGCCCCGAGTCTTTTCTAGAGGCAGTGGGAGACCTACCTCTTACCAAACGGTCGCCACGAGAGGGCTTCCAGGACAATAGTCCACGACAGAACATTGGCAGCGGTGGGTCGGCGAGCTAGTAAGTTCAGCCCCCATTAGACTCCCTACGCTTCCCAGGTTATTTGATCCATATAGGCATACTTACTACCATCTTTGTAAGCTGAGAAGCCAAGGATGTTGACTTTGTTCCTGAAAATGACAATGTTACTGTTGAGGTATAAAATACGCAAAGCGAACTAAACCATCAAGTTAAACTATGTATAGATTATCCTCAGTTTGCTACAAGTCGCGTAGCACTACCACTTATTCTAGCTTAGGACACTCCCTGCTGGGAAACGACCTCGAATTGTCCACGGCTGCCCACGAAATGCGGACAGTGCAGCTTTTGATAAGTGGCGTGGAGAATCGGTTGACCTGCATTCTTAAATACCTACGTATTGCGAAAGAATTCTGAAACGAATCAAGGTGCGGTCCGTGTAACGTCATCTGCGTGCATGTGTTAATAAAAGTGGATGGACAACTTCATGTTAGACCCATGACCTGTCGGCGACCGCTATACCCAGACTACTGAACGTCACTTGTTACGCCTTCCGCGCTCCATTCCACCCCCATTTAGCATGGAAGTTCATAAATGTGCTTCCGTAATGCCATGCAATGGGTCACGGGATAATTTGGTTACCAGTCTTCTACCGTTACCCAGGGTATCGTCTATCTCATAGCCCTCAAATAAGCAGTAAATCAATACATAAACTTCCCATTGACGGAGGATCACCAGACAGCATTGCGATATAGCGGTGCACCTTAGGCCTATTTACGGACAAGGGTAGCATCGCCGCTTCATTAGCGCACAAGTAAATTCCAGTCAAAGTGTACACGGGGCAATTAATATGGAAAACCAATGTAGTCGGTATTCCTTCGGCAAAAGCTGACTAACCAGTGTCCATTACAAATACACAAATAGCATATCTGCAATTTTATCCCACTCCAACTCCCCAGCATTTTGCATATATTTTATTTCAACTTGGCTATACCCTTTGAGAATAACCACGTAATTAATAATGCACGACCTTGACGTTTGTTTATTTCCATCACTGAGACTAGTCAAAGTACCGTATTTGTGGCTCCAACTTCCCCAATGAACTGTTGACGTGCTGTCCGTTGCTGTCCGTCTCATCGATGCTCCGAATTCAACGCATCCTTCTTTACCGCTGATCAGGAATGTCGGCTGCTGTTATTGTTTCGTCTAATTGCTGGTTAACCTCTTGAGCCTACGTCTGCAAACCCCGTCGTAAGTCATTTAGTTACATTTAAATTTACTGTGGTAGAACCACGTTTAAGTTTTCCGCTTCACTAACCATTGCTGATTTTGTTCTGGACGTCAAGTTTTGCCTTACACGACACTTATATAGTACAATAGGTCACCTACTGGGACTTGCGGTTTGCTCCACATAGCGTTGTAGCAGACGCTCGCCGTAGTCATTCCGTTCGCAGTTAAGACCCTAATTACTGCCCATCCGAGTTCTTGAAGAGCTCAGACGCTCTAGTTTTGCGTTCATATTCCCTGCAACTACCATATACCTGAACTAGTGGCACGGCGTCGTAGCGCTTTCAATTCTTTATAGAATATTTCCTAGACAGCGTTTGAACTGCAGTCGTTGGGAGCCCCGGCCGAAGTCACCAACAAACAGCGTTTTTTACACTTTGTGCATCCACCTAAGTTGAGATCCTTAAATGACCTGCACACCAATGGTTGTTCGTCGGAAACAATGCAACTACAAACGACACAGCCTTGGAGCTTAGAATAATACTTACACCAACTTGACCCTTGAGTTCTGCATCTGCGGCTCCTGATGTGTGCAGCCAATAGCGAGTGGACAAGCTAAGTGTGGTTAATTGAACAAATCCATTAAGGTCCGTTGGCTTAGCTTTATACACCCAACATACATCGATGTCAAGTGTGTCGAAGGTGCGCGAGCGCAGCTCGTTGACCTGTTTTCCTTAGAATGCAAACGTTGGACGCCGCCGGGAAAACGGCACAGCCTGGCCTTACAAGCGGCTGTTGCCAACTGCCTTTCAATGAATGCTGTGGGAAAGTACCTGCAGTTAATTCTGCTCAGCCGATTGTGCCGAGCGGTCGCCAAAAGTCTGTCCTCCTGCGCTATTCGCCTCCAAATCTTTGGATATATTCTCGCAGTGACATACGTGCCATCATTCGATTTGGCTCCGCCAACTCCTCCTAGCAATGTTCAGCTATTGGAGCTATCGTTCACGGATCAACAGAAAACTTTGCTCTTGCAACTTCGAAGTCAACCATATTTGAACCTTATCGGAGGTTTTGTTTTTCCTCTCGTCGCATAAGAACTATTGGGGTCTTATTCTAAAGTTGTGTTAGAGGGGCACCCAATCAGCTAATTACCTTTCCCTCTAGTCGCTCTAAAAAGCGATAGTCGCCAATTTGATCCGCTCTTGAAACTGCCACTGTCGTCATTAGATAGTATTTTCCATGTCACCTTGCTTTGCCTCAGACCTACGTTGCGTCGCTGACTGCCCTATACTGGCTGGATCGATAGCACGCACGTCGCATATCTACCCTAAAGAACGTGTGACTCATCTGGCCGCGACACGCCTGGACCTGCTGACCTCAAACCAGCGCCGATCGCCACGCAACGGTGCGTCAGTATCTCTATCCTCTTCCTACCCCTACTGAGAACATGTCTCGTATGAAGAGCAAATGCGAATCATGTGCCAAAGTGGTAAAAAGTGGTCTGGTGTGTACCATGTGTTTGAAATCCTATCACACTACCTGCCTTGGGAAGGGTCGACGAAAGCAAACACCGCAGAGGCGTTTTGGTTCTGCCAAGTATGCAAGTCTATTCCATTTGTTAGCTGTCTATCTGTGCTACTGAAGAGGTGTGAAAGACTAACCGAAGCGGTCGAGCAACTGGTGAGCGCCAGAGTTACACCCATGGGAGGAAACGGACCTGCACTTGTGAGTGAAAATAACACCCCGAATTCCCTAGTCAGGCCGAAGAAGCGAGCCAGGCGTCCCAACCTAACCCCAACGACTCAGCCTCCAGCAGTATCAACTCCATTCTCTCTCCCTCCTATAAGTAAAAACAGTGCCTGCAGCGCGCCTGCCTCAACTTCTGTACTGTGTGCTGCACCTAGTAGTCTGTTCGCTACACTCGAGACTGTAAGCTACAGTCAACCAGCAATAGTGAACAACCCGGCAACGTACGCATCGGTTGCCGCCAAGCAAACACCGGAAAGAGCACCGGTAACCTTTGTGCCCGGACTAGAGAAAACAAAACTGCCGCAGCACGGATGGCACACACCAATGCCGTTCACAAATTCAACAAAAACACCGGATACTAAGCCTCCAAATCCAAAACCAGTAGCCACCAGGCGCAACCATGGTGCCCTAAACATTGTATGCACAAATGTCCCCGAATCCAAATCCAATACAATTAAGGGTAAGTTGACGGACGATCGAAATCAGTGGGGTTCCATCTGTACGTCGATCGGTGTCCATGCTAATCCCACGAAATTAAGAAGAATCTCGCGCCACCCAAACGCGTTGCACTACGGCGAACCCCGGTTACTTCGGGTAACACTAAACTCGGCGGACGAGACTGAGGCCGTTCTGCTGTCTGCGAATCGTCTCCGCAACGACTCAAGTGGAGTGCGCATACTACCCGAAATCCCGTGGAAAGAACGTTCAGGGGATCCCGCTAACAAAGATAGGTACAGAATAAGTCAAGATAAGAAAACAGTGATTGCTCACGGTGTTCCTGAGCTTACTGACTCCTCTTCCGACGATGCCCAGATGCACGACCGCGAGCAATGGCACTACATCCGGGAGGCTCTTTCTCTCGAAAATGTGGTGGTCACCTCGTTGACAAGGATCCCCATATCACCAAACTATAAGGGGTGCGGTCCCAGGCTGTTAAAACTTGTGTTACAGTCAGAACTAATGGCACAAACCCTACTAGCGAACTGGATTAAATTCCGTTGCAGATTGCCAACAGAAATTCGTCTGAAAGCAGCAGGAACACCAACACCTTCTAATGACAATTCAGTAGAGGCACAACTCTTAGTGAAAACGCCAACTGCAGGACCCGACTCGGGGACGGTTTCAAGAGTAGCCATACTATCCGGAGGGGCACAGCAGAGCACGAGCAAACACCGGGATTCGGGGCATCTGATACCTGCTTATATATCAAATACTTCTCGAGAGTATGCAACCCATCCAAAAAACGATTAGTCGCCGACCCTTTAATGGTCGGCGTAAACTCATTTGCTTCATCCATCCAATCTAACACACTTTTGGTCTCCGAGAAGCTCTCATGCATGTACACAAATGCCCAAGGTCTACTCAGCAAATTAGCTGAATTAAGACTTCGACACGCGTCTGCAGCTTGGGACCTCATCGCTGTCACCGAAACGTGGTTGCGCTGCGAGATAACCGATGCTGAAATTGCACTAACGGGCATGTCCGTTGTCCGGAAGGATCGAACCAGCAAAGGTGGTGGGGTAGCCCTTTATTTTCGTAACAACATGCAATGCGAACGCATAAACGATTCGGAAACCGACGTACCTGACGCCATTTGGTGTAATTTCCGGCTAAGAGGGAACGATCTTGGCCTATTGGTTGTTGTTTACCGCCCACCATCGTCTACTCCTGAGATGGACTGCAATTTGATGGCTGCGTTGAGGCAAGTGATAAACAGGAAGTACAGTCACATTCTAGTCACCGGTGACTTCAACTTACATGCCCTCGAATCCCAGGCCACACCAGGAGAGCAATTCAAAGCAGATTTGCAAGATCTGGTTTCAGACTACCCTCTTTATGGCCACGTCACTACGCCCACCAGATTCAGGGGAACTGACAGGCCATCCATGTTGGACCGAATATTCACCAATGAAGAATTAATGGTCGAGAGAGTAATAACCGATACTCCTTTGGGCCGCAGTGATCATGCGACGCTATTGTTTCATTACATGTGCTACGCGGATTATCCTAAAGAGCATGCCGAGGAATATCGTGTCGTAACCAACTATGAAGACCTGTCCGACCTAATTGATGCAACAAGCTGGTCGTTCTTAGCTGAATTAACCCCTGAGGTGGCCTGCGGTGAATTCGTCAACATATTTACCAAGCTCGTGGCAAGGACATCTGAAACCAAACTCTACCGGCCTAGAAGGATGAAGTCTTTCGTAAGGAGCAGGACACGTAAGTGCATGGCATTAAGGGACTTGGCATGGCACACCTATATAGCCTCCCCGAACGACCATACCTGGGATGTCTACACAATACAAAGGAACCACTGTGTCAAACTCGTCCGGGAGGATAAACTTAAGAACCAACAAGGTCTAGTGGAAAAGTTTTGCTCCAATCCCAAACTGCTATACAGACACGTAAACAATTTGCGCCGTGTTAAGCGCGGTATTCCTGCTCTGCACACAGCATGCGGGTTAGCCCAAACCGCACAAGAGGCGGCCAACGTCCTTGGACAACAATTTGGCCGTACCTTCCAAAGCGCGCAATCACCATACATCCTGCCTAAGCAGATAACGCCGCCATCAGGGCTTAATCACATATCGTTCACCTCCGCAGCTGTACTGAAGAGGCTGATGTCTCTGCGCGAGTTCAGCTCCCCGGGTGCGGACGGCATTCGACCGAAGGCGTTGAAAGTTGCTGCCATGAGTTTGGCAGGACCATTAGCAATTTTCTTTCAACGATGTCTGAACGAGATGCACGTCCCCACGATGTGGAAGCACGGAATCATCACGCCTATCTACAAAGTGGTAGCCGTGCTGAACCAGCAAATTATCGCCCGATAACACTACTTCCTGTGATCTCCAAGGTTATGGAGTCCATTGTAGCTGAGGCTTTAATGGGGTACTTGGAGAACAATTAAATTCTCGTTCCGGAACAGCATGGATTTCGCCAAAATCACTCCTGTACAACTAATCTCTTGATTGCTCGTGCAAACTGGACGGAATCTGTGGACGCTGGTGTAGGAGTCGACGCGGCCTACTTGGATTTCTCAAAGGCATTCGACCGCATAGACCATCGCATTCTCCTCCACAAACTCCAGAAGTATGGAATCGGCGATTTTGTCCTGGGCTGGATAGGAGACTTTTTCCTGCAACGTCACCTGAATGGGAGGGTTAGAAGCAACCTATCCGAATCCCTCGAAGTTCAGTGCGGCGTACCTCAAGGCTCGGTACTTGGACCCCGGCTGTTCCTGGTCTTCATTAATGATCTCGCGAGTGTGCTATCTTCTAACTATTTGATATTCGCTGACGACCTTAATGTATGGCGCACCATAGCCGCAGTGGAGGATCACACAGGTTTACAAGAGGACCTGGACAAAGCGTACACATAGTCCATCGGGAACATGCTGTGTTGCAACGTAACCGAGTGCAAAGTTCTCAGTATACGGCACAAGAGTATGCACAACTACCGTCTAGGACCACAAATCCTACAGCGGGCTTCTCACGAGTGCGATCTCCGTGTAATAGTTCAGGATGACCTCGGTTGTTTGAGGCAGACTGAAAAGTCAGCTAATAAAGCAAACCAGTACCTCGACCTTCTTCACAGAGCCTTCGCAAAGTTTGACGCTTCTATCTTTCCAAAAATGCTTAGTGAGTACGTGACGCGCGCGGAATACGCTATCCAAGCGTGGCAACCCTGGCTCAAGCACCATCTCACCGCGCTCGATACTGCACAACGTAGAGCAACGAAGAGCGTCAGAGGTTTGACCAGACTCCCCTACCCGCTCAAACTGAAGAACCTCAAAGTATACAGTGGCCGCTATCGGTGTCTAAAGGGCGACCTCATAATGGTGTACTTGATCCTGAGAGACCCCAACCACCTATACCATTCCCTTCTAATACTCCGTCAAAACACCTAGCTAAGAGGCCACCAGTTTAAGTTAGTCACGCAGTACAGCCGCCTGGGATGTCGGCGAAACTATTTCTCCCTTCTAGTAGCACAGTCTTGGAACGCCCTCCTGGAACATGTAATTATTGCACCCACCCTATCCCTTGTCAGAAAACGCCTTGAGGATACCATGGCACATTTCACTACGTGCTATAGTCAATGACCAAAAGATGGTGGCACTAATGCACAACAGACAGTGGACAGTACCATAACCATACTCGGGAGTCAGTCACTCCAAACGCCTTGCACGAACTTTTATAAACGCTACTATTATAGAAACTGGATTTCTGTATCCTGTCGACCCAAGATAGTTGCACATGAGTGAGCGCTTTCCCTGCTATCCTTTTTATTTTTCTCTCCTATGATATGAACAATAACCGCTCCCCTCTTGCTTTGTGTGCGTACATTCTCAATTCAAACTCCCTTTATACGACAGCGCAGTTACATCTGTAAGCGCCCAAACTGACGACTCCATTATACTTTGCTCTTTTATGTCATGCTCTACACCCTACGGGACATGTAAATCACCTGCTTTTTTACCCGTTATAAATCATTGTTATTATTCAAGTAGTACTTTGGTTGCTCTCAATTAAGCTGGGAATTATAGAAGGACATTTAGTAACGTGGTCGGGAGGAGAGTAAGAAATAAGTAGAATAAAAAGCAGGGAGGCGTCAGCAGTAACGTGTTATTGCTTGCCCGCCCTGCTGTATGTAGGAACCTAAGAGACTCTTGATAAGCTGCGTGACAGCCGACGCAGGATGAATTTTATCTTTGAAAAAATCGTGTTTGTATGTGTTCTGAGCTACTGATAAGGAGCCCAACACGAGACTTCCTTTCTCTCCGTGCCCTGGAACTGCTTAGGGATCCGGAATAGCACTGAGACGGAAGTAATACCTGACAAGGAACTGATTGGACTATGGCTGTATACCAAGAGGACTTTAACGCATTCGCCGCCATGACCGGTGTCTAGTGTGGATAGCTGGATAAGATGTATTTACACCCACTTAAGGTTAACATAATCTGAAAAATTCTGCTACCTGAAACTGAAATTTTTGCTAACCTGGACAAGCGCAATAAGGCTGTTTGTGATTGACTCATCCTGGACTGCCCACATCGAATATGCCGGCCCTGACCAAGCTATCCGATCGGGCAACAGCGGAAATGGCAAGTCATTCGATTGCAAATAAATAAGTGCAAAACCAGTTGGCAAGCTGCTTTGTTAGACGTACATTAGAGTTTATTTTGATTTACGGCGATGTTTCAGGATGTGGTTGGCATTAGCCTGGCGAGGGTACGCGCTCTAAAATGCCACAGTTGTCTAGTCAACAACTCTACGACTTGGCGGATATGACTTGCCACTGAAGAAAGCCACTGTCCACAACTGGCAATTCGACTAGCGTCATATTTTGTGTTTTCTTGATATGTAATAGGATAAGATACTCGCTTTCACTACACTTATGGTGCCTTGACTGTTAACAGCACGCACACACGTACCCAAAGTTTCGTCATGCATTTATGACTTTATTCTTTACAATGACTTTTCAATTTTCTCAGCCTGTGCAACGTTTGCTCAATGCGGCTTGTATACATAAAAACACCTGTTGCGAACCATAAATGTCTGTACATTTTGATAATGCTTGATTTGGTATGCCTTGATGTGGTTGAGAATAAGCTAGTTATTTATTTTTTAGGGTCCTTAACCAAGTTATTTGGCCCATGATCCTGTCCGCAAGGCAGCAAGGAGGTGAGAATTGTATAAGTTTACAGAAATTGACATCATCCCATTTTAAACCCTTAAGCTGGAGGACCAGGAGACTAAGATGGCTTGACCTCTAACCATTGACCAAGCTGGTAGAAGTAGAGCAAAAGATGCCCGGAGGCAGCACCGAGTAGGGTTCCGTGGGACAAGGAGGTACACAAACCGTCGCATTGGGTTAAGACACAGTCTCGTTGCGATGAGTTAAGACTGTACTATTGGAACAATAGTAACCATGAAGAACTCCCATGTTATTTAGTTCGGGCACGTTGGTATGGGCATAATCAGACTGCCATAAATGGCAGTAACAAATCAGCTACCAATAGATCAAACAGGAGCAATGGTCAATTGGAAAGTGACAGTTGCATAACAAGCTCTACTGTGTTTTAGCAAACCGCTAGGTTAATGTGAGAATGGCGTAGAAATCAATGGTGAAGGTGCAAATAGGCCTAGTGACGAACTATGCCGATGGAAAGTGTCGACAGGTATCAACAATAATGAAATGGGTTGCTTGCCAAGTTACCAGTGTAAAGTAATTGGCTGTGACTTTATTCGGTGGCTACTTACAACCGCCACGTAGCAGCCTGGTTACACGGACATTTGTGGACAATTTTAGAAACGCTTGCCGGGCGAAAACCTACCAAGTCTTGGAACACAGTCATCAATCCATTCAGACGACAAATTGTAACCGGCAATGCTTTCTATTTACCAATTATTTGTTCTTTTATTCGCAATCAGGTTACGCATACAATTTGCGCTGGCTGATGCGTGACGAGCGAGGCTCTTTTCTCCATGGGTATTGTCCCGTCCTGATGGAATAGCCTGGTCCATGCGGTAGGTAAACCAAAAATTTTACACTTTTGGAATGCCATGTATTTGTCGTCGTAGAACCGAGTTATGTCGCCGAGGATTATAAAAGATGGTGAAGTATCTTTTAAGCACGAAAACAGGCTGAACCTGATTGTTCAGACCAAAAAGCGAAGCAAATTTTCCGGACGACTTAACCGGAATGGCGTCAATGGTAAGTTGTATTGTTTTGAAATACTGGCATTTACGACGCTAGGCGGTAAGTCTAGAGTGAACTGCTCTAGATATGTGGCAAGTGAAAAGTATTTGTCCAGTAATGAAAGTGAACGAGGCCCGTTATTCTGCCCATACTGAAACGTATAACTGTGCTGGATTTTTTCAAGTTAGTGGCATGACATTCGCCAACAATTTGCTCTTCGATGTCAGTTGGAATGTATGGGTTGACATTACTTGGACGCAGGAGAGTTTTGAGAAAGAAATATGAACAGGAGGTTAGTGGGTGTGCTGTACCCAATTGTTCAAGCCTCTGGAGCACAGCATCCATTCGAGGTAACAAATAAGTAATTTTTCCTTTCAATGTGTAGTAAAACAACGGAATGGTTATCTATTTAATGCCAAGTAAAGGAACATTATGCTTCATTAAAGAGTTAAGGAAAACGTGATAGTTTTCCTTGGTTGTTAGCCACTGTTTCTGTATAAAGCTTTGATAAAAGGAGAAAAAACAGAAGCAGGCACACAAACGGATAAAAACGACGCAGTTGAACTCAGCACAAATCTGAGCAGTAGCAAGTGCCTGAAATAATGTCTCGCATGCAATGTATCATTAATAATTAACTATATTGTGTACATGTGCGCCATGACAAATAGTTGGGCTAGCTGCACACTGATTGGTAACTTGTCATTGGTCTGAGTGTGGTTGGCGATTGAGAGACCGATCAGACGAAACTGATTAGTCGGCGGATTAATATTAAGCCGCATATTTGTTTTGGAAGGACGAATGGAGTGGGTCAGTGAGAATGGACAGGTTCGGGATAAAAGATGCTTTGTTGCTAAAGCATGAGCAAGTCCAGCAAAGTTTTCGTCCTGAGGAAAAAAGTGCCTTGCGTATGCAGTGTATAGATTGTTTGCGTCTCTGTAGCATGAGTACAGTCAGAAAGCTGGAGAATGGGCAGGTAAGACCACCCCGAGGCAGGACATAGCTTTGGCAGTCCGATTAAAGAAATGCAACCCGTAACCGCGATAAAGATACGACAGGGTCGGAATGAGAAATGCTGTATGGATAAAAAGTGCACAAATCAACAACTCTTTAGTGGTTATGTGAACAGACGGTCGGGACAGCCGAAAAAAGAGCAGGAACGTCTCAGAAGTCCAAGCAAATTTGGAGAGTAGGAGGCCGAGGCGTCGAGACGGGTTTAGTCAGCGCGTTGGTATTAGAAGGTACAATTAAAGTGGGAAAAGGTTATAAAGTTAGATTGTGAACAAGCCTTGCAGGCTATCAATGTACTGGAAAGCAAGTAGTTTACTTAGATTTATCTCTTATGTACCGGTAGCATAGGAGCAGTAAGACAGAAGCTGCCTAAGCAAGTTCGATTAGCTCAAGCCAGGGAAGTAACAGCTGGTCGTCCGATTAAAAATAGGCATGAAAACAGGGCGCGATAAGCAAAGGTTAAGGTCCGGATGACTATCGTATATTGGTATAGAGCGGAAAAACCAATAAGGCACCGTAGGAAATGTAAACAGGACTTTGGATTAGCCGAACCAAACTCTGTACCGTCGCGGATATTTGAGTGCATTTGGAGAGCAGGAGACCGCTCAGACGAGAATGGAATTCTCTGCCCTTTGGGACTGAGTCGTACCACTTAAATGGAAATGAATATAACAATGGTGTGAACAAATATAGGAAGCTTTGGTAAAAAGCAAAACAATGCGTAGAGTCCCAGGGCCTAGAACTGTTGCGTCTCTGTAGCATGGAAGCAGTCAGTGAGAGGAGATTGAGCCTTGGCAGAGCACTGGGAGCTGGCGTCCGATTGAGGAAGCCATGAATACAGAGAGCGCTATCAAGAAACGCCATGTTCAAGATAAATATTGAGGAAGTCAGTGAGGCTCAGACAAAACGATCTGTCATCCAAACCTTGACCGAAAACGTAACAATGGACTGAGAGAACTCAATGAGCAAGAGGTCTTACTGACGGAACTGGATTATTCGGCGTCTTGCGATTACTTTATACCAATATGCAGGGGTGACAAAGGGAAAGGTCTGCAAATATGGACAGGCTATAAATGGAAGAGGCTAAAGTAATAAACTTTGAGGAGGACTAGCAGACTATCGAGGTGAGGGAATAATTCGTTGGCTGTGCAGAGCCGTTTACAGTTTGGTAACCTGAAGACAGTAAGAGGCTTGAGGCTGGTCTGATAATATTAGGTCGGGGCACGACACTATGCGCGGGCCGTCTGAGCGCACTAAGAAATAGACAGGGTCAGGATGCGAAAGACCTTATTAAGGCAAAGCGATGACGTCAAAGTGGCTACCGTAGTGTTGCGGAGAAAGCGTTCCGTCTTCCCAACCTTAAGCAATAAGGTCACAGTAGTTTGAGAGAAGTCGAAGGGCAGTAGACCATTCCAACAAGACTGGATTAGTGTGCGTATTGAGATTATGTTGTGCATTTAAGGTGGGATGACTAATAGAGAGAGTGAATCAAGATGGACAGGTTAGAGGTTGGAGGTTATATTAAGAAACAGTGTAGGGTTCGAGCAGGCTCTCAAGGTGAGAATACCACAATACTGAGGCAGCAGAGCCTCGCCCGTTATTATCTCTGTAGTCTTGGAAGCAGTCAGAGGAAACTAGGCTGGTCAGGTAAAACTGGATTCGGACACGGCACTAAGAGGTAGCAGCCCGATGGAAGAAGAAATAAAAACGGAAAGTGCCGTAGGAAAATGTAGGGTCGAGACGGAGGGATCATTACTGATTCGGTGTGGCAAAGCCAACGCGGCTCCCGGGGAAATGGGGACAGAACATCCGCTCTTCTTAACGCTGGCCAGAAACCTCAACTTGAGCTGAGAGAAGCCGGACAGCGGGAAACCAAACAGACGAGATGGCATCAGTCGGCGCATTAAGATTGTGTATTGCATTTAAGGTGGGCCAGCTAATGGAGGTAGTCAGAATAAATGGGCAGTTGTTAGATAGAATAAGATCCATCAGTAAGCTGTAAGCAAGCCTAGGAGGCGCTCGAACTGAGAAAATATTGCGCTGGTTGCGCAGACCTTCTGTTTTTCGCACGTTGCTAACCTGGAGGTTGGCAAGATGTGGTAGACTGGTCGGATGAGACTAGGTCAGGGCACAGTACTAAGCGTTGGTTGTCCGTTTGAAGAAGGAATGAAAACGGAGAAGGCGGTGTGAAACCGAAAGGGTCGGGATGCTACTGGCTTAGTACTAAGTAGTGGAAATGGCAACGAGGCTTTCGGGTTAAAATGGACAGAGCGTTCGGTCGCCTCAACGTTGGCCGGTAACGTTACAGTGGTCTAAGATAATTAGGAAGGCAAGCGAGACTGGATTTTACGGTGTATTGAGAGTGGCTTAAACAGTTGAGCTGCGAAGACTAATGCAGGTGATCAGAAGCACTGGACAAGCTAGAGATGGACGTGGCTCTATTACTAAAGGGTGAAAGAAGCCAGCAGGCACTGGGGGTCATAGAGATATAACTTTGGGTCTACGAAGTTTAGACCGTTCACATCTTGGTATTTTGAAGGAAGTCAGTGGAATCTGACTAGGCAAAGGATACGGCATCAAAGAATGGCACAGTTAGTTGGCACTCTAATAGAAGACGGAATGGCAACAGAGAGCGCGGTAGTAAAAGTACAGGGTTAGGATAAGATCAGCATCATTGGGGTATGGAGCAGGATCCAAATAGTCACTCGTAGTAATGTGACAGTGTTGGTCTTCCCTAGCTTTTCTTCTGAAAGCTAACACGACGTGCGCCAGCATAGTTAATGTTTCTGACTGCATTCGGAGACGTGACGCGCTCAAACATGTTGCGCCTCTCAAACGTAACCACCTTTATTTTTCACGTTATTAACCTGCCAACGTAATTGTACCAGTAATGGAAGGTACACCATTTGCTGCCAACGCTTTTGGTTTTGCGGCGTCCCTCCCATGGAAATAAGTTGCTTCGGTTTGTTCACCTGTATGGCAATACTGATCTCACAGGTGTGCTGCCTGACGAACAGCGTCCTCCGCTGCATTCACATTGTCCATAGGTTACTGCATCAACATGGTTTCCCGCAGCTCTGGAACAAAGGTTTGAGTTATTTATTGAGAATAGGAATGCCTAAACCCAATGCGCTGAAACCAATGGAAACGATGGAACTACTTCTGTACCACTTCTAAGAAACAAAAGCTTGGGCGCATGCTCGTGCATGACAATTGCATCGTGCGCGCATGCGAGGCGGAAATTTCCTTTACGCTGACTACACAGAAAGATGAGGTGGCCTCTTCCTCTAAAGTATTTTGATGGGGGATTTTGTAGGCGTAACACCTTTAAGTTGTGGCGAACTGCTTCGACACGTGGATTGCAACAGAAGGACGATAGTCAGTCCTACTGTTTAACGTGATCTGCTTACCGTGCTTTTATTTAGCTTCTAACACAAAAGTTGTTTTAGCGGGGCGATATTAAAAGCTGGGATGCGACTACATAACGGGAAGCACATGGATCTCTCACAGGAGACCGGAGCGCAGTAGCATAGCTGCACATAAAGATAGGCCAGTGGCAAACGTAAAATTAAGTTGCCTACCACGTTTTATAAACCAAACTTAAATAGAAACAAATACAGTGCGTATCTACTACATCTTATACTTCATGCACGGATATTTAAACTTGATAGCTTATATTTCGTGTGAGGCCATGTATCCCTTAATGCCCTAAGTCTAGTAGCCGGGTTGTCATTCATATTTTTACAAGCCGCGTTTGTCCAGTAATTGTCCACCAATCATCACAAGAATTCGTGGCGCTGTGTTGTAACGCTACTTCTTTTCCTGTCCTCGCTACCAATGAAACCTGCTTTACTGCTTACTTTGCTGCCCAAGAAGACGGTGCCTGTATTTCTGCTCACTTACGCGCCCAGCCACCTAAAGGAATACAAAGGGCTAGAATTTGCTAGACAGCGATACTAGGTTAGGAGAGGTTAACTTTATTTATTGCTAAAGAAAACTTTCAAATTTAGGTTGTCAAGGTCACTCACTACTTGCGTCTGCTTTTCAGCCAGGGTAAAGAATTCCGCACCACGGGTTTGTCTTAGTGTCTAAGTAGTCGATTCCTTTGACGCGGGCTAGCAGTTGCTGGCTGATCAAGTCACACTCGGATCCCCAGCTCAACAGATATCTCAATATGCGTAGCACGCCCATGCTGAGGACCAGTGCAAGTGGCGGACAGCAAACGTGCTCGGCCTGCGCCTTTACCACCAGTACTTTTAACTTGGGTATGCTGTCGTGCCTTTAGAACTTGACTTTTTCATATCTTTTCGCTTTGAGATCAACTGGCAGCCATGGTAGTGATAACCGCTTTCGGGTCGGCCTGCATTATGCAGCATCCGCTGCCAGCATATGTTGTGATCCACATAGCCGCTCACCTTCATTTTCCGAACAAAGCGTGTCTAGCGCGATGTGCCATGGTCCGGATGAGGGTTCTGAAAGACTTTGACACCTGCCGTGGTTGGGCCGCAGATGATTGGCTTGCCTGACTATTTCTCATTTCTTACCATTAGCTCGTACATGACAAAACTGGTTCTGCTGATCACACTTACTGTTTATCACCCCGGTCTTCGAACGTTTGCTGTGTACACTGTGTTTTCAATATTGCTAGGACGCGCGCTGCCAGTCCGCTGTATCCCGCATGATAACTGCAATGCATTGCTTTGCTGCTTGGCACAAGTTGCTTTTCGCTGGATACTGTGTTAGTGGTTGACTTGAGGTTTAGGGCACCCCTGGTGACTCCGCAACGTTCTGGACCAGGTTAGTGTATTGCTCCGTGACGTCGAATTAACTGCTTAAACTGACAGCTATTCATTTCTAGTGTTGCATTCTCTGGTGTGAAGAGAACAGCAGCATTTGTAGTGACGGTGTAGCAGAAGTGCTGAATCACCGTATTTGCGAACAAATTTTTAACATGATTCAAGGTGAGCAGCCTCTGCCATTCTGAAAAGTCTTACTATTTCAGCTTCAGTTCCGAGTCCAGTGCTACTTGAATAGTTAATTTTTGAGATAGCATTTTGTTCTACTGCGTTGGTGACTTTTCCAACTGCTGCACTAATGCCAGCAATGGTTCGGTGTTGACTGCCATTCTGTGTTAGAAGGAAACGTGCGTTGTCACTGTTGTAATGCTTACTTATATACGTTGCTCGCTGTCAATAACAACTTTTGTACTGCTGGCTTTGCTGTCCTTTAAGACTGTGACGGCTATTTTGCTCAGGCACTCTCCAGGCTATCTGAAGAAATACAAAAGGCTAGAATTTGCTAGACAGAAAGAGTATATCTGCAGAATAGTTCAAACCAATTCATGGGTAAAAGAAACTTGTTAAGTTAAGTGGTCAAGGGCACGCACCCTTTCGTGTCTGCTTTTCAGCCAGTGTAAAAGAATTCCAATCCACAGGTTTATCACGTTTTTGAAATAGTGCGAGTTCTTGACGCGGGCTAGCATGTGCTGGCTGACCAATCCTTACTTGATTCCCAAACTCAGCGGAACGATGAAAAATCGTAGCATGCCCATTCTCATGATAATTGCACGTAGCGAACAGTAAACATGCACAGCTTACGCCTTTTTATACAGCAGTAGCAGAGACTGTCTTAAGGTTTATGTACTGATTAAACAACCTATCGTTTTAACATCGTATGATATTTAGTAAGCGCATAAACTTTGAGTTCGTAAACACTCAGAGACGCTTGATTAACGTACACATCGCTTCAATAACTGGCGCTTACCGAATATTGCGAACATACAGCCAAGGATTAATAAGCTGGAAGAAGTGCTCCTGTACCACAAAACTACGCAAAACCGCATAGAACCTGAACGCATATACTTACCAGCAACTGCACTTTAGTTTTTTCACTGTGAACACTAGCGAATTTTAAGTCAGTGTAGAGGACCCGTTCAGCAAGTGCTTGCCGTGCTAAGTTTGGGTGTACACGTGCGTTAATAAGTTGCAAAAACAGCAATCACTCAGTTAAAACGCGTGGAAGGCTTTCATTACGTCTTCGAAATTCACCGAACGTAATTACCTAACTCGAGGAGCAGGACTGAATCATTCATGTAAGCACTGGTAGCATACACCGTATCCCTACCCAAAATACAATATGGCCCACGGCCAAGCAAAAGATCTTATACACTTGGGGAACAACTGTTCAAGAAATTTAGGCGTTGAAACGCAATTGGTTGTACGTATTCATTACATACATATTCATAAGAAACTGTGTCCCTGGGAAACTTCTAGGAAGTAGTGGGTATCCGCCGCTCTAAAGTCACCCAAAAAAGCTACACCTATTTGTTTAAAAATAGTGTGACATGGCGGAGCTGCTTCGCCAACACATATAATCGCTGCTCTTGGCATCACATTGGAATGGTTCCTTACTTTACTTAGCACTAATTCCGAAGAATAGGCTCACAGGCTTCTCCGTAGCATCGTTAAACACTTTCCATCCCCCATTAGCAACACAGGAGTAACCACGTTGTTATCTATAACTTCACTTTACATTTACCACTTGGCATGTAATCTATACTGAAATTTGTGAAACGTCATCTCATGTACCGGAAGGTTGAATCGATAGGACCAGTGAAACTAAATGTTTGTGGCCGTCGCGTTGTACATATAGTATGTCTACCTTAGGATTGTACAATTGTTGGTGAGCGGCATTGGTAATATATAGAACAAATTTATCAAATGTCTAGTATAACTAGTTTGCAACAATTAGCGATTTTATTAAGTCAGCTTGTGTGTTCAAGTAAACTACATACCCGTCTTTGGACACCTTGAAGAGAAAGCCAGTGCTTTAATTAGGTTACTTTTTTAAATAAAAACACGTACACATGAAAAGAAAATGATAAACAAAATTTTCTAATAAATTTTAAACAGAAATTTTACATCGTCACGTTCGCATAAATCTGGAGCTGTTTGCTACCGAAAGCCCTACAAAACGGCTTCAAATTCTCCCAACTTAGTGTACGTATTTTCGTCGTCTAACGTTATTATGCTATTAAGTTTGCTTGTACCTACGCGCTGTTTCTTTCATTCGCAGAGACCACCAGAGTACAACACAGTTTATTTGAGCTGAAAATTGTGTGTTGAGGATCTGTGTTTCCAGTCGCTTTTTTAATTCGTTGAAGCTCCGCCGACTATTCCGTGCACTGCCCCTCAGCATAGAGTAGGTAAAGGTATATTTAAGTCCTGGCAGTAACCACAGGGAGCTTAATGCGTTTTCATATTCAGGTTGCAACTAAATATCAAATAATGGGTGATCGGAATCGCCTTGAAGTCTGCTGGTCCAATCTATCTTACAGTGCGGCAGTGGGTAGTTTCGCTTTGGACCTCTTTAAGCCAACGTTGCAAATGGATCTGCGAATAGCCACGTCATTTTGGCTGTTCTGTTCCACAGCGGTATGCCTTGAGCGTAAAAGGAATAGGGTATCGTTTTTGAGAGGTTCCCGCCGAATGTTTAAACCTTTTATAAATAACTCGTCAAGAGGTCCAGCTGCATAGATTGAGGTGAAGAGTAAAGTCCCGCACGAATGCTGTTAACTGCTACTTGCGCGATGAATGGCAGCGGAATGCCTACTGTAATGCCGATACACTAATGTACGAAATCCCCCAACGGTCTACCTCTTTGGTTATCGACCGCTCTTGTAACAATTTGCAGAGCCAGGCTGAGGTATAAACGTCTCGTGGCCGGTCTATCTTCGCAAACTCCGGTAGCTTTCTTGTCCAATTAGTGGTTCATACAGCGAAAACAGCCCATGTCCTGCCTTTACTTCTACCAACATGCTGCCCAACTACTCTTACGGAAAAAGGAGTCAACTTTCATCTGCATCACCTCCGAAAACAATGACGACGGTTGTGCAGTGTAAGTTAGGTAATCCAAAATTATATTCAGTTCTAGTAAGTCAAAAGTCTAGGTGAACAAAAAGACTGCGTGCATCTAGGCGCAAGATTTAAGAGAAAAAGAACCACAAGCCTAAAACACAGCAGCCCTTCTACTTCCCATCTGAAGGTAGTGCTTGATAAAAGGTAACAACTAGAAGGTTTAATAAAGGCACACCCAACACCATAATTGTAGCCTGTCTTACAGAAAAGCAGCTTTCCTCCTCTTGAGCCATATCTGATCATCGTGTAAGTTCCCGTTTCTAGCGAGAGAACACTGACCGAGAGGATAGTGGATGACCGAGTTTTCCTAAAGGGCGTAACTTCTTAACCGTTTGACGAAGGATCGACAAGGGATCGGGAATCATTGTCGTCCCTGGTTTTCACTTTGGCCGAAAGCAATAGCGCAGTTCCAACGTGCGTCCCCTTGAAGGCGTTGTGTCAAGATAAACAGCAAGGCAAATAAATAGATAAAAATGTTATTCTCGGATATATCGAAGCACACATAGTCAAACATGATTACAATTTAAAAGCACTCACGTTGCGCAGCAGTTACGTTACGATGCACGTAATTGGCTGTGGCCGAAAGTTTAACAATTTCTATAACCAAAAGTACTCATGAGGAGCAAAACTGTCAGCATGATGACGGTGAACTGGAATCATCTGTTCGGTAGTAAACAGGGAAAGCACAGTAGATGAAGTGATGTCAATATGTGAAGCCTGAGAGAATGTTGTATGTAAGTCTCAATAAACTAGTAAAAATGGCTTTATTCAATATGCCAGTGGGTAACGGTGAGCAGTAAGTTTATCTAGTGGAGCGGCCCATTCGGCACGTTGCAGTGTTGATAAACCGACCATTGCGGCTTTTTATATGACAAACGCTTGACAGACGTAAACTTAGCACGTCCTGGAACATTGTTATTGGCTTATTTTAAACGGTGTTGTGCAAGTGGCACAGCTTCTAATCAAACATTTGACCACTTTATTCGCATTTGCATGACTCCTATTTTGGCTGAGCAGGGATCTCAGTCAGGCCCAAATATAAAGATGGCTGGCAGTCGATTAAGGTAGATAATTGTGCAAGTAACTAAATGTTCCAGCGTATTTGGTGCCTCACTTGCTCTGATGTTGTGTACTTGCTACAGCGCGATGAATTCGTATGTAGCCACCTTCACTAGACGACGGTCGTTAATGTTGTTAACCGCAGTTGGATAGTTTTGTTTTAAGAGCGGTCCAGGTAAGCCGTTATTGGTTATTCCTTTTTATAGCAAACGGAGGCGGTTCTTTAGTTCAATCCCAGATCGTAATAATATACTTGACCTCGGAGAAATGAGAACGAGGGAAACAGGCCGCGCAAAGGCGGAAAAGGACAGTCATGGGACCAAGCCGTGTAAAAACCCACATTAAGATAGTTAGACTTGTGGCAAACTAGGTTACAATTTGCAACAATACGCTAAAAATATTTTTGATTATGCAATAAAAGGGCATGGCCCAATGGCAATATTTCTGTGATGTACATGAGGATCAAGGGCATGTTAGAGGTAAGCGGTCTACGAGGTTTTAAAGGTGTTGGGGCTTATGTGTGTTAAAAGAGAAGAGGTTTAGACGAGTGTGATTATCGTATGGTTAATAAACAGCAGAAAGTTAGTTTAGAAATCAGCACTTGTGGAACACGACAGCGCATCGGGGTTTCAATAGATTGCGTAACACACACAAAGGTGGTATTCGACGGAACAAAAAGGAACCTAATAAACGCACAGGAGAGTAAACGAAATAAAGGAAATACCTACGTAGCAGAAGTTACTGGTTGTTGGGATATTAAAAACATGGACTGCCATGAAAATACTAAAGTGATACAGCGCTATAAGTACAAAACAATTAAAAAATATTTTATTCTCGAATATGCGAGACATGCCCATGTTGGCTTGAGCAGGTAGATGCAATTGTGCAGACATTTATGTCAATTGTAGAGCGACAGTGGAAGTGTTCCTACTTTCATCGTTGGTACTGTATAATGGTGGAAATAAGAATCAATAATTGGGCTGTCGTGAGATCGGGCCCCGTTTGTTGGGACATAACCGGTCTGTCATATATTGCATTCCCACCTGAGCTAATAATAGACTAAGAATCCTGAAGGATCCATTAGAGAATAAGTAAAGAGTACGATAGAAAGAGGCATGACTGCATACTGGGTTCGTGCGTACATGCTGCAAAGACCAAAGTTGATATCCTAGAAGGTAAAGGGACGACAGTATATGCGTGTAATAGTAGAAAGAAAAGACCACAGTATATACAGATGTAGCAGTTCCAGTGTAACGAACCTATCTAGAATGGTGTCACTTGTTGCCCCGCCAGTGCGAAGTTAGGAACGGTTCCTTTATTCTGTGGCTGGTAGCATTCGCCACGTTGTAATGTTGTTAAACGGACATTTTTGGCTTTTTATGGTGAGAAGGCTTGCCAGGCGAAAACCCACCACGTCCAGAAACACTGACGACGATCCATTGAGTAGCGTTGTATTTGGCTATGCTTCTTGCTGAAAGTTTATTTGCTCGGTTATTCGCGGTCAATTTGCGTCCCATTTTTCCGTTGGCTGGTGCATTAAGCGAGTTCATAATGCGTACCCGGGTTCCGTCCTGTTTTGAAAGTGTGACTGCCCCCGATTGTTAGGTCAGGAGTTGAACGGTTTTTGTGTATGATGTGTTAGTCATCTGCAGAACCGGGTGAAGTGTCCGAGGGATATACATTGAAATATATTAAAGTCCCAAAGGTTAGGATGTGGTCATGGATAACAAATCGGAGATCCTCACGGAGTAAGTTCGATAGTTGATTGAAAATATAGGCAACCTTGACTAATTAAACAGTCAATTCGGAGTGAACAGCTCAGTATGCTCAACTGCTTTGGCCTTGTATCGGCAGGAGGATGTGCCATCCGGAGTCAAAATCAGCGCTTGATACAATAAGTATGTGAAAGCGTGTGTTAGGCAAACGGAACCCACTATTTCAAGCCTCGGGAAAATTGCATCCGCGCACGGTAAAGAAGTATTTGTTCGGTTAACAAGTTGTAGAAACGGCTGATAATCTTCCACTCATATCCAGATAAGGGTACTTCGTGCCTAATATTATAGTATTGCCACAACGATGGACAAGTGCTTGCGTGCTTGACGCCGTACCTGTGAAAAGCTTGGGAGAAGGCAATGAACAATTAGCCACACAGACAGACGAAAGCGATGCATTTGGAACGCCTTCGCTCAATTTCAACCATGACTAACCCATTGTACCCCTATATCATGTGGTCGTTATTTAACTATCGCATATACGCATGTATCATAAGTGAAACAATAGCGCAAGAAACGAGCAGAGCACGGATCAGTAGAGAATGAATCAGTGTTTCAACTTAGGAAGGAAGCGAAAGCAAAGTGTGGTTGAGGGGTCCTAAAGATGACGCGAGGATTTGTTGGTAGAACAAGCATTACTGTGACCCAACAAAGGTAAAATTGAACGACGTATCAGAGCTTTAATCAATTAAATGAACTACTAAAAGTTGGACTGCTACAGTGTCAACACTAAGCTAAAGTAACGCAGAGAACAGTGAGGGAATAGCCGCAGTTACTACGTAGCAAATGCCACACGTTGCTGAGAGGCCAAAAGAACCTGGACTCCCAAGCCGTCAGTTAGGTGGAGGAGGGTCAAAGTAAAGTACGCTAAGCCGTTGCTGATGCTAGAATTGGGTTATAGAACAAGGAAAACTATGGTAGAGTGGCGCATCCGCGCGTATATAGACTATGTTAACCACTCGAAAGTGGAATTCAATGGAGGCAAAAGCAAACCTGCTGGACGCAGGAAATAGTGGGGATACAAGCCGGATAATCTATGTTACGGAATTTGTTCGTTATTGAGAGGTTAAGGAAACACGGACTACCGTGCAGTCAGTTAGGTGGAAGAGCGTTCTATTGAGGGAAGACAGACCGTTACAGAAGCGAGGTTTGCGTTGCTGAACCAGCGATACTATGAAGTAGCAACTGTGGAATGCTCTGGCGCTTCAGCGGATCAGGTAAACCAATCAAAAGAGGAGAGCTGCGGTGTCAACCGCAAGCCATAGGGACGTATGTAGCTGTGAGGACATGCGACGGAGTAACCACGCGGCAGATGCCGCTTTTGATTAAGAGATTAAAGAAACACGGACTTCGAAGCAGTCAGGTAAGTAGTGGAGCTTAATACTAAATGACCTAAGGCTGTCTCTGAACCAAGGAATGGATTGTAGTACAAACGAAACTATAAAGCTGCAGTTATGATCTAGACTGGCGCATCAGTGCTTAAGTATGTTAGTTGGACCACTCGGTGGTGGCGTTCTAAAGTGCTACAAGTAACCTACTGGACAGAGAGAACGGTAATCGTAAGAGCCGGACTAACTGTGTAGCAGGAGCCGCTCGTCGTTAAGCAAAAATGAAACAGGGACGATCGTGCAGTCAGTAAAGTAGTGACAGGTCTACGTAAAGTAAGTTAGTCCGTTGCTGAAAAAGGATTGCATTGTAGATCATGCAATACAATGAAGCAAAAGTTATGGCATAGGATGGCACCACGTCGCGTAAATAGATTAGGTGAACCACTTGAAGGGGTAATTCTAGGACGTCAAAAGGAAGCGTACTAGCCCCGGAGGACAGTGAAGGTAAGAGCCGGATTAGCTACATAACAAATGCAAAATTCGCTACTTGAGGGCAAAACCTTTCATATCTTGAGGGATCTTTGCCTTAAAAACCGAGTAGGGATGAAGAACGCCGTTGACGAAATGCGGACGCGCCGAGCTGCTGATGAAGCTTACGTTCGTATTGTGGATTATTGTGTAGTTCAGTGAACCGGAAGCTCGTTGGCGTCCATTCGCTGTCGCACTCGAGCTTTAGCGTGTAAGTTTGGATTGCGTATTATATTCGTCAGTATGCAAAGCCAGAGAAGTAAATTAGACGAGTTTCGCCTCCTCACTTTACATTGGTGTCCTGACTTGATGGCTGTTGCGGAGATGTTGCTGTTCCCGGAGGATCTGGTATGTGAACTACACCTACATAATTAAATAAATAAATAAATCTTTTATTCTCAACAATGTGAGGCACGCCTTTACGAGCATGATCATTTTGACATAACGATGCATGATCAAGAATGGGCCAACCTCCGATATGTTTGCCATAGCAGTTTGTGTTTGTGTAGGGGGTAAATATGTATGTCATTGTGTGTGTATGTTTAGGTAGCTGTGTATTTTGTGCTTGTAGTTGTGCTGCTGCAATCTTCAATGTTTGATATTGGCAGCACTATGCGAGTAGGAGATTGGTGTCCATGGGTTGGAGTGAATTATCTGTATATCCATGGGGCAGTGACTTTATCTTTTGGCCGGTCACGACCGCCACTTCACAGCGTTGTTAAGCAGACATTTGTGGCTTTTATAGAGAGAACGCTTGCCAGGCGAAACCCACCACGTCCTGGAACACTGCCGCCGAACTATTTGTTGGAACGGGTTAAACCCAAACCGCCCAGCTGACATCACGAGGAGGTTGTTCGGCTAGCCAGCCAACATGGTTCTCAGTTTTCTTGAGCTGATCGTCTTCGTACTAGATCCGGTGGTGACGTGATAATATAATGCAACGCTAAGTTGCAAGTTCATACTGTAGAGAAGGTTTGCGCTGCAGTTAGTCCTTCAGGGATATTTGGTGTCGTACGCACGAGGACACACTTCGCCCATTGTTTGCGTTGTCTAATGGCCTCTGGAGACCGAGTACTGGACTTGAGCAAAATGCACGGCTGAGGCAAGATTTGCTTAGTTATAAGGGATTTCAATGCTTTCAAGCTCAACTAATATGTACTTCATTGCGGTTTCACCACTAATCCTTCGTTGTTGATCTACTAGAAAATGTCCTTCGTTTGGTTCCAACTCGATATGTCTCATCATCTACTCGGATAACACCAGGCCAAACGCCGCAGTCCTCAGCCTAATGTTTCCGCCCCAGTTCATCTATATAGCTGATTTACAGATTCGCCAGTTACTTGCATCCAGTTAGCATTGAGTGCATTTATTCCTATGAACAAGACGAACAACCCTTCACCCCAAGGACAGGCATCGCCGGAACAACTAGCTGCCAATTCACTCCGTCTACAAAAGGCTGCAATTGTTATAGACTGGAGTAACCCCAAAAGTTAGATCCCGATAACGCCTGAAACCTTTGCTTAAATTTGTTCTCTATTTTAGACAAAGTTGTGCCAACCGTTGCTGACAGACCTTGCTCTAAAGGCCCTGCTTGGTCTGATAGAGTTGAGAACTCTACGGCATAGAAGACGAAAGTTATAAGACAGCTACCAGTTCTCACGGTTGGCGTCTGAATATAAAGGTCACAACGTGCGCAGGAAGCTGTGTATATCAAAAAGCGCAGGACGCAAAGCCAGTATGGGTGCCCCTGGGCTGAGCATCCTTATAGTGGCCCGAAAAGTACTTTACGTAACTGAAAGCATTATTAAGGCGGGTGGTTGCATACCTGCCTTGTATTCGCACGAAGACGAAGATATACTTCATGACAATTTAACAAAAGCCTATCTTCTTGCTTCGCCATACTTATAAGTGTACCCGGCTGAAGGCTCGATATTCAATAACCATACGTCGATGTGTCCTACTCCCTCGGAGCACATCAAAATTATCATGAACAGAGTGCTAAGAATTCTTCTCGAGTTAAACCCGCACTCCTCGTTACGTCCAGACGCATAGCCTCCCGCCTTCCTGAAGGCAGTGGCTGAGTAGGTCGCTGAGCCAAACTGACAAGCATTTCGGCGCTCCCTGGAAGCTGAAGGCTTTGCGCCTATTTGGAAAGTAGGTATTGTGAAGCCAATCCACAAAGGAGGAAGCCTAGAGTATACTGCAAATTACAGACGGCACTGTCTGACGTCAATCCTTTGTGAGACAATCGTAAGGATTTTATAAGTGCCCTTCAGCTACAGCTCAAGACTCTTGACTTTGTGACTTTTACTCAGCACAGTTTCCGGAGAGCATGTGATTTTATCACTAACCGACTTGTTGCCCGGGAGAAGAGGGCAAAGTCAGCAGATTCTGGTAATTGCCTAGATGTTGATTTTGTTGCATTTGGCAACGCATTTGATACGAATGCACAGGGGCGGCTCCTAACCAAGCTCCGGAAACTTCATGTCGCTGGCCCTCTCCTCGCTTGGATCGCTGTTATCCTGGTCAGTCAAACTATGAGGGTATGCTTTGTGGTCCCTAACTTATCAAAATCTTCCTCAACGATATTCCAGAGGTGCTGAAAACTGACCGTTTGATCTACGCTGATGATTTCAAACTAGGTTTAGAAAAAGCTGTGTTGGATGATCCGGAAAATTACAACTAACGCATGATCTGCTGCACGTCTGGTCTGTAAAGTGTTAGTTACCTATCAATAATAGCACATACTGTGTTCATTCAGTCGGTTCTCCATAACCTTTCGGTATTGACCATATTGGTGATTTCCTGCTAAGAGAAACGGTTGCTGAGAAGTATTCGGGTTGGGTTGTATCCCTGTCTTGAAAATCATCCCCTATGCGTTGCGCAAAGGCGCATCCGACAGCACGGTACCCTATATCATACGGAGTCCATTTTCAAAAGTAGCGTCTGTGATCTACAAGCTTCTGTTTCCTTCGCACTTTCGTCCAATATTGGACTATGGGCTCCCCGCCTAGCATCCTCTCACGAAGTTTAAGTGAGCCTTAATCGAGAAAGTTTAGCGGTGTGTATTCAGTTCTGTATCAGTGCTGCGTGCTTTGGATTATCCCCTTCGACTTCAGTGAGGGATCTTGTTCTCTTTTGACCATCTTCTTGGCCGTGGGGATCTGATACCCACAAGCTGCCTCTTAACACGGGACTTGGGGACTAAGCTGCGACGTTCTTTCAGCTCCAGGTCAATAACTCGACACGTGGTCTCATCATCATCTGCATCATTACACGTTAGCTGGAGGTGGAAAACACCTCAGCTATTGTGCCGCAATACAAAATAAAAGACAAGGAAAACAGTGGCACGCCCGCTGAGTCCCCAGTAACGGATGGACATCGTTCCGGAGAGCTAACATCTGGCTGCCGTAAAAAAGAGAATCATATTATGCCTAACAGGTGAGACGGTGATTTTAGGGGATACTAAACAGGAGGGAGATGGGCAAAGGAATTCACAACACAAACGCCATTGGTGCCGACTCCGAGCCATATTAGCAAGTGTGTCCAACCAAACGTGTTCACCATCCTTAGGACCCCAGCCAGGCAGTCGGGATGCACCAACCGAAGCCAACTTCGAAGAAAGGGTTTTCATTTCTATCGACCAAGTCATCACTTGGCCTCCCCTCTTCCTCTTCCAACCGCACCCACAACGCGCAAACAATGCACGTCGCGGGAGTCGATGTGCTGGCAAGCGCAACACGTGGCCCAGCCATCGGAGCCTGGTGCGTGATATAATGGTGCTGAGCGGTTCACTCGCTCTGCCTGCACCAAATACGCGACGTCGAACACGCTCATTGCTCACGCGGTGTTCCCACCAGACATGAGCTACGCTGCGAAGGCAGCGATGATCGAATATGACGAGCCTCTTCATGTCAGTCAACCTGATGGGCCACGTTTCACAACCATATAAGAGAGTAGAACGGACGGCTGCGTTGTAAACCCTGCCCTTTAGGGCGAGAGTAAGGTCGCGTCTGCGCCACAGGTGACGGAGATTGGCAAAAGCACCTCGAGCTTTTGCTATGCGGTTCGTAACTTCATCTTCAATCCCACGGGTGCTAATATAGCTGCCCAGGTACTTGAATTCCTAAACGACTTCTAGCAGATCACCACAAAGCGTTAGCGCAAAGTTGGATCCCTGCCAATCTTGGAGAAGTACTTTGCACTTCGATGAAGCAAAGCATAGCCCAAAACTACTAACAGCCAGTGCTAATCGGTCCAGTGTACTTTGGCATGTTTGGGGGCTGTCACAGATTCGGGCAACATCGTCCGCATACTCCAAGTCAAGAAGTCGCTCACCAGGAAGTAACTACACCATCTAGGTCGCGTTCAGCAAACGCTGTTTCTAGGACTTCATCAATGGCGAAGTTGAAGAATAAAGGTGACAGCGGGCATCCTTGTCTCACGCCGCTGGTGATCCTGAAGGGCGGCGAGTTTGCCATAAACCCTCACCATACCCGAACTATGCGCGTACAGCGCTTTTATAATGTTTCCATATTTATCAGCCACACCTTTCCTCAGCAGAGAGTCCCAAAGGGCACATCGATCGACTGAGTCGAAGGCACCTTTTATGTCAAGAAACACGACAACGGTGGGTCGCCAATAAACATGGCAGTGCTCCAACACTTGACGCAAGGTGAAGATGTGGTCGATGCAGCCCCGACCACGACAAAATCCGGCTTGCTCTTTCACGAATCTGGCTTTCACGAGTGCTAGTCAGTCTGTGGAGAATGACAGAGGCAAGTAATTTAGAGGCAGTCGAAATCAGACTGATCCCTCTATGACTGCCGCATTCCACACGAGAGCCTCTCTTGAAGACAAGTGGTCTCAGTTGGCAACGGTTCAAGGCGCGGAAATTCCGCGTCCGCTCAGACGTCGCCTTAGCTGCCCGGGGAGTGGAGCAATGGAACAACCTCCCGGAATATGTTATCAGTGCTTATGTAGAGGAACGTTTCAAGTAGCGGTTGTAGAAAGACAAGCTTAGAACGCCTGGATTTCACTGTTTCTGCTGTAGCTGTGCTAATTGCTTGCTGTACCGAGGTTAGCAAGTACACGCGTCATCCAACTAGTGGAGAACTCTACAACAACTGAGCAACTAGTGAATGGAAGGTAAGCCAGCTGACACGGTTCTTTTCCCTTCTGCTTTCCACAACGCCATATAACTACGAAACTACATAGAATGCCACCACCGCATCAGTGCGTGGGCCGCTCGACTAGATATATGTGCAAGCAGCTTCCGTCTACCTTAGATCTCATTTTAGGGAAGTGACACGATTTCATAAATCATATTACATATTATTGTCCTCCAGGAGCCAGAAATCCTGTCTGTGTCATTCCGATGTACCATAAGTGTCACCAGACAGGAGCTAGATAAATAGTGTGCTTGTGTTAAATCCCGCGGACTAGCTGGGCGGGTACTGTCGCAGCTGTCGCTAAAGGACCGAGCCCGGTGCGACTAGATGGAAGGCGTGAAAGGGTATGCCTATTAACCAATACAATACCAAAGAGGAAATAAGAAAGCAAAGAGAAGCGAAAACGATGCCTACGACGTAGGCTGCGCTCGACGACAACTTACTTGTTCGCTTGTTACGGAGAGGCTTGGGTGCTGCTTTATCCTGCCGCTTAAGAGAAACTGTCCCCAGCGTCTACAGAAGTCCTAACCGTGCCTACCTGCTGACGCACAGGCTGGTGGACGCTGTGGTAGGTTTAGCTAAGTCTGCCTTAGGAAATGCTATTCTTCTATGTAACGTCTGCAGTCCTGAGTTAAGGACTGGCTGCACTTGACAGATAAAAGTTTCGCTGGCTCCGGAGTGACTGACGTGCTACAATCAATGCTGAGTTGTTGTAAATGGCAAGTCCCTTCTGTTCTGTCTGACCTCAAAGCAAAAGTCAGAAAAGAAAACTGCGCTACATTAGCCATTGCAAAATTCTATCCTTCCAGTTTTACGTTCCCGTCCATTTTCTAGTATTTATTGTACAGTTCTGTTTTAACTGATCCAAAGCTGGCAAAACGTTGTGCAAATTACGATTCTCTTGCTGGCGTCGACTGCGCGTGTTGTGCTGTCGATCCTCTATCTACCTGACTCGTGCATTGAACATCGGATCTAACCAAGTTATATTACTGACTTCTTTTGTCTTGGAAACCGGATTGTACGACTATGAGGTGGTCCACCAAGCAATGCTTCAGTGAAAGCTAGGTCCAACGGTCTATATAGAACACGAGTTCTCGTATTTGTTAAATACATTTTAGTTTCTTTTATCCACTACTTATTTCTGGCTTCATATTCCACTTTTCTTAAACGCAGGACTCCGTTTTCTGCGTTTGCACTGTGAGACCACGGTTTCCGCACAGACATTTTAGAAAAGTTTGTTGGCTTCATTTCGCCGGCCTTTGATGCCTGTACTCGTTATGTGTAGACTTTATAATTGGAGGCCACTCTTTGCGTCCATCGCTTTACTTCGTAGTTAGATGTTTGCAGTCAGTGCCCAGCTTTCTACTTACTTCGCAACTGAACTCATAGAATTACCGGGTCCTAAGTTGCACGACGCGCCTTACAACAAGCTGATAGTCGCCGTTTTAAAATGCCGCACGGCATCCGATGAAACTTGCCTTCGTCAACTACTTATCTGTTTCGAGCTGGGCGATCACGAGCCAGAACCACGTTTCAGACACATGCGTTTTAGCATGTAGTCTTTAACGGGTCCCCAGAGAGCGATTCCAGCAGACAAATCGGGTTACAGAGAAACTTTATTCCATGCAAAACACGGTTCCCAGAAGCTAAGTTATAAAAAACACACCATTGACGCTCTGGCAGGGGGACGCTGAAAGTACGTCACACAAGCTCATCGCTCGTGGCAAACGAAACCTGCGCAAGGAAAAATGGCTATGCTCAACTAAAACAAGCGAACTCGACAAGCAGCTAGACATTCCGTACCGGTCGCCAAAGTGTACACTAAAACAGTGATGTTGTTTAGGTTTTATCCACGTGAACCAGGGGTTCACTTGACTGCTTACTAACCCTCCCCAGAATGGCCTGTGTAAGCGGCACTTCGGTCTACGTGAGGACTGTACTTCGCAGACCAGGTTGTGAAATCTGGTGCGTCTGCTGGGGGCCTACCAAGAAATCAGACCCTGGCGGTCTTCCACCCATGTTTCCCCTAAAGTATAGGAACGGTAAAGATGTTTGTTGATGGACAGAAAATAAAGCTTATGTAGCGGGTTGAGCAGGAATGCTCTTGTGCTTCCAGTTGCGGTGGTAGTGTCCCAAGCGATATATATTAACTTTTGTGTACAATTTCGCTGGTACGCAGTTGTATCATACCATCGTTTTAACCTCCCTTAAAGTACGTCCAGCTTGATCTACATCCGGCCCTACACTCGACCGTCTTGCAAGCTCCCGCGATAAATTTTTTTGAAGGGTTAATTGTTGTATGGGTGAGAAAGGGTTTCGCGGTCATCGCGTGCGGTAACCTCAAACGGCAATTGAGTAGCTGCGTAGTTAATACTTATGAGGATTTTATGAAAACAAGTATAATGAGTTCGTTTTATAAATCGGGGTGCTCTAGAAAGCCGGTTTGTGGAAAATGAAAACGCTGACCGCCGGTGTGTGATGGTCACGCTCCAGTTGAATACTGAAATGAATGGAGTACAAGTGATGTTTAAATTGAGCTGTATTGAAGCTCAGAAATCGCTTAAAGGATATGCATTTGGATAACAGATAGAGACCAATAATTCAAATACCTAGGTGAATTTACATGCTAACATATGTGGCGCGATATGCAGCCCTCTGCTGGTATTATTTATTGCAGTTCTTGAAAATAAGAATCAAATAAGCGATGTTAGTCCACCAATGATGATACACTTTCGATGCTGAAACAGAAAAAATAAAAATAGGCTTAGTACTGGCAATTTCATGATAGTGTGGAGGATTCTATTTATGAGTTGCTGTAGTTGCTTTAAATATAACCACTGAAGGACCTTGCTACGGTTGCGCTAATGCTGTTTTTATAGAAATATATACTGAATTTAGTACTGTAATAAGCGGGAAAGTGAATGGATATTTTAACGGATAAAGTGGCTAAAAGGTGGTAAAAATAGGAAAAGCATATATATAAATATATATTACTTAGGTGCATATATGTATACTTTTCTTGATACTACACTTACAACGTTTACATGTTAATATATTCCTTCCTCTCGGTGCTTAAGTAACTACGACCTTCATGGTATTATTCTATGCCCAAACACGAATATGCATATAGATAGTTGTTTAAGTGATATTATGAAATAAAGCGGAAATATGCAATAAGTTATATCTATTGAAAGACAACGGGGATGTATATGTGCGTTTTGAATGCTTCTGTCGGGCGATATTAGTTCTAGGACAGGACAGGATCTAGGGAAGTAAAAAGCTTCGCTTAACGAGATTCCTTTTTCGTGTGCCAGTAATCAAATCGGGTTCTAGCATTGCGACTTGATAGACTGTTCTTGATCCGAGGATGGTGAAAAACAGAAGCAAGTGCAAAAGGAATAACACGTGTTCATGAAATACCTAGATTGAGGCAGTCACTGAAGCTTAAGAAAATTTGGGAACCAGCGGCAGGCAGTGTTTGTCTAAGCTAAGTTCAAATTGGTCCACAATTTTGCATGCTAATAGAGCAGAAGGGTGTTTATTCCAAACAGGCGTAACCCAGTTTGAGAAGTATCCGGCTTTTAGCTCTAGCCTAGACTTTGCCGCTTAATAGCTTGCAATGCCCTAGCAATTTGTCTGATGTAGCTGGTTCATACAGATCGGTGGGACTAAGAGCACTGCGGCACTTTATAATTTTGAAGGCCTCCATTAAGTCGCTACACAATCTGCGTCTACACATTGAAAACAACCCTAAGTTTGCTAACCAATCTTCATACCATAACCCGCGCTGGCCTATCACACGAGTGGTTAGCATTTGCACAATAGAACTACAAACGATATCTATCTGCAGTAAGTTTGCCAAGGCCCAAACGCAATATTCGAGGTGTGGTCTGACCACAGCGTTGAACAAGGGGCGGAAAACTACTGGGTTAGTAAATCTTATTACTCACCTAAGAAAAAATAATTCCTGGCTCTTTATTAGCCCCATGCCTGCACGGCCCCAAGGGTTTAAAGCCACTCGTCAAGAGGACACCTAGATTGCTGTTCTCGGTGACAAGCTGCGGTGTTAGGGAATCGCTACCTGTCTACACAGTAAACTCTTAATCCCGATAAGTCAGTAGTTGACATTTCCTGATGCAATTAAGCACGGTAGCAAAATCTCTGGCTAACGATGCCCTGTGTTTCCTGCTGACGAACAACAAATCAACAGCGCACGTCTCTAGGAGGGGTCTTCGAGTAGAGGGACCAAGTCTTTTAGTTCCATTAGCAATAACGACGGTCTACGTACTGCTGCTTGGGTACTGCACCGAGGGCAATGCCTGCGTCGAATTAACGTCACCAACCCTGATAAATGTTGAAGATAAGAGTATCCAGCAGTGTAGTTATCCCCCATGTAGAATGCTTATTGGTCCTGTTTAAATAGTATATAGAGAGTGGGGTGATATTTAGACTGACCTTATCCGCGATATAAATGGTCACAGGTGTTGAAGGTATAGAAGTCAAGGATGTTCCCCTGAATGAGAAACCGATTTCTCATGTGGAAGATGACGCGCTTTGTGCGGGGAACGGCAACGTTGATAAACCGAACCCTCAGCTATCAATTCCTTAACTAGGTAGGGTTCAGAGAAATGTCAGCGGCGTATGCCAAAAATCAAACCGGAAGCACATCATCAGGCTTGTGGACGGAAACGTTTCAGTGCAATAGAGTTGTGTTGCGAACACGTGTACCTCCTGCCGACTGCCGCCATGCAGTAGGCACGGCTGTCGGACTAACCGTGAAGGCTAATGGTAGTGCATTGGCGTTATCCAAGAAATAAGTTTCACGCAGAAATGGGATGGCGCATGGCGCACCGGCGCTATAACGCCAGAAAGTGTAAACACTGGACTTGCAAACGTAGTACCGGGATGTTTGACATACAGATAAACGTTAAAAAGATGTATGATCTCATGCTTCCCACCATACGACGGGTAGCCTTAATAGAGACATAAGTTGCCCAAGTGGCATTAAGTGCACTTGTAAATAAAATAAAAGAAACGGCACTCTACGGCAACTGTAGCGTCATGCATATACGTATGAAGAACCAAGTCAACAGTACCATTATTGTGAAGATACCATGGCACATGGAGGTTATGAGCAGATGGGACGTCGGACACAAACGGAATGAAAAGTACGTGTTGATAATGGGAACACAATAACATTGGCACTGAAATTGTAATTTGTATCGTCGCCCGAGTCCAAACACAGTGCTCACGCGTCTGCCGCGGACGGATGGATTGCTTCGCCTCAACACATTGGATCACTGAGTTATGGGGTATAGGTGAAGCTGTAAGCAACGGGTGTTGATGAACAATGAAGCCTATGACAGGTAGGTTACTTGTGTAACGGAGGAGGTACGCGTTTGCTAGATACCAAGTTGAGTGTAATACCTCAAATCCGTCCTACTCCGAAGTGGCAGCTTAGTTGCGGAATGCCATAAAATGAAGGAAGTAAGCTTGTGCATTTGTTGTAGCAAGAAAGGTGCTGACAAAAGATATATGCATTGTGACAACGAATAAAATACGGGTGGAAGCCTACACCGCTTTTAATGTCCACGTCATTGTTGGGAGTGCGTGTGCATATGCATTCCACGCAGAATGCATGGACGTAAAAGTATGTTTGTCGCTTAATAGTGCCACTTTTGCGTTCCCATTCGAAATGCTGTTCCTGCGTACATTGGTCTGCTGTAATAGAACCTAATTAAATAGATAGATATGGTGAAGGTGTACTGTTTAAGTGAACATTACGTTATAGTTGCATGCATACCTGTAGCAACTCCCAGGTGCACCCAGGGCGGCGCATCGTGCACGGCGGACTGCATTCGCGGGGGACGTGCCAGCGTTGTTCACAGACACGTCAGAGGCAGCAGGGCGCGGCGGACAAGTGGCGCATACTGCAAACTGACGGACAGAGGGTTCATGTCATGGAAGAAAAGTAAGACAACGGCGATGTACACTAACATAAAGTAACTGGCGGCTAAAACGCCAGCCAGCGCAAAAGCTGGGCGGGCACTGCTCACATGTCATCTGAAAACAAGGGCAGGTGTATATGTGGTGGACGACTTGTGCACGCTAGGGAGGAATATGGAAGACAGCAGCGATGCAACCTTACCTCAAGTAAGTGGCGGTTAAATGTCCATGGATGTTTCCGGCTGGGTTGGTGTTCACGAGTAAGCTAGAAGCATCACGGCGAGGCGGACAATTGACAGATGCGGCAACCAGGCGGTGGCAGACGGTTTACATAAGAAGCAACGATCAACAAAATGAAGCCAGCGAAGTATAGTGGCTAGAGACCGTAATGGGCAATGACGTTCCAGCTATTCCCAAATATTCCTCCACCTAGCGGGTGAGCTTGGAATTCACTAACAACCCACAAAGCGTGAATCCTGAGAAATGGTTTGGGCTCCTAACAAGAAGGGTATCACGCTTTCCGAGAGAGGGTTGCTGTGTGCGTAAGGGCTGCTGATGTGATGCTCCGCACGTACCAACGTGAAATACCACTATCCGAGTCTCTAAGTTAATGTATGCTAGGTGTCACTAGAAAAACCTGGACTGAACAGGGCCTCTAACTTAGTTGACTATTAGCTGCACCAATTGTAGCTGTTCACTTACTAGAAGTGAAGAGAACGACATAATCAATGTGTAAGGTAAGCGGATGTAAGGTGTTTCTGCCAAGCCAAACAGTAGGGCGGAGCATGAGACCTGGGTGACGGAAGCAAGGGAAACGGAGGGTGTCAACGTAGCGGTAAAAGGTACAAATAATTCCACTCCTAAAGCTTAGCTGGCTGGTGCGCTGCGCTGAGGCCCACCGCAAGATATTCATAAACACGGTGCCAGCCTGCAGAGGACCAGGACCGATTCCGGACAGATATTCTGTGGTCTTACCCAGCACAATATGAAGACAGATCTCCAAGCGAACTTTGCAACTATTTGACTGCCGCAGGAATGTCCCAGAGGAGTCCAGTCATCATGCGGTGCGCCGCTCAAAGAATACACAGCAACCGTGAAGCCTGGTGGTCCTTACATGCTTCGGAAATGCGTGCCACTGTCCGCTTTTGAAAAACTCGCAAGGTATTCTAGCTTCTTTGGTAAACTGACTAAAGAACGCCTAGAGTCAACGAGATTATGTGCGACGGGATTGGTTTATGGATTGCCAACTTTGGGGAAACGCTTGGATCGATGCGCTGAACATTTTCATTCTTACTTCAGTTTGTCCTCACCCCTCACTTATAGACCTCACAAACCCAACTGTCCGCTTTGGGTCGCCAAAGTTAAGCCACCCAGGGAAGCGGAAGTTTACCTTGCAGCTAGACACCTAAGACGCTAAAATGTCACAGGCTCAGAGAGATTTACTCTGCAACTCAGCAAATGTGACCGCTGATTTCCTTATCCAGCTAAATACGTCATGTTCCAACATCTAGCGTAAAGAAAAGCTAGCTTTTTCCTGGGGCTAGTCAGTTGCTATTCCAGTTTTTAAGACAAGTGCTCGCACCTCGTGTACCAATCATCGAAGGATTGGTCTTATTCCGGTTGCTTCCAAGCTACGGGCATCCATTCTACTTGGTAGATTGTTTTTAATGCGCA
Source organism: Dicrocoelium dendriticum (assembly GCA_944474145.2). Lineage (NCBI taxonomy): Eukaryota > Metazoa > Platyhelminthes > Trematoda > Plagiorchiida > Dicrocoeliidae > Dicrocoelium > Dicrocoelium dendriticum. The sequence continues at coordinate 149,069,500 of OX104063.1, read as the reverse complement.
AATCTCAGCAACTGGAAGGACGAGCTGACTTTCGACAGCCAAAGAATGACCGCGCATAATTTTTTGCACATAAAGGAGAGCCTAATTGGGGTACCCAAGAAGCCTTTTGACTCGGTAAATACAAGTTTTAAACTAAAAGGTATTTGGAAGTCTATTAATCGATGCGACGACACTTGAGGCATTTTAGCAAGGTGCACTACACCAAAAGCAACTAACACAGAGCCATAAGAAAGCTTTGTCAAAGTAAGATCGGGTAGTTTAAAAGCACCCGGTATCAAAAATCTACTGTCGGATTAGGAGCGAATAAACTCATCCAACTCTTTGGATGCACTCCTAGGGCTGCTATATACAATTACCACTGGAAGTTGAACCGGCAGTGCCTTGACAGTTTTGTCTGCCGACTGAAACAAGTAGGTACTCAGAATGTCAAGATCACCACTACCATAAAGCGCAAGGCCTCCTTTCTTGTCGTCCAACAAGGCGATTGCATCTACATAACGCGTAGCCAGCCAGAAATGCTTCACCGCCCGTAATGGCCTAAGCTAGCCACGTTTCAGTGCACGCAAATATATATCTAGAGAAGCGTATACAAGCGGACCTAACTTGCGCCTTTTATTTCATAAGCTGCGCACGTTTCTGGACACTAGATAAACGCTTATGCAAAGACCAAACCTGTATCGTGCGGTACCAAAGCAAGCACTGGCAGGGCGGCAAAGGACCGTCGACTAACCACTTGAAAACCCACCGACCGGACATCCTGTTCACCAGTGGCTCACTTGCGTTTTTGTTCCTTCCAAGTAACGTTCACCATCAACCTATCCGCCAGTAGGCTGGGCTTATCACCAACAATAGTGCCATTCTGTTTGAACTTAAACCCTAACAGCGCCTTGCGTTACCCCGAGGTGTATGGCACCAACTGAAGCAACCGCGGTCAAAGGTTTTGCGCGTACTCCGGGACGTTATCCATGGTAGTCAGTTTCCTGATCCTAACACCGGGAAGCGCAGGTAGTAGAATGTTCGTTGGGCACATTTTAAACCACTGCAACGCATTCAACAGGCTTTTGCAGCAGGCGCGGACGCGGATGGCACTGCTTTACGGAACCTTACGCTGCTAGCCATCAGCAAGCGCTTTTGACATCATAGTGAGCACCACCGGGGGAACAACAAAGTTCAGCTACACGTTTGGCTTCATCGAACGGTCATTAATAGAGACCACAAGTACCTTAATCAGCCAGTATACCCTGCTATCAAGAGGGGCTAATACAGTAGCAACCGCGTTGGATGAATTCACCAAATGTTTCGGTCTCGAGCAAAGAAACCCGGGAGAGTATATCGGCGCCCACAAAAGCTGACACCGATAAAAGCTGTGTTGCTGGTAAATAGCATGGCGTACAGTTTAGCAGTTAGGTCGGTGCACTGGTAACCATACCACAGGTCGAAGCCGTCCCACTGCACGCCGCCAAAATCGTCAGTCACTAGGAAAGCACAGCTTCCACTCCCACAAGCGGCATAAGCCACTGCGCCCGCAGTGGTGAATTATGACACGGGCATTATAACGTAGAAAGCAGCAGGATTGTAACACGTATAAGCAGTAAAATAAACAACAGCTGTAAGGTGAAACTGAAAGTGCGGGTTAGTAAACGGAAAAAAAGAAAACTGCACCGGCAAGGGTTACATAAACGCTCGGTGCAACGTCAACCGCATCGAACAAAGTAGTCTTGGAGCATATAGACTTGGCCGAAAGCCAACCTTTGCTTCGCCTGCATACTCACACACTGTTATCCGCAATATTTGCTAAAAGGGTACGTTAGTGACACGCCAAAACTTACACTTATTGCTTCGAGGCCCGAACCATAACAAGGTTGACCATAACTTATTTGGTGGGCCTCGTTAAATTTGCGAATAAAGTACTTAGTTATTTATTTAAGTCGCCATGGCTTCCTTCGTTGAAAACCATCGGTGCATGCAACATCACATACCGCTTCCTACGGATGGTATCATGCTTGGAGTGCAAGCGGCAAAAGTTTGCGTGGGTACAAGAAACCCTCAGATTGCGGAGTCACCAACTAACACTTGAAAACCTGCCTAATGTTGCGAACCAATTATTATGCACCGCAACCTCCACTTCCGCTTTTGTTGCGGTCATAAACCATACGACTAAATACAGTAAGGTTATGGCACATAACATGTCTAACCAAATAAGCCTATTCGCTTTACCACCATCACAAAAATGCGCAATATGGGCGAATTGAAAGCATATGTTATTCAAATGCAATTGCTTACTTTTAAAGTCACCCTTCAATATCATTGCATTTAATCCTTATTGACACGATGAACGGCATGTTAGCTAACGTACCCAAACGCAATGCTTCCTTGCGACTACATTTCTCTACAACCATTTGCCACTTTCAATGTGTTCCTCCTGTCTTGCTTCATTCATCCGCGTCTTCTAGTCGTCCATCAAATGCAGTCCGCTGTGTCCGACTGCAACTGTCTTTTGATGTCCGCGCTTTATGTCGCGCCCCATCTCGGACTAGTGTTTACTAGTCCTGCAAGTTGGTAATCTCGATAAGCACGCGCGAATTGTAACATTTTTCATCCTTTGTACGGACCGTGTGATTGCATAAAGTTAGCTTCACTTGAGTTGCTTCGTGTTATGTAGTACAAAATAGAGATGACTCTATGTAACGTCTTTCTCACTAAAAGTAAAATTGTTCACAATGCATTATTATATAACGTTAGTTATATTGCTACCTTAAAGGATTTATGAAAAAAGGGAAGATTAACATTATTAAACATAAATTATACCACTTAGGCTTGCCCTAAACTCCATACTCCTTCGTTTTCGGAAAGGCGAATATTAAACAAAACGTTGTTGTATATCAACAAAAAGGTTGGAGCACTGTGTAGAGAATATCTTTGGCGACTAAGTAAACTTTGTACGGAAGCGTTGAAGACTGAGGAAAATCTTTTATTGCTGTTCAATCAAGCACCCCTTCCTTTGTACTTTTAGTGTGTTCGTTCCATTTTCTCGCCCAGAAAAGTGTATTTATTTGTCTCTTGCATATTGTTAGTAGATTCATCGTTTTGTTCTCCCTTGCTCTTTTTGATTCACGTTTCGTTAGTAGCATCTGAGCCGGTTCACAGCTTAAACATGCTTACTTGGGATATTTCAAGTTTCTTGGTTTTCGATATTCGAGATCGAACTAAAAAGTGGGCAGTAATGCCGTTTGAAATAATGTTAGCGCATCTAATGCCTTCTTTCGTTTTTTGTGAGGCTGTTTGAGGATTTTCTATCCTGCCCATCAAATGAACCAAAGTATGACCTGACGAAGATAGGGCATCTAAGTGAGTTACGATCTTGATATGAGCAGCTCAATGTTCTCAGGCTTGCAGATGGCAAGCCGGGAACGTTGCTAGGCGAAATTTGGCGCGTCGTTGGGCCCTCGTGTTTGCGCAAAGAAGGGGTAAAAAGCAGTTGTATACAGTTCTCCGAGCGCCGTTACCGGTAATGCTGTCCACGTTTCTGGTTACGCCCCTTAAAAACCAGCTACTGAAGCAGACGCCGCGTTGATCTCTTTCGCGGCAGACGACCAATAGCTCCGGTGTTGTATTCTCACTGATGTACACCGAGGTTCATAGTTGCTCAAATTCGTCAGGCCGATCTGACCCTAGGGCCAATAAAATGACGCTACTTCGCAGCAGGATAGTAGCAATGGCATCGAGACAGAGTGGGTCACGGTCAGCTGCGAACCAGGTTTTGGCTACGATTCATTGTTACTTGCCAGTGCTTGCACCGAATAGTTCTCGTTTGATAAGAAAACGCAACATTTTCCTCGCACGTTATGGGTCAGCTACTATTAAACCCGTCGAAGAATTATGTTGGTTGCACCGCCAATATGGGGAACAGCTAGACGTTGTTGGGCTCCGTGCATTAGGCACGACTTAGCTGCTTCATGGAACGCAAATAGCCCGCATACCAACAAGACCAACTTACCCGTCGATAACTAAACAAATCGCCTGTTTTAGGTTACGGATCAGGTTTCGCATCAACACAGGAACGAAATTCAGCGTCATCTCTACGAACCTAAAACGCAAACACGCAAAACCTATGTACAATCTGCTTGCGGCCAACGGTTCTCAGCTAGCTTCATTCGGTCAGCGCATGATAAACCTTGACCTCAGTCTTCGCCGAGATTTTCAGTTGGTCTTCATGGTTGCACCTGTACCCCACGCAATTATCGGTAGCGACGTCCTTCGACCTTTTGGGCAGTTTGTTGCTACGGGTCGCCACAGACTTTTAAACGACCGTACTGAATTAGGGGTTAAAGATATTCTCACGCACGCTCAGATTATTAGTCCTGTTTCCGGAATCGCCAATGTACCTTCAATTTATGCAAACCTACTGTCCAAATATTCGCAACCGATGCGACTAGCTGCAGAGCTTCCGCTGTTCACGACAGAGGGTGCTCATCATATTGTCACGCGCGGCTCGCCAACGAGTGCCCAAACAAGACGGCACGTCTCCAGTAAATTGTGTGCTGCAGGCGCTGAATTCCATCACATGCTTCAGTTCGATATCCTAAGACTATCTAACAGCAAATCGGAGTCATCACTACAATGAGTTTCGAAAAATATCATGTAGTATGGCGTCCTAGTAAAGATTATCGATCACTGAACAATGTTACCACGACTGCTCACTATCCTATCTTACATATCGTGGACCTCACCGCCAATCCGGTAGATAAAATCGTTTTCAGTGAAATCGAATTTTTGCGCGGTTACAAGCGAATTCCGGTAGCCGAAGTGGACATAACTACAACGGCCGCGACGTCTTCCTTTGGTTTGTACGAGCTTCTACGCATGCTGGTTGGTTTACTAAACTCAGCTTATACCTTTCAACGCTTCATCGACCAAGTTTTACGCGGCCTAGCCTTCGCTTATGCTTACCTCGACGACAATTTAATCGCCAGCTCCTTACAAGAGGAGCACTTACGCCGTGCTGGACCGATTTTGCCCATCTGTCACAATACGGGACGACGGTCAAAGCAAGGAAGTGTTCCGTTGCGGTCGTTCGGTCAGTTTTCTCGACCACCGTATCTCGCTTGCAGGCGTCATGCCACTATAGGATAAAATTAAGGCCATCATCGACTATGTCGTGGGCTACGCTTGCAAACAGCCAAGAAACTTTGCTGGCCTCGTCAACTTTTCTTTCCGTTTGATAAGTAGTGCAGCTTCGGTTTTTCAAACCCTCATCGACCTTCTCGGAAGAAAGCTTAGGAAGTTCGATTTTCCTACTGCAGCAGGCTTTGAAAGAAGCTATCGCCAAAATAGATTCCCTAGTGCATCACGACACGGCAGCCCACCGTCTCTCGGTATTTAAGCTACCGACGTGGCGGTTGGGGTGGCCTTACAACAAAAGATGGGTGGCGCATGGCAGCCGTTGTCTATTTTCTTTAAAGTTTGCTTTGCCGAAGCTTGTTACCCTACATTCCGTAGAGAACCATTGGCTAACACTCTCACTGTCATATCACCGGTCGGAAGTGTTCCATGACGTGGCAGTTTTCGCCTGGCAAATGTTCTCCCCACAAAGAGCCACAAATTCCAGCTTACTAACACTGAGGCGCAGCAGGTATAACTCGCCACTCCATAAAGTCACTGCCCAAACCACGCACTGGCAAGTTAATTGGGACCACTGGTTACAAATCCTGCGCAGATATCTGCACTTGTAGGATTACGCCTGCTTATTTGCTCAAAGACGTGACATTATTCTTAATATTTTCAAAGTTTTTACCTCATGCTCCACTCACCCGACCCGCACTGTGTACACACCCTTATCGGACTAGTCCCACACCAGCAAACTCAACCTTAATGCTCTAATTCTTATCCCTACATCTTGCATCCTGTGAGGATAGACTTCCTTCAACCTTGGGCGGTGTGGGCACACACTACCGATCACAACTGTATTACTCCCGCTCTCGGCCCAGCTAATCATGCTACCATGTACAATATTGCTCAAAAGGTATGCCTCGTTTGGTCGAGAATAAAATATTTATTTATTTATGTACCCAAACGTCATTTCCGACATATCTTACAAGGCCGCTCTTTTCCACCTGCACCAAACACAAATCTCTGACGTACATGCGCAGCTTGATTACCGACGGATACTGTCCTAAAGAGTCGTGCCACCTAGATTATACCCTTCAGTTTACAACAAATATACATGCCTTAGGTGTGCACAACGCTGTTGTTAATGCTTTTCCGGAAATTCAAGCCATCTCCGTTGTCGCCGGCACCGCCACCGACTTGACAGCCATGTTCGCAGCGAAACTCAATGCTCCAGAGCTGGATATCTTAAGTAAGTCTTCCTCATTGAACATACAGCCAGGTTCGTTGACCTAACCAGGCGGAAATATAAATGCAATTTGGCTCTGGGCACACCACGCCCAGTCGTCCCACGCGGGTTTCGGCAGACAGTGTTCGACACGTTGCATGCCTTGTCTCATTCAGGCGTTCGTGCATCGGTTAAAATCTGTTCGTTTGGTGTATAGACAATCGCGGCGTTCGTATTGGCGCAGCTGCTTGCCTCCCGCGTCAATGCGCGGAAGTGCCTAAACACAAGAAACCACGCAGTAGGAACAGTTCCCACGACAAATGCACGTTTACACCACATGAACATTGACCTCGCAGGTCCTCTGTCGCCATTGTCAGGCACTGTATATCTACTCACTTGTGTCAAACTACACATTGGGTGGGCGGAAGCCATTCCCATACCAACCTGCTCTTCGAAAACGGTGGGGAAAGCTTTTCTGGAGCCTTGAATGGCTCAATACCGCCGTCACGTCATCGCGACCACCAATCTAGGGTAGCATTCTTGTCGACTTTGCCATGTTGCCTAAAGTTTTTGGCTGTTGCCACTTTCAGAAGACGGCGTATAGTCCAGCCGCCAGCAGCATACTGTAGGTTTTCACCGCCAAATAAAGGCTGTGCTAAGTGCGCACGAAGATCCTTTATTGCCTTATACCCTTGCTCTTGTCCTCCTAGGCTTAAGAAACACGGGTTAAACCGATTTCGAAGCAACATCAGCGCAGATACTCTAAGGCTGCACTCTGCGGTTGCTCGGACAACAGGTAGCACCAGCCCCATCTGCTTCCTCTTAGGACTACAAAGTTACATCTATCGATTGGCTAACTAACTGCGTGAGCTACATCCACCCGCTTCTCCATCGCAAAAGGCACCAGTTTACTTGCCCGAGAAGCTGCCTACGTGTTCAGACGTCGTCGCACAGACCGTGTTTGACAGCCCCCTTAGTCGCCGTACATCGGAACTTTAACAATGCTACACCGGTTGATTAAGACGTATAAGAGCGATCGCGGTGGCCGACGCAAACTCTTCTCCATCGACCGTCTGACGCCCACGTTTATGTAAGAACCCACCTCCTTTACGTCGCCTGGTGGTGCTTTGTGCGACGTCCCAACCCACCGCACCAACTTTCAGCACCATAGTTTAGTTCCACCAGACCGTGTTCTTGGTCTACAAGCATTAACCGTCACGACACCCGCCGAATCTAGCCCGCCACATCCTACGGCCAATCGCCGTGGTCGGGTAGTGCGCAAGCCAGTTAGACTTTTCGACTGTGCACAGCGTGAACACGCTTAGGTTTTCAGACCTTGTGTGTATGTCCCCGTTTTGGTCGATTAACGTCTTGAAAACAAAAATGCAAAATAGTTCCGGGAAACCATTTTCTAAAAATACTCAAAATCCAAAATATCTAAACATACAGACCAGTCGTTCATTCTTTCTGGAGGTTTACTCTCGTGTTTCCATTTTCTCGTCTCTACATGCCTTAATCCTCTTTTCCGGTGGAATGGCCCACAGCTACAGCGTCTTCGGTGATAGGCTTATTCAACAAGGATCCTGACGCGAATGCTGGTCCTTTTCTTCAAGAGCCTATGCTCGTTGCTCCCTTGAACGTGGGTCGTTTTGGTGCGGGGCGGAGTGCGGTGGGGACAGGGACCACCCCCAAGTCTAACCCTTGGCAGCAGCGGAGATTGGTGTCCCGTTGGTCCTTTCTGGGCTAACCTGTAATTTGTAGTCCGGCGAGCCCGCTCGATAGGCTCGCCGAAATGCACCCTGCACTGCAATCAATAAATAATAAACCACAAACGGCACAGGGGACCCCGACTTCCGGCGAACCTCCAATTTACCCGAACCTCCACCCACTCGGCACGAGTTTGCCCAACCAACTTCGAATCACCCGTCATTTGCAACTTCGAAGGCTTCTTTTCTTCTACCTTCTAAGTAAAGCTTTGTAGTACCCCATAAGATAATTGTCATCTTGTGTACAACTTCACTGGGGACCAGTAATAAGCTATCCTTTCTTGTTTTAATCTCCCTTGCATTAGGTCAATGTTGACCTGCATCCAGGTGGATAATAGACCGTCTTGTAAGTTCCCGCGCTAACGTGTTCCTCCTGTCTTACTTTCGCTGTGCGCGTTTATCAAAGGCCGCCAACTGTATCCGACTCCAATTAGCTTCTGATGTCTGCACTTAATTCCGACCACCATCTCGGACTAGTACTTACTAGTCCTACAATTTAGTGACCCGGATTCGCAAGCGCGAATTTAAAATATATTTTCGTCGTTTGTAGAAACCGTATGATGGCACAGTAACGGGTGCACTTGAATTTGAGCTGCTTCGTGTTGTGAACTACAAAATAGAGGTGCCTTTATAAATTTGCTTTGCAACCAAAGCGAAATTATTTAAATTAATTTAATATACAATATTATTTACGTTAATATTTTAACGATATCCAATTGAGAAGTCAAGGTTCACATTATTGAACCTAAATTATTCTACATAACCTTACTCGTAAAGTGCAGGCTGCTTCATTATTAGAAGATCAAATATTCAACAACACAGCGCTTAATATCATCAAACCATTAGAGCAATTTGTAGAGCATATTTTCAGCTGCTATGTCAATTGTGTGTCGTTAGTGCCACGAGGTAACGCAGATTTGTGTCACACCTTACTGATCGAGCCGTTTAGCTGATATAAGGTGGAAAATAGTTTAAAGAAACACTTGAAACGAAATTTGCCTATTGTCAAATTTCCCCTGTTTCAAATTGGCTTGGACGATTAAAGTGGCCAAAGCATCTTTGTCGCTTACTGGTCGTTTTTCCGCCCTCCCAGCCCATACCCACCAAAAATCGTGGTACATCCTTTGGAAATCGTAAGGTCCTCACGATTCAAAGTTACACTTGTGTTTCCAGTTTATGTTAAAGTTATCACCATTGTTTAACTAATTAGTTAAATAGTCATAAATTAGTTATATCTCTTTACTTCTTTGCATACCTTTACAAGGTGAAGGTATTGATTTAATGCGTCTGCAGCCCATTTTTTGAATTGTGCAAACGTTTGACCACACTGTCGCAAGATTGTCTTGAAGATTTTTCCAGCGTATTTCGCTCAGGTCATTTTCATAGTAAGTTCTTGGGCGTTGGCGGTAGATTTACATGTGCATGTCGTCAGCTTTATGAGTGCGCGGCAAACATACTGTACTTGTACGTATATTTTGTCATCTAAGCAAACTTGTACAAGATTTTGGCAGCGGCAGTTGCGCCGTAGTTTAGACTTAATTGGGACGCAGGAGGTTGTCGATGCTGTCACCAGTACCATTGCGCTTTTAACCACATCTAAAGGTGAAAACTGATTATTGTTCAGTTTATTTGCAGATAATGTGCTTTTTGTAGATTTTGACTGAATTGCCATCAGCTACCACAGTAGCACCTATTGACGACATGATTTTGTCTATAAGTGAGCTATTTACACTTTATTTTACACATGGCCTGCACTGCTTCAGCACCTAAGTACACCGTTATACTAAGGAAACCTCATTGATTTACATACAGGTATTTACAACCCAAGCCACCCTATGTTTGTCAAAAGTCACATAGGTGTCGCAGGTAATGCATTAGAATTATTTGCGAGAAAATATTACCATTTATATGGCAAAGAGGAATTGACATATCGTTTCTTCCCTAGTGCATTTAGTGCAGAAGGTTTAAAAACACGGACCATTATATAACTTCTCCGCGTGTTTTACAAACCATACATATAGTTTCTGAAGCGTATGCTGCACAATGCTGTTAGTCCGACGGCGCAACTCATGCGTAGGTGTATAGAAATAGCTGCGCAGCCTGCTGACATCCAGTCTCAGGAATCCTCTTCTTTGGAAGGAACATTTGTGAGCTGTAACAACGATTTGGATTTACTATTGATGTTATATTTTACTCACCAGGTTTTCGCAACGATGTACTTGTGGTTGGCAACAACCCTTATGTGCTTCAAGCTGTGCACCAAATGGACGATAGCACTGCTTACGTATTACGCCAGGCGTTTGATAAGTTGTACGACCTCCATAGCCTTGGACTGCATTCATCCTCGATCGGCATATATGTTGCATTTGAGGTGGGTTACATGGTGACTAAGTTTGCGGTACTTCAGATTGTTTTCAATGTTTGTGTTTCAAGGTGAGACGCACAGTTGCTACCTTTCACCGTTGCATACGTTCGGAGAAAATACCTAGCTTGGTACTCTAGGCACTTGTTACGTTTTCACTGATAATCATTCTACTTAACCCGGTGATTGTTGCTGTGGTCAATCTTTAAGGAATGCGCACACATGTAAAGCAGTATTCTCTCGTTATACCTCATGTGACAATGCATATTTACCGTGACTTGTCCCTATTCTAAGGAGTACGTCTGACTTTTGCTAGGTGGGGCGCATGAATTTGTAACAACGTTCCGCTGTTGCCGTCAGCAGCAGCACGTGGCTGCGATAGTATAGGCATAGTGCCTTGATACCAGAAATCCCGCATTATATGTACAAAGCGGCGGTGGAAACCCAACGGGTACCTGCCCCAGGCGACCGCATACACCCCGTGGCGTTTAGCGTACCTGCCGATAAGTTATTTCCAAACAAATCATTTGGTAGGTAATTTCGTTTACACTTTGTCAATCATACGAGCGTATGCAAGCAGGACATGTTCAGTGGATACGGTTGCTGCCGTTGCTATGAGAACGCGCCGAAGCGCCATTAGTAGGTAGTTTGTTATTTTACACCCTAACAACATCAAAGCCGGATACCTACGGGTCTGATTTCTGAGGGGAAAGAGAAGACAGACTGCGAAAAAAGCAGGTGCTGGTCGAAGCCACTTACCGCGCGCCAGCTCCAGAAGTGTTTGAGCTTAAGTCAGAACCTGCAAGCATTGTGCGCATTTTCGTGGTACCTTGCAGCGGTGCATCAGAGGTGGCTGGGCCCAGCACCAATCCGATACCCAATATACCGCAACCTGAGAAAACTCTCCCTTGTGCAGGTATGCTATCGATTAAAATTGTTACTCACTGCCGCCGTTTCCAAGTACAGTTATTATTTCGCCAACTACATCGAGAGAAATACAGGAGCTGACCTTTGGCAAGTAAATATCATGATGTATACTTTATTACAGGTAACCTTGCGCGCATTCAAGAAAAGCAGAATGCTGAGATGGCAGACCGTAAAAAATCCTAAAGTGCCTTCTAGGTACTGCTGGAACGCCTCCTAAACGCATGCATCGTACAATGTACAAATAAATAAAATTATATCAGCAAGAATGAAATGCTTAATGGATGCTTTACGGTAGTCACGTGCGAATTGCACATCGGATTTCCCTGTACCAGTTTCTTCCATCTATAAATAAATAAATAAATAAATCTTTATTCTCGACAACGCGCGGCACACCTTTTACAGACATGAGCATATCTAGCGAACACAGTGTGATCAAATTGTACAAAAAGACATGTTTGGCATAACAGTGTATGTAAGTATATGGGTGTATATACGTATGCACTTGTGTAGGAATGTAGCTTGTGGTTTGGAATGCGCCGCAGAATGTTTTACTGTTTGTTATCATCAGAAATGTGAGAATAAGCGATTGATTTTCGTGGGTTGGATGGCATTTTCCTAATATCCGCGGCCAGTTACTTTAGTTTGTGGGGAATCACATCCGCCACGTCGCAGTGTCGTTAAGCAGACATTTGTGGCTTTTTATAGGGAGAACGCTTGCCAGGCGAAAACCCACCACGTCCTGGAACACTGCCGCCGAACTATTTGCTGGAACGGGTTAAACCCGAACCACCCAGCTGTCACCACGAGGAGTTTGTTCGGCTAGCCAGCCAGGTACAGGTTACAGGTATCTGATATGGCTCTGGGAAAAAGCACAGCAAATGTAACTTGGTTACTTTACAACAATCTAACTATCATTTAATTAGGTGCATTACTTAAATAAATAAATAAATATTTCATTTTCGGCAGTGCGAAGCAAGCTTGCGCAGGCATGATTAGGATAATATAACTATCTGTCTTCGGTAATTTATAATAACATAGCGTGTTGACCAGTTGCATATTAGACTTGTGTGTCTGCTTACATGTAAATATATGGGTCAGTGGGAATGGTGAGTTAAGTGTGACGAAACGCGTGCAGTCGTTTGCTGTGCGCGTCATCGTATGTAGGGATCAATGGAACTCTTCGAAGTTGATAAAGTTTGTAAAACGGGTAATCCGGATGGAGAAGATGCAACGAGTTTATTTATTAGCGAGTCACATTCGCCACGTCGCAGTATTGCTAAAAGACTTATATGACTTTTTATAAGGTGAACGCTTGCCAGGCGGAAACCCGCCAAGTCCTGGAACATGGCCGCTGAACTATTCGCTGGAACAGAGTTAACCTGAACCACCCAGCTGACGCAGCGGGGAGGTAGTTCGGCTAGCCAGCCATTCACGGGGAAATGCTGAAGGAGACCGCCAGGAACATGATATACTCCTTGATGACGGGCAGTGTCGCAGCATGCATGTATTATTCTGAAGCGCACGGTGATTTCGCCTTCTGGAAGACCACTAGCACTACTGTTAGGCACGGTAAGCTGTACTAGTTTTCTGCTTAGATATTTTGACGCTGCATTGCTCGAAGGATTTTGGGCTGCCCGTGTTACCATCTCGGAGGACACAACAGCTGTCGAAAGCTGGCTGCACACCGTACAACACAATCTCACACAAAAAATCCGGCGAAAGCCTCAGTAGTCCTTGTGCTGCACACTGCACGATGAGTTAGCACGGGTACATATGCATGTGCTTGCCAAGTCCCCTAGAATAGTTGGAGTAAAAGTTAACATTTGAGGGATCAGCGAATACGGAAGCCTTTACTTTACGCGCACACCGAGTTATCTGCACTACTGCAGAACGATAATTTTAAGTAGGAATAGGATGTGCACACGCTTAATAATATACAGAACCGTTATGGTTCAGCAAGTGCTTGAGAAATAAAGAAAGAATCGAAAACGCACACTCGTTTGTTTCTTTATTTGACAGGCCTGATAGGTCAATCAAGTGTAGCTGCATCCAAGCTAAATAAGTGAACTCTACTGCATGTATCCTCACCGCTACGTTGCGGAGAGGACCGTTAAGTACATGGTTAGGTTTGCGCTGTTTTGCCCGCCAAGTGGAGCGGACAATATAAAGTAATACAACGTTGAAAGCGTTTCATCAAAGCCTTTGAACGCCAGGACTGGATCCTATGTTCCACGTTAAGCCTCACTTAGGTTTTCAGCATTTGCGGTTAGCTTGATGGCTCAAACTTGCTGAATGTTCCGTACGAGTCCAATAGTTTGGCTGGCCCTTTTCAATGCCTTTTCTGCTTGTTTTGAGCAACCAAGATGTCCTGCATTATCACCCGCAGGTTGTTTTCTTGGGAAGCACATTGTAACTACTGCTACTCAAGTCGATATGCATAGAAAAGCTGCTGGCGTATGCTTGCGACATTGCGCTTGGTCAGGTTTAACTAGCACCCGTGCTCGGATTACTAAGCAAAAGCATTGGCGAGACCGCTCTGCAATGCCACCTGATCATCGGATGTTCTGATACCATGCCAACGTTTGATATCCTCTGCAAATATTAAGAAGTTCGACTGCAGTACACTACCAACATCGTTAATGAAGGTGAGGCATAAACGTGGCCCCAGTACCGATCCTTGTGGCACGCCACATTGGACGTCAGTTGGGTCGGAAAGGATGTTACAGACTCCCATTCAGCTGACCTAGAGCGAGGATGTTGCCGATCCAACGGCGTATAGGGTCACCAATGCGGTGGTATAAGAGATCGAACACTTTCGAGATGTCCAGGTGGATAACGTTGACTACCACTCTGACATCGGCTAACTCTGTCCAGCTTGCTCGTGTTAGTAACATGTTTATAGTGAAGAACCGATTTCGGCGGAATCCGTGTTGCAGTGACCCTAGGATGTTGTTGTGCTCAAGATCTCCCATGTGCTCCTCCGCAGTTATAAGTACCATTACTTTAGATAAAACTGAAAAGAGTGTGATTAGACGTTAGTCTGAAGGCTCTGAACGATTACCGTCATTGTAAATAGGAGTAACTAGTCCATGTTTCCACTATGTTGGAACCTGCATTTCGTCGAGACAACTTTGTAAGTGCCCAGCTAGTGATTCGGCTAGGTCCATGGTCCCTGTCTTTAAGGCTTGGGTTTGATGTCGCCCATGTCGGGTGAGCCTACACTTCAATGACACTAGAGTATTCATCACATCCGCTGCCCTGAACGGTACGTGGATTAACCCTGGAGTCGCTGGAAGCTGGGTAAAAGGCGGCTAAAATGATAATTCACCTCGGAAATTACAGGTGGTCTTGGCAAAGCAGGTTGGCTGCATCTTGTGCGGTTTGCGCAAGACCAGCTGTTGCACTTGAAACCTGAATTCTGCGCAGCAAACGGCGGAGCTTGTTGCCGTGTCTATAGAGCAACTTGGGATTTGTACTGAATTTTGACGCTAATTGCCATTGCTGCTGGAGTTTGTCTTCGCTGATCAACTTGAGGCAGTAGTTTCATTGAGTTGCGTAAGCACCCCAGGTCGAGTTGCTTGGACAGGTGTTGTAAATGCGCCAGGCTAAACCCCTAAGGCCATGCATTTGCTAGTATGGTTCCTCAGAAACTACTTCACTTGCTCCGTGTGTAGGATTCGGCTAGCGGATGCATTTGTCACTAGCTCAATGTATTGGTTGACAAACATCATCCAGGCAACATTGCGCGGCTTCTTGTCTAGGAAGGACCAGTCGATTTCTTGAACGAATTTGGACAGTTTATCGGAATGTGTAGCGGCGGAGGTTTCCACATTGTTCTCACGTATTTACTCCTAGTAACAGAGGTAACGGAATTGCAACGTCGCGTGATCGCTACGACCAAGTGATACATCTATGGTCACGGTGTCGACCATTAATTCCTCGTTGGTAAGCACAGGGTCCACAACAGGTGCGTCACCCCTTTGGGATCGCGTGGGCTATGTGACATGGTCGTACAGAGGTACGTCGGCGATCACTTGCAAATACGCCTTGAACCTTTTGCAGTGCGATGCTTAAAGTTCGATTGCTTGAAGTTTGAAGTCCGCCAGTGACGTATACTCTCTACTCATATTTCCATTTCAGGCAGTAGAAATTGTGGACCTAAATAGTAACATAGAAGACTAACGTTCCCGTAAAACTGTAATGACTGTAAGCAACTTTCTACATAACGTTTCTTCTTTCAGCGCTATTAACACTTTTACTAGATGTGGTAAGCGTTTGTGTTTCTTTTTCTATGCGGTCTGTGCGCAACGAGCTTTGAACCTTGCCTCCACTTCGTGTGCTATTTAAGGAGTGTCTCGCTTTAGATAAGTAGCGTATATACCCTTAAAACTATGCACAAATGCTTTCAGAAAGCCCTCTAGCAGCACCCTGATGCTAGATTGGTGCAGAGCAGTAAGTTTCCTGGAAGCAACTGGTTTCGAGTGAGCATATATTTAAGAGTACTACATGCGGTGAATATTTATTATGCGAGCAGGTGATTGTGAGTGCCCGCCTGCGGGATTCAGCGGATAAAAACGACCACACCCAACACATGGGTTTCTCACGATTTGCATGGGATTAGTAAACGATCTCTTGAGAATTTCCGAACGATTTCCGGAATATTTCTGTATGATATCTGATGGGATTCCAACCGATTCCCAGAGCAGTTCCGAACAATTTTTGATGGATTTTGAAACGATTTCGAGAGGAATTCTGAACGACTCCAGGGTGCATATACTCCGCGAAATCATAAGTTTATAGCGCAGCACTTGAGGACAAAAGCAAGACTTATGCTCCATTTTGTAAAGGCGGCTTATGGGGACGACATTGACGTTACTCATTTTAAAAGCGTGAGATTGTGCTTGGCAGGCGGTTGTTCACAGTTTTAATCCCTTTTGTACCCCATTTCCCTCTTTTATTACAGTCTTTTTGCTATTGTATACGAGTTATAATTCTGCTCGGTTTCCCACTTGGACCTGGCTGCTGTATTACAGGTGCAAGCGCAATGGATTATTCAGGATTCTTAATCTGTTATCAGCTGAGGTAGGACTGCAATAAATGGCAGACAGGTTAGGTCTTAGAAAATGGGTTCCGATTGCATGGCAGCCCTATTCTTGTTCCACATTTCCACTACTGTACTGTTCTAACCATGAACGTATGAACAAGTTGCTACTGGCGCCTTCACAATTGCCAAAATATGTCTGTACAGGTGTACCTACCTGAACATGCCTCTATGGGCTTGCCTCGCACAGTCAAGAAAGATATACATCTATTTATATATTTAAAACATCTGTTAAATTGACCGCCATTACTACTGTCTCCTCTGCTTCTTTTACCGGTCGGCGGACTGAATTCACAATGAATGTAGGGAAGCAATTGCTAAGCCCTATTACTTGTTCCTTGTAAACTCGTCGTTTGTATACTCGCTGACCAGGAGCACGCATTTTGCATGCCGCGCTGTTGAACATACCTGCTTTGGTCGGGCTCGTTCGTTCTCACATTGGACTCATTAGAGCACCGTCTTCTTGCACGATTGTCGTTTCGCACTATTTTCTGCGTTATTTATTCGGTCACTGATTCTCACGTGCCGTTCTTTTGTAGCTGGTGCTTCACGCCCCTGTATCGTAACGGACATCCGGAACAAATTGCCAATTAGCGTCACGGGTAGTTCTACAAGTATGAGCAAAGTGGTTTCAGTGCTCCAAAGATTAAATTTTGTGTGCGAGACACAAGTTTGAAAATCCAATTCCGCGGTCACCGACCGGGTGTTTTCAGCCCAGGTGATGACTTTGAAATCAGGTACTTTCAAGTCACTAGACACCTTTCTGCATCGCCAGAAAGGTCACTCGGCTCGCTCATTCTCAGTTTCTTAAGAGATGAAGCTTAGCAGAGTTTCCTAACAACCAGCGTACCTGCTAATTCACCTGTGAGAAAGCACTAGTGCACTCACCGAAATTTGTTGCCTTACAGTCATCGCCACGGTAATTCGCTCAGCTTCAGCTGCCCTCAGAGAATGCAGATGCCTTCCCCGCAGCTCACCAAATATCGGCCCACAATGTGTTTGCAGATCTTCAGTAAGCAGAGCAGGAGAAGTGGACATGTGAGGGTTTCGCGATAGGTCAGATTGATCAGTACCTCAGTGCCAAATATACTTTGAAACTTCCACGTTGACTGGAGGAGGTTATGGAAAAGACCAGGAATTGGGAATTTCTGGTGCATGGCAAAACCGACCAAAGCCATCTTGGTCACGATAGCCGTTTAACTTTACCCCCTCGACCGACGTTCTTGCAGCTGCTAACAAGCACCATTCCCTCACGCCCACGTGATACCCCTTGGAGAACTGCGTATGCTGTCAGTGGTTAAGCACACATGCCCAGCTATGTGCTCCATGCTGAGGCTCATGTCGCATTCATGATGCTTCTTCACCACAGTTGCACTAAACCAATTTACACTTAAATTAGGTCTTTTTAATGTGGCTGAAATTCATTCCGCGCTGTTTGGTTTGTTAGGCGTACTTGATAAGCTTCTCCCAACCTGCTTACGTCGCTCATGCAAATTGTGGTAAACTTGCGTAACTCTAGCTCGTGGTATTTTTAAATAACTCGGATATTTTGTATTTATCACGGGTTCACTTATGAGCATTTTCTTATTTATGCCCATTTAGCGAGAATTTATGTCGTCATCTGTGTTTACTTTATTTGATATCGGCATTTTGAGTGACTGGCTGTTGTTTGACATCGCAGGTGTTGCTGCACTTTAATGCGCATGTTGACAAGGTGCTTACCCGTCCATTACCCATTAACTCGTCCATACTGGCTCCAGGAGACAGTTAGGCGTTGCTGGAAGGGACGGGGTGCACAGTCCTTGTGGTCGTGCTAGGCCCGAAGAGTGGTTCCATGCACTCAGTGTGGAGCGCACTACGGTCCAGCCACCACCTTGTGTGCACTTAAATAGATAAATAAATAAATAAATAAATGGTATATTCTCGGTAAAACGAGACACGCCTGTAAAGGCGTGAGCAAATATGCATACAAGCATAGCTTATTTTGGATGTTAAAACATTCCGTTTTAATAAAAGTTATAAAAGAAAAGCTGTAGTCCATATGAGTGAGCATATTGTCAGGTGCTAGTCAGACCAGGGGACATGACGGCGCAGTGGCGCGCAGACATCCGTCAAAACACAAGTTGGGGGTAATTACGCCAGGTAGTAGCACAGGAGCATAAACAAGGTTTTGTTGCAACCAATAACCATTACGAGATGAGGATGGTCTGTGCTCCAACAAAGCATACCTTATAGTACAATTAGTTGCACAGGTTGGATGTAGAAGGCTGAGGACTGCGTCAGTGTGAAATGCTTAGATGTGACTTTATTTTGTGGCGAGTCACTTCCGCCACGTTGCAGTGTTGTTAAGCGAACAATTGTGGCTTTTAATAGGGAGAACGCTTGCCGGGCGAAAGCCCACAACGTCCTGGAACACTGCCGTAGCTTCCGTTGAATAGTAGTGCATGTCGGCTATGCATCGTATAGACCGATTTTGCACTCTACTATTCGCAGTCCGTCCTTCCTTGGTTGGCCGAATGGCTTAGTACTGATACGGCAGCAGTCGCTGAAGCTGGTCAGTGATGCAAGACTCAAAGAGTCGCGTGCTAATGATGCAGGTGAGTAATAACATTGTTAATAGAGGCCGGATTGTCTATTATCTTCTTGTTCGGCTCGCAAACCGTGTCCAGCGATCCACGCTGGACTGGTCATGGTGTCTGCGAGTGAAGTTGTTTCTTGTGGCTGAATATGCTCTTAATAGTTAAAAACACCATTCTTTGCAAAGTGGATTGGGGATTCCTTTAAATGTAAGTAAGTGTAACTGTTTCCATAGCCAAGTGAAAATTTCATGGAAGACCATCGGAAAAGCCAAGTATACGTTCACAAGGCTGTCCGTGAAATGACATCAGAATAGTTTCAGGTGACTGGCTAATAGGAATGTATGAGGCAGTGAAGGTAATCACGCCAGAGTAGTTTGTCATAGGTTGTGGAACTGGGGCTCCATGTAAATATATTATTCCAGGTGAGTAACTTGTTCTCTCTGAGTAAGAGGCGAGCTAAACCCATTTGTTTAGACCCTGTGAAGGTAGCGCTCCAGAATTTGCGGAAAGAGCTCCATTCGGACCAGTGTGTGGGTTTTTTACTTCCCGAAGAAAGGACCAAGTATTTGAGGCTGGGTCGACCAGTCCCAGTAAATAAACCTTCTTGTTTTGGCGGATGTAACTGTGGGAATCTCGGGAGAAACGGACAACGGACAAGAGGCAGCCAAATAGATACAGCAATGAATCAAGAAGCACTAACACAGACTGGTGGCGCCCACCGTAGCCTACGGTACATAAACAAATTATGTAATTTTGTTTAGTATACTTAATTTGCAAGCGCGTTCTATACATTACGTCGCTTATGTAACTCAGACTACTGCTACTAAGTGGGAAGAAGGTCCTGCACGCGCAGGGTCAAAAGACCGATATAACAAAGCGTTTTAACAAAAGGTAAGCGAATGCTGCGATGGTTGGAGAGAAACAGGTAAACCGATGATGATGGCAGAAGTCCGAATATACTATTTATTTATTTATTTATAGGTTGAGACCGAATGCGGAAGCAAGGTTGGTAGAGCAACGTTCCAAGAGGAAAAGGAATTTCAAGGAATCGGCTGGGAGCGAATGAATGCGGACGGCAGTGCGTAGAGTAGTTTGTAAGAGTAATTATGCTAAAGCGCTGGGGATTTCACAGTCCAAAAGCCGTCAGAATCCAGGAAAATGGGCACAGGGGGGCCAAAGCTGCCTTGCATTGGGAGTCGTTATAAAACGTGCGGTCTCAATAATGTACAAATGTGAGTATAAGATAAACAGCATAGGAATAGGAAGCGGTAAGTTGAGCATACTAATGGAAGTACCAGTCAAGTAACACTTAGCAATTGTCCAAGTGCCGCCAATAATCAGGAGCGAGCTCTGGGCGAAAGAGACCATGCGCACGAGAAGAACTTGGATAAGCGCAATGAATGTAAGCCGTGGGAATAAAATTGGAGCGCAATAAGCGAAAAGGCCATGGATAATAGGAAAATAAAAACAGGCAGAAAGAGACAAACGGGTCGGGTGAGACAAGATAACGGCAGGGCAGTAAAGCCGGCCGTTGGAGTTAAAAAGGAATGAAAACAGAATGCGATAGAAAAGGTTATGGTCTAGATGAAAAGAAATCATTGGTAAATCGTGGAAAGGCCCACAAGCCTCCACGTAGTGTTTAAAGAACCAATAGGTCAGCCGAACCAACAGAATTGACGTCTCGGAAGTCCAAATGTATTCATTGAGTATGGGGCCGACTAAGCGGGATTGGATTAATCGACGCATTGGGGCTAGGCTTATAAAGAAGGTAAGAAAAGTGCTATAACACTAACGAGGGAACTAGTCTAGCAGTCTGTACGATTTGTAACGTGGAAGAATTCTGAGTGAAATCTGAAAACTAGTGGCCAGTCTGACGAGACTGAGTTCGACAGCACGTAGGAAAAGCACGATAAACGCAGGAAAAGTGGCTGTAACGAAAGGTGAACGAGCCTAGCACCCTCAAGAGGTAAGGAAACAAGAGCGTTGAGTCTGTATAGCGTATACCACTAAAGTCAGAGTGGCATAGAAGCAGTCAGAGGGAAGGAAACTGATCTGTGGACTAGGTCACCACACCGCCAGTTTAAAAAGAATTTAAGCCAGAGCGCGATAAAATTTAAGTTTGTGACAGGATGAGAAAGGTTTATTGACGAAGGGTGGGAGAAACCCACGTGGCTCTCCAGGTAATGTAATTGGGTAGTTGAGTCAGCCGAACTAAGAGAGATGACGTCTCAGAAGTCTGAATAAATCCGGAGAGCGGGAGGCCAATCGGGTTAAACTTGATTAGTCGGCGCGTGTGGAAAAGGACATGTAGTGAAGGTAAGAAAGGAGCCAGCAGTAAATGGTGGGCAAGCCTAGCAGCTCCTAGATTTAATGGAAACATCATGTTTAGACTACGGGGCGTATACCGCGTAAGTCTCAGTAGCATAGTAGCAGACTGAGGGAAACAAACTAGGCAGGTGAGCCAAGATCACGGCAATGCAGTAAAGCCGGACGTCCGATTAAAAAAGGATTAAAAACAGAAAGCGACAGAAGAAAAGGTAAGGGACGGGGTGGGAAGGGTTTATTGGCAAAGAATGGAAAGCCCCCGAGGCTCTCCATGCAATGTAAACAGAACCAAGAGAAGTGGTGTCTCATAAGTCCAAGTAAATTCAGTGAATACGAGGCCGACTAAGCGGTATTGGATTAATCGGCGCTTTGGGACTAGGTCGTACGATGCAGATAAGAAAGAGGCTACAACGATAATGTGGGTACAAGTCAAGCAGTCCCTCAGAGTAGGGGTAATAGAGTTAACTCTGCGGAGCCTATAATGTTTAAGGCTCGGTAGCCTAGGAGCAGTCAGAGGGAAACAGACAAGTCCAGTGAGACAGGATCACGCCAGGGCAGTAAAGCTGGCCGCCCGATTAAAAAAGGGGAATGAAAACAGAAAGCGAGATAAGAAAAGGTTAGGGTCGGTATGAGAAAGGTTTACGGATAAGGAGTGGGGGAGCCCACGATGCTTTCCAGATGATGTAAACAAGACGATGGGTCAGCCAAACCAAGGTTTGTAACGTGGAATAAATCTGAGTAAAATTGGAAAACAAGTGGCTGATCTAGCGAGACTAGATTAGTCGGCGCGTAAGAATAGCATGTAAAATTAGAGGCAGGAAATGGTCTGCAACAATAGAGGGTGGACGAGCCAAGCAGAATCTCCGGGTATGGGGGCCAAGAGCGTTGAGTTTGCATAGCGCCTACCAAATACAGCGTGCTTGTGGTTGTCTGTGAAGGAGTGTGCGCCGGCTCCGTTGGTGAAACGTGGATCCCATCCACATGCCTCCCGGTCTTATACTTTTGGGTTTACACTGGGTATGGGGTGTGTGGTTGGAGCTGTGGGAGGTGCAGCGCAAGCCACCCTTGGTCACTCCTTAGGCGCAGGCGTCCTGTGGGCTGGCCGCAGTAATGGGCAAAGGGGAAACCGGATGTCGCCAGCCATATATTTATTAAAGGCGAATAACTCTATGGAAATGAAAGTGGGTGATTGCATGAGGGGACTTATGTGCATAAAAGCATTCGTTGCTTTTCACAAGGAAAACAAACGGCTGCTAAAATTGAAGGAAAGGAATGCTTTGCATATATATATATATATGGGTTAATGGTTTGTTCATAAGTAAGAAACACCTATAGGTATCTATGTGTACATGTGTACTTGCTACCGCGGGTGGGATGCGTACTACATGGAAACGTGAAATTCCACGTTTTTGGAAATCGTACGTTGATAGAAAGAAACCTAGCCACTATATTTTCAAAACTTTTTGGTACACAATTGCGGACGTAGTGGAAGGTTATAGTTATGGTTAATGACCGCAGATGTCTGTTTATTGTGATCAGCAGCCCCTCTCCCGCTAGGTATCCTAGTTAACATTGCCGCTTCCCGCAAGGAAAAGTGGCTGTGCTTAAAGTAATGATATGTTTGCATCAAAGGGGATAGGTAATCTGTGCGCAATTGATAAGTTTTGGGGCGAAGAGGGGTTTATGTGCATTTAAGTATGTTTAAGGTATATTACTTCGGGAAGGGTAACTGGGGTACTGTGGTGAATGCGGTGACATACCGAAGATGGAACTCGGTAAGTGTTGCCTTAATGGATAAATAATATCTCATCATCCTTGTCCATTTATAGTAGCTGAAGAACTAGTTGCTTTTACGTCACACTTAAGTGTGCGGCAATTTATTTCTAAACTGATACACTGCCGGGAATGTTGACATGTCATAATGATTAGGATGTGAATTTTGGAAGTACCGCAATGTCAATGGAAGAGGAACCACTGCACAGGACAACGTAGTACTGACATACGCAATGCGGTGATAAGGCTATTTATATTTTTATCGGGTGACAAATGGACTATCGTACCATACGCAAATATTTGCGTCTAAGTGAAGAGCATTGCGAATGCTCATCACTTGCCAAGCGAGAATATGGAACAAGCTTTAGCATGTTGTTTTACAGGACGAATTGTGTACGCAAATGAGAAAATGGCAAAATGCGGAGAGAAACGGGGAAACAAGCTTTACGAAAATATACGGTTGCAGCTGCAAGTTCATGGTTGAACTTAGGTACATAACGGTAACATACCATGTTCTTATTGCATGAGCATGTTGTCCGCATTGCTCGCAGTGTTGCGTCACACGTCATAACGGAGCATCGGGCCCATGGGTCTGCCCCTGTGGCCTTGTAGACCGCCGCAAGGAACCTGCAGGACTTGCCGGTTTCCTTTGTGATGTGAGACCACAAGACACAATGACTGGGGTGGCCACGAAAAGAGCCGCTGGTTCGTTCTCTAACGAATGTAAAATGCTGCCAAAACTGGAAAGCGATAAATGCCCAGCGCGGTATTATTGCAGGTGTAGGCAAATGGACGTACGTGACTGGGAGGTGACAGGGCGGGCCATTGGTGCAGTTGCAGCGGTAACCATTACGGTGGAAAGCGGCGCATGTGTACTTGGACTCTGAAGGCAAAGTATTTGTCCAAATACAACCTTTCTGACTATGAATCACTTTTGCGTCATGCGGTAGAACTGGGATGTGAGATGAGGGCCAGTGGCAGCGATTACTTGAAACTCATGCTTTTGACCGCTGTACGCAAGCCACTATTGAAATCCAACCTTACCTTTGGGTAGGAATCACTCAGGCTTCATATGGTAGTACCATGAGGTGCGAGGAGTGCCAGTGGAAGTGGTTTCCTAGACGGCGGAGGACGGCGCCTGCCTACTTTTGCTTTGAAAGCAAAGTCATCATTGGACTTGGACAGCTTTTGTGTCTACGAACCACTCTTGTTTCGTTGGTTAGTAGCAAAAGCTGCGTGGAGGACGAGTGGCAACGGACACCAGAACGGCGCTTGGCGGCACCTGCGTCCTTAGGCTCTAGAAGCAGTCATCATTGAAATCCAACCTTACCCGTGGGTAGGAATTTCTTTCGCTTCAAATGGTAGTACCAGGAGGTGGGAGGAAGGACAGTGGCAGCGGTTACCCGTTTGGCGACTCATGCGTAGTTGCTCTTCGAAAGCAAAGTCAACCTTTGAACCCAATCTTACCAGTGGTTAAGAATCAATTTTGCTTCATATGGTAGAACCAACCTGTGGGAGGAGGACCAGCGCCAGCGTTTACCAGGACGGCGGACGGCGGCGCATGTTTACTTTGGCTCTGAAAACGGAGTAATCATAAAAGTCGGACCTCACCTGTGGCTACGAGCAACTCATGCGTCATATGGTAGTACCAAGGGGTGCGAGGAGGGCCTATGGCAGCGGTCACCAGGACGGCCGACGGCGGCTCTGGTCTGCTTCGGCTCTGCAAGCGGTCGTCATTGAAATACAACTTACCAGTGCCTACCAAACACTGGATGGACAATGGATGGAGGCCATGTGTGGGAATCTGTGGGTGATGCTAAAGGGCGACCGCAATAACAGTGCCTGTTGGAAGCCATGACGTCCGGGATTAAGTAAACTCTGTAAGCCATCCCTTGGAGTATTTATAATAAAAGCTTTGGCAATTAGCAATGTTCTTAAAGTGCGCAATGTAACTAGGAGGCAAATAACCTGTTCGCATACAATTCAGCATTGCTCTAGGTGCCATCACGCTAAGGCAGAGGCAGGCCTGTTTCTCCCATCAATTTTACAACTTACCCCGGGAGGAACTACCATCTGATTTTCGAAACCTTATCCTACCCTTCGAATGTTCAAACTAGTTCAACAGATAACCCTCGGGGACTTCACGCAGTTCTGTGGATGATCAACCCGTCATATACAAAAGTGTTTAATTCGTGACCTACCTATCGGGCACGCCCATACGTTTAAAACAGGACGCAACCCAGGAACACAATAGTCACTCGCCTAAGGCATCAACCAACGGAAAAATGGGACGCAACTTGCCTGCGAATAATCTAGCGACATACGTTCAAAAAGAAGCATAGCCAATTAAAAGTTGCCATGCAATGGATTGGTGGCGGTGTTTACGGACGTAGTGGGTTTTGCCTGGCAAGCCTTCTCCCTATAAAATGCCACAAATGTCCGTTCAACCACACTGCAGCTTGGCGAATGTGCTTCGCCATCGATTAACGTCACAACCCCTAAGTTTACACTGGCAGGTCAACTAGCGTCACCCTTTTAGATATGTTCGCAACACTGGGACTTCTACATTGCGCATGCTGTCGTCTCTTCTTTTTACTATTGCACGTAGGTACCGTCGTCCCTTTACTTTCTACGATATCACCGTTGACCTTTGGGTTACGCAAGCACCAACTCAGTATTTGTCATACCCCTCTCGATCGTACTCTTTAATTAAACTTCAATGGATCATTCAGGATTCTTACTCCAGTATTAGCTGAGGTAAGCCTGGAATATATATCAGCCAGATTATGCTCAAACAGCCGGGTCCAAATCTCACGACACCCCAATTGTTGTCCTACATTTCTACCATTGTACGGTTCCAATCATGACGGTATGAAAAATTTTCTACTATCGCTGTTACAAGTGCTATAAAATGTCTGTAAATTTGTAAGTACCTGTTCATGCTTTCATAGGCGTGCCCCGCATAGTAGATACTAAATATTTAGTTATTTAGTTAAATGTTTGATGAGCCCACGCTTAAGCCTTGCGCTTTCACAGTAGGTTACACCATTTACACCGCCTGGGAGAAGGTAAAGTCCTACATCAGCGAGATCTCTGCAGCCCACACACCCCTTATTTAGAGACAGTTGAGCCTGGCGCGGCCTTCTTGGAGGGCTCATACGGATGATGACACCCAGCTACAAGCAGACATAACTGGCACATTTTATTCCTTTAGCTGGGCAGGTTGCTTAACTCTAACTGAATGTCCTCGTAATGTACAACACCGGTTCGTGCGCTATCAAGGCTGGCACTGGTAGTGCGGAAAGCGCAGCCGGCTAACCACCGGAAAACCCATCAACTGGAGACCTGGTTCATAGGCTGCTCGTGTGGTTTTAACGTCCTTAATGCCTCATTTAGCTCAAGCCTAGCTGCTAACGTGGGGGATGGAAGAACACTAAGATTAGTACGCTTCAGTTTGAAGGCACGCAGCAACGGTGCCTTGCGTCCCTTCGGCGGGAATCAGACTACCCGCAGTAAGCGCGGTTTGCAGTTTGGGGCGTTAACTGAGATGTTACGTCATGTAGTCAGTTCTCTGACAGTGCCTCCGGGAAGCCCAAGTAGAAGAAGCTTTGTTAAGCACATCTTATACAACCGTAGGTCATCCAGCGTACCTTCAGAAGAAAGTGCGGCTGGCGTGATGAAGGAAAGCGTCTACATAAAGTGACAGCGCAGCACGGAGCATGTAGGAGGCCTAAAGAGACAAGACAAATCAGGTCCAACCTTCCCAGTCCATAAACGGTGGCTTAGCTTTAGGTCCCCTCTAACCCCCCGATACGCAGCGCTAAACAATTGGCCCGGTGTTTGGTCTGCAACTACAAGACTGACCAATTCCAGTATATATCCAAAGCTCGTTGAAAATGCACAGCACCAGGGATATCAACTACAATACAGGTGTGTAAGCCATCAACAAAGAAGAGGGATGGCACCAAAGGCTCCTGCAACAAGGCGCTCAAGTACACTGAAAACAGCGGTGAATATAAGACACGCCCTTGCAGAATGCCGCAACGGACAGCTAGCAAAATGGAAAACTGCTTCTCACACAGATACACGGCGCCCATCCATCGAGATAAGCCGAAACCTACTGGAGGATACGACAAGGTATTACCAGCGAGTCGAATAAACAATGTTTCTAGGCGCGATGCAGTTTGCATCTAACGTAATTTTTTTCCACTGTATGTCGTATATATATTTCAAGCAACTGGATACCCGCGCCGGTCAACCGGACGGCCGCGTAATTAACCGGCCGATGCATGTCACCATGAACATCGCTCCGCACTCTGATCAAGCGCGTAGAGTTATCCTCCGAGTACTTCGCTCCCAAGCACAATTATAATGGTTGGCCGGAATAATGCAAGCTGGCTTATTGACCGAGAAGGCAAATAAACTTTGACATTGTTCACCGGCCCCGCAGCCGGTGTTGAGGTCATAATTGGACTTTCAGCTTCACGTTATCCACTAGCTGGAAGCCGGGTCAAACGTGCACATATGCCATTGCTTTGCAGTCCTGGTGAGCGGGCAAGATATACCCCACCGTCATTGCATGGATGAAATGACAGAGGAAGGATTCCGTCCGTCAAAAGGTTTTGTGAGGGGCCACACTTGAAGTGAAAAACGCAGTGACATGCAAAAAGAAATATATGCATACTAACATAGGGTAGAGAACTTACAAGGATTGAAGCTTAACGTGAGAAAATTGGGCGAGGTTGATACTTACTGAATCTAAGGAAAACCGGAGGAGGAACGTTAACGAACCACCATTCGGATTACTTGGGATGGTAAAGCTGAAGAAACGCAACGTAAATTTTGCGAAATTTAGCTTACCCGCTGCAGTGCATAAATGTGTATACAGGCGCAACTTTGTATACTGCCCATGTCCGACGAAACCATTGTGCGCATACACCACAACTTATTCAGTCGAATTCGTCGGAGCACGGCTCGTCTAACCCTTCCTGTTGACCCAGCTCGTAAATGCCGCTGTCTGCATCCACCGCACCCGTCGTCCTCTTTGTACGCCACGTAGTTGTGCGTTGACGAGCGGAAGTTGTTCTTTCCAGCTTGCGGAATTTTAAACCTGCGTGCCAAGCTACTGGTAGCGACAACCTCGACCACACGGGGTACCAAATGTGCTTTGCCTTTGTTATGTCTGCCGTCACCAGCAAGCCGCTGCAAAAACACAGTAACTGCTCCTCATATGGGACCACTTGGTTACCGTGGGTATCCTATGTATGCCACATAGACGAAGAAAGCTGGCGTAACTCACCCGGTCGGCAGCATCGGAGAATGCCGCGTCCTCTAGTTGGAATATAAGGAGGTCCTCCCACGATAACCGCTGCAGCTGTTGCACAGTGACTGAACGGGCAAACCCCTCCACCTAACTATGCCTTGCAGGAGCTCCCGAATGCATGCCATCACGCTCAATGTGCAGGTTAACTCCTCCGGGCCCGTACTCAACAAATGCGCCTCCATGTCACCATTCATATAATAAGCTATAAGAATCTTTTCAGCACGGTCAAGGTCAATATCGATACGGGATGGAATCTGCGTGACCGACCCTGTTCCTTCCGTGTCCTTCGACATGTCCGCCTCTCCAGGGTTTTCCGTCGGCAGCACCCAGCGGCAACGACGCGGAACTACCTTATCGTAGTATGCGCGCAGACTGGCAACGTGCACAATAAGCGCAAATGGAATGCAACACTGCCGATTAAACCGACATACGCAAGCGAAGCTATTCTTATCAGCACACGACGCATGCCAGGTGCTCGTCATCCACTAGCCAATACCTGCCTATCAGGTTCACACTGCGGAAGCGAACACTTACACTGTGCCGCAGGTACGGCCGACGGGCGTATGAGGACAGCTCCCGCAAAATAAAGTGCCTACTGATTACATGCTGTTCAATGTCGCACATAGCGCACTTATCTCTAGAAATCACCGTTTTGCTCTCCTTCAAAATGTCACTGCACGGTTGCACTATCACCTGGAACAGATGAAGCAGAGTTGCGCGATCACATAAAGTGGCCTTCAGATGCCTATTCACATTTTCAACGCAACTGGTGCTGTCGCACCCAAATAACACCACGTGGTTCAGCAAACGTGTCTCCTAGCTAAGCCGGCATGGGATCTACGTGCGACACAGGTACTGAAAGCCGACACCGCTGCTCGCAGATATACTCCCGTAAGACGATGATAATGCTCGCAGTGGTGCGTATACAACAACGAACCTAACATGTTAAACAGCGCCCTTTTATTTTCCAAGTTACAGAAAGGAAGGTGAGCAAAACACCGCTGCATGTCACGCATAATACGTGCCCGGCAGAAAACGACGTTGGCTGTGGGAAACGCATTGCGAAATGCATTAACCTGCGCCGCTCACCTGTCCATAACCAGCGTTCGCGCACCGTTAACCCCGGGGGCCAACTACAGCATACTTCTCACCGCCGCTTGGTAGGTAACACCCGTCTCGTATGGCAAAAGAGCATAAAAACTGATACCGAAACCTCTGACGTTCACACACATACAACGCAACGGAATCTAACCGCCGTAATTGATCTGATGAGTGAAGTCCTCCAAAAGGACTCCCGTTTTGGCCAACCCGTTCCAGCATGCGCGAAGGGACGAAACAGGGGTACTGGCTGGCTAGCCGAACGAACTCCTGGTGGTGCCAGCTGGGTGGTTCGGGTAAATCCCGTTCCTGCAAATGGTTGGGCGGAAGTGTTCCAGGATGTGGTGGGATTGCGCCTGACAACCGATCTCCCTATAAAGATCACAGGTATCCGTTTAACCACACGGTGAGGTGACAGATGTGACACGCCACTAACTAAAGTCACTGCCTCTTCCCTTTACTGCAGGATCATTCCCACATCACGAACGTCATCCTATTCAATGCGTTCCATAGCTTCTCCCCTTTAATGGTGAACACAATGAACAAAACTACGCACCTAGTCACATTTACCTACTCACACAACATGTCCCCTACCAACTACACAGTTAAATATAGTTTTATATGTCAACGCACACATAAATTCCTATGCTGTTTGTCAACCTGTAATAAGTTGTGCAATTGCAGCTCATACACGTTTGTAGTACCGTGCACAACCCCCTGATGGTGCGCCACACAATGACGGGAATACACTATTTATTTATTTGTTTATTTATTTTCCTTACGTGTTATTTTCAGTTGACCTGTTCTTCGCCAAACCAGCGTAACCGCCTCCACCTCCGGAACATCTAAGTTACGATGACGTCGCCGTATGTCATACAAATCGCGCCGGGTTATACCAATGTCATTTGGAAAACGCACACATGCACACGTCTTCTGCTTTCAACAAAAGGCCGCCATCAAATTCAGCACTATGCTTTATCGTTCCGTTGTTAGCCGCCGACTTTTGGCATACAACCATGGCTGCCCACTTGAGAATTGTGTGCATGACGCAGACACGTGTATCCAAGCTCGTAACCTCCATGCTTTAAAACCACTGCAAACCGAGCAGGGCAATGTAACAACGGTAACTGTTAGAAACTTATCAACTGAATAAACAACCCTTTTCGCTTCCAGCAAAATTCGATCGCTTGCTATGCACGTACATAAAATGAATATATCAGCACCGGCATCCTTCAGTAAGCACCTACCCAGCTTCCCTTTCGTAGGCTTCCGCGGTAAAAACGGTCTGACGAACGAACGATTTCGCCGTTTCAACCTGAAAAGGTTTCAGATCCTCAAGGAACGATGAAAAGACCAGATATGAACCACTGAAGATACGTCGAAAGGCACTACAGTCACCCATCATGGGTGCTGTCTATAGAAGCGGAAGGTTGTTTATGCACGGTAAGGTATTTAAACTGCTTATATAATGATTTATAATTAAGTTCTTAGCATATAGCCAAAAGCTTTGACATCATAATAAACATACACATACACCGCACTGCCCTTTATTTTCCATTATTAACAAGCCACCTTGTGTACCACAATCACACTGTCAAAATTTCATTGATCGGTCTTTGCGCTTGGCAGGTAGTGGCCCAGTATGAACTGCGTGATATGTGGGCAATACGAAATTAGGTACATTAATCTCGCCACGTGTAAGCTATATTATAAAAAGGAACTAAAAGAACTAGCATTGTGGTACTTTGCTACTTTAAGTGAGGTCTGATGAAGCAAGTCGGCTTTGGTTGTTTTTTTGAATTGTAACCATGAAGGTTGACTTCTAGCGCAGCTTTCTTGAACATCCGTTCCATAGTTTTGATGCGTTCTGTTTGCTCTTTAGGTTATTTATGCGTCGCAACAACGCCAATTATGTCCGCTGTGGTAGCAAAAGAAGCAAGTATTCCGGCGTTAAATACGATCGCGTCCCTTGTAAATGAGTGCTTTGTAAGCGCTGCAGAACAGGAAACAAAGGAATACGGCGAGCCTGCTAAGTTGTTTATTAGTCGAGCTTGCCCACAACTATCCATGCAACCGCCCGCTTTTTCAAAGGCACCCTCTACCGGCGACTTACGGAGGAGGTATTAGAGCATTGGAGCACTGGATTATAGAGAGCGGAAGGACGATCTTTGTTAGCTCCTTCAATTCCCGATCATTGTAGAGATGGCGTGGGTCCTTGCAGCACAAGGTTCCGCAGAAGACCACTGTAGCTCTCTTATACGCCGCAGGATCTCAGCGCGCTCAGGTGAGAATATAGCGCGATGATCGTGTCCTTTGTATCCAGTACGGGACTAGACGGCCAACAAAAAACAACGTGGGGAACACACAAATGTAGGCTACTGAAAGGTCTATTGTACGGGATGAGAGTTAGCTAATGCTAAAAATAGGGCACCAGAAGACAGCTAACTAGGGAGCATACAGTCAAGCGTGAAGTGCGTTGCCGGGACGCCTTTCGCGGCCGAGTCGCACGCGTCAATGGGCGGATATGCTGTCCGTGTTTCAAATAAAAGGGAACAAGTTTCCAACAAGCCAACCTCCTAAATGCCTAATACATAAGAAAGCTATTATTTAATTATATTAAGAATAGTTTACACAGCCATAAAGAGAACCGCTAGGTCACTACAAGTATGCAACATTTGTTTGAAACCTTCCTCGCGCTAAGAACCAACAATGGGATCCGGAAACCGGTTCCAATCATTCACTACGCGAGTTGCGAAGGCCAAATTGAGATGCACGCAAAGATTTCTAGGTTTGAACAGCTTTTGGCGGTGACCCTGTTCGAACTGTCGGTGTTGGGCTGAAGGAATTCTTGTAACTCGCAAAACATTGCTCCTCCTAGCATACGTCGAGGGAGCATCAAATCTCCGCGGTGACGGCAGTAACCTAGAGAGAACAAATTCAGTCGTTGACATTAAAGTGGATACGACAAGTCTCGAGACTCTGGGATGGCTTGCCATTTAACCTACTCTAGCGTACCACATCCGGAGTTATTGAGAGGGTAGGCAGCGGATAGCCCGTATTCCAGAGTAGGGCGTACCTGCGAGTCAAAGAGGAGTCGAAACGGCACTGTGGTTAGGAGAGAAAACCATCTACAAATAGAATAGAACACTCTGTAGGCCGCGGAGCACCTCTTCTGGGTGTCTTGAATAGATTTGTGTTCTGTTGACACTATCACTTCAAGCTGCTCTCTTGGGTTGCGCTTCTGAGCAAGGAAGCACCAGAGGGTAAGTTCCAAATTGGGTAGATGAGCCAACGGGGATTACAGAGCAGTTATCACGATTTACGGCCAGCTGCCACTTAATGGACCCGACGTAGAGTAGATCGAGCGCAGATTGTAATCTGTCCACGTCTACAAGGCTGGATACTTCATGCTATAGCTTTAGGTCGTCAGCGTAGAGTAGGCAATCCTTGTGAAGGGTGGACGATATGTCCTTGGTGAAGATAGTGAAAGGAACCGGATCGAGGACAGAGGCCTGTGGGACCCATCGTCATGAAAACAGAAGCAGAAAATGTCGTTCATCTTCACTTGCATGGAGCGGTTGGTTAGGAAGTCGGCAGGTAGTTCCAGGCAATATTGATTCCTTGGAGTTTAACAAAAACTTCAGCTCTGCTGAAATTAGCCAACACAAAGGCCACGCGTTTGCCGGAGTCTACTGATCTTGCTTAGGTCTCCTTGGCAACCAGGACGTTTGAGGTACAGGAGGGTGCTTTTCGGAAGCATTGAGAGGTAAAAGAAAAATATTCTGTCCCCAAAGATGAATATTAACAGCCTGTTTAGGAGCCGTTTCATATCTGCACACTACTGACGTCACCGATTGGACGATAGCTGCTCGGTTTCTGTCGACTTACTCCTTTGTAGATAGGTTTAACCATACTCACTTCCCAAGCTGATGGAAGACGTCCAGCTACTAGTCAGCGACGAGACTTGACATATGGGTGGAGCGATGTACCCCGCCACAGTCCTAAGCAACGGAGGATGCAATCCATCAGGACCGGGTGAGCTATACGGATCTAACGCAAGAAGTACTTTCAGCATAGGATCAGTGTTAATATCTACTTGGGCAAATGTAGGTTGCAAGGTGGATACGGCTCTGTCACTAAATGAAGTTTCTTTCGCATAAACAGAGACGTAGTGCTTAGCTCGTGAAGTAAATCTTGATGGTTACATGAGAACAAAGCAGGCATGCCATTACTAGCTCTTGTGCTTCTTTTCAAATAAGAGTACAGCAGTTTAGGCTCAATGCTGTAGTACTGTGCCAAGGTTAGTTTATATTCTTGGCGTTTCTGACTCTTCAACGTGACACAAATATTTCTAACAGTTTTGTAGTGAGCAGAGTAGGGTTCTGGTTAAGGTTGCCAAAAGCTATCCCATAATTTGCGCCTTCTATTTATAGTTGACTTCAGTTCTCGATCCATCCAAGGTGGACCACTAGTGAAGAGCCTTTGATGGGAGAAGGAAACAGCCTGCACAATTACCTACCGCATTTTGGACAGTATAAAATCTCACGCGTCGTCGAGTTGGATGTGTTTAGGGATACCCAAGTAGTAGCGCTTGCGGCCGTTTTCAGACGGAGTGGATCAGCCCGCCAAATATTTCGTCGTTGTCCACTGTGGCTATGGAGCTTGAGACGACGAGTCCAGTGAAATAAAAACACAATGTTCCCTCTTGCCTGGGGGCTGGAAAACGGTTAGGTTCGTGACATCCTAATCCGCCGTGGAGAGCACGAGAGCTAGGACGTGCAGGGTCCGGGCTGGGAAAATACGAGTAGACGTCAAAACATGTTGAACAGGGCTGCAGTCGGGAGCGGTTTCAAGCAATGTGGCATCGAGAGAGTTGGATCGGCAGTCACAAGGACGTAGGTCCCAATCGATAGCCGCGGAATTGAAATCCCCATTAGACAGTCTTCGTGTCTACCGTACATCCTTATGTAGCCCAACAAGCCCGGTCCGGGCCCGGTGGCGCACTGTAGACAACACCAACCAAGTGAGATCTGCACCCGTTATGAACACGGCACCGGTAGGCTACTAACTTGTCATCAGGGTTACTGATAGCTTCAACTAAATGTACTTTGCAATCTGTCTTCAAGTAAAGAAGTACTCCACCACCTGACCACACTCAGTGGCGCTTGGACTGGCAGTGTTGATAGCCAGGGTTAGACAATTCCGAGTCCAGGCTAACTGAAGAAAGCCAATTTTTGGTGAAGGCAGCAGCTCTGGACGGGTCTCCGAAGGAAGCAACTGAATTTCATCCAGCTATTTCCTTGGACTGCGCACATTGGCAGATAGCACGCGTAGTCCGTTTTTATGCTTTACTGTTTGGGCGTGACAAGAAGCGGCTTCCAATGGGCTCTTGTGCTCTTCCGAACTACGCAAAATCCACAAACTGTAGGTCGGTTGCACCGCTTGCCCGGAGCGTTCGTAGCTCCTCTACGGCCTTCTTCCTTTTAATACAGTCCTTGGGAGAGCGGTCTCATAACACGTAGAAAAGTTCACTTTTGAGACGTAGAGTCCGTCGGAGGATGTGCACCAACTATTCTTCATTTCTGCATACAACCTTGTGGAGGCGAACCTTGGAGGTATTCTTTGGCTTCCTACAGGAGCGGAAGGCAGTGAAAATGTTTATTCCTTGTTTGCCAGCATCAACCAGTAGAGAAAGCATCCGCTCGAACCGTATTTGCTCATCCAACGTTCCATCCGCCGAGGTAGGCTTGTCCGATTCCGCAGCTTTTACGATGATGAGACAACGGTCACGAGGTGTTCGAATGAGCTCTGGGATTGGTGGCTTATCAGATGCTGGATAGGTTTATCACTTTTTCATCTCAGGAAGTCTGTTGAGAACAACCTGCATTTGTGACTGAGAAGACTGAAGCTCAGGTTTATTCAAAGCCTTAGTCTGAGTCATGGTGACACATGTGGCTGGACCCTGGCCACGCAAGGCCAAGGTCACCTCCGCCTGTACTACGGCCGTACATGACTTTGGCGTAGGCTCAACAGGTCGGATGTGCGTCAAAAATCCGAATGGGTGGTAAACGAGGCTAGGGTGGCCGCGACTTTTGGAGCAGCGCTGGAAGACGCGTTGCTTCGCTTTCGGGCAAGCTTAGAAAAAGGAACGGAAGAAGGCTTTACAGGATATTAATGTGGCGAAAGCCTTACCAACGCAGTAGCGTCAGTGCAATATCAACAAAACCATCGTAAACCCTTGTGCTCAGCATGGGTCTTGAAGAGCGGTTCGGTAAGTTGCGAGCTACGCTTTTGGCCACCTGCTCAGAGTTTGCAGACAATGCATGGGCTACCTTTAGTCACCATTTGCATATTGCAAACCATCTGAATTAAACATAACCACTTGTTCTCAGCGAAAATCTAACAATGATAAAACACCCGAACGTGTCCCATTAATCAATATATGAAGAATGTATTCAGGAAACACGTCACCAGCGACGGCGTCAGTAAGGTACGTCGCAGGATTCGCTCGCGCTTGTTATGTAGGTAAAATGATATGTTATTATTGCTAGTAAATATTCAACAGACCCTTCAGAGCGCAGGACAAGCAGGTTTCTTTCAAACCATTACCGAAAATGGTCTTCTTACGCCTGTGTGCTTTGCGCCTAATCAGCCAATGCAAAGGTTTCGGCGATTTCCGCAAATGGTGTAGGTGGATGCAACGCATGGTACAAACCGCCTTGGGTACCTATAATATACGTCGTTAAATTTCGCTGCAGTTTCAAGTTGTACCAGTTCTTGATAACAAATAGCATGTGTAACGGCCGACCAGGGTTTTAGGGATTTGTACGTAAGGAAACATTCAAATCGTTAGTAAAATTTTTCGGTTCATTTCGTAATGCAATGGGCCATGGGTTCTCCCTACGCACTTTCCATATGGTTAAAATCGCTGCTCAACTGCACGCAGCGCAAGCAGTATTCTATCGTGTCAACCTGCTGTGCTACATTTTACCAGCGGGGCCGTTCAAAAGCTCTTTACTTAAGCGAATTATTTACACCGTTTGGTAAAATAAGTGCCTCCATACGCGTTAGTTATTTCACCGCATGGCTACAATGGATACGTGGACCGAGTATGTTACTTTTCCAACCCTCACAAGGTTCTAAGTTCCAGCAGGACCTGAGCCTACTTCAGAAGACGGATCCGCAGTTTGTACGGTACCTAACATCCCACTGGATGTTCCTCAAGCGGTAGTGGGCGAACTACGCTCAAGCGGGATTAGTGCATTTTGAGAACAGCACCAACAGCGGTGTCAAGGACGCCATTCTTCGGTTGAAGAAAGTCACGCATGCTTCCGACTACCTTGCTTTGACTGCGTTTAAAGTGTGGAGGCTGTCTGGGGTCGTACAAAAAGTATTTCGGATGCCGTGAGAGCCACTAGGTTTTTAAAGGTGAAGGTAACACCCACGTGCAGCTCCTGGGAGGCCGTCTCACAACGTACGCTGGTACTCTGGTTGTACGTCAACCGGCAACTCCAACGTTGGTGTCGTGTACTCAGCAATTAAAGCAGAACTGGTATACCAGCTTGTATGTTTCTATTTCCGCAGTTTGTTGTTCATAATCAACACGATCGACCTGACATCGACTGCGCCAATGGCACTTGCACCTGTGCGTTTTACGGGCCCGTGTGGCTACCGTGCGTCCATTTATAAGGAAAATCAACGTCTAGCGGGTAAAACAGCTCATGTTTGCCTTCGTTTTAGGAGCCATACCTAGCTGTAGTCGACTGTCAGAAAATTAAAACATGCCGGAGGAGTGCCTGTGGCTTTGGTTTTGGCTTTTAAAGATCATGAGCTCAAGACTGCCCAATTCCAATGTAGCAAAAGTTCTTGCTCAACTTAAGTGCCTGGAAGACGTGAGCCCAGTGCGGTATCCGGGGTCCTCGTAGCCACTAAACAAATAGCTGAGCTTATCGACGTAGCCCCAAGCGCATCAGTCAAAAGTGATAAGCCGAACTACCAACCATTGCTTAAGCAACCGCGGTGGCACCAAACCGGTACGTCGACTACTTTTTGCTTCGCTTGCGGCGAACCGTTTGCAGGTGTGAGCCTTTATTGCGTGCACAACCAACTACTGTACTACCGTAAATGTTTGGCGAAGAACACAAGCGACGGTTTCGAAGTTTGCTCCAGGGACCTAACAGCAGTTGTATTTACCATGAAGCCGTCATATAGCAGTACGAACGTGAGATGGTATCAAGCAATATAGTTCCAGCTTCGCATTGTACAACTTCTTCAATAATAACTATGTCATCCACCTGTCTACCTACTTGGGTATGAAGGCAAACGCTCTTAAATAGTCGTTTACCTCCGCACAGATACTTTGGTTGATGGTGACGCGGCACCCTGTTAAAGCCTTCGATACGTGTCACGGAGTACAGACCACTACCCCGGTATGCCTATGCGTTTACAAACTGATATACAGTCAAAGGAGACGATACAAAGACCTCGGCGGAGCTGCAGCCCATCTGCAAAGCTGCATTTGAGTATATCATAAAATATTGGTATCTGCAACCTCTTCAGCATAGATCTGGATTCCACTGCAACTGAACCGTTTGAAATAAAGACCACTGCTTTATGGAGACCGTCCATGTGTTGCCTGCTAGACAGTAAGCTCTGTGCCACGGTCATTATAAACTGCAGCCGTTAATATTGACTTTGCCCACCTGCTGAAAGGCCATTCTGCGAGAAAGCAAACTTTGCCATTCATAGGGCCATCTTCTGTTTCATTTTGTGTGTTTCACCCTTGCCAACCCGATGCAACGAGTTGGTTGACGACATTGATTGGAACAGTTGGATAAATGAAGCTGACGGTGTCTCTGTAAGCCGTGCAGGCATGACCTAATTTGCAGTTTAACTGGGCCTCAATTCTTTCGTTTTCGTTGCTCATGATACTTTCCTTTAGTTACATTACTTTTACCCCACTACTTAGTGGTTAGCTGTGTTGACGTGATGAATATGAGGTGTCCGGTACATTTGCGTAAGCACTCTGAATAGGTCTGAACGAGAACCTTCACGGAAATTTTATCCATGCGCATAATTTGCTTGGCAGTTTGATAACTATATGCATGGGATCCTATCTGCATCATCCCATTGCTGTTAAACAGCTATCTACAGATACTTCCAGACGGAGACCTTCGGTGCTCTTGAAATGTCATTTGTAGCTTACCACCTTAACGTGGACAGGAAACCTTTGGTGTTATGTGCAGAGGAACAGTGCTCAGCAGTAACAATGCTTGTATAACGCTACCTTTTCACACTACTGCAGCAACGTTACACAACAGCTTTGGTGCTATGTACGGATGCTCGGTGACCGTGATTATTTGTGCCCTTGCAATAAGAGAGCTGTGGTTTAATACAGGCACAGGTACAGGATGCATGTGCCGCCGTTATTAACATCTCCATGATCAACATTTTGGATGCTAAAGTAGTAAGACATACGTAATGTAATATGTGCACCTATATAGGATGCATGGGCACTGTTGTATGCATGCCTGATACCTGGCATTAATAGTGCCAGTGCAGAGAAATATGTAGGCTACAGTATCACCCGTACACCATGCTTGTGAGGATCTGTATAGAGCGGGCTCCCAACCTTGGGGTAATGACCCCCGAAGGGGTAAAACGACGTTTATCGAAGGTAAATATTAGTACAAGGATTGGGTCCGCAACCAGTCGCCAACCAAGTTTAATAACAAAATCATCCGTATCAAAACATTCGCTAAATACTTATACCATTTGGATTAGTCATCAGTGATAGGTCATTGGTCACTGCAACCAGATGACGCCTCTATCGGCTCTATCATCAAGCAATCGTTCGCCGGGTCAAATTATGGAGTCGATTGCAAACTAGTAGTTAAGCCTTTGTCAGACACCAAGGCAGGTTGAGGCGTGATCATTTTCAGGTTAGAAGGATCAAACGGACGATTAGTTTTTACCACGTAGCGATACAGATTAGGGGCGTCAAGTTAGCGCGCAGGGATGACTTGGAATGGAGGAATGCAATACGTGAGAAAGCGCTGATATCTGTTCACTTATGATCACGAATTATACACGAAAGGGTCATATGATGTTTTGAATTGGGATAAGAGCAGGCGTTTGAACGTGCGCGGAACACCTCGTTTTGGGCCACAAAAGAAGACAGAAGCAGCAGATTGTATGCCAGTGCTCTATGCGTGTTGGGTTCAACACGTTTATCTACGGTAGTTTTTGACAAGCAACCATATCAGGCGAGTGCTTTAATTCAATGTTGCTGATATAGACATTAATGTGTTTATCTGCAAACGCTTACGATAATGTCCGATAAGTTAAACAACGAAAATATCCATATTTATCTATATATAATTTAGTTGCCTAATGTTTTGCATGAACTATGTCTTCTGGAAAAGGCGGTCCTTTAAGGTAGCTTTTCTGCAATGTAGCTTCGCCAATTTTGTTGATAAAAAGGAAGAGAAGACACAGCATACTGCTCACGGGGAAAGATTAAAACCCGGAAAATTGAAAGCGCACTTTGACTGAAGCCATACTCAGTTTGTAGGAAAAGATATTACATCCTTCAAGCGGAAAGTAGCTGCGCTCAAATGTTCACGCCTGGATGCCTCCGGCTCCTATTTTCAATCAACCGAAGCTGGTCTTGAGGCGTCAGACCGCATCGCTCTCCGAATCGCCAAAAGCAAGAAACCGCATACTAGAGGAGAGAATCTCATTAAACGTTGCATAACGGATGCCGGGGAGCTGGTTCTTGGATGGCAACATGCAGAAAAGTTAAGCATGATAGCACTTTCTAACAACACAAGCCAAAGTCGTACCCAGGATATAAGCCAGCATATTTTGAATAAGGTGCTCAATGAAAGAAAGTCAATTCCTCTCTTCGCAGTACATTTAGATGAGTCCACCGATATTGCACACTGTTCCCAGCTGCTGGTCTATGTTCGTTACATAAAGGGCAATCGCTTTAAGGAAGCATACTTGTTCTCAGAATCATTGAGAACAACTATATGTGGCGAAGATGTCTTACGAACAGTGAAGGATTTTGCCGAGGAAAATGCTCCACAGTGGTAGATGTTGCTGGGGGCCTGTACAGACGGAGCGCCATCCGTTTTGGAGGTCCGTTCTGGATTCCAAACTTTAGACAAAATCTTTGCTCTGCACTGTACCTTCAGCCACTACATAATACATCGCTATGCTTTAGCAGTGAAAGCACCTGCACCTGTTTAACTGGACACGTTAACAAACGTAGTGAAAGTCATAAAGGTCATCCGCGGTAGTGTAACATATACAAGTATTCAAAGAGTTGTGCAATGAATTTGGATGTGAATTCGACGTGTCGTTATTGCAGATGGAAGTGCGTTGGCACAAGTTGAGAGGATGGCCAAAAGGATCAATAAATTCCCAGCCCCAATCAAACTGAGAACCGACGATAGTAGAATCTTGCGCATTATAATATTGAATTTTAAACCACTCCGCTATGATACCAAGTTAAGGCAAATCTATTTCGGCCCACCAAGATGGACACTACCGAACCATACCCCAGATAAGAGTGATACGGCATCGCGTACCGCCACCGAAACTAACTTACCTACGACGAGCACTACATTTGGTAATCTACGCAGCTCCGATCAACTGCGTGCACATCCAGGCTTTTGTGCACCTGCTACATCCCTCAGAATTTTGCCGCCGGTCCAGATACAAAGGACAAGTAATCCGCTGCTTCCTGCCTTGCAAACCGCCCTTCTTTTAGACCAGGTGGGGATGAGCCGCTACAGTTTCATCCTGATAACAAACTCCTCGTCGCCCAACTACCAGCTGCATTGTCTGCGCACTCAGTTCCTACAACTACTGCAGATAGCGAAGTAACCATCAACGGCTTCATCTCGTCATCCATAAAGCTAGTAGCCCCCAAGTGTTCTTTCTCAATTCGACTTATAAATGCTAGGTCCCTAAACAATAAAATGCATATCTTGCGTCCTCTGTCTGTCCTGGTCAACCCTGATGCAATTTTTGTCATGGAAACATTGTTTTTCCTTTACGCTTCATAGGACTACTTACTGCATGAATGGCAGCTGTTTATGCAATCTAGTGTGCATAACCGAGGGGACGTGTGCACCATTTACGTTAAATACACTTACCCAGCAAAAATGTCCGAAATCATAAACGCGGCTGAAACGAGGGGTTAAGTATGGATAACGGCTAATAACCTGGGCTCGACTGTATTATTTGGGTGTGCTTATAGACTACCTGACGTCTCAGTTAAGTGTAACAACGCACTTATGGATACTTTTGCGCTAGCATCAAATATTTCCTGCGAATACTAACTGTTTGCAGGAGATTTCAACCTGCCTGAGTTAAACTGGTTCTCACCTGCTACAACAACGAAGTGTGCTGGCCTAATAGCATGCATCCATTTAAGCGGCTGGACGTAACATGCATCTGCTCCAACCTGGGAGAAACCTTTGCTTGACCTAATATTTACTCTAGGCATCCCATCAATGCGAGTGGCAGTCGGCCGGGAGTTACCGGGTAGGGCTCACAGATTAGTGCATTGCTCGGTTTACTTAAGTAACATAATGCCTACCCAACAGAAACAGCCGCAGTCGTAGTATACCGCCCGATGCAACTCGTCAACTGGACAACCTTTGATGTACTCGTCCGATCAAGCAATTGGGATGAATTCTTTATGGCTGCTTCCGTGGATCTCTCGGCTTAGCTGTTTTATGAGGAAATACTTCATAGGCTCGACTCGCTAGCTCCAATGTCAAATTTAATAAGGCACTCATCTAAAAGTGTGACCCAAACCAGAATGCATAACAGAATGCGTCAGCTTAGAAGATCCTATAACCAAACCTTCAATTTTGTCCACAGCATGACAGTAAAAGAGATTGCACATCAGCATTCCGCAAGATCTAAGCAGCAGCAAACCAATCAAGAAATAGCCGCACTAAATAGTGCAAACAAGGCTAATAAAGTCAACTGGATGCTTCGCTCCTAAGCCCCGAAATATGGACGACAAATCTCTGACCTAATGGTAAGTCCCAAAGACACTTCTGGTAATGCAAGCATTTTATGCGAAGTCTTCAGCTCACATTTTAAAAAATCGCAGTGTTCAGCAATAGTTTCAACCTTTCAGGCCCTGCAAGTACCCGGTAGCCAGTCACTGTCCTCTGTACAGTTTGACAAAAGTAGTGTCCGTTCGCCGATTGCAACTACCAAGCCATTCTGGAACCCTGGTCCAGATGTAATGCCGCCCAGTCCACTTAAGAATGGTGATGAAGATATCCCTATTCTTTTTTGAAACGTTTTACGGTATCAATGCAAAAAGCTCAATGCCAGACCACTTGGAAACATTCCATCGTTATGCCAACGCATAAGGGCGGAAGTCTACAGGAAGTTGGTAACTATCGTCCTATTAACCACACTTTTATTATCTGGCGCGCGATGGAGAAGTTGATTAAAAGCCCTCATGGCTAACTTTATGCAGGCGAGCACATAAATGAATCTCAGTACGGGCTTCTAAGTTCTCGATCTTTTTCAAACAGTCAGCTGGACTTCCTAAATTTAGTCACCGAGGCCATTGACTCTCATCTTTCGGTGGTTATTCTTTTCCTTGATATGCAAAAGGCGTTTGACAGGGTACCACAAATGCGCCTGATGCATAAGGTAAAGGCGTAAGGGGTAGACAGGCCTCTATTAGACTGGCTGAGTTCCTATCTAATAAGATGTACGCAGTCCGTTAAGGTTGAGCAAACTATATCCACCCCGACCTTTGTCCCCACTGGCGTGGTGCAGAGGAGCGTCCTTGGTTCTACCCTATTTTTGATGTATAGCAATGACCTCTGCAGAAATTGGCAACACGGTCGCTCCTTTATCTTTGCTGAAGGCGTAAAAGTTGTCTAAGTTTTTCCATTGGTAATAACTTAGCCGCGATTAATAGTATCCGTGAGGATCTTAAAACACTTGAAAAGTGGTGCAAACACTGGCAAATGAATTTTCCGCTCAAAAATCTAACGTCATGACCCACATATTTTCTATACCTGCCGGGTCCCAAAAAATAATAAGCATCACTATCAAACAGAATGCCATGACAACAGATCTGGACCTGCGCTACTCTATGGGCTTCAAATTTGTAGAGCAAGTTCATTATCAAGTGGCAAGGGCAAGGGGATTATCGTTCCATATACGCCGTTACACGAAAACCGCAGTTGCGAGGCTAGAACTTTATAACATCCACGTCAGGCCATATCTGGAATATTGCTCTTTTATATGCAGCAACCTACGGAAGTCGGACCGTTTTATGCTGGAGAAAGCTCGGCGACACTTTACGAAAATACTGACTCCATCACAGCAACCCCTGAGTTACAGACAAAGGTGCGAACACCTTAAAGTGCAGCCCCTATGGCAAAGGCGCAGTATCCTTAACCTGTGCTTCTTACATAAACTAATTCATAGGAAGCCGCACAGTAATATTACCTGTCTTAAACTAAGGATCGTATCTGAATCTAAACTCCGAAACAAGGTCCAATCCATTACTCCGGTAAAGGCAAAGAAGAGACTGGGATCTC
This sequence comes from Dicrocoelium dendriticum, assembly GCA_944474145.2. NCBI lineage: Eukaryota > Metazoa > Platyhelminthes > Trematoda > Plagiorchiida > Dicrocoeliidae > Dicrocoelium > Dicrocoelium dendriticum. The sequence continues at coordinate 149,025,318 of OX104063.1, read as the reverse complement.
CTTTCTTCCTAGTTGTGTACGTTAACATATGGAAAAGCTTTCCTTCCAGAATAAAAATGCAAAACTTGCAGGTATGCAGGAAGGGAATACAAAGGTTCCTATGTTTTGGCAATATACAAAGCATCCTCCGTATCTGCGATTCGCGAAACCAATTTGCGATGCTGATCCTGATGTAGCTTGAGGACGCCCACGATGTACTGCATGACATTTAACAACTTGAGTTCACAACTCATGCACATTCATTGTTGTTACCGTCTTAGCACCTAAGTTTATACACTTGAAACGGTGCGTAATTTGCGCTTTGCTGTTCAGATTTTTAAAAATTGCGTAGAACCGCTTAGTCGGTTTTTGTGTTACTAATCAGTAGCACAATATGTTTTATACTACCTCCCTCATCGCTTTTGCAACTCTCGATTGTTTTCCGTGTCTTACCAATGTTTATGGGTTTCATGCTGTCTATTGCTTTGTCAGTCTTTATTTACTCTTGACCAATGCGTGCTAAACGTTGTAATCCCTCTCTTTCCTCAAAGGGAGCAGTGCAGACAACAGCAACTAGAGCACGCTCAGCATATTCATCCGTGGTGAAGAATTGCAGGGTCATGCTTGATGACCCACTTAGCGCAGCTCAAGTAAAAATTCACCAATTATAAAATGAGCTTACCATGCTTAAAAATGATCTGCTTACGATGACTGCAACTTTAGAGGACCTCAAACCGCTGTCGGTTCTGTCGGGATTAATGAAAACTGATAACTCAAATGAACTGAACGCCGCTGGCGAGTTATTAGCAGTACTTAGCGACGAAGTAACGGAAAGTGAAGGTCGTTCCCAGAATGCCGTCATATTCAACGTACCTGATCGCTTGCTACTTGAAAAAGTGAAGCGTTCTCTTTTAAGTGCATGCAACACATCACCAGATTGCTGTGCGTGCAAATGGCTACGCAAGTCTGGTAAAACTCCCACTTGCCCCATAGTTTTGACTTCCCTACTTAATAACTTACTGAAGCACTTATAGGCCGTAGGCTGATTGTGTCCACGGTGACAAACCTTGGGCCGATTATCATTAAACATGACAAAACTTCACTTCAAAGATCCTTAATGTCGTCAAACAAGCCAGTGGGCAAGCGCAATGCGCTTATTGACTCATCTGCTAAATCTTCGGCCAAACCGACAACCGTGCCAACGATAGACCTCGACTTGTCTCCAAAACAAGGTCTCACTTCGAATGCAAAATCTGCACCATCTCGAAGCTTACCTTGGACTGAAGTCAATGAAGGATCTTCGTCTGCACTGGTTGCTATAACCATCGATTCTACTAGCGATGGGACATACGGATGCTCGGACATGCATGACACTCATGCCGCACCTAATCAACCATCTAATCACATTCTTAACTGGGTATTTAACTTGGCTACTCCACTGCCTGCTCTCATCAACCCTAAGCGGAAACACCCTCTCACCGCAAAACCCACCATAATAAGACACTTCTTTCAGCCTGCATTGAACAGGACTTTTTCATCCTCACTCTCTGCCATTGCCGTTGATACTGCAAGTGATACGTCACGTAGCAATTCGGACATGGGTGTTGAGTCTACTATTGGCCTTGTAGGCTAGACTTATAAGCCTGATTCGGTTGTTTATTTGCATACTGACAACAATCAGCTTAATGGTCGCAATCGGCCTCAAACCCCAAGAGTTTCGAACAACTCACGTCAACCCAACAACAGGAACCGCCCTAAAGCATGGCTTTCAACCCCAACGTGGCACAGAAACAACGCCGATTCCAATATTCACAACGCAGAAGCACTGAAGCGCAGATCCCCGCCGCCATCATCTTCATTTATGAATGTATTAACACCCCAAGGCATCCCAAACCGAAAACCTTATCTAATTGAAAAGCCCGATTCTTCCGTCCTCTTGGTTAATGACCACAAAGGACCCAAGAATTGTACTTGGCTCCCAACTCAGAGGACCATGAAAAACTAACACCAACCTAACAACAAAGAAAGCCACAAAGCACGGCTATCAAAGCCAATGAGGTACCATTACACCGTCAAATACAATAATCACAGTGCACCTAAACAGGAGCTCAGACTGCCACAAAAATCACCTTCAGTCACGAGTGTGGTAATGCCGCAACGCATCTTCTACCAACACAAGCCTTATCTATTTGTAAAACCACACATCACAGGGCTGGATCGCGGCTGCAACCGTACCAGTGTAAGCAGCGCCACTTCAACATATCTTCATACCGTTTTACATACACCAATCGCGCCGGCGAAACAACCTGCTAAACAAGTCATTTCTAGTCCCAACACCGCTTACTTGCGATCACATGAGCTTCATATGTCGCAGACGAAGCGCAGTCGGACGCAGCCGGGTGCTTTACTTAATAAGGCGAGTTACCTACCTGCGCCACTGTCGTCTAGCCAAGATGATTGTACAAACCAGACCAAATACGTACATCATCCAAGGCAGTTTACCTTAGCCCCCAAGAATTCTACCCGATTTTATGACGCAATGCGGGACACGGCCCGTCTTATACATATCAACCAATGCAGTTCCATCTAGCACAACCTTTGCACCTTCTGCAAACAACAGTCTACAGCCAGTCTTAACTTCATGACTGTCTTCTACCGACCCAGAGTTAGTAACCTTCAAACATTCTACTTACGAACGTTCTCCTGAACAATGCAACGTCATGCCAATTCAGACAGCATGCCTTGCCAGTTACCAATTTCCACACTACCCATTTCTTTATCAGGCCGCTAGCGAAGTAAATAACACCTACCCATCTGCTTCTCTCCATGATGCTGTCTATTCACACTTCACTTTCATTCCGGCTCCGGCTTCTGTCTTGAACACGCCTAAGGGACTGTCCCCATATCCACACCATTCCACAACTTTGTTACCCCACATCCTGGGCACCATGTCAATTTTTGCCAATTCAGCCAGAGCTGCCCAAATCTATCCAGCTGGCTAGCCGAACAGGCTGGCTAGCCGAACAACCTCCTCGTGGTGCCAGCTGGGTGGTTCGGGTTTAACCCGTTCCAGCAAATAGTTCGGCGGCAGTGTTCCAGGACGTGGTGGGTTTTCGCCCGGCAAGCGTTCTCCCTATAAAAAGCCACAAATGTCTGCTTATCAACACTGTGACGTGGCGGATGTGGCTCGCCACAACATAAAGTCACTGGCCCGTGGACCTCCGCAAAAGGGTATCCAACCCACGGACGTCAATCGCTTATTCGCACATTCCTACTGATAACAAGCAGTCAAAATTCTGCTGCACATTCAAAAATGCAAGCTACATTCATAGACAAATGCATACATATATACACCCATACACTTACATTCACTGTTATGCCAAACATGTTCTCTTTGTACATTTTGATCACACTATGTTAGCTAAACATGATCATGCCTGTACAGGTGTGCCTCGCATTGTCGAGAATAAAAGTTTATTTATTTATTTATAACCCACTCTTATGAAACTTGCCGGGACACGGCCCGCCACGTCACATTCATCAGGCACACACACCCTCCCTCGCCAACCTCTGCTGACTCCTACACTTGTAGGAGCTGTCCCCATACTAGTAGCCCCAGTACTTGCTGCCGCATCATCTGAAGTATGCAACCCGGGAACTGTAGATTACAGTGCATCGGAAACGCTTCCACCACTGTCCTGTTACGACCCTACTACAGAACCTGACGACTTGATGACGGGACGATGCGAATACGACTCGTACACTTTCCTCCTCCTCAATGTACGATCAATTGAAAATAAAATGCACATTCTAGGCCCCTTTATCCTTCTGTCAAGCCCTCATATGGTGTGGATAACAACAACATTGCACACGGCCGACGCTTCTGACGCACCGCTCCACCTTCCAGGGTACACCACTTTCTGTAATGGACGTGCCAGTAAACGTGGTAGCGGATGCCTCATATACGTCAAGAATGAGTTTTACGCATTATCTTTCCACATTATATCTCTTGACAACTCTGAAGACTCAGTCTGGATTCAGGCCGTTGGAGGTCATCTTGACCTCTTGATAGGCTGTTTATACAATCCACCGCGCTCCACTTGTTCTAGCGTTAACAAATTGTTCACTCTTTCAGGAAGTCTCATTTCTCCCTGCACGCTAAGATCATTGCTGGAGACTTCAATGTGCCTCATGTTTCGTGGCTCAGACAGTCCGCCCCACCCAAGTACTGGGCTCTTGTTGACACTATTTTCACTCATGAATGGATACAGCATGTGAATGTACCGACTAGACAATCGGACACACTGGACCTTATATTCACTAACGGTATCTCGCACGCATGCTCCAGGGTGTCAGAGAACATGCCGGGCAGCGATCGCAAGGTGGTGAAACTGTCCTTTGCGCTCCTTAAACCTCGTCAACACGCAGTCACGAAATATGAGATATTTCGGCCCCTCCAGCGCATCAACTGGGACATCTTCTCCGATTATCACTGTGGGACGACTTCTTCCTCTTCGACAACATAGATACTGCGACCAATGTGCTTTACAACAATTTCACCAACTGCTTAGATGTCCTTACTTCAAAACAGAGGAAGAGCAGAAAGCGTCAAACTCTTGATGACGCCTCCACACGCAAAATGACCAGCAGGCTCAAGGAAATGCGTTCCCGCTACATCAAGACCAAAAGCTTTCACCTAATCATCCGTATGAACGCATTACTAGCCGACTGGAGAAATTCACAAGGTAATGCGCGTACATCAGTAGAGCGCGCAGCGATTTGTACTGAAAACAAGGCAAAGTCTCTTCTTCGACCACTGAAGCAGCGAAGTGGCAGGAAAGATATCCCGATTACTACCTTAGTGCTTCCGGATAAAAGTATAATCACAGGTGCGTTGCTCTCTGCGAGTTCATTAACACACATTTCTGTAACTCCTTCACTAGCAATGACTTGGCACTGCTAAGTACGATTCCCAAGTATACTGAACATCAAATTCATACTATTGACTTTGACTTATGCAATATCAAGCTAGCACTGCTCGTTGAAACTGTCACACTACCCAGGTCCTGACGGTATGCCTTTTTCCATTTTAATACTCGGAGGCCCGGACATTCCAGTTCTTCTCCTCAATATCTTTACCCCCTCAATAAACAGGGGTCAATACCCGTCCAATTGGGATCACGCAATCGTCATATCACGACACAAAAGAGAGTCGCCCAAATATTGACAATTATCGTCCCAGTATTCACAGAGCTATTGCGTCTCGACTCATGGAAAGAATAATAAAGGACGCGATGCTTTGCTTTCTATCGCCACGCAACCTTATCAGTAGGTCCCAACATGGGTTCCTGCCGACTAAAGCCTGTCAAACCTGCCAGTTGGAATTCTTAAACCACGTGACACATTCCATTGACCTAGGGCAGGCACTGGTCATTATCTTGCTGGACATGACAAAAGCGTTTGCTCGGGTCACACACTATGGTTTAATGACTAAATTAGCAGCATACTGTGTCTCCAGCCATCTCCTTTCATGGTTTTCTTCCTACCTTTTTTAACCGAACGCAGTCAGTGCAACTGGGCTACATCTCATTCAAAAAGGCAACATTAACCAGCGGAGTATTCCAAGGCAGCGGCCTGTGTCCTCTGCTGTCTTTGCTGTACATTAATGATGTATTCCAGGTCTTCAAGCACGGCACTCCATACCTTTTGCCGATGACATAATAGTTATTTTCTCATTTGACCCTAGCTGTCTACGTAATAGTCTCTCTAGCATTCAAAGCAATCTCAGTGCTCTTGAAATATGGTGCGATCTATGGAACTAGAGTGTTCACCAACGAAATGCAACGTCCTCACCTACCGATGCTTCACACCCCCTAAACTATTAACTCTTAACGGTAGACCACTTGATAACCGCTGCCCTGTGCGCGATCTCGATGTACACTATTCCTGCTCATTGAATTTTGCTGAACAAGCGACCTATAGCTCAGCCAAAGCCAGGTCTATCATTGGCTATTTACTGAAGTTAATGTGCTTGTTAGAGTCTCGATTCATGTTCTATAAGTTGTGTGCCCGGCCTATGGTATTATACTGCTCAATGCTTGTTAATAACTCACGTAAAAGTGGCAGGCGGAATGTTGAGAAAGTCCAGAGTTCAGTCACTAAGCGTCTTTTAGGCGCATCTCCGATCAGCTATCAAGGCTGCTGCAAGCAGCTTGGTCTGGAACCGCTTTGGCTGCAACGACTTAAAACCAACCTTGTTTTCCTATCTAAGCTAATCAAAACATCGGACTCAAGTGTCGCTAGTTTTTTCAACCGCTTGGCGATACACGTTATCCTCTACGCTATAAGGCACACTCATTTTCACTACCCAACACACGTTGCTCCGTACATTCTAACTTCTTCCTCCATAGATATGCGCATGTATGGAATAAACCACCGGAAGCCGTCAGAGCATCTGAGAGTATCCCGCAATCCTCCACGGTCATAAATAGACTATTAAGCCTCCCCAAAGTAGCAGTGATCCTGCGCATCTGCCTCCCGGAGGACGAGCTCTGGGAGAACGGCCCCGATCACATATAGACATAGAAAATTTTCAACTAGGACCAATAAAGCTCCATTCATCCCGAAACCGTCCGCTCTTTATCGCGCTCTTTCCTTTCATTTCTCTTGCAATCGGATGGCAAACTCAGTGCCCTGCAAGACTTGGTCTCATTTGACCAGTCTGACTGCGTCCATAACTACGGAGTTGCAAATGGTCTGGGATATGCAGTCAATATGAAGTCTACTACGCCTTGACAGTCTGCTGGAATCGCTTACAATTATACAGTTTATTCCTGTTCATTTCTGCTGCCCTCCCTATTTGTCTTCTCACCTTAACTATACGCTTCAACTTCAACGCTCAGACTAACTTGGTCCTACCTGATCGGCCTCCTGCTCTGCGACCACCGTGAATTCAATGGCCAATACTCGGAACATCGAACACTCTACACCCCTTTACACGAGTGCCTCAATGTCTTTCCCACCCCTTATCAGTAAAATACTTCCTATCCCAACCTTTTTTCTCACCTAATCACTCTTTTTGCTCTTAAGACGCAAACATCATTGGCTTCTCCAAACCCCAGCAGAAAACTTTTTCCATCCCGATCCTGTCATTTGCTGCTGCGTCATCTGTTTTCAATCCGTCTTCAATCGGACAATCAACTCTCAGTGCCCTACAATAACTTAGTCTCAGCTGACCAGTCTGCTTCCCTTTGACTTCTTCCAGACTACCGGGATGTTAACGATCCAGGCTCTGTAGACTCAACGCAATGCCTCCCTCACCGCGACAGCCTGCTGCACTCATTCACCCTTTATTACGGTAGCCACATCCATCTTTAACTGTCCACCTCTCGACTCACGTCAACTACCTCCCCAAATGAACTACAGCCTCAATCACAATGTGCCGACTAATCCGGTCTCAGGCTCCTGTGACATTAGTGGCCATCGTTCAATCGTTCTTCAATCAGACGACCAACTCTCAGCGCCCTGCCCTAATTCAGCCTAATCCTATGAGCCAAATAATCTGGGACTACAGGTTAACGGGATGTTAGCGGCCTAGGCTCGGTCGATTCAAAACCGCGTTTCCCTCACCTCGACAGCCTATTGGACTCCTGTGACGTTGCGGACCATTGTTCGGAAGACTAAACGCTCTGTCACCATTACCTCGAGAGCCATGTAAACCGTCGCACTTCTTAGCCCTAAACGTAAACTCTCGACTCTGTCCTCTCCTCATCCCACTCTGCCTTTAGTGCTTCTTCAACCGGTGAGCGAGCTCTCAGTGCCCTACTCTATTATCCTCTTTGATTGCTTCCTGACTAGCGAAATGTAGTTTTAGGCTTTGTTTCCCCAACCCACAACATCTCTCACATGCGAGCCTACTTTACTTGTATACCTTATTTTCACGTACCCTCTTCAATCCCTAACCTATCCATCTCTGCCGACTCTTTGTTTATCTTCCCAAATCTACTGTACGTCTTACTCTAAATGTGCCGACTAATCCCATCCCGTCTGCTCGGTCCCCTGCGCTCCGAGTTCCCTTAGACTGTTGTGACGTTAACGGCATTTATTCGGAAGACCGAAAGCTCTGTCCACAATGCTTCATGGACTTCTCCATACCTTATAAATAAACCTCTTTCTATCCGGACCGTCCCTCCTCCTTCTGGTGCTCTCTACTCGCATTTCTTCTCTAATCGGACTGCCAACTCTCAGTGCTTTGTAATAACCTAGTCTCATCTGACCGGTCTGCTTCTTTGACCCTTTTCAGACCAGCAAATTTCAAACGGTCTAGACTCTGTAGACTCAAAGCTAGGTCGCACTTACGTTGACAGCCTGCTAGACTTGTTAACCCTCTATTTATATAGGCACCTCCAACTCTAACCTGTGCACCTCTCGACCCACTTCATTTGCCCTCCAAAATTAGTTGTTGGACTCCATCTCGCTTCGCCGACTAATCCTGTCTAATCTGATCAGTCTCCTTCTCTCCAACTTTTCTAAGACTCCTGTGACATTACTGTCCATCGTTCCGATGACTGAGCGTCGTCTGTATTCATTCATGCTTCAGTCGGACGACCAAATCTGTGTCACCCTTAACTCAGCCTCAGCTGATCAGCCAAATTCTCTGGGAATAATACCAGGCTACCGGGATGTTAGCGGTCTAGGCTCCGTCGATCCAAAGCAGTGTCACCCTCACCTTGATATCCTGCCGAACTTGTTTACCCTATGTTAATGTAACCACTTCTATCTATTACCAATCCAATCCTACTGACGCCACTTACCTTTCCAAATGAACCGTAGGACTCAGTCACAATGAGCCGACCAAACGCAATCTCGGCTGATCGGTCACCTTCTCTCCTACTTCTGCGACGCCGCCTGCCATGCTCGAAAGACTGCACGCTCTGTCGCCATTACCTTGCGAAAACCCATGGGCTTTTCCACACCTTATACGTACACCACTTTCTATCCGAACCGTCACCTCTCCTTACGGCGCGCTCTAATTTCATTTCTTCTATATTTGGACTACCAACTCTCAGTGCCCTGTAATAACCTAGTCTCATCTGACCGGTATGCTCCTTTGTCCTTTTCCAGACTAGCAAGATATATCTATCTAAGCTCTGTAGACTCAAAACTATGTCTCGCTTAAATTGACAGCCCGCTAGACTTGTTTACCCCTTATTAATATAGGCACTTCCATCAGTAACCTGTACACTCAATCCTTCTTCAATCGGACGACCAACGCTTAGTGCCGTGCCCCTCTTTATCATTATCTGATCAGTGAAATTCTCTGGGACTACCACTAGGCCTCCGGATGTGTCGACTAATCAAGTCTCGTCTGTTCGATCTCCGGCTCTCATCTTTCTTTAAACTACCGGGATATCACCGGTGATATTTCAGAACTGAACCATTCATATTTCGCACGAGAGTGTCCTTGGCGTCACCACACTTTAGCAGTAAACCTTTTTTATCCTGACTATCGTCTCCTCGTAATTACTTTCTTGAGTTACTCTTCGCACTGCTGTCCGCATTCATCCGCGCATAGCTGATTCTTTAAATTTCCTTTTCTTCTTGGAACGTCGCTTTACCTATGTTGCTCTCGCATTCGGTCTCAATCCAGTTGTCCTTAGTTTCACCTGAGATGCTTCCCGCATTCAGACTGCTGTCATAATCATCGGATTACCTGTTTCTCTCCAACAATCACATTAATCGCTTAACTTTGTCAACACGCTTTGTTATATCGGTCTCCTGACCCTGAGAGTGTAGAACCTTCTTCCTACCTAGCAGTTGTAGTCTGAGTCACACCGGCGACGTGATGTAAAGAACGCGCTTGCAAATCATGGATACTAAACAAAATTACATAAGTTTGAATGTATCATAGGCACTGCTGCGTGCCACCAGCCTGTGTTTGTGCTTCTTGATCCATTGTTGTCTTTCTGTTTGGCTGCTTCTTGTCCGTTGCCCGTTTTCTTCCGAGATTTCTACATTTACATCCGCCAAAACAAGAAGGTTTATCCGCTGGGACTGGTGGACCCGCCCTCAATAGCCAGCTGGTTTAAAAGCTTGATCTTTTCTCCGGGAGTTGAAGAACCCTCACATTCTTCCAAATGGAGCTCTTTCCGCCATTCTGGAGAAGCTACCACCACGGGGTCTAAACAAATGGGTTTAGCTCGCCTCGTACTCACAGTAGAACAATTTACTCACCTGGAATAATGTATTTACATGGATCCACTGTTCCACAACCGAAGACAGACAATTCTGGCGTGATTATTTTCACTGCCTCAAACATTCCGATTCACCAGTCAACTGGAGCCTTTCTGATGTCATTTCACGGACAGCATTGCGCGCGTATAAGCGGCTTCTCCGACGGTCTGTCATGGAGTATTCACTTGGCTATGGAGACAATTACACTTACGTTTGAGGGAATTCCTTGTACACTTTGTGAAGAATAGCATTTTTTCCTGTTATGGACATATTCAGACACAAGAAACAACCGCACTCATCGTCCCCATGACAGGTCCAGCGTGGATAGCTGGATACGGTTTGCGAGCCGGACAATAAAATAGAAAGAACCGGCTTCTGTTAACAGTGTGTTTACTCACCTACATCATTATCATTCGACGCTGCGACTCTTTTACATCATTGACCGGCTTCAACGACTACTGCCGGACCATTACTAAGCCATTCGGCCAACCAAGGAAGAATTTTGGCTGTCAACCAACTGCGAATAATAGAGTGCGAAATCGGTCCATACGATGCATAACCGACTAGCACTACAGTTCAACGGCAGCTACGACAGTGTTTCAGGACGTGGTGTGTTTACGCCTGGCAAGCTTTCTCGCTATAAAAAGCCACAAATGTCCGCTTAACAACACTGCAAACGTGGCGGATGTGACTCGCCACAAAATAAAGTCACAGCTATACATTTAACACTGACGCAGTCCTCAGCCTTCCACATCCAACCTGTGCAAAGTATTTTACTATGAAGAATGCTTTGATGGAGCACAGATCATCCCGGCTTCGTAATGGTCATTGATTGCACCAAAACATTGTTTGGGCTCCTGTGCTCATGGATCACTACATGGCAAATTTACCCCCAACTTGTATCTTGACGCAACAGCTTTTTGCGCGCCACATCGCCATCATGGTCCTTGATCTGGCTATTACCTGACAATATGTTCGCTCATATGGACTGCATCTTTTTGTTTATTCCTTTAATTAAAACGAAATGTTTTAATATTCCAAAGAAGCTGTGCTTGTATGCATATTTGATCACGCCTTTACAGGTGTGCCTGGTTTTACAGAGAATATTCCATTTATTTATTTATTTATAATTTAGCGGTATCCATCGCACATATTTTCCAGGGTTTAGGAATAGCAAACCGAGTACAAAATGATTTTAGTCTTCAACGATCTCTTCCTCACCTACTTGAGTTCTCCTACGGACAATTGCGCCTTACGACTGCACTATGGAAAGAGTAGACGCCAAAACAAAAGCATCCGGTAAGGGATAATAAGGGATAACCCACATGAATTGTCTTCATTAGTGACCCTTGTTCTTTTAACTTATCCATTACCGCAATCAAAAGCCCAAGAAGGTTTCAGTCGGATCAGTCGTGGGCATCGTACAGGTGCTAACGTTAGAATTCTGAATGCTGGAGGTACTTAGCCATTACTGAGTAGCTTCTGACGTGCTTCGACCCTCTCACTGACATGCTAATCCAACGGCTGAGTAGACCAATTGGTATCCATAACCCTTAGGCTTCTCTCTTTCTATGCTCACTTCGTCAATGTGTAAACATTTCAACAAACAGCACAGCCTAGCCTACCGCCTGGCGGGTTAACAAACCCGTTATTATTCCTAAAATAGGGTATTGCAGGGCAATGACGAAGCCATCGTGGGGGCGAATTTCAATCCTTACATCCTATCTTCATTTACATTCCTTGTCTTCAGTTTTACATTTAGCACTTTCCAACTTCCTGACCGCGGGGTCCTTGGAAAAACTATTAGGCTTATGACATTTGAGGTAATCCTAGTAAAGGCATCCTACATTACTATGCCTTGCATAAGACGTTGAAAGAGTTTGTTTCGGCTGATACACATAAGGTTAGCATTTGAATTGTCCAAAATCGTCTAAATGCCGGCTTTGGATGTACTTTTAGGTACTTTCATAGATGTCGGTTACTAGCTGGCTCTTATTGATGCCTTTTCATTAAGCCTGAGCCCTAGCTCCTGTACTCCGCTGTTTCCAACCTCTCTCATAAGTAAACAGCGAACTAATATATATCATCTTGCCGGCAAATTGAGCAATTTACATGTTCTAGGCCAAGAATCAGAGAGTTCGCTCTCCACTTATCCTCTCTTGGCTCCATATCCTTAGCTTTATCTGGTATACATATGCCTTTCGCTAGTGGCAACGATAATAGACAGGTATAACGAAAACCAGATCCCCTTCTTTAACTGCTTTTGTTGGTTACTCACTCGCAATTCCAGATTCCATTTCACTGGCACAAAAGCTAACCAACAACAGGAAGGCCCTTGTCACACTGGCTGGCTGGACCACCAGAAACATTCCAACACCACTTTTTATCTTGGCCGCCCGTGTGTTATTTATCTTTTAGCTGGCTCCAAAGCCTACTGTGTCTTATGCGTAATGGCGGGTGAACGACCAGCTACCACTTCTTTTGTTGCTATCCCACTCCCGATTTACCTTATTACGCTTTGCTTAGGGTGCTAGAACAGATGTTGCCAGGAAAACCACAAAATAAATAGCCGGTGTGAGAGTATAGTCATAGTTAACATGGCCACCTGGATGACCACCGCTGGCACTTGCTTCGGAACTTAAAATTGGAGAGAAATAACTCCAACTTCACCAAAGAGCTGCACAATAGTGTGCATCAACACATGAGGCACAACAATCCCCCATGTTCGAGCAAGGTCAATCCCCAGAAGTAGAGTTGGTAATGCCCCACCAACACAGAACAAAATGAATTTCACGCCACAAAGCAATTTACTAAATTTTTCCCTACTCATTTCTTTATTATTAGTGACAGGCTCCTCTAGCTCACTGATGTTGGAGACATAGCCTCATGAATATAGAAAATCGGCTCTAAGGGATAAAACTTGCGATGTTCAGCTAAGAAATGTGTGTATCTTCTGGGCCAAAATGTGTCAGCTTATCTAAAAGTCTCCTGTATTACTCAGGTAGATCTGGCTCTTGCGGCCTTGATATGAACTTTAGAACCACTTAGGGCCTTAAAAAATACTAAACGCCATATGCTTAGTTGTTTATGTGGTTCAGTATCCATTGAAAATGGTATGCTGAGGTCTTCTAACCAAGGGTTATTTATAAGCTGTCCTGAATTCCGATGCAGGCCTAATATTCCTTACTAGATTTTCAGAAATTATGCGAAAAAATGTATCATATTTGCGTATATTTTCCATATATGCCTACAAAGTGTACCTTTCGGACACCTACGTAGTCCCTAGTTGTTGCAGAGTATTACGGGCTTATTAGAGCATTTCTGGATAGCTATGCCTATTTAGAACACATACGGCTACGCTAATTTTTACATTTTATTTTCCTTTTTCTGTTATCACTGCAAAGCTGAAAGCCACTTTTAGCGAAAAGCATAATGGCCTTATTCTTAGACCATCATTCAATTGCGAATACATCGCAAACTACTTCACGCATTGCACTGTTTTTACTTTCAACGTAATCGGTGCTTAAAACTTGTCCTGAACAGCCTAACGTTTTCCACCTTACACAGTATTCTACCTTAGAAAAGCTTTTTACTTTTAACTGAGATTTACTCAGGTTGAAATATTGCTCCAGAAAGCAATATCAGCGCAAGAAATTTTGGCTATAAATTTTTTGCTAATTTGTAGTTTCCCGGTGAAGCACACCGCCATAGTATGCCTCTTAAACATCCTTCTTAGTTTTAGCTGCATTTCTCGAAATTATTTTTTAACTTCTTTTCCCTAATAACTCCGCCATTCTCATTTCTTCCATGTGCGCACTAACAGTTGTGGTGGCTGAGCGGGCCAAAATGTCCAATGAATTCAATGGGAAGTTGTGGTGAATTGGATCCAGTTCCACAGAAAAAAGCACAAATGCACTTCTGCGCAGCTTTCACAACAAAAGAACAAGGAGCTCAATATCGCTCGAAGGAACCAGAAAAATTTCAAGGGGGCGCCAGCGACCCCAGCAGCTGTACATCAATTAATGCCAATGCATTCGTAATTGCCCACGAGGAACATATACTCGTATTTTGCGTACTTCAATGCATGAGCATAAGATTAATGTAAAGATTGATCTGAACCCTTAAGAGTGCAATCTTTAGCCAGTCTATAAATATACCTATTTAGTTATTTATTATTTATCACGTGTCAGAGTGTTGCACCGAGTGCTCGCGCTTCGAGAAGAAATTGCAATGTTTCCTGAACGGAAGGTGCTGCATAGGGGAATGGTGAACGGGTTACACGTCATGATAACAGACATGGTATTTATTTCCAACCTAACATTTCTTGCAGATTTCTTCGGAGAAATAACTGCACTGAACCTCAGCTTGCTAGGAAATATGATTAATAGCATCAGCAAATATTTTCTTGCTTTGCAACATCGCCATGTAAATGCTTGCGTGCTAAGGCCCTTTCCAGCGGATGAGGAAACCTTTCCCGATACTTGCATCGAAGCCAAATCACAATTCCAAGAAATGTGCGAAGATAAGGAATAAAAATAGATTACTAAAGCACTCTGCTGATAGCAGTTTGGACAAAAATAGGTGGTGCGTATCCATTGCAATCGGAAAGAGCATTGAGAATATTGATCCCATTTGCAGCAACTTATGGATGTAAATAAATAAATGGGTATATTTGTAGCCTGGCTAGCGATTGCACTCTTAAGGGATCAGGACAATCTTTACAATAATTCTATGTTCTTGCATAAGATTGGGTAAAATGTGCGTGTATGTTCCTCGTTGGCAAGTACAAATGCATTAGCATTGCATGGTGTACAGCTGAAGGGGACCTAGAGGCCCAACTTCCGTCAAAAGCTATTGAGCTCCTTGATATCCTTTGTTGTGATAGCTGCGCAGTGCCGTAGTTGCGGAGATATTCTTTGGAAACATAATACGATTCACTACAACTTCACTTTAAATTCTGGATTATTTTGGGCTGCACGGTCACCAAAATTATTGGAGCGACATAGAAGAAATAAGAGCGGTGGTATTATGAAGAACATGAAAAGGTTAAAAATAAGTTCAAGCAATGCGGATTAAAATAACGCGGGTTGTTAAGAGATATAATAAGGCTGCGTACTTCATTAGAAAAATACAAATTAACAGGAGACATAACTTAACTTTGCTTGCGCTGATATTGTTTTCTGACGCCAAATTTTAACCTCAGTAAACCTCAAAACAAAAAGCAATCCTTTTCTAAGGCAACCATATTGCGTAAGGTAGAAGAAAATTAAGCTGTTTAGAACACGCTTTAACCGCTGGTCACGTTAAAAGTAAAAGCAGTGCCAGACGTGCAGTAGTTCAGTAGTTATTCTCAATTGAATTGTGGTGCAGGAATAATGCCATTGCCCTTTATCGCTGAAAATGTCATTACGCTTTGCAAGTAGATATCAGAACAAGAAAAGAAAATATAAACTGTAACGAAACGATTTTACGTTTCAAATAGGCATAGCTATCTAGAAATGCTCCATATAACCTGTAATCCCCACAACCACTAGGTAAGACTTAGAGAGCCCAAGAGCAAGCATTGCTGGCATACATTGCATATATGGGCAAATAAGCGATAATGTAACGCAAAACCACTAGAAAAACAGTAGGGAATATTACGTGTGCAAGGGAATTCAGGACAATCTAGAATTGACCAACGGCCAGAAGGCATCAGTGTACCATTTTCAGTGGATACTGAGCCACAGAAACCACTAGGAATATAGAGTTTGGAATTCTTTAAGCCTCTAAGTGGTTCCGAAGTTTATATTGAGGCTGCATGCGCGAGGTCTACTTGAATAATACAGGGGATCTTAAGGACCATTGAACACATTTTGGCCTGGAAAATACACACCTTTCTTAGACGGGTTTCTACATTCTTGAGGCTATTTCACCAACTCCTGTGAGCTTGAAGAGCCTGTCACTAATAATAAAGAAATGTGTGAGGGAAAATTTAACAAAATTTATCGAAATGCTTCTGGAGGTGAAACGCAATTGGGTCTAAGTTAGTGGGACATTACCAACTCTACTTCTGGGGAGTGAGTTTGCTCGAACATGGTGGATTGTTATGCTTCATGTGTTGCTGCACATTATTGTGCCACTCTTAGGTTGATTTCGAGCTATTTCTCTTCGGTTAAGTTCTAAAGCAAGTGCCAGTGGTGTTCATCCAGATGGTGAGGTTAGATAGTACTATACTGTTTACCAGCTATTTCTTTAGCGATTTTCTTGGCTAGAGTTGTCCTAGCTCCTTAAACAAAGCGTGACAAGTTAATTCAAGCGTAGAATAGTAACAAGAGAAGTGGGAGCTGGTTGTTCAACCACTATTACACATAAGACATGGTAGGCTTTGGAGCCAGCTAAAAGATAAATAACGTAGGACGGCCAAGATAAGACAAGTGGTCGTCGAAAGTTTCCGGTGGTTCAGCCAACCAGTGTGACAGGGGCCTCTCTGTCGTTGGTTAGCTTTCGTGCCAGTGAACTGGAAGTTGGAAAGGCGAAGGTTTTACTGACAAAAGCAGTTAACGAAGAGGATCTGGTTATCATGATGTCTGTCCGCTATTGTTACCGATAGTGAAAGGCGTGTGTATACCAGATAAAGCTAGGGATATGGGGCCAAGAGAGGATAAGTGTAGAGTTAACTGTCTAGTTCTTGGGCCTAGAGCATTTAAAGGGCGCATTTTGTCGGCAAGATGAAAGATATAAATATTATTCCGCTGTTTACATACTGCTAGTTTTTTGGAAATAGCGGAGTACCGTAGCTAGTGTCCAGGCTTTATGAAAACGGAGCAATTAAGGCCAGCTAGCAACTGACATCTACGAAGGTACTTAAAGTTACATCTAAAGCCAGTATGCATACGGTATTGGACAATTCTACTAGTAACCTTATGTGTACCGGCAGCAACAATCGCTTCTAATATCTTACGCAAGTCATAGTTCTTGAATGATGCCTTTACTAGGAGTATCTCAAGGGTCAAAACCTAATATTTTTTCTATGGACTCAGTGGACTAAGAAGTTAGAAAGTGATAAAGGATAAACTGACGACAAGGAATGTAAATGTAGACAGGATGTAAGGATTGACGTTTGCCTGTGCTGATGGCTTCATCGTTGCCCTGCAATATTTTATATGAGGAATACCTACGGGTTCGTGAACCTGACAAGCAGTAAGCTAGGCTGTGCTGTTTGTTGGAATTTTTAAACATTGACGGTGTGACCACTGCATAGGCGAAGCCAGAGGGTTTTGCATACCAATTGGTCCATGCAGCCTTTGGACTAATGTGTCAATGTGGGAACCGAAGAACGTCAGGAACTAATCAGTGATGGCTAACTACCTTTTGCATGCAGAATCCTAATGTTAGCACCTGTGCGATGCAAGCGACTGATTCCATTGAGACCTCCCGTGGTTGCGGCATTAAATAAGATGAAAACCTGGGGTCACTGTTGGACCTAATTCATGTGGTTAGTCTACCGATTAGCCCTAAAAGGCCGCATTTGTGGTGGCATACACTCTTCTTATAATGCAGTCATAAAGAGGAATCGTCCGTAGGAGAACTCAAGCAGGTCAAGAAGAGATCAGTGAAGACTAAAGTCGTCTTGTACTCTGCTTTCTCTTCTTAACCCTTGGAGAATGAGTGCGTGTAATACCGTTAAATTCTCTTAGGTGATAAGTGGGTAACGACAATGAATGTGCATGACTGGTGAACTCAAGGTGTTTGGATGTCACGCACTATAACGTGGGTGTCCTCCAGCGACCTCAGGATCAGTTTCGAAGAAGAAGTCTTGCGTATCACAGATGTGGAAGATGCTTTGCATACTGTCAAGACATAAGGATCTATGTAACCCCTTCCTGAAGGCCAGCAGATTTTGGATTTCTCTTGGTCTGGGAAGCAACCTGCTCCATATGTTCACGAACACAACTAAGATTAAAAAAGCTGGCCGTCTCTTCGTTGTCTTTAGCGGGGTAAAGGAATGGTCCATGTTTCGGAGTTTAGCTTCGGATGCGCCTCTCAGTTTAAGACAAGTGATATTACCGTGCGGCTTCCTATGAGTTAGCTTACGTAAGAAGCACAGGTTAAGGATACTGCGCCTTTGCCATAGGGGCTGCACTTTAAGGTGTTCGCAACTTTGTCGGCAAAGGCGCTTCCTGTGATTGAGTCAACGATTTCATAAAGCGCTGCTGAGCTTTTTCAACCGGAACACGGTCCGACTTCCGTAGATTGCTGCATATAAAGAGCACTATTCTAGGTGTGGCCGGCCGTGGCTCTTATAAAGTACTAGCCTCGCAACTGCGGTTTTTATGTAACCGCCTATTTAGAAATATACTCCCCTTACTCTTGCCATTTGATACTGGACTTGCTGTGCAACGTTCAGGCTAGTGGAGCAGCGCAAGCCGAGATAAGTTGTCATGGCATTCTGTTTGATAATGATGCCGTTTATTGTTAGGGACCCAGCAGGTATAGTAAATTTGTGGGTCATGACCTAAGATTTTTGAGCGGAGAACGTCATTTGCCCGTTTCCGCACTGCTTTTCAAGCGCTTTACTTTTCACACAGATGTTATGATCATGCCTGGTTTGGTGTGTCTCTGTAAATTTGAGCATAAACTTTTTATTTATTTATTTATCTATTGCGGATACTTCCTTAGCAGAGGAAAAAGGTTGAACACGTTTACTTCGTAAGCAAAGATTTAGGAGCGACCCTGCTGATAACTCCTGCATAGGTCGTTGCTGCAATTCAAAGGTGGGGTCGGACCAAGAACGATCCCCTGCACCACTCCACCGGGGACGGAGATCGGTGTGGATACAATTTGCCCAAACTTAACAGAGTGCGTACTTCCTATTAGATAAGTACCCAGCCAATCTAATAGAGGACTGTGTACCCCGTAATCCTTTACCTTATGCACCTAGCGCATGTGTGTTACCCTGTCAAACGACTTTTGCTTACCTAGGTAAAGATGCACAACTGGAAGATAAGAGTCGGTTGCCGCGGTGACCAAAGCAAAGTAGTCCAGCTGACAGGTTGCGTAAGATCGAGCACTTATAAATCCGTGTTGTGATTCATCTTTGTGCTCGCCTGATAAAGATGACCATGCGGGCCCTTTTAATCCACTACTCCAGCACTCGCGAGTTAATGGAAGTGTGGTTACTAGGGCGATATTTACCAACTTCCTGTAGGCTTCCCCTTATGCTGGCCCTGTCAGCGCCATCAGTCACTCAGGCTCCCGATACAGGACACGCATCGGACGTTCGTAAAATCTGACATGAAATCGGCTTATAGCTACATCGTCTGTCCAACGGCGACGAAAAATATTGGTAGTCCTTCTACTAACTGCTTAGCATAAGCGCGCTACTCATTAGAACATAGGAGCGACGTTCACCTCGTGCATTCGGTATTCACACTCACAATACGCATCACTGCTGATAAATGTACGATGCTCAATTCGGTTAGGCGACACCTATAGGTATCAGCCATAAAAGTGAGATAAACGTACAGGATTGCACTTCCAAGATCTGACACATCGCGCCACTAGCAGGTGCTTCTCAATCCATGTTACCGGTAGATGATTACTGCCTGCTCAAGAAAAGGGATAAACGCCAGACGGAGAAAATCGGCCCTGGATTTAACGGAGGCGCTGCCAAGTCCTGATGGATCCTAGGTTCCGACGTTAATTTCAACATGTAACGGAGGGATTGCTTGGATGTCTGACAAAAGCGGACTGTCATGGTGATAGGAATATGAGCAGTGAGAACCCACGGACGTAGTTCTGTATCCTAGTTATAGGGCGCTCGCCTCGTAGTCTAGGCGGCCGGCTTTCGAATCTTGGCGGAGGCAGAAGTGGATTAACCGCAGCACTGGATCGCGTGATTGTGTGGTACGTCGTTGTGGTTACACCTTTTCCTACTTCCGCAGTGTTCCAGTGAGCATTATTAGGAATGTAAGCACTTTTCATACTCCTCATGAGAAAGTTGATGGAAGCGCGTACACCAGTTGTGTTAATGAGCTATGTTGAAGCGAAGACACTAGGTAACGTAGTGCTATGCGTTAGGGGAATAAACAAGACAGTGTAATGCGGAGAGCGGCTGGACATTTCTCCGACTGTCCGAAACGTAACGTTCGGACTTATTTTGGATCTTCAGCGGTCTGTCGACGGAGTTTCTTTCTGGTAGGGTCCCCAAATGTGTGCAATTGTAATAAATAAATAAATGGTATATTCTCGAAGTTGTCGAGACGCACCACACCAGGCATGATCCTCATTTACATGCAATAATATTTCGCACCAAACATGTTGCTGTGTGTGTAACCGGCAGTCAGCCGAAAGTTGTGCAGGCTTTGGCAATTGAAAAATTAATCATGAGGAATAAAGTCGTCAATGCATGACGACACAATGGGGTCTAGCGTGCATAGTGTAAACCGTCTGGGCATTTCGTGTAGTGAAAACGATACATGTAGGCAGGAAGTGTCTTACCCTTGAACGAATCAGGAAAATATTAAATTATGATTCTAATCGTCTTGCCAGTATGTAGTTGTGGGCAGTGACTTTATTCAGTGGCGAGTAACCTCCGCTGCGTCGCAGTGTTGTTAAACGGATATTTGTGGCTTTTTATAGGAAGAACGCTTGTCAGGCAAAAACCCAATACGTCCTGGAACCCTGTCAGAAATCCGTTTGGACACTAACGTAACTGCCAGAGCAGCTGACCGACTGCTTTCACCCTCTTTTATCCGCAGTCAATTGACTTCCACTTTCCTCTGTTAGTTGATCAGGTTTTGATTTGAGGTAATGTGGCTAGCTTATTTCTACAGCGAGCAAACGCTGGGGAAAACCGGGCGTTTGAGAGAGGCACGGCACGATGTTTGGTGAGCGCCCGATGTGTAACGCAATTTTTGTACTCGGGCGCTTAATCGGTAACCCACCGGGCGCACATCGGACTTTTAATTGGCGCTCATCGGACACTGGTGCTGAGTGTGGCGACAGGATGTGAAATGTTGCTGAGCGGTCGGGCATTGATCTTTCTACCGTGAAAAAGTAGTTTCCAAAGCAGAATAGGGCTACCTTCACCACCAGTCTCAAGTTGCCTCAGTGGTATTCCGTCTGGACCAGGGTTTGAGGATGACATGGTAGTTGAAATCGCAGAACGGACACTGTTTATGTCAAACGGTACAGAGGACAGGGACCGACTACCGGGCACATGTAGGACCTGAAAGTTTGAAACTATTTCTAAACCCTGCGATTCTTTAACATGTGAGCTGACGGCTTCACATAAAATTCTTGCTTCACTAGAAATATCGTTGGGACTAACCTTTAGGTCAGAAATCTGTCGTCCATAGTTAGGGGTACTAGAGCGCAGCAGCCAGCTTAGATGCTTAGAGTTGTTTACACTATTTAGTGGGGCCACTGCTTGATTGGTTTGCTGCTGCTTAGAGCTGACTAAAAGCCGCTGTGCAACCTCATTAGCTCCCATTTTGGCAAAATCAAAGTTTTTATAGGATCGTCACAGTTGACAAATTCTGTTGTGCATTCTGATTTGGGTAACACTTTTAGATGGTTTACTTAGGCCTCGATGGCTCGATGAATTCGAGAATAAAATATGTATTTATTTTATTTATTTATTAAATTTAACCTGGGGGCTAGCGAGTCGAGACAGTGAAGTATTGCTTCATAAAACGGCTCAGCCGAGCCATCCGCAGAAGCAGATTATAAGAATACATCCCAGCTGCTTGATAGGACGAGTATAGCAAAGGTTGTCCAGCTAACGCGGTGCATCCAGCAGTATACTAGGACTTCGTCTGTCTCTGTTTGGTAGGCAACGTTGCCTTAAGTAACCGGCGCAATACACTAGCCTGTGATCACTACCAGGAAACTACCGGCGGACTGACACTCGCATTCATGGGATGCCGAGAGTAAAAATTAGGTCAAAAATATGTTACACCGCGGTTGTCCACACAGCGCCAGTGTCCGGTGAGTGCCAGCTGGATGTCCGATGGGCGCTCGAGTACCAGTTTGTGTTACTCATCGGGCGCTCACCAAACATCGTGCCGTGCCTCCCTCAAACGCCCGGTTTTCCCCAGCGTTTGCTCTTTGTATAAATAAGCTAGCAACATTACCTCATGCCAAAACCAGTGATTGCGCGTTATTACAATTGCGCACATTTGCTGACCCTACCAGAAAGAAACTCCGCCGACAGACCGCTGTGGATATAAAATAAATCCGAACGTTACGTTTCGAACTGTCGGAGAAATGTCCAGTCGCTCCCCCATTTCACTGTTTTGTTTATTCCCCCAACGCATGGCACTACATTACCTAGTGTCTTCGCCTCAGCGTAACTAATTAACACAACTGGTGCACGCGCTTTCGTCAACTTTCTCATGAGGAGAATGAAACGTGCTTACGTTCCTAATAATGCTCACTGGAACACTGCGGAAGTAGGAAAAGGCGTAACCACAACGACGTACCACACAATCACGCGATCCAGAGTGCCGATTTGCCGTAGCGGAAACTGAGCCAAATATGCCAGAAATTGTAAGCACTAAGCAATATCAACCGTCCCTTTGATGTATATCTTTATTTGATTACATACATGGTTGTACCAAACAACTGTTTTCTTTCCTCGGTCGCTCGACTGTTATTCCAAATAGTCATCAGTTCCTCTACTTTGAGCAAACAGCGCGATAGTTATTCGTTATTTAGTGTTTGAAATAAAAATTGGAGGTGGGTTGATTATAGTCAACCCATTTTGGAAGCAGCAAAATGTTTAGATTCGCCGGTGTTAAGCAATATGCGTTACGAAGTGTGATATCCCTTGTTGACAACACCACCAAAGTCTCGTTTAGGACATCAGCAAGAATACTTTGAAGGCGCTACTTAATTAAATAACCATGAATTTTCTTCGCAGTACAATGAAGGTCTCGCTTATTTGCATGCTCCAAAGTAATCACATATGGTATACGTTGGCCATAATTGGAGGAAGCATTTAGTAGTTGCTAGCTAATTTGCTTTAGAAAAGTTTGGGGTAGGTGCTTAACGTGAACCCGCTTTGGTGGTAAC
This sequence comes from Dicrocoelium dendriticum, assembly GCA_944474145.2. NCBI lineage: Eukaryota > Metazoa > Platyhelminthes > Trematoda > Plagiorchiida > Dicrocoeliidae > Dicrocoelium > Dicrocoelium dendriticum. The sequence continues at coordinate 149,002,047 of OX104063.1, read as the reverse complement.
GGCCTCAAAAAGGTTGGGAACCACTAGTATAGAGGCTCCGAGCCCTACATTATTGGTGCTAGTGTTAGGAGACCTATGTAGGATGCACTATCATCAGGACACCATGCCGGTTATGATTTGTATGTAGGCTCCGAGACCGAAATACTGATTGCTTCTGTATTCTTTCATAACCCACAGCGGTCTGCCTGGATGCACCAGCGACTGGCTAATCGCATGGATAACAGGATAGAATGTACATAATGAAGCCGTAATGCTCTCAACTCTCCGAATTTCTGTTTCCAGCGTGGCCTATGGCTCGTCTTCGCTTCCTCCCAAAGAGCTTCACTAGGCTTTTTATGCCTAGCTTACTGTTGTAGTGGCACATCGAAGCCCTGGAAGTACCTCCAGGGCTGTTATTATGTATATTTTACTGGAGCTGCCAAGATTGGTCTAATACCTGGTGACTTCAACCTCCATTAAGTCTGCAGACCACATTAAGAAACAGGTGACACAGGTGCCTGCTCAATGCCCGCGAACAATCGTCCTCCGCTTGACAAGCGTAGCAGGTAAGTTGGTTGCAATACAGATCATGGATTCGGTGGAAAACCACCTGAGTAAGTTTATAGTTCTCAGCGATGTGTAGTACCATCGCAATGAGGCTTGACCCTACCGTTGTGTAATGGCTTGCCTGCTTCAGAGATCCATTGTGCTATGCTGCGTGACGATTTTTCCCCTTCAGAGCCACTCATACCAGGTTGGTCAGTGGTTAGAGGCCCGCCAAACACAGCCTCCTGGTGTTCCAGGTTTGAGTTGAAATAAGGTGGCTCCGTGTTCCTTAAAACGGACTCCTAGTAGCATAAGGCCAAACCCGCTGCTCTGCGGTCAGGTTTTTGAACCAAAAGCATCGCCTCCAGCTAACTGATAAAACCTGCTATGCTAAATGGTTATCAGTATGTTGTCAGGCCAGTAGAGTAAGCGCTCACTAGATGCACTTGAAGCTTAGTGGTCTCATATTCGTCAGACGTTACGAGCAGCAGGCAAATCCTCTTGTGGTAAGCCTGATCGTCAACATGGACATTGGGCCTCTTCGCAGTCTCTGGAACTTATCGATGCTCGCCGGCATATTTCTGCTGGAAGCGAACACCATGAAACTCGTAAAGTGCTTCGGGCAAAACTCCATGCTATCCTGAAAAGAGACCGCGAATCCTGGTGGTCTCATCGTGTATCAGAGATGGAAGTAGTCGATGACCTTGGTAACCATCGTAGGTTGTTCTGGCTGCTATGGGAAACGGACAACAGGAGACCTGGTGTTCCTGAACTAATTTGTGACGAGAGTGGACAGCCTATCCACCATTTGTCAAAACGCTTAGTGTTTCGCTAAGCACTTTGAACGGTAATTTAATCGGTCGGTAATGTTAGATTTCTTGCCAGCCTCTAGTCGCCCCGCTCTCCGGGCTGTCCCTTTAGATCCGACCTCTCGCTCAGCACTCGAACGTGAGATCGGTGTGAGACAACCATGCCTGCTCTCACCTTTCCTCATCAACTACGCTATGGCCGAAGTCGTAGGAAACGCGTTCACGGTACACAACTTAGAGGAGGTGAATCTGCTATCAGGAGCATGATTTCTTGACTTGTAGTATGCTGACGATTTTTCCCTGATCGGTGGCAGCTCACGAAAGTACCATGGGGCACTGAACAGCTTAGCATTAGCCGTCCGTCACTTCGGGCTTTGCTTTGCACCGCCAGGTGCAAAGCTTTCCTCCTTGTTCGGCCTGGACCGCCTCCTTCGCTGACCGCTGGCGGGAACCAGCTAGAAGTCCCTCAAGCATTCGAATACCTGGGAAGTTGATCATCGCCCGCGGAGTTGAAGGTATACTCACAAACCGTATAGCAAAAGCTCGAGGCGCTTTTGCCAACCTTCTCCATTTATGGCGCCCGCGCGACAACACTCTTGCTCTGAAGGTTAGCGTGTACAATACAGAGGTACCTTCGACCCTTCAGTACGGTTACGTAGCTTGGCCTCTTAGATCAGCGGACATAAAGAGGCTAGATAACTTCGACCACCGGTACCTTTGCAAGTTAGCTTAAATCTGGTGGGAACACCGGACAAGCAACAAGTGTTCCGCTCCTTGTTCAAGGCTGCGATGGCTCGGCCACGTGTGATGCTTGCCAGCCCACTGATTACCGCGACGCGTTGTTTGCGCGCCGTGAGTGTGGATGGACGAAGAGAGGGTGGCCAGGCGATGACTTGGTCGAGAAGAATGAAGGCCCGCAAGTCGGAGCTGGAATCGGTTGCAGCGTCTCGGGTTCCTGGTTGGGGTCCGAAAGACGATGAGCCCCTTAGACTGGATACACTTGCGGATATTGCTGGGAGCCTACCTCATTGGCGTTCTTACCGTGACTTTCTTTATCCCACTCCAACCCTCTTAGCCTCCGCCTCCAACCACCATCTTACTATTTAGCCTTTTGCAAGTTTGCATGGTACATTATTTTTTCGTTGCATTGTAGCTGGCAGAAAGCTTACCGAAACGATGTCGATTCCTTATCCGTAGCTCAGACTGTCGCAGGTTATTCCCTATTTTAGGTCTTGCGGCACAGTAGAAGATGTGTCTTCCACATCTAGCTTAAGTGGATAATGATAATAATGATGATGCACAACAAGGTCTACGTAAGAGATTTCGGTGTCTGACAAAAATACTTGTAGCTCGTGGAAGCTGAGCTGAGACAGTAGACAACGGCCACACCATTGACGTGCTTTTCGTTGGCTTCGCGAAAGCCTTTGATAGCGTCTTACAGCAACGACACTCATTAAAGTTGGGATGGTATTGCATGCCTGGAGCCCAGCAATCGATTCGATGCCGTGTTCAGTATTGCGGTACTGTGTTTAATCCGTAGCAGCATTTACTATAAATTAGTAAAACGACTTCTTTCACAGTGTATATCAATGCATTAGCCACCTACACAAGGTTTAACTTAACTAGCCTACAGCATCCTAAGTTGTGTTTAAGTTCCGTAACGCTCGCGAATTGCCGGAGCTGAACAAGGACCTTCCTCCTGCTCTCTATCATCCAATAATCCAATAGTCCTTCACCAGCGTGATATTTTCTGCGACTGCAGCGAGGCATCTAAACAATGAGGGTGACGTAGCTGACAAGTTATCTCCGTCCTGCTCTCCACGTTCCAGTGTGTCCAAGGAGTGAAACATGAACTGAGCTTTGGACGGCAGGTACTACAGTCCATGGGCGTGAGTCAGGCCAATATTTTACAACGGCAAACCATAGCAAAATTCAGATTTATAGGGTGTCCCAACTTACTTTTAGTAGTCCGGCACCGCTTCGTTCTACCGAGGTTTTCGAACAGACATGCATATTGCAGGCACGTACATTGGTTACATATAGCTAGATGTATTCTGCTTACGACGACAATAATTTTCTAACTGTTAGTGCAATCCAGTATTGAGTTCATTGAGTGGTAGGGAGCAGAACGGAGGTCCCGCGTCAGCTCCATCACTTACCAAACTTCTAAGGACTGCGGGCACATTAGTTGTGGCAAATCCCAGGATGTAGTATATGCCCTGCTGGATCCTGCAGTATCGAATAGGAATAAGTCTGGCAAAATCATTTAAAACTAGTTTCTGCCTGCGTACTGACAATCGGGTCCCGCAGTCGGTTTCAGTCATTACCTATTCGAGGAGCAAGCGCAACATCTGAACAGACTTTGAGCATTCTCGCAGGGATTACCACGCTAAACCTTTACACCTGTAGAGCATTGCTTGTCATGGTTCATCTTGATGATTAGGCCCTCTTTCTTCCTTAACTTGTCTACTTTTGCCGATGATCTCGGTTAGTATTCAGACCTTACTAATACGCACTTCTCTCTATAAGCCGACATTCTATTCGCGCCTTATTGATCTCCTCCCTTCCGACTACTGTGACCCCAATGCACAGGAAGCGGCAGACCCAACGATCTGTTCACATCATCCCAAGGATGTCGTTGGCTTTTCCGCTTCTCCACAATAGAGTCTTTTCTACTTACACACCATGTTTGCATTCCTTTTACAATTGGACAACTAACTCTTTGGGCCTGTCTCTAATCTAGTGTCGTCTGACTAGTCTACTGCTTTATGACTAATTCGACGTCCGAGACGTTACCGACCTAGGCTTTGCGGTCCCAATACTCTGTCCCCTTACCTTGCGACCTCAGCTCCGCATGTTAACTGCCTTCTCAAATAGCCGCTTTGGTCCCAACCTGCTTCTTTTCTGATGACACTCATTATTTCTATTCCAACCTTAATTTGGCGGTCTAGCTTCATCATGCTGACTTATCTGGTTGTGTCTGAATAGTCTCCTTCTTACGGACATCTGAGGGCTAAATATACTTATCTCCGCCGACGCAATTCTCTGTTGCCCTCACCTCCAGAGCATTGCTGGTCATGCTTTATCCTTATTCTTATGTCTTATTTCTTCCTTAACCAGTCTATTTCTGCCGAGGCTGGATATTGATACGCTGGCCTTACTAATACCGTCTTCACTGTATGAGCCGACATTCTATTCTCGTCTCCTTGGTTTACCGACTTCTGACTACTGAGCCCAAACCGATGAACCATGGACAGATCCAAAGGTATGTGCTCATCCCTATGTCTTTGTAAGTTTTTAACCTCTCCTCAACAGCCTGCCCCTTCCCGACCCCATTCTTGCTTTTTGGCGCTCTCGGTTTGCATTCCTTTCTCAACTGGACAAATAACTCTTCTAGCCTGGCTCTAATTTTGTCTCGCCCGACCCATCTCCCACTTTCTGACTGTTTCCAGACATGTGAGACGTAAACGACCCAGGCTGTGCGGTCGCTACTCACTTTGTCCCTTAGCCCGGGAGCATCGCTCAGCATGCTAACTGGATTTTCACATAGCCGCTGTCGTCTTGCAATCCTTCTTTTCTTATGACACCCAGTGCTTCTATTCCCCCTTAATTTGCAGGCCTGGCTTCAGCTAGCCGACCTATCTGGTTTTGTCTGGACGGTCACCTGTTTTCTGACCTTGCTCGGACTTCGGAGGTGTAAATAATCTATGCTGTGCCTACGCAACGCTCTGTAACTCGCACCTCAAGCGCAGTGCTGGTACTGATTCGGCATTGTTAGCATACTCACTCTTTTATCCTTAACCTGTCTATCTCTGCCGACGCTGTCTGCTAGCAATCCGACATTAATAAAACGGCTTTCTCTTTATGAGCCGACAACATTGTCTGGTCTCAATCGTCGCCTGCTTTCCGATTACTGAGGCGTTACCGATGGTTCATCGGTAGATACAAATGTCCGTTAATACCGCGAGGTTTTTGTAAGCTTCTCCACTTTGCTGCAATGGACCCTTTTTCGTTCATACCCCATTCTTTTGCTTTCGTACTCTCCGTTTGCATTCCTTTTCCAAATGGACGGATATCGCTTCGAAAATGCTCTAACCTAGCAACATCTGTCCAGTTCCCTTCTTTCTGATTGCATCCAGACACCCGAAAGTTAAACGAGTTAGGTTCGGTAGTCCCAACACTCTGCGTACTAAAGCCTTATTGCTCTGCTGGGCATGCTATATACATATTCCGGCGCAACACCGCAACCCTTACCTCAATTACAAAGCAAGGCGTTATTTACCTTTCCTTTTCTTACCAAGGCTGTATCAGCAGCTGATGAACATCATTGATCTTTCTAATTCTCCTCAACAGAGGCACTTTTACGAACCCTGTCCTTTTGTTTCCTTGTTAGCTTTGCATTCCTTCTTCAGGTGACGCTAACTTACATTTGTTTGTCCTCCATGCCTTCTTCTATTCCTACCAATTTAGAACTGAGGCAACGCTTCCCATTCCCTTCACTTGAGTGATATTCTTTTCTATAATCGGCACGTTTCGTCATCCTCTCTCTAGTTCCCACCGATTAGTCATCTGCGCTTTAGGACCCCGCAAGCTCCTTTTGCTTCATCTTCATTCCTACTTTGGAACAATCATCCTCTAATGCTCCGTGCTTTGCTCGCTTCTTGCTGTATTTCGTCACTTAGGATACATGTGCTTTTGCGATATATAACTAATAAGTATGCATATAAGGGTACAATAGTTCAGTCATCGTTGAAAATGGTCGACTGCGTTCCGAGTGCATTGTTCTCGTCTGGCTGTGAGGCTGTCTATTCATTGCCATCCATTCCCGTTCTTTTCTCAGGTACGGCGTCAAACTCTCAAGGAATTGTCCATCTTTGCGACAATAATATAATAATGGGCACAAATAAAATATTATCAGCTGCTTTTACAACATTTTAATTGGACAAATTATTCTTCATCTTTCAAGGACAAGATTTACGCTAGGCTTAAACAATTGGTTCGGTAAACCCAACCTTATTTCTTTCACGTGCTTCTTGCCTGGAGCACTGCAGTTGTCTACGGAAAACACATTCTGCTGCGGATACAAGGCCGGAACAATTGGTCATCCAGAAATGTTCACTCCGCTTAGACCGTTTAACTGGCCCCGGTTGCCGGTACTCCCCATCAGTTTTCCTACTTACCCCGGGAGGACCTACGAACTGATTTATGAAACCCTATCCAACTCTTCAGGACTTCAACGTATTTAAAGGTATATCCCCCGGAGACTTCACATGATTCCGCAGTTGCTCAACACATCATACCCAAAAGAGCTTTACTTCGTGACCTACTATTCGGGCACAGCCATACGTTCAAAACAGGAGAGAACCCATGAAACCAATAGGTACTCGCTTAACGCATCAGTCAACGGAAAAACGGGACGCAACGGGACTGCGAATAACCTAGCGGCTAGACTTTCCACAAGGTGCATAGCCAATTACAAGTTGCCATGCAATGGATCGGTGTCGGGGTTTCAGGACGCAGTAGGTTTTGCCTGACAAGCCTTCTCCCTATAAAAAGCCGCAAATGGCCGTTCAACCACACTGCAGCATGGCGAATGTAACTCGCCACCGATTAACGTCACAGCCCCTAACGTTACAATGGCAGGTCAACTAGCGTCACTATTTTAGATACGTGCGCTACACCGGGATTTTCTACACCTACATATACTGTCGTCTCTTCTTTCTACCATTGCACGCTTATACTGTCGTCCCTTTACTTTCTACGATATCACCGTTGATCTTTGTGTTACGCACGCACGAACTCAGTGTTTGTCATACCTCTCTTGATCGTACTCCTTAATTATCCTCTAATGGATCATCCAGGATGCTTAGTCTATTATTAGCCGTGGTATGACTGCGATATATGTCAGACAGATTATGCCCTAACAACCGAGTCCCGGTCTCACGACAGCCCAATTTTTAATTCACGTTTTTACTATTGTACAGTTCTAATCACGTACTTGCGAACTTTCTTCTATTGTGGCTGTTACGCTTGTCATAATATGTTTGTACATTTGCAACTATATGCTCAAGCCGCCATAAGCGTGCCTCGCGTATTCGCGACTAAATATTTAGTTATTTATTTACCGCTGCTTGCCTATCACCTCTACATGTTATGTAATAACGCAACCTAGTCTCTTCCTCTATATAGTACGTCGTGAAACCGTATAGCTTTCGGTTTCCAAACAGCCGAGGTATTAATTGCAACACATGTTATTTCACTTTTATCGGTCACCATCTATTACCATTCTATTTAACATAATACAGTCACCGAAACTTCATAGTATCCCGCCGAGCCTTCGTTTCGATACGAAAAGGATGCTACAAGTTTGCTTCAGTGAATGGATTGTCATTTTTACTGGCAATAAGCTACACTCGGCTGATAAAGAAAGAGGGGCATGTTTCTTCGTTTGCGAATAAAAAAACAAATGCAGGTGCGTAAGTTTTACCCTCCAGGTAGCAAGTCACCGTCCTTCTCTTCTATTTACGTCGCTCTCAAATTACCTCTTACATGCGTTTCATTTTGGTCAGGTGACGTGCGTGTAGTCGAGTAGTTGGAGTAACTCGTGAGGGACGCTCTCGATAGACGTTTAAGAGCGTTTGGGTGTCTTAATCATTCTCAGCACGGCCTTCGTAAGGGCTCTTCTTTCCTTCCTACCTTGTTAACGACCCGTGAACACTGGTTTGAGGCCGTTGATTGCGGGAAGGCTTTGACTTGTCCAGATCTTTTGACACCGTTCCACATTCGCGCCTTTTGTACAAACTGAAGTAATACGATAGTTGTGGGCCAGTCTTAGGATGGATTTCTGCTTTATTTATATATTTACTTATTTAATCGGTAGGAAAATGCTTGTTCGTATAGGTTCAAGTCTTCCGCCCTTCCGCCAACGTGTTCTCAGTGGCCTTCCGCAAGGTTCAATCCTTGGCCCCCTTCTCTTCACTTTATACATTAGTGACCTACTCGATGAATTTAGTGTGTCATCCCTAATGTTTTCGGATGACTTGAAACTCTGGTTCGCGATTGACAACCCGATTGGTCTGCTGACCCTACAGCAGGTTCTGCATAGACTTTGAGACTGGTCTCTTTTGTGGCAGTTACCCGTTAATTTATCGAAATGTTCGTTTTTAGGCCTTGGTCAGAATGACCCGCCGTCGCACTGTTTACTTGACGGCAACGAGGTGCCGCGAGTTCAACTCAAAACTGACCTCGGTGGTTTGCTGTCCTTAGACTTTAAGTCCAGCGAACACTGGACGACAGCTGCCTGTAGACGCTTAAGCATGTTGTGGATGATCAGCAGGTCATTCGGGATCGTGACCACCGAAATCTTCGTTACTTGTTTGGCTTTTGCAAGGCCGCACTTAGTATACTACGTTCAGGCTGCTCCTCCTCGCCTGGTTCGTGCTAAGATGACTGTTGGAGGAGTCCTGCTATCCATGACGAAATTAGTGCACAGAGTAAAGAAGCTGACGTACCCGGCGAGGCAACACAAGTTGGATATATTTTCCATGTATTATAGGCAGCTTCGAGGCGACTTAGTCCTCACATATCGTATACTGATGGGCCAGGTTGGTACTGAGTTTTCTGGACTGTTCCGCCTAACTCAAGCATCGACCCTTCGTGGCCACCCATTTAAGTGGCACAGACCCCGGGCTAACCGGGTTTGGGCAGCTTTTTGTTTATCGCGTAGGGTCAAAGCTTATTGGAACGCACTGCCTGCAGACGTCGTGATGGCAGCGACGGTGAAAGAGTTTGTGCATCGACCCGACGCTCTCGGTCTGCAGTCTAAAGTCTCCCACTTCATGTCTTAAACTTTTCTTCGTCTACTAAGGCCTGCGCTTCTATAACCCATCTTTCCTTACATCTTAATATTGTCTACGAAATTCGATAAACTTGGCTTCTTCTCCGTTTTCTTTTCTTTACTGATACTACTGTTTTCTTTTATTTTGCACGTTGCCGGCACAGCAAGACTGCTAGTGCGGGGCATGTAGGCATTTTTGGTTGACCATGTGAATCGTGTGGGTTGATTTCTTTCTCATTTGGCAAATCAACGCACCTGATTCCCTGTTAGCACAACGACGACTTCAAAGGTGAAGCATTCGCGGGATTTTCCTACCGTCCTGGTTCCACTTGAAATTGAACTTGCTGCCAAGGTTTACCAGTATTAACCAGCACATTGGTGCATTCGAATAAGGATTTTCTGGTTAAACTGACTACAATCGCGAACCTCTACGCTATGCTGAACAAGTTCCTGCAGCCCATCGCATAGCTCCGGCACCTTGAATCCACACTGTTTACTATGCCGCTACTCGTCAGCCAATTGGTGGACACGACACTCCGGCTTCCACACCGCTCGCTCGTTCTCGTATTCAACTCATGAAAGCATAGTTCTGTTGCATGATTATAGTATCATACGAGTTACTGCATGAGATACTTGGTTGCTATTTCTCAAGTGCCGTTCGTTTGTAGCCGGAACTACGCGTCCGTGTCTCTAACCTGCCATCCGGAACATTATTACATTGTCTCGCCAAACGCCGGGGTAACTGGACCCTTGGGGTACTCGTTTGGTGGGTCACGCGCAGCTCCGGACAGTGTAACGCTTCAGAGCCATTGGATAGGTACCACTGGCAAGTATCTGCTCCAGAAGCGTTCTAGGTGCTGGACGACCTACCCTGCGGCTCCATCAAGTAGCACCTACGATAGGTACAGTGAGGTTAGGAATGGGTGTAAACAACGCCTAGGAACCCTCGGCTGCTGTACGGAAAGGAATTTGTTGATGGATCTTCGAAAACGCGTAGACGTGCTTCGCTTATGTTAAGAGACGCTGTGGTCCAAATTCTGTAATTCCAACTTATGTGCAGACCGATGGAACTGATGTATGTGCGGACGCAGATAAGGCTGTTGTACTTGGTGAGCCGTATGCAGGGGCTTCTGTAAGTAGGGCCGCGTTCACTAGCCTTGACCTGGTCCTCAGAATACCAGAGCGTTTTCCTTTAGCTGAGTTTACTGTGATAGAAACGTGGGTCCTTAGGCTGCTGCAAGAACTGTACCTTTCCAAAGCAGCTGGAACTGATTCAATGCACCCGAAGCTTCGGTATGAATCCGCCGTGGAAGTAACTGGATAGCTGACCATGGTGTTTCATAAGGCACTTAACAGCTCTTCATTAACTTCGAGTCGAAGGAGGCTGTCATCTGTCCCATCAAAAATGAGGATAGTAGTCTGTCAGCCAATTATAAGGCAGTTAGTCTGACTAGTGTCGTGGTCAAACTGCTTGAAATAGTGGTGAGCGATTCGTTGGAGGGTCACCTGAATAGCTTTATTCTACCCATTAGTGCACAACACGGATTCCAGAGGGGATTTTTGTGGCTGACGAATATTTTGCTTGCTCGTTAAGTTTAGGATGAGGCAGGGGGCGTTGGCCAAGTATTGCATGTGCTTTTCGTCAACATATCGAAGACATTTGTTAAGGTACCCCACTTGAGGCTGTCACAAAAGCTGAGCTTCTACGGCGTACTTGGCAGCTCCCCTTACTGGCTGTCTGCATTCTGGCAGGGAAGAGGGCAGTGTATACGTGTGGGTCGCAGCTTAACCTTTAGGCAAGAAACCCCTAGTGGGGTACCCCAGGGCACGGTCCTTGGACCGATGCTTTTCTCCATTTACCTAAACAATCCCACAGGAGAGCTTTGGGTAGCTTCGCTATTTTTGCTGACGCCCTTAAGCAACGGAATGTTGTAAAGGTCTCTGGGGTTCAGAAGTTATACAGCACGAGCTGGATAGACTCAGGAGTTGATCTACTTTGTTGCCACTGCCCATTAATCAAGCTGTGTTCCTTCCTTCGTATAGGAGCAACATTCCCGCTTTCGAGATAGGTGCACAGTTGGGTCGAACTCTCCTTTGTCTCCAACCAGGTAGACCTGGGCGTCCTTCATTTCTCGTCTTTGCATTCTGGTGACAACTGGTAGAAGTCCTCAAGTACGGGTTTCAGAAGGTTATGGTTAATACGCCGTTCTTTCGGGGTCTTAAATGCCGACCTATTTGTGAAGCTGTGCTCAGCTCTCCTTCGGCCTCATCTGGAATAGTACGTCCAGGCTTACCCGCCCTGCCTCGTTCGTGACGAAATGTATCTCCAGAGGGGTTTAGGCGTAGGTATCAAATTGGTCTAGGGGTTACGGGGGCAATCCTACCACGAGCATCTGCTTAGCTTGGGTACGTATTCAATGCACTATCGACGGCTTGGAGGAAACCTAATCATTCCCGCATTGTAACAGGGAAGTTTGGACCGGAATTGAGAGGGCTATTTAGCCCGGCTAGGTTGCCTTGTCTTTAAGGTCAACCCAAGAAGCTAAACAAGCGGCGTTCCGACCGGATCATGGCGGAAACTCCGTTATCGCATACAGTTCTCGAGCGCTGGAACGCGCTTTCCGAAAGTGTAGTCATTGAACCTACGCTTAAGGGCTCTAAGCGTCAGTTAGACGCTCTTGCGTGGCAACACGAAACCTTTACCTGCTTATGACCATGTCCACCTTCCAAGTATGACTCCGTTTTCTGTCAATCTCCTCCCTCCTTGTTGTTATCTTTCATTATATGACTATCCTTCTTCTTTAGCTTCCAGTTCCTTTTGATGGATTCCTTACTTCACTTGACCTACCCAGGGGACTGCTTTTGCGGGGAACGTGGGCAGTACTTGGTTACCAGGGTGTGATTTGAAAGTTTCGTTTCAGATCCATCAAGACATTCTAGCGACTTAGCATTTCCTGGCTCAACGATCTTCTTAAGAAGGAACACACGAGGGCTTTTCCTATCGTTCCAGTCCCATCTCATTCTGAATACGGATCTAACAAGTTTATCTGGCCTTATGCAGTATGACCTCTGCTGCCGCTGGTAACACGAAAGGTGTACCAAACTACAAGCAGACTAGCACAAAATGACATCATCCAACGTTCACTTCCATTTCAGCTATGCTGAATCCTGGGCTGAGCGTCCGACGCGCCCGGCTATCACCGCTGCTAAACTTTCAGCTCTGGCTTCAAGGTTAAGAGGCGTTGAAAAGGCGATAGCCAAACTCTCCTCTATTGCCTCGCTCGATGCGAAAATTTCAAGTTCAAGTTCAAGGTCAGTTGGGACCGGAACGATAGGGTAATCCCGTGAATATTGTTTCTTTTGCGTATCGTCTGATGGAAAATGGGTAGGTCCGCTTGTGCCGCTAGAAAGCCTAAAACCGAGACCGCGTCGCACACTCTCCAGCCAATTACTGCCCACAGTTTCCTGCCCAGCCGATTCTGCCAAGCTGGTTTATTAGGAGTTAGAGTGAAGAGTAAGCTACGAAAACATTGAGAGGAGTTTCAACTAAATAATGATAATACCAAGGTGTGATAAAAAATTAAAAACGAGCGTCCAGTAAGCTGAAGCTACGCGTTGGTTGGGAGAAATGGAATGTTTGGTGCTGCTACCCAAGAGCAACAAACTGAAGCTCGAAACCCACAGCAGTGGACACCCTAACGACCTGCTCCAGAAGCGAGTTCCAACGTTCAATAACCCGGCGCGACAAGGGAGTTTTCTTCCTTACCCGGACAGAACGCATTTTGTACAGCTTCAGTGGGTGACCGCGGAGAGTAGGCAGCTTGGCGGGACTAAATAGCCAATATACCTCTGGGACCGATCGCACAAGGTAAGCTACGGTAAATGAGGATCAAGTCACCTCTAATTCTGCGGTGGTGCATTGAGTACATACCCAAGTTAGGCAAACTTTCGGGATACGGTTGCCCTGTACTCTTTGCGCTAACATTGTACCCGCTCGCAAAACCTTCTCCAGTTCTATTTTGTCCCTTACCAGACAAGGTGGACAAGCCTGGATACAGTACTCTAAGTGGGGTCGCACGCAAGCGCAGAACGGTTTCAGAAAGGGTTTGGTTGTTAGGACGCCGAAGGAACGGTGAACAAACCACATCCTACAGAAAGCTCTACAAGCAGCCTTCGTCCAATTGTCCCCAGAGTGAAGCAACGTGGTATAGGTGGTATGTAGATCAACCTGCTGAGTGACAACAGGGAGTTCACTTACACCAACTACATAGCGCGTAGGAGGCTAGCACCTTCAATGCGGAGGCAGAACCTTTTGCATGATTTATAGGCATTAACCATAAGGTTGACCAATCCCATAGCCCATTCAATATGCTCTGAAGTGCCTCAGAGCCGCCAAGGATATCCACAATATTCCACAGCTTGAGGTCATCAGCTAACAAGTGCGACGGTACTTCAAGCTCCTGGGTCATGTCATTGACTTAAATTGCGCGAGGCAACGACCGTAGCACCGAGCCCCGGGGAACATTATTAACAACAGTGCATCTAAGGGAAAGGCTACGCCTTACGCGTGCACCCTGCTCTCTCCCATCCAGGAAAACAGGGACCCATCTAAGGGCGGCTTCAGGTATTCCGTACGCTCTTAACTTAATGATAATCGTTGATGTGGGACAGGATGGAGGCTTTTGAAAACTCAGTGAAAAACACGTCCATAGCTTGACCGTTGTTTGCTACCTCAGCCCAACTTGCACGAGCTACAAGTATGTTTGGCAGACATAAATATCCCTTACGGAATTCGTGTTGGGCCGCATCGAGAAGGTTAATTCTAACCAGGTGACTCTCCACCGAATCCTTGACCAATTGTTCGAACAACCTAACTACTGCGCTTGTCATGCTGACAGGTCGGTAGTTTGTTGGCAGAACGCTGGCCCCGCCCATAACAATCCGACAGAGCCTTGCCTACTTCCATTCCGAGGGTTAGACACAGCTCTCGAGCGATATTCTAAACATGCATGTCAGATGGCCACTTAGCTTGGCGGCCAATGCATTGAATCAAGACCAGAAGCTATGGAAGGATTTAGCACCTGCAATATCCCGAAGACTTGTGTCTCCGCTATTCTGATTTTAGTCAGGCAAGAATCCTAAGGGACTTTGTGAGCAGCTCAACCTGAGGTAGAGGCCTCACGAGTAAAGACAACAGTATACCTTTCCCTGAGTAAGTAAGCCTTAGCATAGTCGGTATGCCCGTGGGTCCCGTCCGCTCATAGTAAAGCCGGCAGCAACCAGTGGGTACCGCCACGTCTCTTTACCTAAGCAAAGAACTTTGAAGCTGCTGCGGCTGCGTTAGCAAAATCCTCCTCGTACTACAGACGAAGAGTTCTAAGGGGTTGCTTATGGTTCGGCACTTAGAGCGCTTCCTAAGCAGGGATTTACCCATATGATCTGTACGAAGAGGCTGCGCTCGTGCCACCAGTCTCTTAATGAGTGAGATATGGAGAGCAGAGATTTCGATGCGGTATGCCCTTACTTGCTCCCAGGCTACCTCAACGGTGTCAGGCACAGTGATCGCGCAACGCAGAACTGCAGCTTTGTCTTGCACTGCGTTAACGCCTGGCCGCCAAAGCTTTGGACATTCCTCAGCGGTAGATTTTTGACACTTAGCTAGTACACATGGAAAGCATATGCAGCCACGTTCATTGAATCCTAGAGGACAGCCGTATGTAATGCCACTTACGAAATGGTTTGGCTTCGCAAATATCAGACCTAGGGTGGACGGAATTTGGTTGTTCAAATATCTAGTCGGGAGGTCCATGAATTGGTGCAAGCGCAGTTGCAACGTTAGCTCGAGGAGATCCCAACCGAAAGTGCCCGCCGCCGAACTGCAGACTAGATCAGCCCGGCAGACTTCAGGGGTTGTAGTCACTCAGTAGTCGAAACCTCGCTTCGGCGGTACATATAATAAAATTGGAACGATACAGAGAATATTAGCATGGCCCCTGCGCAAGGATGACACGCAAAATCGTGAAGCGTTCCATATTTTTTTACGGCAGTGTTCCAGGAAGTGGTGGGTTTTCGCCTGGCAAGCGTTCTCCCTATAAAAAGCCACTAATCTCCGCTTAACCACACTGCAACGTGGCGGATGTGACTAGCCACAAAATAGTCACAGCTAAGCATTTCTCACTGACGCAGTCCTCAGCCTTCTACATCCAACCTGTGCAAGTTATTCTGCTATGAAGAATGCTTTGTTGGAGCACAGATCATCTCTACCTCGTTATGGTTATTGGTTGCAACAAAACCTTGTTTAGGCTCCTGTGCTCAAGGATCACTACCAGGCGAAATGACCCCCAACTTGTGTTTTGACGGATTTTTGCGCGCCACAGCGCCATAATGTCCCGGGGTCTGACTATTACCTGACAGTATGCTCACTCATAAGGACATCTTTTCTTTTATAACTTTCATTAAAACGAAATGTTTTAACATTCCACAGAAGCTATGCTTGTATGCATATTTAATCACGCCTTTACAGGTGTGTCTCGTTTTACCGAGAATATACTATTTATTTATTTATTAGCAGTCTGAGTACGAATAAATTTAATAACCTCCCTGGCGATACTTCCAAGACCTCGACATACCACTCCAACGGTAAACTGAGCAGCGGAAGTACAGACAAGAGTCGACAGGGCTTCAAGCATTTGATCCGGCGGCTGGAACACCTAGATCCTCAGCACACCAAGCTTACAACTCACCTAAAGAACGACGCCCCCACCTTGGGGGAAATTGGAGTGGTTAATCCTATGCAGTGCCTAGCCGGGTAAACATCCTGCACCTGCTGTGATAACTGGGGACAGTCACCTTTCGGTGATAGCAGGTATGTCGGGACAAGATTTGTCTACAAGTAAGACCACCTCGTGTACCTTGTTCCTTAGGCTACGCACATTAGTAAGCACTGCCCGAAGGAAATCGGCACAACCAGCCCTGGGTCATACCCTAACAGGAGGGGTGCTGGTAGGGCAGAATTTGACTTCCTGCTGAGTACATAAAAACCCACAAGACGAAGGCTTTGCACACCTGCCGCCCGCCTGCTCTTGAGGCTTTTGGTGGCTTCCGTTAACTTCTGTCGGCCCCCAGCGGAAGGTCCGGCTTACCGCGACCATTACTGCCCTTGAGTATGTATGCAAGGAGTAATAACGCCTTGCATTCCTCCGTTGTTTAGAGGACTACACGAAGTAGTCGGGGCCGCGGTTTTGGCGTATCTAGAGGGACGTTCCCCAAACTGCTTAGCTTCCTGATAGTGACACAGGGGAACCCAGGCGAATGCATCTTGTTGAGGTAGGGCATTAACCACTGGAGTTCATCCACCTTGCGTTCCTTGGTAAAAGCTGCTGCGGATTCAGCAACTTTACGAAAGATAACGCTACTATCGGTAACAGAAACACCTCGACGAGGCGTATTCATTCCACGAGTGTTCGACTCGACCCCAGTTTCGACCGGTTTGGCAGGTGACAAGACGCGTTGCTTCACCGAGGGAGCTGGAGTAATTGAGGTTAAGACTTTGTGTTCTACCTCCAACTCCCTCACCCGTCTAGTCTTTCCAGACATTCTGGGTGTGACCGACGTCGATACGGTGCGTTGCTGCGCCAATTGAACTGGGGTGCTTGGAGTGGATGCTTTGTGCTCTAGCTCCAATACCCTAATGGTTTCAGTACCTTCAGGTTTTGATGGAGCCTTACAGACATTCTTTGCCCTCTTTCGCTTGATTTGGCCCGACACAGGGGCTGTGAGTTCGGTCTCGCTTTGTGCGACTTCCAGTAGGATATCAGTGGCCTCCCTAGAGGCATCCTAGACCACTGCGGCAGGCGACAGTAGCCATTACCTCGGTCGGATTTTTATTGGAAGCCATTGAGGTAAGTTGCATCTCTTCCTGCAATGAGCCGTCATCAATGGAGCCTCCCGTTATCATGTTCAAGTTCAAGTCCAATTTGGACAGGAACGGTAGGAAAATTCCCATGTGTGTTCTTTCTTCAATGCGACGTTGAATCAGGATGGAGTTCGCGAGAGCCATTTGAAGTCGAGAAGAGCCAAATCAATACGCACAAACCACGTAGAGGTCAACCAAGCAATGCCCACGCGGCCTGCACTAGCAGTCCTCTCTGTACCGGCCACATGAATAGAATAAAGGCTAAGAGAAGGGAATCAACAAAAACAAAATAATGGTAATTGTAGTACAGGAGAGAATGTGTGGATAAGACAATAATAATAACAAATAAAAATAAAAAATATATTTGTATATTTACCGACGGACGGTACACGGCCCCATAAGTGGGAGCGATCATGTGTATAGTGAACACGTTTCATAACATTAAATAAAAGTTTACTGATAGTGGTTCGGATCATGATTACTTTTCCTTGAGTCCTAGACCCGCGCAACTCATATGTAAAATTTACGGATGTTTGTATCGTCAGGAGTAGATAATAAACGAAGGGACTATTAGGCTGCAAAGACAGGATTTTGTATGGTTTGTAATGACATGTAGTGGGTAAGCCAGCTGTAAGCTATTATCAACTGCTTTTTATACCAACTTCTGTCAATGTTTCTAGTGTTTGTTGTGTGTCAGATATCTTCAGAGCATTTGGTATAGTGAGGAAGGTCTGAAGGAGATTTCGAGAAGTGACATGGCTTGTACACATGCGTATCTGTAGGGGTAGTTGGTTCCACAAATAAGTGTATCTCACTAAGAA
Organism: Dicrocoelium dendriticum; assembly: GCA_944474145.2. Taxonomy (NCBI): domain Eukaryota; kingdom Metazoa; phylum Platyhelminthes; class Trematoda; order Plagiorchiida; family Dicrocoeliidae; genus Dicrocoelium; species Dicrocoelium dendriticum. The sequence continues at coordinate 148,984,140 of OX104063.1, read as the reverse complement.
CAAATTCGACCGAATTTTATGACTTGAAAGGTTTGTACGTATCAAGTAGCCGCAATTACGTGTGGGGTAGACTGCAGTCTTCCGTAGTTCAAGTGCGATGTTGTCTGCGTAAATTCGTTGATTTATAATGTTGTAGAAGAGAACGAGGTTGTTCTTTAAGCGTCTCATCCAAAGTGGATCCAGCTGGAGTTTTCGACAGCGATCATAATAAGTCAGGTTTGAGCAGCATCCCATGAGCAGTTTGGTAAATGATCGTTGGAAATTTTCTAGAGCCGTTCTGTCTTTCTTTCTCAATTGGCTGTGAAGGGTAGTACAATATTCCAGATTCGGTCGTGCGATTGTCTTGAATGATGCAGGTCGTACTTCAGGTAGGGAGATAGTCCTGGTGATATATTCGCATAGCTGCCTTGCTTTCGCAACCTGATAAAGAACATGTTCGGAGAAATTGAAAGAGTTGCAGTACCTAATTTCTAAGTCCTGAACTGAATCAGACGTTGGGATCGCGTTTCCGGCAAGTATAATTGAGCCTTCCCGGATGCGGCATCTGTACCCAAGTACTTGAGATTTCACTGAGGAGAACTTCATTAATAAGCGCTCACTAGCTATATTAATGCGATAGGTCTTCACAAATGTTTCCCAAACACATTTGTAGTTGGTCTGGATGAAATGAGTAGACCAGTTTGACATCATCTGCAAACAGAAAAGGATGTCCATGTTTGATCGGGTCACATATATTGTTTACATAGATTAAGAAAAGTAGCGGTCCGAGTACACTTCCCTGGAAGACACCGCTGGTTATTTGTTTCGATGTAGAATGTTGCTGACCGATTTTAACGACCTGAGTTCGACCGTTTAGGTATGAGTCCAACTAGTTAAGCAGCGGATTTCCAATTCCATATGACTCTAGAGCAGACAGCAGTGGCTGGTGTTGCACGCGGTCGAACCCCTTTTGCATGTCCAACAGAATTATAATAATTGCCATTCCTCTGTCAATCATAGTTGTGATGTGATCGACAAATTGTAGCTGGCGTGTAACGCAGGAGCGTTTTGAGAGAAAGCCGTGCTGTGAAGGGTTGATCAGATCCAGTCTTGTAAGATATTGGACGATGTTCTTCTTGACTATTCGCTCTAGGGCTTTGGAAGCAGCAGAGGTGTGATTTATTGGGCGGTAGCCTGACATTTGAGTTCTCGGTCCACCCTTGTGCTTAGGCATTATAATGGATTACTTCCATTGAGCTGGAAATCATCCGGTAGTGAGTGAAAGCGTGAAAATGTTTAGTAACCGTAGTGCGAGGTTTTTTCCTCCCAGTTTTATAACAGTTGGGGAGATGCCATCTGAACCTGGATGAGTTGATGGTTTTATGGCTGCGGTGGCACTTTGCAACTCTCTTAACGTCACAGGGATATTGCAGTATAGTTCGGTCGTTCTTTTTGGAAGTGGAGGATGAAGTGGCTGAATGTTAGGGACAAAAGAGGAGGCAAAACTAGAGTTCCTGGCCTCGCATATACAGGAGATGTCGCGCGTTATTGAACCATCGTCTAGAGCCAACGTTTCAATTTCCTGAAGTGGTTTAGGGTTTCTTCTTTTGAGTAGTTGCATCAATGCACGTACTTTCTCAGGATTTTTGAGTACCCGGCTTTCTTCTTTGGTTTTGAATGTTAGGGTTAGACGTTGTAACTATAGTAAGTTCTCGTGTATTTGTAGCAATATTGCGAAGCTGTTGTTCCTGCTGTATAGCGATTTGAGCTTCTTTAGTTTTATTTTGGCTTTGGACAGAAGTTTGAGTTCACCCCTTTGTTCATGGGTATTTCTCCTTACAGTAGGGGCTAGTAGATCCCCAACAAGGGCAATGTTGTTTATAAACTCATTTGTAGCCAAAGTAGGGTTGTGGGTTAGGAATGGCGTATTCCAATTCATGGTACTGATAAGTTCATTAAATGCATTCCAGTCCACACGATGGAGGTTACGAATGGGTTTTAGCATTTTACTTGGCTATTTAGGTAAATCGATAGTCATATCACAAAGCACCGTGTTGTGATCACAGCCAGGCAGTGGATTATCAATGAATGTATAAGCATTCGCGATTCCCATGGTGAATATAAGGTTTAAGGCCGTAGCCCTTCTAGTTGGCTCTCTAACATGCTGATTCCAGCCACTGAAGTAGATACATGCAATAATTTCCTCAATCTCCGCCGTGTTTCTGAGTGTAGGCAGCGTCCAGTTAATATGTGGTAAGTTGAAATCTCCACACATAATTTTGGATTTGTATGTGGTGCTGGAAGCAACATTGATCATATCGATTAGCTTTTGGGTTGCAAATTGAGTAGTTCGAGGCGGCCGATAGATACAACCCACTAGAAGATCAATAGATGGGATCACTAGCCATAGTGTATCTTCTAAGTCAATGAACACAGGTTGATCTGCAGGAATGGCAGTCAGGTTATTTGGAAGATATATGGCACAGTTACCACCACGTTTGTGCGAGCTATCCTTGCGAAAAAGCTTATAGCCTAGGTTGTTAAGCTGAGAATCACTAATTTCTGGTATGCACCAAGTTGCAGTGAGAAAAACAATATCGGGGATCTCATAAACATAAGCGTTGAAAGTATATCCAATTTAGGTAAAAAGGAACGAATGTTAATGACGACAGCTTCAAAAGACATGGTTAATATGGAATGAAGGTGGTGGGTAATGTTTGTTCATCGTCATTGTATCTGAAAATTGTGTGTTGTGAGGTAGCTGAGGCACACTAAGCTCCAGATCGTACTGGATTGAATGAATGGCTGGCTAGCCGAACAACCTCCTCGTGGTGCCAGCTGGTTGGTTCGGGTTTTATCTGTTCCAGCAAATAGCTCGGCGGCAGTGTTCCAGGACGTGGTGGGTTTTCGCCTGGCAAGCTTTCTCCCTATAAAAAGCCACAAATGTCTGCTTAACAACACTATGACGTGGCGGATGTGACTCGCCACAAACTAAAGTCACTGGCCCGTGGATGTCCGGAATGTGCTATCTAACCCACAGACATCAATCGCTTATGCTCACATTCCTGAGGATAACAACCAGTCAAAAAACTGTGGAATATTCAAAGACACAAGCTACATACATGCACAAGTACATACGTATATACACCCATACATGCTGGATATCCGGAAAGTGCTATCCAACCCGCAGACATCAATCGCTTATGCTCACATTCCTAAGGATAACAAACAGTCAAAATGCTGCGGCATATTCAAAGACACAAGCTGCATTCATACAAAATTACATACTCGTATACACCCGTACACTTACATACACTGTTATGCAAACATGTACTTTTTGTACATTTGTGATCACACTATGTTAGCTACACTTGATCATGTCTGTAAAGGTGTGCCTCGCCTTGTCGAGAATAAAAATTTTATTTATTTATTTATTTAAGTACATACTCCAACAGTTTGAATTATCTCTGATTCATAATCGTACGTGATAGGGGCAGGATCGGTGGGGGAGTAACTGGTGGTGTGCGATAGTCTAAAAAAGGACTGACATCCGTAGTATACAGGGGGTGGGTGGATGCTGAAGTCGACAAACTCATTTTGCTTCGGTTTGTATGGTTGCCACTTGAGTAATACAGCGGATGTGAGATGCCAAGGAAATAGATGTAAAAGTCAAGCACCAAACGGAAATGTCTGAAACTGCAACCCAAGGGCTTCGAGTCGATGTTCAAACTTCTTCACCGTTGATGCTAATACTACTGCGCTGGGTAGTGCGTTCCATGAGTCGATGACCCTGCGTGCTAGACGAAAATCATCTCTAACGTGAGCAGATCTGGGCTTATGCAATTTCACAGGGTGACTACGAAGTGATGGTATCTGAGCCTGCTGAAACAGTCCCGTTAGATCAGGCCCAATCTTGCTGGTCAATAAACGGAAGGTAAGAATCAGGTCCCCCCATAGGCGCCTGTAGTGCAGCGAAAACATCTGCGACCTGAATAGCCTATCAGGATACGAGAGATGCCTCAGTCCTAGTACCAGTTTTGTACCAACCCTCAAAACTCGTTCAAGTGTCATTTTATCGCATACCAAACATGGAGGACAGGCCTGCAAACAGTACTCCAAGTACGGCCGGACGAAGGCTGAGAACAATGTACCAAACATTTCATTTGTTATAATGCCAAACGACCTGCGGGTCCTCCACAGCATTCGGAAACGCTTGCAGGTAGCATTTGCCCAGTTCTCGCTGAATTTGAAGTAAAAGGATGGCGAGCTACCCGAGTCGGTTTGTTCAGTCACTTGAAGAAATACAGCTAAGTCCAGTAAGTAAGGACTTGTAGAAGTGCTTGATCCTATGCGCAGGACCGAACAATTTGCAAGATTGACTGGGAGCTGCCACAATTCTGACCACTCCCAAAGCTTTCCGGGGCTGTCTGCAAAGCCGTGGGCCTAACAGAATCCCTCACTGTATGCGAAAATTTTAAGTCATCCGAAAACATAAGGGATGGTACCTTAAGCTTCTCAGGGAGGTCATTGACATACAATGAAACAATAGAAGTCCGAGAACCGATCCCTGAGGAACACCACTCAGAACGGCTTGTCTGAAAGACTGCCCGGAACCCACTCAAACGCTCATCTGCTTTCCTTCCAGGAAAGCCGAAATCCACTTCGATACTTTGCCTGAGACGCCGTAGGATACTAGTTCAAACAAAAGCCGGCAGTGCTGTACGGTGTCAAAGGCTTTAGGAAAGTCGATGAACAAAACCTCCACCGCCTGTCCTTGATGCACAGCCTTAGTCCAGCATTCTCGGGCTACCAACATGTTAGTCAAACTGGAGTGGACTCGGCGGAACCCATGTTGAGATTGGTTGAGCAAACTGAATTTGGCTGTGCTTTTCCAGAGCATTTCTTGCAAGCTTCTCTAATAATTGCACTAGTACGTTTGTTAGGATAACCGGTCTATAATTTTCAGGTAAGTGCTTATCAACCTCTTTGAAGAATAGGGCACACGATAGCATCTCTCCAGTCAGCAGATAGGGAGCAGCTACGAAGAGACTTCTCAAAGATACATGTAAGCGGTTTACACAGCAACCCAGCCAGCCCGTACGAAGGTTGGGATGGAGGGCATCTATCCCGGCAGCTTTAGTTGGGTTTAGGTCAAGAAGAAGCTTGTGTACATGAGCTTCAAAGATGGAAAGGTCCATCAGAAAGGAATCCACCGGTATCCGCTTGCAATTGGATATTAGGCAACGGAGATTCATGAACAAACCACCCTGCATACTGTTCTGCAAGTAAGCAAGACTTGGCCTGATCGGTTGATACTTCAGTGTTGTCCGGTCCAAATAGTACAGGAATAGGCGAATTTGCATTGCAACTCCGTTTGGCATAACCAAAGAACCGTTTCGGGTTTGTTGATGCGGATCGAGCCAGCGCTAGTTCATATCTCAAGCGTGCGGCGCGCAGATGTTGTTTACGTGCATTTCGCACGCCTCGGTAGCAATGACGGGTACTTTCTGAGGGAGTTGCTACGTAAGTCGTCCAAAACCTGGATCGTCTGCTGAGCCTCCTGCGCTTCTCAGAGACAAAACAAGGGTGCTTTGCCCCCACTTTATTCCTCGCTGAGATTGGAATGTGGGGAAGGGAAATCTCGCAAAGAAAGGATTTGAACACGTCCCAAGCCACCGGGACGGTATCATCCTCTGACACGATACAGGGTTGATTTGCAGCCTTGTCCCTGATGGCTTGAAAATCAGCGCGCCAGATATTTGGCCTCCTGACAATACACTCTTCACGTCCCCGACTTAAGACGCATTTGAATAGTAAGCAGACGTGATCACTAGCGCCCAAGGGGAATCCTACACTACATCTCGTACAAAGTTCAGCAATTTCGCAAAGATGAGGGTTAAAATGGAAAGCTTTTGGCCCTCCATGAACCTAGTTAGCCTTTGTACAAACTGATGAATGGATGCTTGTAAGGATGTCAAGATCATGAGAAAAACGTCCAGAGGCAGTAACTCCACTTTACGGTTAAGAGATGCGTAGCTAGCCCACAACCGCGGGTAACACAGCCCGACGTTGTTCGAGGTCTCCTCAGTGTCCTTACGAGGCGTAGGTCGTCGGCGACGGCCCAGAAGACAACTGAACAGCATGCTATCGCCAGTCGCATCCAATGCGCACTGATCAGGGCTCAAATCGAAACAGGGCTCATGGTCCCAGCAGTAGCATACATAGCACTGCATGCCGCCAGATTCGTCCACCAATGACTTTGAGCAGCGCACGCTGCCGCATACAGCATTAGAGCCGCAGATTAACGCAGCCGACGACACATCAGCATCGGTATTCAGTGAATCCAACAACGTATCCAGTGTGAAATATGTATCAAAAAGTAAAATCAAAAAGCCATTAGCAACACAGCAGTCAACCGAAACAGTTACGGGTTAAAACAAGGTGCAAAACAGATAATAAAACACAAAAATATCGGGAAAATAGCAGTGGCTGAACCGGAGAATGATGGACGATGTTTGGTAAGTATATAGCGCTTGTAAATTTATTTATCGTTCTTGTGCCCTCTATTCCTATTTGCAACAAATTGGTGTACATCGACCTTGCATAGTTGTGTTGCTTGATAAATAACAAACATTTTGAGTTTCCGCTGGCTACCCGACAAGTTCCTCTGCAGTGCAGTCGAAACGGGACCGCCACATCCGCCACTGGCGCGATTTTGAATGCAGGCTGTTGTTCATGAGGACAACCTGTTTCTGCGTTCTGAAAAGTAATCGTTTTAATGGAGAAATTTCTTTCGCAACGTGTTTCCAAGGTGTTCAAAACCTCCAAAAATGCGAAATTGGATCTGTACCATGCTTAAGTACAAAGTTGACTAAAAGTGTAGAAGTTGAAATATAACCCTAAGTAAGGCGTTAAAAGGGAAACGGAATGTAAAATATGGTTTATGTAAGTCCTCGGCATGTATTTCTTAGAAGTCATACGGAGAATGTATGGTAAAGTTTGCAAGACATAGAGGAGTCGGCGTTGACTAGCTGGCTTATGGAAGTGTGGATTGACTTCTAGTGCAGCTTGCATATGGCGTTGTTAACCGTATAATGGATATGATGAAGAGAATCCTCGCTAATGGATAGATAAAGCAGTGTCTATGTGTAATCACGGTACATGAGGTTTGTAGCGCCTTGACGAATGCTACACAAGGAATCCGTAGCACAATAAGACAGAAGACGGCGGGATATAAAGATTGTCTTGAGAAAACGGCACAGTACAAAAGCTATGTAAATATAGCTTGAGGACAATGGGAGAAAATGGTGAAGCAATGAGTAACACCACGTAGGAGCGCAACAGCCGGCAACGCGCGGGCAAGATGGCGGACCTGGTTCAAAATTGCAGTCCAGTATATATAGGCTTTGGATGGATGCAAAGTAAAACAAAATGTGTACAAGTCTGAATGTGATGTTTGATGGAGTAAAATGTCATGGTCACTACACAGGCCTCCCCTAGAAGGCCGAGGGACGAGGACTTCGATCGTTGCTGGCTTGCAGATGTAAAAAGGCAGAACCATAGGAGTAGGTTAGTATTTAGATTATTTATTCTTCTTGTGAATTGGGATGCATCATCGGTGGGCCGTCCCAGCGGGCACACCGGACTACAAAAAACTGGATAATCCAGAAAAAGGGCCGGTAGGACCTTTCACCGCTGCTGAAGGACGGTGCGCTTGGGAGAGGTCACTCCCCCCACCGCATTCCAATCCACTGCCACAACGAAGCAGAAATCCTGTTCGTACCGGCGAGCCGTGGGGTGACCAAATACAACGAGTCAAGCACACGAGCAGCCAAAGTCAGGAAGCCGAGCCAGACAAACGACCTGAGCGAGCCAAATTGAGCCAAGCAGACCACGATCCAAAGGCCAAGGTAGGCGGGCGAGCCGACAAAGCGTTGGGGGTAGACCAAAGCATCCAAACGACCAAAACAATTGAGAAACAGCCAACCAGTGAACGGACGGACCCAAACGTGCCAGCCTTATGACTTTACCTGATAGATGGGGAAAAACTCGGGGACAGATTCCGATATGTATTCTGCTAACGGAAAAGCATAATACAAACGATGAGAGAAAATGAAAAAGATTCATGAGGTGTGGATGAGTTCGACAAAATCGGAGAAACGAACAGGTTTACGAACTCTTCTACCGTGACTGGTATTAGCTTGAGGCGAATCTGGTGACTGGGGTAGTGGTGGAGCTGAAAAGCAGGGCGTCGTTACAGGTGGCTCTGTAGATTGCGTTAAGGTCGATGATGGAACAAACTGTTGTTTATCGCTGAACGCAGGCTTGACGCGATCTATCGAGACAGTATCCCTTTTACCCCCACGGTCAATCACCAAAGTTTTTGAAGACCGTTTAATAAAACTGTATAGACCTGTGTAAGGTGCGGAGAGAGGCTGTCTCACTTGCTCGACACGTAAGAAAACGTGTGAACATGTAGAAAGATCTTTCGGAACTTGCACTGGAGTGCTTTGTTCCCTGGGTCTCGCGGGATGCAGCTGACGCATGTGGTGCGTCAGACGAGCTATGTAGCTCTTGTAGTTCCATGCCCTCTCCGGGGTTGGGGCGACTAATTGTCCAGGGAGACGCAATGTGCAGCCATAAACGAGTTCGACCGGAGCAGCGTTAATATCGACTTTGACCGTATTTCGTAAGCCAAGTAAAACGGTGGGAAGCGCTTCTTACCAGTCTGCGTTATCATGTGCACTTAGTGCAGCTTTCAGCTGGCGGTGAAAACGCTCAACCATACCGTTGGCGGCAGGGTGGAATGCAGTCGCTTGGACGTGACGGCAGCCGAGGGTCTGAAGAAGGTGAGCAAATGTGCCTGCAAAGTGCGAACCTCGATCAGTTGTCACAACGGCAGGACAACCAAAGTGTGAGACCCAGCGCTCTAGAAAAGCGCGGGCAACAGTGTCTGATGAGCAATCTGGCATTGAGATGGCATCAGGCCATCTTGTAAAGCGGTCTATACAAGTCAGCAAGTAAGCGCATCCATTATATGGGGGCAGTGGCCCAACGAGGTCAACATGGATATGGTGCAAACGAGCATCAGGAAGTGGATATGAACCAAGCGGACTTTTCGTGTGTCGAGGAACCTTAGACTGTTGACAACTAAGGCCCCTACTAGCCCACTGTCTAACGTCCCGGTTGACGTTGCGCCACACGAAGTGTTGTGTGACGATCTTAACTGTGGCACAAATGCCTGGATGTGATAAACTGTGAAGAATGTCAAACACAGTGCGTCGGAAAGCTTGGGGAACCACTGGTCGTGGTGAATTTTGCGAAACGTCGCAAAGTATGGTTCCATCCGAAGTAGGCAGTGGAACTGGTCGTATGCGCAAGGAACTAGAATTACGAAGCTGATCCAGCTCTGGGTCGGTCTGTTGAGCAGCAGCCATTGCGGTTAGATCGATACCTTCAGCGGACGTGATGGAGCTGACGCGAGAAAGAGCATCAGCGACGGAGTTCTGCACACCCGAGACGTGCCGTATGTCTGACGTAAACTGTGAGACACAGTCCAGGTGGCGTATCTCTCTCGGAGAGTATCGGTCGGATGACGAGTCGAGGGCGTAAAATAAAGGTTTGTGGTCAGTAAAAACGTTAAAGCTTCTGCCCTCTAGAAACGGACGAAAATGACGGATGGCGACGTAAACTGCCGGAAGTTCTTTCCCGAAGGTGCTGTAACGTGTCCCCGCTGGCTGCAACCGTTTCGAAAAGAAACCCAAAGGTTGCCATGTATTGTTGACAGCCTGCTGAAGAACAGCACCAACGGCCTCGTCTGAGGCATCAGTGACGAGAGAAATTGGAGCAGATGGTACGGGATATGCTAAGAGAACAGCATTAGCGATTGCGTCTTTAAGGTTTGAGAAGGCTAATCTCGCGGACTTGGTAAAAACAAACGAACGTTGATTGCCCCGAAGCAAGTCAGTCAAGGGCTGCATTATCCTAGCACAACACGGAATAAAGCGTCTATAGTAGTTAACTATCCCAAGCAAACGTTTAAGCTGTTTAAGCGATGTAGGTTCAGGGAAATATTTGATGGCAGTTACCTTTTGAGACAGTGGTTCAATACCTGTAGCTGAGATGCGGTGACCTAGGAACTCGATCGACGATTTTCCTAGTTCGCACTTGCTAGGGTTCAAGGTAACGCCTCGATCAGATAGGCGTTGGATTGGAGTACGCAGAAGCTCTAAGTGTTGCGACTTAGAGGCGCTAGCTACTAGGATGTCATCCACGTAAGGATATGCGAAGTCCAGACCACGAGTAACGTCATGGATGAACCGCTGGAATGTTTGAGCAGCGTTCCTTAACCCCAAAGGCATTCAAAGGAACTCGAATAAACCAAAGGGTGTTATAACTGCCGTTTTGGGGATATCGCAGTGCTCTACAGGAATCTGGTGATAGGCTCGCGTTAGGTCTATCTTACTAAACACTGACTTACCACCGAGACTATTTGTAAGGTCCTGGATGTGCGGTATGGGATACCTATCTGCAACTGTGCACTTGTTCAGCGCCCGGTAGTCTCCGCAGGGCCGCCAGTCACCGCCTTTCTTGGGCACCATGTGGAGAGGTGAGGTTAGCATGACTCGTTGGCTTGCCTCAATGCGTCAGCGTCAGACGGAAACCCCTCACCAGTGGTACCTACGCTTTTGTGATGTGGTTGAGCGTGGTTTACCTCCTGGCCCACGACAAGAATGGGAGGTGCTCTCCACCTTTGTCCGTGGCCCTCATCCCAGATATCAACAAGCCTCGGTCCCGGGCAACCTCCCACCAATCGCAGATATCATTCAGCGGTGTTCCCGGTTGGATGCAAAGGTTAATAGCGCTCTAACGAATGGTCACGTCGGGGTCACCAATTATGTAGCGCATTGACGAATGCTACACAAGGAATCCGTAGCACAATAACACAGAAGACGGCGGGATATAAAGATTGTCTTGAGAAAACGGCACAGTACAAAAGCTATGTAAATATAGCTTGAGGACAATGGGAGAAATGGTGAAGCAATCAGTAACACCACGTAGGAGCGCAACAGCTGGCAACGCGCGGGCAAGATGGCGGACCTGGTTCAAAATTGCAGTCCAGTATATATAGGCTTTGGATGGATGCAAAGTAAAACAAAATGTGTACAAGTCTGAATGTAATGTTTGATGGAGTAAAATGTCATGGTCACTACACTTTTAAAGCTCTCTCTGTCTATATATATATGTGTGTAATAATATATCTATGTATACCTATGTATATATGTAAATATATTGGTACATAAATATATATATAGATGTATATACATATATATATAGGATACATATATATCTGTTACAGCGATGTGTGTATACTGATGCATAATGCGTATAATTATGTATATCTATATATTTGTATATATATATAAACGTAATAGGAACTGTATATATGCCGTGGCTCTGAAATATTTAACAACAATATCGTGTGGTTGCGCTTCATCCGTTTGCTGTCCTCACTTCATTAAACCTTTCGTAATTCTTTTCTGTGAAGCAATTATAATTCATGTGGCCTGCGCACAGTTGATCCATTGCCTCTCCCTTCTAAACTCCGTTTACCCGTTGCTTGCTGCAACGGCTGTGACGCCTGCTCATGTAGCATCCCAGACCTTGCACTAGCACTTTCCAGCCCAGTCTACCTTAGTGCTAAAAGCTTAGCACCATAACGGGACTCAGTATCTGCGCGCCTCTGACTCATATGCTGCGATGTCCTCAGCAGACTTAATGTATGCATGCACTCCGACCGTTTGATGTCCTTCCATATAGACTCTTCAGCTTTCTCTAGCACTCCTTCCAATTCTCCAAGTAGGTGCTCAGCGGCTCCTTAGCCTCTCTATACTAGACGTCTTCGTATCTCTTAGTTGTTGTAATGTCTTCGACTTTTTCACCTGTAAGCGTCCAGCTGTGAGACTAGATTCCCAGGCTCCTCCCGAAGTAGTAATATCCCAGCACCATAGCATGAATTGTGAACTTATACACCGCCGTGGTTCAGCAATATATGATATGACTCCCTCAATCAAATCACCGAACGCTTGCATATTTCTTGTTTGTTGTCCTTTCTTTATCCGACCTTCTTAGCTCCCGTCTGGCGATCTCCCTTACCTCATCCGGTCAGTGCACAGCTGCTCCTTGCTAGATGCACAGCTGTCACTCGTCTATGACAACTAGTTAATAGTATTTTAGCATTCTCACTAGCTTCTCCCGGCTCAGTCTTCTCTAGTTTTATTCCTTTAGCACCACAGCATGATCTTATTATTTGCGCATCTCTGCGTCGCTTATTTTTCTTTAAACTAGTTAAGAGCATTAACGTATGCTTGGGATTCACCCGTTCGTTGTCCTTTGCTTATGAATACTTTCTTTGCTCTCTTCTGTCGTGCAGGCGTATCCATGTATTCCGCGCAAGCCGCTGTTTTGCATCATCCTTCTTACTGTTCATTTCTCCCTTAATGTACTGTCTTAGACCTTATTACCTACAATCATACAACTCTCGGACCAGCATTCACTGGCACTATCCAGCTTGGTACTATTATCTTAGCACCCTAGCTGCTGCGGTTAGGCATCACTGCTCTGATACTCTAAGCAACCTTACTCTACGCTTGATTTTGGCTATTCCCTGCCCTTCCGTGAAGTAATGTTTCTTAGCCTCTTAATTCTTCCCTCCTCTCACTAGGTCAGCACACAGACGCCCGTTAGCTTCACGTTTCTAGGTGTTCATTTCTCACCATTTCCTTAGTACCCTAGTATGACTTGTCTCTCTGCACGACGCTACATATGCATTTGTTCCGGACGTTCGCTTTCCTTTAACTGCTCTTTAAACTTATTTCTATCGAGCAATCCTTTTTCATCTAGTAATCTGGGTCCGTTTTTGTAGCAAAGGTTATGACACTTACCTTTGTAGTAGGTTGGCTCTCATAGGCTTTTCCTATTTTATTAGGCCATAGCACTATACGCCTAGTACCATCGTGTCGTCTTTCTGTCTTGATCACCCGATAATTTTTACTCAGCGCTTGAGTCCTATCTATCCGCTGACTTACCATCACTTTCGATGTAGGCTGGCCACCAGCCGTCGATCCACCGTTCAAACGTTGATGGTCCCTGAACTCTGCTTTCTGTCTTTCCAAGCAATAGTCAAATCATAGTAAACTGATACTGCGTCTGTGCTTAATGGCGCAACGCTCTGTATTCCTTATAGATAGTAGCAAACAACTTATAGGGCTACTGCTTCCGAAAAACATTCAAAAGACACTTTTAGCACAATAATTGCTGCACATTGTACATCATTTGTCTTCACTCTAGATGTTATAACATAGGAGTTTAACAATGATTGTTTCCACGCCTGTTCGTTGCGGCCTTGGTTGTCTCTCACCTTCCCTTTTCTCCGAGGTTCGGAACTTCTTGGGGATCTGGGATTGGACCGAGAAACCGCTTCTGTCCGGGACAGCACAACCAATAAGGACCTATGGAGCACATGGCAGTACAACAAAAATTGCAACTGCACTCATTACCATGACCGTTGTCCAATTATGATAGCTGGACTCGATAACATCACACTCCTGAAAAGATTACATACTCCTGAAAAATCCAGACACAAGAAACTGACGTTTCGCCTACCTGGATACCCACAAAGAGGATTCTTCATTAAGCCCACATCCTCGATTCGCCTCAGCCATTATGGCGGCCTTGCCCAAGATACCTGCTCAAATAACAGAGAAGATTGAAGGTCATTTGACTGCGGATATCTGAGTGTGAAATCAGTCAAAACCTGTTCTGCCATTTGTATATTAGTGCACCAACCAATTTTGACAGTGTTCCAGGACGTGGTGGGTTTTCGCCTGGCAAGCGTCTTCCCTAAAAAGGGCCACATATGTCCGCTTAACAACACTGCGACGTGGCGGATGTGACTCGCCACTGAATAAAGTCACTGCCCAGAACTACCTACTTGCAAGTCGACCAGAATCCTTATTCAATATTGCCCTGACACTTTCAATAATAATTTAAACCATGCCTATATGTATCGTTTTCCTTACACGTGTAGTGCCATGACTGTTTACACTACGCACTACAGTATTTAACGTTTCGTCAGTCATTGAAGACTATCCCCCATGACTACTTACACAATTTACGCAGACTGTACAACCTTCGGCTTACTGCCGACTACACTCATAGCAACGTGTTTGTTGCGAAGCAATATTGCACGTAAATATTGATCATGCTTGGTGTGTCTCGACAAATTCGAGAATAAACTATTTATTTATTTATTTATTTATATATGTATATATATGTATATATATATGTTGCTCTGAAAGGCCCATGTGTGTATAAATGCATGGGTTATTGACTATGGTATGCAAGATTGATAAGAACAAAGGTAACAAAAATGAATGTCATATAAGGATGCAGTGTTGGTCTCTTTACTGAAGCATGCTCTATGCATGATACCTGTGACATAGTAGATGGGAAATATATCCCGATAGGTAATTTGCATGGTAAGCAAGTGATCCCATATCGCAAATGGTTATGCGATAAACATTTGAGGTTTATGAATATATGTATGTGTATAAGCATATATATATATAAATCCACATACATATATTCATAAACCGCAAATGTATATCGCATAACCAATTGCGCTATATACATATACATATAAATAGGATGATCCATTGAATCGCATTTACCTTTGGTAAATGCTATAGCCTTTAATCACGCAAGGGAAAGGAGTTCGCATGAATTGATGGTATGTAATTGCGAAATCCGGTGATTTCTGAGCGGAATAGATGCTATGCGAGCGGGTTCAAGAGGCAGTGGGTATGGAGCAAAGAATATGGCGTCCTTAAGGGTGACTGACTTAACCGATGGTGTCATGTGAAGTAGAGGAAATGTACATCTGAAAACCATCCAGCGAAAGCTACGTAATTTCTACTTCAGTGGGTGTATTAACTGGAACAGAATAGTCGGTTTGGTTAACGTTAATGATATATACGGCTATACTTTAGTGTCTTGGATAGTGAGGTAACACAACGTCATACATGGGATGTAAATGTTCGGCGCAAGATGTTGTCCACAAAATGCTGACGTATTTGCATGGCTACATCAATAAATGAATATATAAATGGTTTATTCTGAAAGTGGTCGTGACATGGTACTGAAGTAGGCAATCCCATGTTAAGGCGGTGTTTGAGTATATGACAATTGCGCAGACGGGACGCTCAAACCATATGCAAATATTCTCGTGTAAGTGGGGAGCGTTCGGAACGCTCATCACCCAGCAAGCGAGAATACTGAAAAATGGTTCATCAACTATCGTTACAGTAGGAGGGGATGGCTCATGAAGGTGAGCCTTGCTAAGTGTCAGAGCACTAAAGAAACAGTATTCAGCAATAATGGACGGATGTAACGACATCTTACAGGTTGAAAATGGCTGCGAAGGGTTAACTTACCGGTTTGTTTTTGGAGGACGATTTTGTTCGCATACAGCGCGGGGTGGCCAACACGTATCCATGTATGAATGCCCCCATACATGAGCTGAAGATTACGGAGCCACCCACGGAACCTGTGAGCTCGTAGTCCGCCGCAAGGAGATAGCGGTAGTTCGCATACTTCCATTGGGCTGTGGGACGACAAGACACGGATTCAGGGGGTGGCCCTGAAAAGGGCCGTTGCTCCGTTCGCCAAGGAATGCTAATAGTGTGGTAATTGGAAGGCGAAGGAAGACCGGACAAGGTGCTATGATAAGATAGGTCTGATGCACGTACGTCATACGAAATCTAAAAAATAAATGAGGAGAGATAAATGAGCGAATTAAATGTTACCTAAAGTTACGTATCAATGGAACACCGCATGGCGGCTGCACGACGTGGACGCAGTCTGTGTGGCATCGCTAGGTGAGGACGCAGTGCGCAGTGCATATCGATGGCTCTGAAACGGAGGTGAGTATATAAAATCGATGTTACCAGTAACTGCGTGTCAATGCAACATCACATGGCGGCGGCATGACTTGTGGGGAGGCGGCAGTACGTGACAGGAGGCTCTGTGGTAGTGAGAGGAAACAAGGCGGTGGGCGGCGGATGTCAGTGGCTCTGAAATGGAGGTTACCATAGGAAATCTATGTTACCGGTAACAACATATCAGTGCGACTTGAAGTGGCGGCGGCAGCACGTGACAGGAGGCTCTGTGGTCGTCAGAGGAAACAAGGCGTTTTTGCGGCACATGTCAGTGGATCTGAAATGGAGGTGAGCCTTGAAAATGTATGCTACCTGTATATACGTATCAATGCGACATCACATGGCGGCGGCAGGACTTGGGAGAGGGCTCTGTGGCAGTGAGAGAGAACAAGGCGGTGGGCGGGAT